>CM035140.1:5602500-6232500 GCA_020205605.1 Panax ginseng | reverse complement strand
ATTATGAGTTATTCATATGATTGTGGACCGTAATTGTTGATTGATGTTACGAGGATAAAACATTGTTGGTGGATTTTTAACATGGAGAAGATAATAAACTTTATAGTCTATTTGACTCTTCTAATGGATTGCTTCGTTCAAACTTAACTATGGTTGAAATTTTTATCATCTACCATATGTTCTAAATCTACGATTTATTATTGATGGAGGTTATTGATAATTTAATTATCTTTAGTCATGATATTCTTTATTGAATAGTTGTGCTCACCCTTTTGCTTTACAATTCCTTTCGGGTAATAAGAGTGTAAATTTGGTCGAGCCAGGGTAATAAGGGAATAGAATCGGTGGTCATCGTTTAGTAGTTATATTTGGTGAATCTAATAGGGTGAAAGCGAACCCAACGTTGGAAGGGGTGTTTTGTCACTATCATACAAGATGTGTCTAATGACATGACCACGTATCATCATAAAGACGGGATGTGCTTTCATCCACTTGCGAGTATATATCTGAAAGCACTACCTATATAATCTTGGTGTTTGTTTGAAGTATAATTCTCAATTTGAGATAATGGAGATAATGATAAATCAAGAAGACTCACCATTGGAAAGAATATGATAAGAATCTTCTCGCTTTTTCTTTAGGGTCTATTAGTCAACCAAGGATAATTCTCTCGGACATATGATATCTATCCTAACCTGGGCAGCACGGCCTCCCATGTATATCTGAGGTTTCTCGAAAGACTTTCCAAAGATTTTAGTTTCTAAAATGTCTTTGACTATACCTTTATGTAAGGTGTCATTTGTGAGGTGTTGTCCACGGTTGGGACATGTGTCACATTTGGTATATATTGTATCCAAACTCACAAAGATATGTATTGTTGTATTTTGCAACGACAATTGTTGTAATAAAGTTGTAGTTGTATTCGTACCATGTCTTTGGCGACTTCGTAATGGGTTGGATGGAATGGACCTATTTTTGGGTCGTTACAATTATTATTATTATTATTATTATTATTATTATTATTATTGTTGTTGTTGTTGTTGTTGTTATTATTATTATTGTTAATTAGTACTATTATTATTATTATTATTATTATTATTATTATTATTATTACTACTTTTATTGTTATTATTATTATTATTATTATTATTTAAGGCAACATGTTAATAGTCGTTGCAAAAAGTTGCATAAAATATGCAACAAAAATAAAAATTGTTGCCAATGAATGTGGTCTATATTAGATAAAGAAATACAGTAACAAAAAAACTTTCGTTGCCCACGATGAGGAGAAATCAAGTGGTTAGAAATTTTGCAACGAATTTCTAACGAATTTTGTTTACAAAATTTGCAACTACTTATGAATTTCGTTGCAAAAAGTGAAAGTCTGACACAATTTTCAACGAAGGACAAGTTTCGTTGCTAAACATACACTTTTAGCAATAACTTATAAAGTCGTTGCCTGAAAAATCGTTGCTAAAGCCCCATTTTTAGCAACAAAAAAAACTTTTGTTGCCTACGATGACGGAAAATCAAGTGGCCGAAAATTTTGCAACGAATTTCTAACGAAATTTATTCTCGCCAAAGAATTAGCAATGAAGTGTTGCAACGACTTATGAATTTCGTTGCGAAAAGTGAAAGCCTGATACAATCTGTAACGAATGACAAATTTCGTTGCTAAACATATACTTTTAGCAACTACTTAAAAAGTCGTTGCCCGAAAAATCGTTGCCCGAAAAATCGTTGCTAAAGGCCCATTTTTTTGTAGCGATACATATTATTTCATTGCAGTGGAGTTCTTATTACAGGTAATTGTATAAGTTAACGTTAATACATAGGACTGTTAATACATAGGAAGAATTTGTGGGTTGTGATTTATCATCTCATTAGTATGTTCAATGGACATTTATCTATCTTGTCTTCTTACTCTGTTTTTGGTCTATTGGATGGTCTACTGGAGGGGCATAAGTGTTCGGAAATTTGACTTACTACGTTCGCTAGAATTACTAGTGGGCGGTGAGTTACAACTTCTAATCGCATCCTTTCATTAATGTACGGACGGTTTAGAGCCTATATGTTATTTTTTATCCCATAGTATATAGATACTATGAATCATTCCTTTATATATATATATATATATATATATATATATATATATATATATATATATATATATAAACTAAAGTGATCTAAGTACGTACTACATCAATATGATTGATTATTGCCGTAATTAAAGACGACATGGAGTGCATAACCACATGAGTTAATTCAACCATCTAATGATAAATATTAATATCACTCCTTTTAGTCTTTCCCTTTCAATTATATATATATATATATATAGCCGATCCTGTTTGGACTTTCGGACATGACTAAAATGCGGACCTCAATTTTTTATTTTATTTATTTTATTTTTTTAAAATAACTAAAAAAAAAATATTTAATATTTTATAAATGAAATTTTTCCATAATCTGATGTTTTGGAGGTGATTTGAATACCTATACCAAAAATGGTGGTGTTACGATCAAGACAGATCGTATATACATGTTTTGTTATACGTCTCCAAATCACGCGTCCAAAACATATTATATGAAAAATTTTTCAATTTCATAAAATATTAAATATTTTTTTTTAATGATAAAAAAAGCAAAAAAATAAATAAATTTGGGGTCCGCATTTTAGTCCCGTCCGGGAGTCCGGACAGGATGGGGACTCTATATATATATAATTAGTAGTTTTCATCAATTTTTTTTTGGATTTCATTAATTTTTCCTTCTCTTTCAAAAGGACTAGCACTCTAGGTAGGTAGGTAGTCATCAGCATAGAAAGATGAAGATGCTGCTTTAGTATGAGCAGACATGTACACTGCCTATAATGGATCGATCCCTACAAGCATGAGCCTGCCATAAACACATGAATTTTAATTTTAAAGCTAGTAAACACAAAAAATGTTAATTCAGTTTGTTCAGTACCGCTAGGCATCACGCGCGCTCGAGCTAGGGGAATGATATATGGTTGAAAATCATACTTCATATAAGCTAAATAGGTACGTAGAAGTATATGTATTTTTTCCATCCATTTTGTAAAGGTGATATATTAATTAAGGATGATTTATTAATTAGTTTCATACATATACATATATATATATATATACATATATATATACCATGCATGCATGCATGCATGCATTTTAATTTATCTGATCTTGGCAAGTTGTAATTAAAAATGTGGATTTGAGGAATCATGCATACATCATACATGCTTGATAGCAACTACACCATGATCCAATCTTTTCATAAAAGAATAGGAGTAACAATTAAATTAATTATGGGTAATGTGTTAGGGTATTAAATTTTTAGTCTAAAAAAATATTTTAAATAATATGACAGCAATACATTGATTGGATAAATCACGTATGATTGACTATGTCCTTAACTATGTCCTAAAATAATGAAGTATTTATTTTGTCTTGTTTAATGCCATTAAATCATTTAAAACACATTTAAGTCCAAAAGTTTGAGAGCCTAACATTATCTTAAGTTACCCAGCAACATCATACTCATAAAAAAGTCTTCCTCATTAATTTCCTCCTCCTGTTTTGGTTTACTTTTCACGGCATTCTACTTGTTGCAAGAATGGCTTGAATGAGTTCCATAATCCATTAATTCTCATGTCTTTTTCAACCAACAGGCCATAAGGTTTCCAAGTTAACGATGCATGACAAGGATCGATGCAACTTATAGGTCATGCAATCTCTTCTCTCTCTCTCTCTCTCTATATATATATATATATGTGTGTGTGTGTGTGTGTGTGTGTGTGTGTGATATAGTATATGAGTAACCTATGATTGTTTATGAGTCTAATTAATTTTGTTGCACTAATTTATCTGTTGTCTCAACCTTGTTGTTGACATCTAATTTTTCCATTTATTTATAATTAGATTGATAATTCGTCCAAGCTACGGGTTAGGATCGATAATATAATTTAAAATTATGGTGTGTGATATTTGATATTATAATTTGAGTATAAATAATATAATACAAATAGTAGTAAAACATTAAATATAAAATTGAAGAGTTGTATGTATATTAAAATTATTGTATATATATTTTTTTAATACATGCATGTACATCCTTTGAAATATTCTAACAAATGATACAAAAGCTTTAGTAAAATTATGAACATGATATACATTGTATATATCCGTAAATATGATTAACTCAGGACTAACTCAACAACTAAAACAATTCAATTAATTTGAAATTATATAGTAATAAATTATTTTGTAATTAAATAAAAATTACGTGAATAACAGTTTATGTGATGTAATAGTAGATGAGTTATGTTATTTAAGAAAGTATGTTTTACATCGATCATACTCCCTCCGTTCTAGGATAAAAGTTTTGGTGGACTTTTCACGCATATTAAGAAGAGGAATAAAATGATAAAATTACTCATAATAATGTCATTAAATATAGAGAGAGAATTATAATAAGAAAAGCATGAGATATTTAATGCTACGGACATAATAGAAAAAAATATGTAAAAGTTTGGTTATTAAAAGAAAGTGGACATTTAATATGGGACAACTCAAAATAGTAATAAAGATGTTTATCTTGGAATATATATATATATATATAAATATGTAAAAGTTTGGTTATTAAAAGAAAGTGGATATTTAACATGGGACAACTCAAAATAATAATAAAGATTTTTATCTTGGAGCGGAGGAATATATATATATATATATATATATATATATATATATATATATATATAAAAGTTGTTACTAAGACAACTACAGCGCTGATATTAGTAGTTGGTACCAAGACAACTACAGTCTACAGCGCTGCTTTGGCATTTTCTTTGCAGTCTTCTTCTTAAATTGCATGCTTCCAAACAGTTGCTCCCCTCCCTCTCTCTCACAATTTTCAGTGGACATTGATCATCTTGGATCACGAGCTTTTTTATTACTAGCTTTTCACGTTTTTATCGGCCTTTTTCACCACCTCTCTCTCTCTCTCTATATATATAAAATTAAAGATGTTCGCTTATTCTAATTCTTATAACGCATATATCATCTGTTATATTGAAAATAAAAAAGAACGATCATAATTATAAATTAAAAATAAATGTCCGCTATTATTAATAGCGGTCTAGCGGACGACAATTATCATTCACTATTGTTAGTAATGGACTACGTCGTCCACTACTAATAATCGCGGATGTGAATTAATTTCAGTCGTTAGTTCTTATATTGAATGATAAGATGGTATATGTCCACTTTTAATCTATAATAAATATATACTATGAATTATTTGTATTCCCTTTGGGGCCAGCTGGTCTTAACTAATTAATTAGTAGTAGTTGTTTTTGTTTGAGCTTAAGTAGTACGTTGCTAGCGATTACAATTTCTTTGAATCAACTTGATGATAATATATCGCGCATGCGAGCATCAAATTAATTAATGTGACATCCCGTCTCACATCGCTGGAGTGAGAGAGTTTGTTCTTATTTCAATAACCGATCGATCGATATTGTAAAAAGACATCCATCCCAAAACTAATTTACAATGACTGGATCAGTCTTCCGTTGGAAAACATTAGATTTGTATTTGTATAAATTAAAGAGATTTTATATTTAAAAACAAATCAAGTATTATTAAAGACAACATTAATTGATATCTTTTCTTTTTTTTGGCCTACTACAAAATGACTATTTTATTTTACTCTAATAATTATAAGATAAGAAATTAAGGAGGGTTCTCGCTTTTTTGCAAATCGACTTGGATCCAACAATCAATCAGTATATATATAGGGCTGTAAATGATAACCAAAAAATAAGATATTCGTCCATATTCGTTTAAAATGAATATTCAATTAGCGATATTCGTAGATAAACGGATACGAAGAAAGATGCATGCATGTATATATATTTATATCTGTTTAACAGCCGTCCGCCAATATATTTATTCTATATGCGGTATCATAATCTCGAGTAAAGAACGAGTTTTATTATAAAATTATAATATTTTCCATAAAGATAATTTATAAAATAGAGTGTTTATTTTTCTTCAGAATTTTATAATTTAATTATATGGTTGATGATTATGTTATGTTATATTAATATCATAATAATAAATTTTTAATTATTTATTTACTAATTTCAATTAATTATGCTAAAGAATTGAATAGTTATTTGAAAACGGATAATGTTCAAATTCGTAGAATTTTTTCAAATGTCAAATTTGAATGGTAACTTAATTAAGAAATCCTTCGAATACTAATACGGACAAAATATTTTTTTCAAATACAAATACAAATATTATTGTATTCGAATTCGAATATGCCAGTTTACATTCCTACCAATGAGGCTAAATTAGCCGGCCGCTTCAAAACCCAAAAGATTAATATATATATATATATATATATATATATATATATATATATATAAAATGATCAAGTAAGGGATCTTTTATTTTCTTAAAATGAGCGACTTTTTTTTTGTTTTTTTTTTTTTTTAAACAACTAAAAAAATTTAATATTTATGAAATCAATTTTGATATATAATAAGATATATTTTGGATGTGATTTGGATCACGTATAACAAAATAGGTATATACCTATTTTACTATAATGTGATCCAAATCACATCCAAAATAATCAGATATATAAAAAATTTGGGCCCATAAATATTAAACTCTTTTTTTAGTTGTTTTAAAAAAAAAACAAAAAAAAAAGTCCCTCATTTTAAGAAAGTAAGGGATCTCTTATAGGATCCGGATCACCGATATATATATATTCGGATCACCTTTAGCGACGGATAAAATCGTCGCTAAACTCGTCACTATAAGGTCTGAATCAGGCTATAGCGACGGTTCTGGACTATCCCAACGATTTAGACTATATGACGAGAGATTTAACGACGATTTTGTCAGTCACTAAAAGCGGTCCGCATGCAGACCACTTGCATAGGAAGCTATATATATATATATATACACGTAAATGTCTTGTCACAAAGTCTAAATTTTAAGCATGTGAAGGACTTAAACTTGGGGACCAAAAAAGAAAAAAAGAAGAAGGAAGTAAATCGATCTTGGTAATGGAGGGCCCAGTACATCCACTACATTCTTGAGTAGCGACTACTGTGACCGAGGAAATGGGGAAGAGATGGGTGCGTATCCACGGACAACTCTGAAAATGAATTATCACTCCCCCTTTTTTTTTTTTCTCTGTTCGTAAGATAACTAGCTTTCCGACATTCTTTAATTAATTTGTTTATTATCTTTCAAAGAAGAGGCTAAACAAAACATCTCTATTGCTGACGGTGAGGTGGGAACAAGTGCACTAATTAATAAGGTAAAAAGTTTTGAATTAATAATATGAAAGGAAAAGAAATTAAAGAAGATGGATATATATATATATATATATATATATATATATATATATATATATATATATATATATATATATATATATAACTATATTATACTATTTTGTTTAATTTTTAAATGTTTATTTAATTTTTACATTCACTCTTTTGGAGTATAATTTTGAGTGGAATATTTATATCAAAAGCAGAATTTGAAAATTCCATGCATCTCAAACGGAAAAGGGGTTGTACGTCTAGGTAGAATTTGAGAAATCATAAATTGGTATTGGGGAGGACAAAAAGGAAGAAGAAAATTGGATGGGAGTAACACATAAAGAGTCCTTTTAGGGGGATATTTTTTTGCTGACATTCTAGCGACATTATTTTTTTTATTTTATTTTTTGGTTTTTATTTTTTTGTAGTACTTCCCAAAAAATGTAAAATATTTATTCCAACTGAAATTTTTGTAAAAAACAGTGTTTTATGTGTAATTTGGATACATACAAGAAACATGGTTGTACAGACTGTACAGACCCTGTTTCTTATATGTATTCAAATTACACCTAAAAACTGTATTTTATAAAAAATTCAGTTGGAATAAATACTATATATTTTTTGAGAGGTACTACAAAAAAAACTTAAAAATTAAAATAAAAAAATAATAATGTCGCTAGAATGTCAGCAAAAAAATGTCCCCCTAAAATTATTGAACTCATAAATGGTGTATATATCTTTTAGTACAAGGTAGGCATGTGCTTTAAAATTCTTAATTAGCTGATGATGAATTAATATTGGACCATATTTTTTGCTTGGACCACTATTCGATCGATCGACTTTTTATGCTTCCTGGCCTAATAGCCAATAGGTTAAGTAAGATTACTCCAAATAGAAACAAGTATACATGAGCTCTAGCTTCATATCATCCTAAATTAGCTTGGTTTATTTCCTAATAAAACAGGATAATAATAATTAAGCACTATGATAGGGTATGATATATTATTATAGTTGCAACTGCGAACGTCCTTGTTTTTTGATTCTCACTAATTACAAAATATTGCTTTCATTTTTCTATCTAGAAATTAATTAGAGCTGTATGTTATAGTATATGATACTCAGACCGGAAAAAGAAAAAGGAATAAAGAAAAGATAATCGAAAATTAACCTGTGCTAGTTATATACCACTGTTGAAGTCATTGCTTAGGCAATCAACTCATCAATTGTTTTCAATCGGATATCAACTTCCTAAGTATGATAGTGAAAAATATTACTAGCAAGAATCAAGACTTCATCGGTTGAACTCATTCCCTTTAATGCTTGCTTGCTGGCTCTTTATTCTTTTCTCTCTCTCTCTCTCTCTCTCTCTCTCTCTCTCTCTCTCTATTTGTCTCCATCTGAGTAATTCATTATGAGCTGTACTGGTGATATATATGCTCAACATTTGATGACTAGATGACACATGAATATATATATATATATATATATATATATATATATATATATATAATGGATGATCAGAAAGAAACACACATTGATTATATTCATCAGCTTTCCTTTAGGTTTTAGCCTAGCTAGCAAGTTGTTCCACATGCATTCACTAAAAAACACCAAGTATAATAAAGTATATTGTACTTGGAAGACGCATGCATTGGTTTTAATTATTTTAGCTCAACAAACAGCATTTTAAATTAAGGTTTTTGTTTCCTTTAATTTGTTCCATGCATGTCAATCTTTAACTTATAGCTAGCACAGTTGGTTTAATTATTTAGCAACTATTTTTCAACTGACCGACCTACAAAATATATATATATATATATATATATATATATATATATATATATATATATATATAGTAGTAGTAGTAACATTTTTACTACTATATATATATATGCAGCACCAGCGCTGTGATCATGACCATGACCCATATGCGCATGCACCGCCAGCGCTGTGAATTGTGATCTGCTCTGCGCGCCATATATGACCACCTTCACATTCACCTCTCATATATATATATATATGCATGATGAAAATAGTTGCACAAATGATCAAACGAAGTTGTTTACAAATTGTTTGAGGGATCGGATCGGAGACTTAACAAATTAAATATATATACCATCCATCCATGATCCATCCTCAATTTTGAGCATAAACTCTTGACTGAACTCCAGTACTAGTCTCGGCATTCGGCAATCCTGGCAAAACTAAGAATATCACCCAATTTAATGCTCCCTCCTTTTCAAATTAAATTATATATGACTTTTAAAACTCAATTTCAGACAATATTTTTAAATTTAAAATTATGACGGCTTATTAGAAATTATGAATTAATAAAAATTACAATCAGTAATACTTTTTAAATAATTTATAATATTAAACATTAATGTATTAATTAAAAGAATCGATGCCAATTTTAATGTTAAAAATCTTGACTTTAAAAAGAATCAAATAATATGAAAATGATGGAGTATAGTATTCATATCACTTATTAACGAAACACTATCATAAATATATAAAATTTTAAGGGTTCTTTACGTAAGTATATAACAAATAGAAAGTAATTACAAGAATATTGCATCAATCAAATACTTACAAAAAGAGTGTAATTAGAACCCATATTACAAAAATAGTACAATTCACATTAATAAGAAAACCTAAAATTAAGGACAAATAACTGCCATAATTAATAATTTAAATTCAAATATTTGGTATCTAACAACAAAACTAAAATCAAATTCAAAATAATAATTCAAATTTAAATAATCAAATTCAAATCTTCATCTCCCTCACATACACTTTGAAATAATAATTAACAAACAAATAAATAAATAAAATATATGTACTGGATATCTAAAAAAATGTTATCTAAATAACTGCAATACCTTTCCAAAGACGGAATCTCCGCCGCTACACCGCCGCGAATCTCCGTTGTCCAAAACGCCAATGAGAATAAGAAGAAGATTCGCCCTACAAAAAGTTTAAAAATAAATAGATGTAACTTTTACTGTTTTGGAATTTTTTTTATAACTATTTTGTTACTCATAAATAATAAAATGGTTACCTTTGTATGAATGATTGGCTACCAACTGCATCACATTTAAACGAAATTGGTAACTTAATAAAATTAAATTGGTTACCTTGGTCTGAAGGTTTGGCTACCAACTGCACTATGAAAAAACTGCAGGTGTGGATGTGAATTAGTTACTTTGGTATGAAGGTTTTGTTACCATGGTACGAGGTTTGCTTACCTTGATCTGAAGGTTTGGTAACCAATTGTACTAAGAAAAAATTAAAAGTGCGGAGGTTGATTGATTACTTTGATTTGACAGTTTGGTTACCTTGGTATAAAGGTTTGTTACCATCATCCGAGGAAGCCCGTAATTTCTCTACAACATTCCAATTCCTTCGCCATACCTCTTCTTTACGATTCTAACAACACCGAATCCTCCGCCGGCCCACCACGACGTCCCTTCTTAAGAATCGCCGCCTCCCCGTTGCTTCGATCCGCCCTCGCCATCGCCACCATCTTAAGAACGTATTTTGAGAGTACACATCGCATCTGGCACATGTAGCTAATATATCACGAAAGTGAGAAAGGATGGAAGCAAACAAGGGAAGAAGTAGAGCCATGGAGAGTATTTGAATTCTATAGTGGCATTGACGGCATGGTATATATTCTACTCCAATTAATATTTACCCAATTTGTGTTATTGTTTCTTTATATATATATATATATATATATATATATATATATATATATAAAAAAAAAAGGTTAAATGAAGAAGAAAAGGTGATGACTAACTAATGCAGTTGTTATAGATGAGGAGGGAGAGAAGAAGCCCTAAATTAAGGAATCTTAATTGCATACTAATTCCCAAAATTAAATAATCCTAATTGCACTAATATATTGCAAATAAATATGAAAATGTATAAATTGTGTAAATATTTTTTGAGTACACTATTATTATAATTATTTTTAAAATGTAATAGAATATATATATATATATATATATATATATATATATATATATATATATATATACTGGGAAGCTTGGCGTAATCGCTTAAATAACATAGCTTAAATAGCATAATTTTATCAAAACACGTAGTTTTGGAGGACGCCAGTAGCATTTTTGTAAATACGTGGTGGCATGGTATTTACAAAATACCATCATGTTCCTTCAAAACTACATCGCTTTGATAAAATTATGCTATTTAAGCTATGTTATTTAAGCGATTATGCTTCAGTTTTCCCTTTATATATATATATACCATGTCCTGAGGCTGGACAAGAGGTTCCCACGGCAAAACAGAACCCAATTAAAAGCTACAAGGAAACCCATTTAGTAACTTACAATGACCTATTGAGGCCCAATTTTTGACTGATTGACTTAAATGCTTTTCATAAATATTAACAAAAATTAGCTTCAGAAAAATAAAGAAAAGAGGTCAAATGTTTCTAATTCAAAATGATGGTTTTTAGTGTGATGCTAAGAGTTCCTTTACTTATGTCTAATCTAAAATACACTTTCTATTCTACTAAAAGAGTTCTATTTATACAAGTCATAAACATGAAGTATATATTTTTGTTTCATATTTACTTGAAAAATAAAAAAAATATTAATTTAATGGTGATGACATTGTAATTTTGTGTATGTGCACACCTAGAGGGGGTGAATATGTGTTTAAGCTAAAAGTGATAAACGCTGAAAACTTTTTGTAACTTTGTGTTACAGATTTAATTCAGACAGCTACACATGTCTGCTTTAGTGTCTGTTCTTCGTTTATGATTATCAGACAACTAGCTAGACCTGTCTGCTTTAGTGTCTGGATTAGTGGCGTGAATAACAAAAAGTGCAGAGCGTGAATGACAGTTAAAGAGATAAACAGAAGTAAAAATCACACCAAGATTTTTACGTGGTTCAAATTTCTATCCTTTACCTAATTGGCGTAATCCACGTCCAATCCCAACTAGATTGGAGACTCTTTTATTAAACTTAATATTCAATTAAATACAATAAAAGAACTCCCTGCTACAAAGAAGCTTTCCACCGATGGACACCTCTCCCCTTTTCAGACCTCTCGCAACCTTTCTCACCACCGAGACCTTTGCACCTCTACAACCTTGAAAGCTCTCTTTGAATGCACCCTATCCACTCTTCGGATCGATCAAGCCAAACAAGCCTTGAACTTTGAATATGATAGAAGAAATTACAATAGACTTCTTATTTTCCAAATACAAAGAATTATAGTATAAAGACAATGAATAAATTGAAATAAACAAGAAAGCTCTCAATAGGATTCTTCTCTCAGATAGCAACGTGAATTAGATTCTTGTATCCTTGTCTCCGCTTAGCCATGTGAGATAAGACTATATATAAAGAGAGACTCAACGGGCTATAAAATAATTGTTAGCAATAAATCGATGATTTAAATCCCATGTAATTATGATTTAAATCCCATAATATTAGTTACAATATTGACCAACGGTTATGAACAAGAGATAGAATAGGAAACGCATATCAAAGTTGGTATATCCCATGATATTAGCAATTAAAGAGTCCAACAGATTTGGTAAATCAAGGATATAATAAGAGTCCAAATAAGTTGTCATACAAGATAAGTCCAGTTGAATTCTATAAAGAATCCCACAATATTAGGAGTCATAAAACTATATATATCCAAACTTTATTAAAGGAGATTGATATGAATTTGTTAAAGATTTGTTACTACCTGTTTCCTTAATAAATGAACATTTTAAAACCAAAACAGATTTCTTAGAAAACCAACCTTTCTTAATGAACTTCAATTCAAATCTTCCTTAATAAGTTCCAATTCAAATCTTCTTTAATAAGTTCCAATTCAAATCTTCCTTAATAATATTATAAATCCATGCATATTAATTATAATATTATAAATCATAATCCATGCATATTTAATAATATAATAACAAATCATGAACCATGTACAAGTCTAATATCTTTAAATTAGTCATCATTCAAAACATCATAAAATCAAAAACTAACAGACATATATAACAATGAAACAAATTTTTTTTCCTAATAAATATGGAACAAAAAATATACACTAGTATCAATAAAAAAGAACTCTCTTTGTGAATCATATTTCATATATATAAATAAAACTCTTTTTATGAAACCGAGGTAATAGTAGGAAAGTTTTGCATGAGAAATCAAGAATATTACAAGTAAATAGCATTTTAACATAATCTTATATGAAATTTTTACAATTAAAATATAAAACTGATAGTTATGATAAGTAATACAGTTTTGACATCCTATATCTATTAATTATTAATTATAGGAGGGTGTAAATACTAAATGTAAAGCTAAATTAATTCAATGAATTCTAAGAAAATAAAATAAAAGTGCTATATATGATTCAGTCTATTAGTTAAGAAAACAACAAATTTTGATATTTTTTAGTGGGTTGATTATATTATATGTAGGAACACGCAGACAAGAATGCACGAATCCAAAGTTTGTGTATTGGTACGTGCAAGTAGCTCTTGTATGTTGATCAAAACAAGCCTCTAATTTGATGCAAATTTATGTAGTGCGAACGAGAAATACCTAATGTGATTGCCCCTCTTTTCTCCACATGCTCAAATTATTTGACTTACTAGCTAGTACTAATATATAAACATTGGGATAAATAATGTTTTACCATCGACGTGAGTTCTGTTTTTTATTCTCACAATCAAACTTTTTTCATTCTGATCGAATAACTGTACTTTCATATATTACAAAATGGTCACTCCGTCTGATTTTCCGTCCAGAAACCGTTAAGAATGCTGACTGTGCAAGTTGACTTGACTTTTTTGCTTACGTGGAGTACAGAAAAGACAAACATGCGGATTATTATAGCACAAATGACCAAAACTATTAACTACTTCACCTAAACAATTCCAAAACTAATAATAATAATAATAATAATAATAATAATTTCAAAATAATAATAATAATAATAAATACTATTAATAGTAATAATTTTAAAAATCTATTTTTAAAAAAATCTGTTAATTTTAAAAAGCTGTTTTAAAAAAATTCTGTTTTTTAAAATTCAATTTTTTTAAAAAGTCTTTTTAAAAACGTAAATTTTTTATAAAAACAGATTTTTTAATTTTTTAAAAACGTTAATTTTTTTTGAACTGAACTAATATTTTTATAAAAAGTCTGTTTTTTTAAAAAAGTTAATTTTTAAGAAATTTTTTTATAAAATCTGTTACTTTTAAAAAGTCTTTTTAAAAAATTCAGTTTTTAAAATTTTAAATTTAAAAAGCGTTAATTTTTATAAAACAGAATTTTTAATTTTTTAAAAACGTTAATTTTTTAAATCAAACTAATATTTTTTTAAAAAGTCTGTTTTTTAAAAAATCTTAAATTTAAAAAGTGTTAATTTTTAAAAACAGAATTTTTAATTTTTAAAAAACGTTAATTTTTTAAACTGAAATAATCTTTTTTAAAATTCTTAAATTTAAAAACGTTAATTTTAAAAATTAAAAAAACGTTACTTTTCTATAAATTTTAAAACGTTAATTTTAAAAATTAAAGTTCTTTTACTTTTACTTGTTTATAATTTCAATTTACATTATTACCTAAAAGTTTAAAGTTTTCTAAATTGAATTTTTTTTAAAAATAAAATAAAAATAAAAATAAACATATATTCTATCTCAATTTTATTAACACCCCAATCCAAAGCAAAATTATAGAAATTCAAAATTCATAATACTACTTATTTGTTATTATCAAAATGTATACCAATTGTAAAATTTTATAAACTGACCTGATCAAAATTCAAAGAGTATTTTAAAATTCTGTTTTTAATTAATTTTTTTAAAAAAATCTGTTTTTAAAATTCTGTTTTTTTAAAAGTTGTTTTTTTAAAAATTCTGTTTTTTTAAAAGTGTGTTTTTTAAAAAAGCTGTTTAATTAAAAACGTTAATTTTAAAATTCTGTTTATATAAAAAATAATGTATTTAAAAGCTGTTTAATTAAAAAGCTGTTTTAAAACGTTAATTTTTTTAAATTTCTATTTTAAAAAAATAGAATTTTTTAAAAACAGATTTTTTAAAAAAAAAAAATTTAAAAACCTAATTTTTAATTAAACAACTTTTTTAAAAAACACACTTTTTAAAAAACAGAATTTTTAAAAAACATTAACGTTTTAACGTTTTTTGAAAAAATTAACAGATTTTTGAAAAAAAAATTCAAAATTAACAGATTTTTTGAAAAAAATTCAAAATCTGTTTTTAACGTTTTTAAAAAAATTAACATTTTAAAACAGCTGTTTTTAAAAAAATTCTGTATTTTAAAAAAGTTAACAGATTTAAAATATTAGTTCAATTTTAAAAACAGATTTTTTTAAAGTGTTAATTTTTTTAAAATTTCTATTTTAAAAAATAATTTTTTTTAAAAACAGATTTTTAAAAAACAAAAAATTTAAAAAACCGAATTTTTAATTAAACAGCTTTTTAAAAATAATACACTTTTTTAAAAAACAGAATTTTTTAAAACATTAACGTTTTTAACGTTTTTTGAAAAAAAAAATTAACAGATTTGAGCATACCCATGAAGCAGAAGCGGAAGTAGTAGTACTTGTGAAGGAAATATTTGATAGACAAATTGAAATGAAAGGAGATTTAGTCAATTTGTTATATATATTAAAACGTGGTCAGTCAAATTTTGTTATCAATTTAATATATTTTTATTATTTTATTAATTTAAATTATTTTAGTAAGGGTAAATTTGACAAATTATTTTTATTCTCCATTAAAATAAAAAACAAAAATTATTATTATTATTTAAAAATTATTATTATTATTATTTTGAAATTATTATTATTATTATTATTATTAGTATTTTATTATTATTTTGAAATTATTATTATTATTATTATTATTATTATTATTATTATTATTATTATTATTATTATTATTAGTTTTGGAATTATTAAGGTTGAAGTAGTTAATAGTTTTGGTGGAATTTTGGAATCATCTCTTTTCATTTCTTTTGCTCCACATAAGCAAGCTTGCACACAAGAATCATGTTACTCACGATTTCAATCACTTTTTGGACGGAAAATAAAAATAATAACCATTTTGTAATATGTGAGAAAGACAAAGAATTGATTGTAAGAAAAAAGTTTCGCTACTAAAATAAAACCTAATTCAAAGATAAATGAATTAAAACGTTATTTATCCCTATAAACATTTAATACATCCCGTATTTATATATCCTTAATATAATAAGCTAAATATATGTATGTAGCTGCTAGCTAGGCACATATATAATTCAAATCCGTGCAAGTATACGACTCTACAAATTAAGCAGAGATATATTCTTGTTTTAATCTCAATATTACAGACGGAATATTTGATATCAAATAATTACTCCCTTATTTTCAGTCCAAACTTCCCGTCCATCCAAATATAATGCTCCAAATTAATTAATATATCCGGTTAAAAAGTACGTCGTCCTATATATATATATATATATATATATATATATATATATATATATATATATATATATATATTTCACAAGTTAATAATATTATATATATTTTGAAACAAATAGTTGGATCGTTTTAATTGGAATTCAAGATCGATTCTTTGTGTTTCTTAGTTTGATTGATCAGTGGGAATATATCTGCTAAAACTAAAACAATATTCCATAATTAATGATTGGGAAAATTAAGCTTAATTGAGCAGCAGTTCCTGATCGACTTACTACTTACTTCAAATTATATTTCTGCTGCTTGTAAAGAAAGAAAATGATGAATATATATATAACAACCTCAACCGTTGCGGCTTTCCCGAGTCTCTGAAATTTTAGGGTTGTTTACTTGTTTCTTTTTGGATACCAAATATGCAAACGTGATACATGATCGATCCATATATATAATTATAAATTGAACCAGTCATTGATTAATTAATTTGTATACTCAAGAAGTGATCAGTAGTGATATTTAGTTTAGTCTTGTTTTATTTGTTAATTATTATATTTTTATTTTACAGCATAAAAATAAAATTTCTTCCTTCTTCCTTCTTCCTTCTTCCTTCTTCCTTCTTGTTCTTTATTTTTTCTTATCTTTCTAAAGAAGAGAAATCCTTAATTAGTGAGAACATATATATGAATTATGAAGATAGAGTACCACTTTTTTTCTTTTTTTTTTTGTGCAGCTAAAATCATCTTAATTTCTTTTATTTGGTATATATTTTTCTTAACCTTGTACTTTTTTATAAATAAAATAAAATAAAATTATGTGCGGTTGTAGTGGTGGTTTTTATTTTTATTATTAATTTGGGGGTTGAGGTATTAGAAGCTAAGCTGTTAATTCATAGCATAAAGTGATGATGATAAGGAGGTGGTGGAGCATTATCATCACGCTAATAAGTAATAATTAATTAAAGAGTACTTATACTGACGACTAAAATAATTTCTCTTGCGTCGATCAATTAATTATATATGTGGATAAGATATGCTCTAAACCTTCATTAGATAAAATAAAAGATGCTTCAGCTTTTGTCCCCCTCCCCTTTCTTTTTAGTAGAATTTATTTTTGAGGTAAGGAACTGCTACCAACATAAGTAGTAATATACTTAACCTTTGACCCTTGAGGGTATTATAATCTTTTAGATTTCTTCAATAGAATTCAATGGCCAAGAAGCAAATATTTGTACGACGCGACTACGTGAAAAGTAGCTTAATCGTAAGTGCGGATGTTTTTTGATGGTGTATTAGCCTGTTAGGTATATACATATATACATATATATATATATATATATATATATATATATATATATATATATATATCCGGATCTTAAATCTCATTTATCCAATTCACTGAAGCTCACCCCCTTTAGCGACGGATTTTGACAGTTT
Source organism: Panax ginseng (assembly GCA_020205605.1). NCBI lineage: Eukaryota > Viridiplantae > Streptophyta > Magnoliopsida > Apiales > Araliaceae > Panax > Panax ginseng. Next base: position 6,214,230 of record CM035140.1, on the reverse strand, counting down.
GGTCGAATACGTCTATTGCTCATACTTTTAGCGACATTATATGTTGTCCGTTCTGCTAAAAGTATAGACGACGGTTATTGTATTTAACCGAAATCGAATCATCGCCTGGCCGCTAAAGGGGGATGAGCTCGAGAGAGTTGGAAAAATGGTGAGCTTAAGATCCGGACTATATATATATATGCACACGGGAGAATCATTATAAGGTATATATTTATTTGTTATGAATTTTTACAAGGTATGCACCGTTTATACCATTGAAAATTAAAAAAAAACGATCAAGATTAAAATTTAAAAATCGACGTCCACTACCATCAGCAGTCGATGATATGTATTTTTTTTTACACTTGAATCCAAAATTAACGAGTGGTTTGTAATGAATTTTTCCCATGGTACGTACGTACATGCACCAAACACTATCGATACATAAAAACACTTTAAACGCCGATAAACGAACATACATTTAAACCTCATGACATTAAAAATAAAATTACTCAACCGAACTAATCCAACCACGCCGAGTCGAACCCCCCTATCCCCTCTCTCCTTAGGAATGATAGCATAATTCAAAATTCTACTAAAATTTACTTGTATGAGAATTTGATATATATATATATATATAGGGTAATCATCCGTAGCAAACGTTTGCTACGGACACTATTCAGTAAACAAGCTCTCATCCGTTGATCTAGACATTTAATGGCTTAGATTGGTCAAATGATTCCACCGCAACTACAACCAGAAGTGGCGATCCTTTTCTATTTTGCCTTTTAGCCTTTTTACATTATCGCCTCCTACCATTTATTACATGTCATGCTTACACATACTGTAAAGGCGGTCATATGGGTCTCAAATATACGGCTATAATGTAAAGATAAGTTTATATTTATGTATACATAATGTAAAAAATAAAAGATAATGTAAAGATAAATAATGTAAAAATAAAAGATAATGATAAGATAAGTCTAATAAAAGATAAATTTATTTTTATAAATACATAATATAAAAATAAGATAAGTTTGAATAAAAGATAAATTTATCTTTTATAATAAGATAAATTTATCTTTTATAATAAAATAAATACACAACACTATAAATTTATTTTATAATAAAAGATAAATTTATTTTATAATAAAAGATAAATTTATTTTATTATAAAAGATAAATTTATCTTATTATAAAAGATAAATTTATCTTTTATTCAAACTTATCTTATTTTTATATTATGTATTTATAAAAATAAATTTATCTTTTATTCAAACTTATCTTATCATTATCTTTTATTTTTACATTATTTATCTTTACATTATCTTTTATTTTTACATTATGTATACATAAATATAAACTTATCTTTACATTATACGTATACTAATGAGATTTCACACCGCCGCTATAGTAGTAGCTGTAGCAAGAACCATGTATTAAATGGTAGGTGTAGTAATGTAAAAAGGCTAAAGGCAAAATAAAGGGATCGCCACCAAACCAGTAGCTATGCAAAATGTTTGAATTAATTTAAGCCATTAAATATCTAGATTAACTGGATGAGCTGCTTCATTTAATCAATACGATTAAACGTTTACACTTGATGATTACTTATATATATATATATATATATATATATATATATATATATATATATATATATATATATTACAACGATTTTTCTTATTTTTTTTCAAAGCCTCACTTGTTTAATTAGAAATACAATATAATTTCATAATTCAAGCATATCATCACTATTACAATATCAAATATTCAATCAATCCTCACTAGAAGAGGAAAAAATAACAAACCAAACATAAAATGAAACGAGCTTCTATAATGAAAAAATAAACTCATCTAAGTAAAAATCAAACCTGTAACTTTAACTATTAAGCTAAGATCTCATCCACACAGTTTTTCATACTTGAATATGTAATTTATTCACTATATTTACGTTAGATTGTGAAACTATCAACTTGTTTATTTAAAATATTGGCAACCGGACAATGTCCGATTATGGTTATTATGAAAATAAGACAACCGGCCGGTCATTTGAGATTTCATTCTAATATATATTAATACTCCATTCGTTGTTAAAATTAAACATATATTTTGATTATTTTTTAGTTAATTCTAAAATTTAAAATTAATACAATTTATTTTGTTAAAATACAAATAAATATAATAATTATATATAATTTTTTGATATTTTGACATGAGTTTTTGTTTGTATCATGATCAGGAAAGATTAACGAATATTGAATAGGAACATGCCACATGCAGGTCACTATGTTGAATGTACAGAGTCGTGAACTTACACGTGGAGCCACAACTATTCGATTTAAATAAGGTTGTTCCATTATCCAAAAATTTAGTAAGCTGATTGGAGTGGATTATTAAAACTCGGCGCCGCCACCGCATGATAGATTGTTCTTTATTCAAGAAATATCCGAAACATATAATGGCATGCACGTTGTGGTGGTGCCGGCCGGCCCCCATTAAGATCGACGCAGATTACATGCACAGGCAAGCTTTCCGCGCATGAGAAATTTCCTTTTTCCCTATCTATGCACAGACTCTAAATTGTACTAGCGTTTAACACTATCGTTCTTCAATTCTAAATAAACTCATATTTATTAATTAATTTATAAATCTTAATATTTAAATTTAGGGTAACTTAATTTGATTTTAATTAATATTAAAAAAATATTATTACCTACAACATTGTTATTTGGAAAATTAAAATAAATTTACATATATCACTATTAATTTGAGTTTTAAAATTTCTCAAATTAATTAGTTCCGTTTGTCCTTTTTGTATTTGTCTTTTTAGAGAGAAATCTTTGTTTATTTTTATTCGTCGTTTATAGATTTTATAAAAGTATTAAATGTATAAATTTTCATATTATCTTTTATGATTAAAGGTTAATTTGTTTCTTGCTTATTTTTTTAATAAATTTTAGAAGACTAATATTAAAATTTTATAGTCAATTTAGTCAATCAACATAATATTAATTCCATGTTTTTAATGTAGGTGCAAGACCTTAAAACGTGAATTAAAATAGACGGAAGGAGTATCAAACTAAATTGAAACTCTTTTTTGTGAAACATAGGTGAGTAAATTGCTACCTTCATACATGTAAAGTACTTAATTTACCTACAAAGTTGAATTATTATACTTGTCTCTATGCTTTTCTCCGTTTCGTTCAAATTTCTCATTCTTTTCCCTCTTAACCTATTGTAATTTTGATTGAGAATCCACCAAAGTCACAGTTGTTGTCCTTTTGGTCCTTCCATGTATCCATCGCATGGCTGGTGAAAAATGTCATGATTCCCCTCAAGTCTTGTGCAAAAGATGAGAGGGTCGCAAATGAATCACACGCCTTGGTAATGAGATAGGGATTGAAGGCGTCTAAAGCATCATTGTTGCATATGTTAACCAAGTTCTTTTCTTCAATTGGCTCTGCACACTTCATCTTTTCGGGCCTGAACTATCCACGCAATCAAAGCTCCTCGCTTGGCTTTTTGCTTGAATCGCATGAAACTCTACGATGGTTACTGTTTACGCACATAGAAAAATTTCTTAAAAAATTATAATTTTAGATCATCCCAATCATGGACTGATCCCTTCTCCAAGTTGTAGTACCAACTGAAGGCATTATCCGTCAAAGTGTTGTTGAATTCCCTCATCAACAAATTGTGATTGTTCCTTTCATCATATCCTAACCATGGAGACATCGACTCCACGAACCTGATAATGCATGTGTTCCCTGGTTTTCTTTCTCCCCATTATATTTTGAAAATTGCGGAGGATGCTCGATATACCCTGTCGGGTAGGGTTGTCTCCGAATATGTGTCGGGTAAGGTGGAGTAAAGTCTAACTCCGAAGGTCGGGATGTCTGTCTGTGAAGTTAATTGATCACATCGATAATATTATCCTTTGTCACATATTGGCTCGTGGTATGGACTCTCTGTGGTACAGAAATTGGCTGATGTACACTGGCATCATGTAAATTTCAGACGGTTGTACTTTCAATGGTTCATCGAACGAGGCTTGATGGTTGGTATCCGCCTTGCAAAATGCGGATATAATCTAATGATGTTTATGCGAGGTCACGACTTTCGATCCGGGTTTCGCACGCCACCACTGCTCGAGGTTCCAGTGGATGATTGAACGCTGATGATTCTTCGTCAATGGAGGTGCGATCGATTCTCCTTACTGTGTTATCGTTGTTGTTGTCATCCACTTCTGCCGGTTTTCCCTGTGAATTGTCTGGGAATATGGCTTTGAAAGCGGGAATCTGCATTAACTGTTGAAGGAAATTTTTCATTCCTCTTGTTTCCTCTGCATCTCCAGCATCAGTCATCATCATCCCTTCTCTTTTCCGTGCTTCTTTCAACGCCTTGAGCATCTCCAGTTGCACATCATAATTTGCCTGCTCTCCACTTTCTTCCTCGCATTGCCTTCCAGCGCCTGTCTTCCCGACACTCGTTAGTTGTTGATCAGTCATGTATAGTGATGTTGAACTTCCTTCTGAGGCATCTTCAAGGATGGGTTGATCGAGATCTAGATTCCCACCTTGGAAAGCTTGACTTGCTTGCCTTGGAACTGAACCCGGTGAGATAATGCTATTTGTTGGTGAAGCTAGCTCTTCCTGTTGTTCTCCCACTTCGAGTTGTGGGCATACCCTTCACGAATTCTACACCTCCCCAGCAAAGTCGCTAAATAAATGTGGGCAAGGTAATCGCGTCTTGCTAGTTTAGGGTTTCATGTTGGCTGAGAAGGAAATAAAATCCATGAAGAGCACGAAATTGATTGATTGATTAAAGAGGGAAGAAGAACAGGTGGGCGATTACTCCGATGCGTGGCAGAATTTCTAGAATTCGGGAACCGTGTTAGAGTAGCATGGATTCCAAGAGCTTTCTTGAGTCCTTCGAGTTTAGAGAATATCCAAACCCTTTTAGTGTTTTTAGGTGGAATATCCAAGCCTTGAGTCACCAAAAGAGTCCCCCTTGTTAGAATGGAAGGGGTATTTATAGAGTTTACTGGAATTAAGTAGTCACATGTTAGGCACATATTTTCAGGAAAATTCCAGAAATACCCTTTAGTCATTAGAATAATGCCCATATTGTCCTGTCCTTCTAGCCACCAATTTAATCCCTCAATCAATTCCCAAAACGAGCCACCTCCACGAGTCTTCTGCTTCGGGACACGTGAAGGCTTCTCTCGGGTCTAACACATTTATTTCTGACCTCTTCGTATTCATTTAATTAGGTTACGCGAACCCTAATTTGCGCATTTAATTAATGAGGTCGTGGAACCCTAATTGCGTATTTAATTTAATTAGGTCATGTGAACCCTAATTTTACACTTGGGCCCACATATAAATATAATTTACATATTAGAGAGATTTCTTTGTGTTTAGGGTAATTTTTTTATTTCTTTTGCTTGTGAATTTTTTTTTATCTTAGCCCGCAGAATAATCGCTATTTTGATGCGCGTCAGTAGGTCAATAAAAACAGTACACCAAATAGATAATTTCCTCATCATTCAAAGAGAGCTAGAATTTTTCGGGTTAATTCTTATTCAGCATGTGTTTCCACACGCATGACCAGTTTTGAGGTGTACATGGAGCTAATATATAATATAATTAGTAATTGTTCGTGTCTGAAGGCACGACGTAACAAAATCTTCTCTCTCTCCGTTTCAACAATCTCACTTTCATTTCCTCTCTTTCATCCTTCTTCTCCCACCACCCTTTTTTGCCCAAATCAATTAGAATGAATCTGAATCGTTCTTGTGTTTTCCCGTTCAAATTAATTAAAATAAATCTGAATTGTATACTTGTATTTTTTCGCCCAAATTCAAAATATATTTTATCTTTTTAATATAGATAAACTATCTACAGTAAGTTAGCATCTTTCTAACGTGGACGCTGGAGCAGATATCCCATTCTGACCTTTTTAGTTTTGAGTGAAAGGATGCTTCGATTATAACAGATAAGCAACCATAAAACAGTTAATTAGTCGAAGATCAATTATACTTTAGTGAATAATTCTTCTTTTTTTTTTTTTGGATCTATTTTGTTTCCGCAACCTTGTGCATGGGGTGCGACATCCCACGAGGTACTAGAAGAGAATAATCTCTTTCGAAAATTTTAGGCATGCATGCTACTATGTTTTTTTTCCCCCGTAGTTTTATAGGTTAATTATCTTGAATAAAGGCTAGTCAAATTTATTTATTTTAGTGTTTTATTAGTTAAGTTTCTTGAATAAAGACAAGCATGCATGACTAAGCAACTGATCCACCAAATAGTTCGAGTTTTTTCTCTTAGCTTATGTTTATTTGTAAGTATTATATTTAGGATTAGACTATTAATCTCAAGTCTTTTATTTATTTTTAAAAATAGACTTAAAATTATTAATCTCGAGATAATAAAATAACTTGAAAAAGGAGACTATTTAATATCATGTTGAACTAGGTATTATAATCTCTACCATTTGGGACTAGAAATTTATGGATAAAATTAACTTTTAACTTTATTTAAAAAAATCGACCTATCTATTTCTATTTATCTATACTTAAACTAATGAGAAATTTTAATATTTATATTAGTAATTTTTTTTTATATTAGTAAATTTTCTCATGCTTGGCCGATACATTTTTTTTCCTTCAGACAAATGCAAATTGTTTCCTTTGCACTTACGTGGCTGCTATATTTCATAGCCTCTAAAACCAGGTGGATAAGCCACTTCATTGTCTTTATAATTTTTATTTTTTCCTGCTAATTTAGACGCAAGTTTAAGTATATTTAACATAATCGCTCAATTACAATTTTTAATTAATTTAATTAGCTAATTGCATTTTAAATTTGTTATTAGTAGCAAGAGTACTATGATAGTTTAAACGATAAATTTATATTCAATTCTTTAAATAATTCTGGATAAAACAAATATAACGTGTGACTAGTTTCAGAGTCGTTCTAAGCACTGTGCGAGAGGGTCGACTATACAGGCCCCGATCGTCGAGAGGGCCCCATTTTGTTTTATATAGTATATATATATATATATATATATATATATATATATATATATATATATATATATAGGGTTTTTGAACATTTGATTGCAGCTTTTGGCTCTAGAAATACTAGAAGAAATATTTTTCAATGAATATATTCTCATATATTTTGTTGTAGTTGAACTGTTATGTTTTAAGCTCCGAAAATGCATTTTTTTTAGATACAAGTTGTATTTTTTATTTATTTATTTTTTCTTTTATTTTTTAGTGAAGACAATGTTTTGAAATTGTCTAGTTTTTATTTTTTGCTCTGGGTCACCAAAATCTCAGGAACGACTTTGATTATTTTAAATAATTTCATAAAGAACAAACATGTGTCGTGGGAGAAATATATTCTTATAATTATAATTCTTGCATATAAATATGATCTTATTGTAATGCAACTCTAATTGTGGCCTTATTCATATCTTTTGAATTTGCCACATATGTATTACTTTGGGTTTTAATACAAATTCTATTTTACCCATCAAAAAAATAAACTCCACCAAATAGAGAGGGAGAGGACGAAGGACTGGATTGGGGACACATAAATTAAAGACACTGAGAAATTCTTTTATGGAGAAGACAATAATAATCCTTGTTGGAAGCTTTTGTCTGTTTATTTAAACTAAAAAATACTACTAAATTACATGTTCATGACTCCACTACCAGAGGACTCACTTTCTTCAAATTTAGCCCTATAAATAGCAAGAATATATATATAGGTTATCATTATAATCTATTTTTACTCTCAAGCTATTGCTATTGCTATTGCTATTCTCAACTACTTTCCATTGAACCCTTGTGTAATTAAACCTCGATCTATATATCTCTATCGCATGGCTAATTCAACAGCTGAGCGGATTACGCTAGTCATTCTCATCATTATCTTCCTCAGTTTCTTTGTCACTTCTGAATCACGCATTTTTCACTATGGTGGTGTTCCATCCATCGAGAAGAAGTTTGATAGCCAACTTTTCTTGTTTAAATTACGGTTTGATCCCTCGTCACTTGAGAACTACCGAAGGAGATCACTAATTACCGATAGAGCTGCAAAAGGAGGACCAAACCCCCAGCACCATTATGAACCACCATCTAATTAATAGCTATATACACACACACACATAGCTACTAATTAATGATCTTGCAGAGTTGTATGGGGGTAGCTTTGGCGCCCTAGATAAAAAGGGCTTATTTTCCTGCTTCTTTTTTTTTTTTTTTGGAATTTTACCAAATTTCTGAAATTATGTTGCTTTCTCGATCATAATGATAATATGAAACTTTCTTTTATTTACATACTATATTTACCTACTTAATTATTTGTGGAATTTGAGTTTTTAGTGATGCAGACATATATACGCATTTTAATTTTAGGGCAAATTATATTTTTGAGTTATGACTGAAGGAAAATTAAATTACTTGGATTCTCTTTGTTGTTAATTAATTAATTTTCACATCTAATTGATTAATAAATACATAAATGTGTTGTATATATTCTTTTCTCCTCTCATTCGATATCTTCTAGATCATGTCTTCATGTTGACGTTGTTCTCAATCAATTTCATTATATATTAGTATTATAATTAATTAGTTGATGAGATAGATAGACTTCATTTTATATATATATATATATATATATATATATATATAACGTACCCTAGCTTGACCGCGCGATAACTATATATATATATATGGTCTATGTTATATTCATTCATTAATTCCTCCCCTTTTATTACGGCCAATATCATTTCAACATATACATAGTTTTATATTTACTCTCTCTTCCACCAAATTTATAGTATTATGAAGATCCATGAAGTATAAGTAATTAATACTAGTATACCTAGAATTAAGTACACACGGTTTAGCTAGTAGTAATAGTAGTATTAATTAAGGAATTAAGGTTGGTTAATTAATGACGTGTGTAATCTTCTTCTGCTAGCTAGAGCTAGGGCCGGTGCATTAAATTAATCCAATTAGTCTTTGCAGGCTGCAGCTAGCTGTTACCTGCCTTCAAGATGCAGCCATGGTCAAGTACTCAATATCATTGTTTTTGTTGTCATGGTTCAATCACTCGTCACCCTCTTCTTTTTGTACGTATATACTTGTATAACAACACGTTATCCCAGACCTGTGCTAGCTGTGAATATATATATAGAGAGAGAGAGGTTAATTAAAAGTCAATTTTAATCAGTTTATGAACTCTACATAATATTAGTAATGAATAATATTTTTTTATAATACTAAATACTTCCTTTGTTTCAAAATGAAATTCAGATTTTTTTTTCCTTTTCCATTAATTTGACGCTTGTAGACATTAATGTTTGTGATTATTACACATTTGTAGACAATAATTTATTCGACGATAATCTCTTACTAAGTTGTTATGTGTCAAACCTTAATCTTCCTATTTAAGTCAACAAAATTAAGTCCATTGACTCTCATCTTAAGATGATAAATAAGTATAAATTAAGATAATGAGCACATGTGTATTAAAGTTTACTAAATATTACTCTTAATTAGGAGAACAAATTTACTCTAACCCCGATATGATTTGTAAATAAGTTTAGTACTTAAACCCGGACTAATATCTAAATGATCTTACCCTTAATAATTTAAACTCGATTGGCTAATTTAACTTTATCAGACTCTAGCTTAAGTCGTCCTTAAATGATGGTGCTTACATTAGACATTTTATTAATTAAGTAATTTATATATAATGTATACAAAATTAATTATATGTATATATTTCAACCTAAATAAATCAAAGACAATCCAATGTGGCATCATACTTGATTTTCGTTATTTAATTAAAGAAAAATAATATATATTGTGAATGCATGTTTAAGGCAACTATTTGATTGTCAATTACTAATGAAAAGAGATGTGTAATATTAAGTGAGTTGTTCTATAATTCCTACTATATTCAGCTAAATTTATTATAATACATAATAAGATCGACTCTTAATTAAATTGATAAAAAGTTATTATTCAACTAATTAATCAAATCAAACTAAATTTAAGTGATTTAAGGTGGTATTTGATTTAACAGTCTACTTCTTACTGTATCTTAAGAGTCCATGTATTTGAATTAAGATGTACTTCCTCCGTTTATTAATATAGGTCGTTTTAGACATGTGCACAAGAATTAAGGAAATGATTGAAAACATTAACTATACTATCAATTGTATATAATACCCTTCACCTCACTTATCTCATAATAAAAGAGTTTTATTGGGAGAAGGAGAGAAAGACTTAAGAGTAAAGGAGTAGTATAGGATAATACTCCCTCCGTCCCAAATTATCTGTTGTTCTAGAGTTCTACACACATACCAATATGTGTGATAAAAATACTAAAATACCCTTATGTGCTAATTTTTTGTTTTCTGCAATTAAGGTTTTAGTAAAAGGAGATTGTCTATGGAAGAGTGTGCCAAGGTCTTTTAAGAAGCATAACTTTGACAATCACATTCTATTTGATGGGAATATGAAAAGGATGCTTAAAAAAGAGGAGAGACTTGAATGAGTAATGACTATCAACAATTAAGGTAAAGGGGCAAACTTGGAAAACAAAGGGAAAAAATGCATTGAAATCTTGAAAAAACAGATATTGTGGGACAATTTTTTTTTGCTAAAACAGCAGATAATTTGGGACGGAGGGAGTAATAAATATGGATCAAAAAATTAAGTGGAGTAATAAGGGGCAATTTGGGAAAAATAGTGATCAATTTTCTTAAATAACTACAAACGACAAATAATTAAAAATAATTAAAAAAATCTAAAACGACCTATATATAGAAATGAAAGAAGTATAAAGATATAATCAAACAACACCAAGGTAATCCATTCCCAACTAAGGACCAATTTGTTTAGAACCCAAACTCAAACTAATTAGAGTTAAAAGTATGTACACTAAAATGACCAAATTTATTTTCTCGTATCAAAATATTAATCTATTAATACTAACTTTCAAAACTTTAATTTTAAAAAATTTTAATTTTAATTTTAAATTTTAAATTAAATAAATTATTTTATTTTTAATACAATTATGATTATTATAAATCATTTAAAAATTAGTATGAGTAATTATGAGAGTTTTTGTTTTAAATACTTAAATAACTTTGTTGATTTGAATTCTGTTCAAATGACTATATATTAAAGTCAATGTTATATTTTAAATTTTAAATTTTGATGCATTATTAGTGTATATAAGAACGATCATAATATATAATTAAAATATAAATAATTTTATATTTTATTAATGATGAATCATAATGCAGACACATCACATAGATATATTGATAACTATATAGAAAAAATATAAGATCATTATTAATTTTTAAAGTTAATTAAAGATATGTTTAAGCTAAAATTTACATGAATTCCTTTAATTATTTATTCAGTGGTGAATATTCTTTACTATCTCAAAAGTGTTATTTTATTTATTTTTAATAATTTTTAATGAATTTTGAAAATATATTAAATTGATTTTTAAAAATCAATGAATGGAGAATAATATTTGAAAAGAAGTAAATCAATGTGGGCTAGAATAGGTATGAGCCTTTCCCAACCAGGCCAGAAGCCCTACTAAACCACTGGCCATGACCAGTAGGGCTCTAACGAATCAGGCGACATGTGGCAGACCGCTGGTCCATATCATTTTTGAACGCGCCACCATTAACGCGTGGTACATACAATAACGACTTAATCACATTTACAAACTTTTCATCTCTCACGATCTCATCCGTTCATTATCGCTTCGAACTTCACTATGATGAATAAATGACCCTTCGATCATTGCGTATCGTACACGCTCCACACGCACACGTGAGACAGCACCCACTCATCCCACCCAACGGTGCTTTAACGCTTACCGCCAAGATAAGGACAGAGAAGAATAAGAGAGAGGAGATAGATAGAGAGCTAAGGGAGAAAGTGTGCAGAAGCAGAAAGAGAATCTGGTCGGCAAATCCGTAAAAGGTATATTTTTAAACCCTAGTTATATATACAGACTCACGTACAAGTTAATTTGTTTGTTCTGACATATTAGGGCTTAAATTTCTTATACTTTAGAATTTAGAAGAAGTAAAGGTGAATTTTTTCATTGATTATTTTCGATTTTTGAATATAGGATTTAGGATTATATGTATGGCTTCTGGTTCAGTAGTAGGTGGGAATGGTGGAAATGAAGGTTTTAGAGAGAAACCAAAATTAAAGGAGAGCAAGGTTTATACAAGAAAGTCATTCAAAGGTCTAAAAACAGATGTAACACAGCCACAATCCGGAACCCTAGCTTCTGAAGAAGCTAATTCGTCACAACAACAGGTTCTTTCTCGATTTGATGCAGCGCCTGATGATTCTTCAAGTCTAAATCGTATACAGGCATTGAATGGAGGGACGAATTTAGGGTTCCCAAGGCAGGAGAATCGTGTTACCATTAATTTGGTTTCAAAGTCAAAGAAAGAGGTGCGAGAGCTTCGGAGGAAGCTCCAGGGCGAGCTTGATTTGGTGAGGAATTTGGTGAGGAAGATTGAGACAAACGGCTGTCAGAAAGCTGGCAGTGATGTTGATAATTGTGTTGGGCCGAGGAAGCGAGTTCACTCAGAGGTGGAGGCAATGGGGCCTCTTCAGTCTAGGCCTTTGCATCAGCTGAGTATATCTGTGTTAGAGAATAGTCAAGGTGTAAATGATAATGTGGAGAAAGAAAAGAGGACACCAAAGGCAAACCAGTTCTATCGGAATACTGAGTTTCTTCTTGCTAAAGATAAGTTTCCACCAGCGGACAAGAAGTCAAAATCAAATGGGAAGAAGCAAGGAGGGAGTGAAATGGGGTTTGGGTTGGGAAAGTTTTCAAATCAATTGGTCAAGAGTTGTAATGCTTTAGTTGAGAGATTAATGAAGCACAAGCATGGCTGGGTGTTTAATAAACCTGTTGATGCGAAGGCTCTTGGTCTGCATGATTATTTTGATATTATCAAGCATCCAATGGATTTGGGTACTATAAAATCTAGGCTGACTAAGAACTGGTACAAAACTCCAAGAGAATTTGCCGAGGACGTGAGACTTACGTTTCACAATGCTATGACTTATAACCCAAAAGGGCAGGATGTTTATCTAATGGCGGATCAGCTCTTGCAGTTATTTGAGGAGAAGTGGGATGTTATAGAGGCTGATTATTTGCGGGAGTTGAAGCTTGTTGTAGATCACGAAGGGAGTTTACCTACACCTACATCAAGGAAGGCTCATACGGCACGACAACCATCTCTTGAAATGAAAAGGGTTTTGGAGAGGTCAGAATCAGTTACTCATTCTCCCGATCTGAACCCAAAAACTGTGAATTTTGCTCATTCAGGCAGGAGTGCTGCCCCAAAGAAGCCTAAGGCTAAGGATATCAATAAAAGGGAAATGACGAATGACGAAAAGCATAAACTTAGCACAAACCTGCAAAGTTTGCCAGCTGAAAAGCTGGAGTATGTCGTTCAGATCATAAAGAAGAGGAATTCATCTCTTTGTCAACATGATGATGAGATAGAAGTGGACATCGATAGTTTCGATACCGAGACCCTCTGGGAGCTTGATAGGTTTATAACCAACCACAAGAAAGGTTTGAGCAAAAACAAAAAAAAGACTGAACTTGCAAATAAAGCAAAGCCCGTTGCTGAGAAGAGTGTCCACAAAGAGGTAAATGGTTGGTCATATTTTGTATATTTTCCAATATAAGTATGATATTTAGTTGGTTAATGCGTCTTTTCTTTTTTGTTTGGACAGAAACCAGCCCCAGTTGTGGTAGAGGCTCCAAAAGAAACTAAAACAGGTAAAATTTCTAAAACATGAGAATGGGAAATTTCTGAAACATGAGAATGGGTGGCAATTCACATACCAAAAAGTGGAGAAAACATGTCTTTTGGAATAATCAATCTAAGTTTGTTCAGTTTGCTTGTAGATAAAGAGGATACATCAACTTCATCTCCCATTAGAGTGGCTAAGCAGGTTAACGACACAACTCGCACAAGTAAATCAGGCAGCTCAAGCAGCTCTAGCAGTGGCTCTGGATCCTCTTCTAGTGGTACCGTTTCGAAAGTTCTTACTTTGTGTGTTACTTGCTAAAAGGCTCGTACTTTGTCTAAGAAACAAGGTTTGGGTAGGTCCAGGATTTGGGACCTTGGTAAATTTCAAAAAACTGAAATTTGAGGATAAGTGCCGTATTTATGTGTGTGTGTATAATATTAATTCTTGGTAAAATGTTAAAAAAGAAACACAAATTTTTTATTCTACTTTAACTATCTAGGAATTTATGAAATATTAGTTACTTCTTAAACCAAAGATAGTTTTAATTAAAACATTGTATTAATTAGTATAGTGTATAGTAGTAGTAGTATTTTCAATTTTATTCATTAGTACTACAGAAAGAATACCCTAGAAAAATCCAAAAGAATCCACGGATCTGGATTCGGGGATTCAGTGATTCGCCGACCTACAGAATAATCCTTGCTTCTTAGCTTTGTGCGTTTTTGGGATAATCTGAGTCAAGCAGTTACTGCATCTTTATTTTGGGAGTCAACCTTTTCCGTTCTTTGATTGCTTTGTAAAAATTACAGACTCTGATAGCGAAAGTTCCTCTGGTTAGGGATCTGGTGCAGGACTGTCATCTAGGGCTTGAATTTACTTTGTTCGACTTCAGGTAATATAATTTCCTTCCAGACCTTCGTGCAAAGTCCAGATATTCTCTTCTTTTGTGCAAGTTCATTATTATTATTGTTATTGTTATTGAGGGGTGCTGAGTTTACTGTTAGCTCTTTAACATTAGTTTTGGTGTGCTCTTGGTCCGAAATGAGAATTAAATTAAATGTTTTCCTGGTCTAAACTGAATCTAAAGTATAATTCATTATTTTGTGGATAGATATTTAATAGTACTATCAGCTTACATGCTGAATAATATTAAAAAAAATAATCCGGGTTTTGCTGGTACACAATGATCGGCAGGGTTTAGAATTATGCCTTCTGGCCTAGGTTGAATGCATTCTTTTGGTCAAATTTGGTACTCTCACACTTAAAAAAAGAAATGTAGTAACTGAAGTTTGCGAACCACATATTTTTCCCCATAAATGCTGATTAGTGATTCAAAAACTTATTTGCCATGGCATTATTGTCTTAAGAACTGGCACATGTTTGTAGATGAACTTTTTCCAAGTCAACTGTAAATATCATGCCTATCTTTCTTATGTGGCTAACAATTACAGTTGCTTTGAAGTTTGGTTCAACTAGGCACATTCTAAAATATTGGGATGTTTTCGCTACATTTGCTGAACATGTAGAGTTCCTTAATTTTCTTTCTTTCTTTAATTCTTTCCTTTCTTTTCTTTTCTTTCTTTGATCAATCTCCTAAATACAATGACACTGTACATTAAGGATAGAGAGTTGAACTTTTAAGAGCTGTCAGAGATTTTTAATTAATTATCTAGAATAACACACTTAAAGCAAAGACCTGATACCATGCAGTATGGTCAGGTGCTTTTGTACAATTTTGTTATAGGTGGTGGTGGAAGCTGTGGCGGTTTTTAAAAGATCTTCATATTAGAGTTACCAAAGAGCATATCTAACTTGCATGTTTCCTAGATATGATATGCTTTTGTTCAGATGAAGTAAATTTAGCTCCTAAGGATTTACTTTTAATAAATCATAATTCTCAGTGTACTACAAATTGTATTTAATGAATAGTTATTGTTGAGATAAGAGAGACTTTGGGAATGATTGATATAGTTCATGATGCCTATACGATCTGAGTTTATACAAGTATCAGAATGGAGATAATTACACCAGATCCTACAATCAAACTAATTAAAGCATATCCCTATAATTAAGCTAATCATATCAAATCCCTATAATCAAGTTAACCCTCTAATTCAGACCTACAATCCTGGCAGTGATAAACTATCCAGCAAGATATCAGAGTAAATAAATCACAATATTACATCCCCTCGGCGCAAGTTGATGCATGTATGTCACACATGCCCAACTTGGACAAATGATGATCAAACACCTTTCTAGTAACAACTTTGGTGAGGATGTCTGCAATCTGATCTGTTGAAGAAACATAAGGCATACAGATTAGTCCTATCATGTTAAGCTGGGTTATGAGCAATAGAAATGGCAAATTTGTTGTTTGAATATAACATCATAGGTTGACAAACAGGTAGACGCAAATCCCACATAAGACATTTAAGCCACAACAACTCACAAATCTCAAGAGCTATTGCTCTAAATTCTGCCTCTGCATTTGAACGAGAAACAACCTCTTGTTTCTTGCTCCGCCAGGACACAAGATTCCCTCCAACAAATGTACAATATCTGGAGGTAGATCGTCTATCTTCAAGAGAACTAGCCCAATCAAGCAATTGTGTAGCACTCGGTTCTAAGATGTCCCTGAGATGAATATAAAACACCAATACCAGTGGCTGATTTTAGATACCCTAAGAATACGAGTTACTGTATCTAGATGAGAAGAATATGGCTCATGCATGTATCGGCTAACAATGCTAACTGCAAAGCAAATACCAGGACGAGTATGAGACAAATATATCAGCTTTCCAACCAAACATTGATAGTTTTGTTGATCAACAGGTTCACCTTAGCTCAGAGTTTGATATTGGCATCCATAGGAGTGTCTACTGGTTTGCATCCAAGCATCCAGTTTCAGAGAGAAGATCCAAGGTATGCTTTCTTTGTGAAAGAAAGACCCCATGGGATGAGCGGGTCACCTCAATACCCAAAAAATACCGAAGTTGTCCCAAGTCTTTAGTTTCAAAGTCGCGACCAAGAGTTTGTTTCAAACAGACAATCTCTTTAGCATCACTCCCGGTGATCACAATATCATCCGCATAAACAATGAGAAATGTAGATAGCTGACCATGATGACGAACAAATAAAGTATGATCAGCATTACTCTGAGTGTAACCTTGAGCACGCATGGCTTTGGTAAATCTTCCAAACCATGCTCTATGTGACCGCTTCAATCCATACAATGAGCGGAGAAGCCTACACACCTTACCTATTGTTGTTGTATCAGAGAAGCCTAGTGGGATATTATAGACCTCCTCATTTAATTTCCATGAAGAAAAGCATTCTTGACATCCAATTGTTGTAATTCCCAATCAAAATATATTGCACAAGAAATGAGAACCCTAACGGTATTCATTTTGGCTACAGGGGCAAAAGTCTCTCGGTAGTCGATTCCAAGTGTTTGTGTAAACCCACGAGCAACCAACCGGGTTTTGTTACGCTCAACAGTACCATCTGCAGTTTGACAGTAAAAATCCATCTACAACCTACTGGCCTTTTTCCTGGAGGAAGAGCTACAAGTTTCCAAGTTTGATTTTTCTTCAAGGCTCCCATTTCTTCCAACATTGCATTTTTTTTCATTTTTTGCTATGAATAGCTTCCTGCCATGTCTTAGGGATAGAAATAAAATACAAAGAGGACACAAAACATTGATTGGTTAGAGAAGGGGATTGATAAGAAACAACATTATAAAGAGGATGTTATGTACAAGACCGTTTACCTTTTCGAAGGGCAATAGGAAGGTCTAATGAAGGATGTTAAGTACAAGACCGTACAAGACTGTCTGATACAAGATTAGGAGATGAAGAAGGAATAACAGTAGAGTTCCAGGAGAAGAATTATTTGGACTTACATATGTTAAATCCTTGGCCACATTTTTCTTTCGGCATGAGTATACTTAAGAGAATATCGGCTCGGAAGAAGTAACCATAGAAGAAACAGCATACATTTGTGCAATTTCATCAATAAGAATAAATGGGTTTTCAGGCACATAATTTGTTTTTGTATCACACTGGAAATAGGATTCTTCCTTATTAAAAAGTACATCTATAGATACATAGAAACGTCTAGTAATAGGATTGTAACAGTTGTAGCCCTTTTGAGTAAGAGAATATCCAACAAAAACACATTTAAGACTCCTTGGCGTGTCTGATGGTTTTTTACAAAATGTATGCAACCAAAAATTCGAGTAATAACAAAAGAATTTATGCCTGTAAGGATTTGAATAGGACTCTTATTTTTAAGCAAAGGAGTAGGCATGCAATTAATCAAATAAGATGCAGTTAGTACTGTCTCACTCCAATATGAAGAAGGAACATTCATCTGAAAAAGGAGAAAACAAGCAACTTCGAGAAGATGCCTATTCTTTTGTTCAGCAACCCCTCAACACAGTTGGTTTGATGAATGATACATGCTCACTTAAATTTTTTGAATACCAAGGTATTCTCTTCCATTATCAGAGCGTAAAATTTTTATTTTAGTATTATATCGAGTCCAAATCATTTCATAAAGATTCTAAAAACATTCAGCCACATCAGATTTTTGTTTCAACAAAAACACCCAAGTAACCCTACTAAAATCATCAATAAAAGTGATAAACCATCTAAATCCAGAAATAGATTGAAGAGTTGAAGGGCCCCACACATCAAAATGAATAATAGAAAAAGGTTCAATACTTTTACTGACTGAAGGAGGATAAGTGTTTTTGATTTGTTTTGCCAATACACACGAATCACAAAAGAAATTATTATGTCTATGATCAATAGATGAATGCGGAAATATTAAAGATAGAATGTGTAGGGGAGGATGCCCCAAACGTCTATGCCATCTGTGAAGGTTTCTAAGATCAGAATCTCCGGAATCTGCATGATTTACTTGGATAGATGCTGTTGTTTGAGGTCCATTCAGCCAATATAATCCTTCTCTAAGACTGCCACTGCCAATCGCCTGCCCTGTTTCCAAATCTTGGAAAGTACAATGAGTAGGAAAGAAAATAGCTTTGCAATTAAGATCTTTAGTCAAGGAACTTGTGGACAAGAAATTGACGGGAAATTTAGGGACATGCAGAATTGATTTAAGTGACAATGAAGAAGAAAGATTAATAGTTCCCTTCCCAGAAATGGATGAAAAAGAGCCATCATCTAATTTAATCTTTTGTTTATCAGACAAAACACTATATTTAGTATAGTGACTATGGACTCCAGTCATATGTTCGGTAGCTCCTGAATCAAATATCCAAGGAGAAGACAAATTGGAACTAAAAGAAGATTTACCTGAGAAGTAAGAGGAGGGATGAGATGTGGAGGCTTGTGAAGTACATGACATGGCAGCGGAAGTTGTAATGGCAATGTTGGCAGAAGATGAAGGGCCCATTTGAGCCATCAAATCTCTAATAAACTGCAATTCTTCTCCAGAAGCATTTACTCCAGTAGGAATTATTTCAACCTCGTGAGCTTGTGACTGTCGCTTTCCCTTGCGTGCCTTTCCACCTTGTGGCTTCCCATTTAATTTCCAACAAAACTCCCTGGTGTTTTTTTCCTTGCCACAGTAGTCACACTTAAATAAAGATTTCTCAGGAACATTAGAAATAGGAATTCTTGTAGCCAAAGCTGATCTTTCAGGTACGATACTCTGTGACATAAGAGACCGTCTACTATCCTCATTTTGAATAATTTGAAATGCCTGCTTGAGAGTAGGCATAGGCGTCCTACACAAAATATTTTTACTTCAGCGTATCATATTCAAACCAATCAGGAACGCAAAATATTTTTGCTTCAGTGTATCATATTCAGAATTCAAACTAATCCAGAACGCATATGTTCGGTTCTTATCTTTTCATTTTCAGAGTTTCTTAGTAACAACAACATTTAGTCCTTCACAATAATTGTCATAGCATCTCCAATAACTATCCGATGTATATTTAGTCATATGACATAACCTTCCTTCCATTTTCTCTATCTGCCAATAATATAAAAAGATTAAAATAATATATAAATTCAAAAAGTTCTTTCATTTAAATATAATTAAAATTATAGTCCATGGACTATCAAGTTCCTAGATTTAGTCTTTGGTGCTTCAAATTAGTCACAGCTCATGAAAATCAGACTTATAGTCTTTGTGCTGCAAATCCAGCTCATGCCAAATTAAAAGCATCAATACTTTTCTCAAACCATAAATTAGAGCATCATATCTTGGGAATACATATCCTTCATTGTTTTCCACACTTCAGCAGCGGTCTCCATAAACATATAGCCTTTGGCAAGACTAGGAATCATATGGTTGACCAAAAAACTCATAACAAAGTTATCCATTTCCCACTTTTTTGAGCCTCTGTAGTACCAGTCTCCTATGGTATGGTCTTTGTCCCAGTCAAATAACCGGAACAATTTTCAGATTTAGTTGACATCATCTCCATTGAGTGAGACCACAACAAATAGTTCTTCCCATCAAACATAACGGATGAGGCAGAGAAAACAGGATAACGAGAGTCCGAAGGTTTAATAATCCCTAGTGGATTCCCACTAGTCACAGAGCCGTCTCCGCCAAAAGACATACTTGCTGGCAACAAATGGGCATGTGGTAGAGAAGAAAGAAAATTAATTAGTAAACACCACTATCACATAAGAAAAAAAGGAAAAGTATCTCAGTGGATTAATAAAGGATCACCGAGAAAAAGAAAAAAAAGGTTACGCTGATTTTGAAGAGACAATCAAACCAGCATTTAAATTTAATTATGTCATGTACTGCAGGTACCTTAGTGGTGATGCTCTGAAGAAAGAAAAGAAAAAAATGAAGGTGAAGAAGAGTTTTAGAGTAGAGTTTAGAGCAACTCTGATACCATGTTGAAATAAGAGAGAAATTGGGATTGATTGATATCGTTCATGATGTCTATAACATCTATACGATATGAATTTATACAAGTATTAGAATAGAGATATTTACACCTGATCTTAAAATCAAACTAATTACAGCATACCCCTATAATTAAGCTAATCACATCAAACTCCTATAATCAAGTTAACCCTCTAATTAAGACCTACAATCCTGGCAGTGATAATGGGTCAACTATCCAACAAGATATCAGAGTAAATAAATCACAATATTACAACAATTATTTTTTTGAGAAAAATGATGAGGAAAAGGTTGTACGTGATCTTTGATGTTTGGTGAATTGGGTGATGTCAGGTTTAGCGATTGATTTTCGGGGGTAGAAAGAGCATGTTCATAGTGGATAGAACAAATTGGAATTTGATCCCTCTTTGTTTGTGGTGAACAGTTTAAAAGAAGAATGATCAACATTTTGAGGACAATGAGAGATTTATCGTTCATTTGTGATTATTGTTTTTTTGGGATCTATTGTTTCATTTATGGATTTCATGGAGCTTGCAATACTGTTTTTAAGTAATCAAGCGGACTTTCTGAACAGCCGTACAGTGGATAAGCTGGGGTGGATGGAGTAGGTGTCTGTTTATGTTATCCTTGTTGGCTGTTTATTTTGATTTATACTAGTGCCATGCCATCCGTAATTAGCAGCTTTATTAAAATCGGCGTACTCATCAAAATAATTTACCGAATAACTGGTTGGGTTAACCGCGGAGTCCTTTAATGCCATTTTTTTCTCCCTACTGTCTATAAACCTACATCATCATGTTATACGGCATGTTACTCTATTCCCATTCTGGAAATGTTACCATTCCACATTACATCGCGTCCTATGTGCTTAATTGTTATCTTCTTAAGGTCATTGTTTGCCACTGAAATTCCTTGTACAACTTTAAAGGTTCTGAGGGGGGTAAAACTTTCCAAATGGTATGAAACAAGTGTATATGTATTTGTCTTTCGGTGCCCTTTTAAAGTCAATTTTCTCTATGAAGTTCAACTCCCAGTCCATTTAGCGTTCTCGGTCCATTTAGCGTTCTTTAATGTTAGAAAAACCACAGTTACAGTTTGCCTTGCTCCTTTTATCTTTTTCTTTTCCATATTTACTTATCGGAAACCTAGATCGGTAACTTTTTCTCGTTATGATATTTCCGACATGATAGATGAAATGGACTTGCACATTATTTTTCTTCAGCTTTCTTCAGATTCTTGTTTATGCATCCAATATAAAAGGTAAAGGAGTGGAGAGGATTTGGCTTAGCATTATGTTAAGATAAAATAATACTAGAAGTTTTGCAATTGTTGTTTAGTTCCTAAGCTGTTATGGAAGAAGTTTTTTGCATGACACCTAGTCATTATTAGGCGTTACTACAGAACAGCTTTCAGTACCTCTCCCTCCCTCTCTCTTTTTAATCAATTTACATAGAGTAGCCATGAATTTTCTTTTTAAGAAAGTTTTACTTGATGGAATATTTAATTATCATCCACAATCTTTCTTAGTGGTTATGAAAGAAAGAACTTTCACTAATATCTATAAAAATTCTCTACAAACTTTACACATTACAAAGGATATAAGTTAAAGAAGAAAAAAAAAATCTTTTTCATACTTCAAGCTATAGTTTATCAGGGTTTTATTTTTAGTGAGATACTAATTGTATTTCAGTTAAGTTAAGTTACCTAAATATATCTATAACACTCTTCGTTCTAAAATATAGATCAAAATTTTGACCTTTTGAAGTCAATTTGGGATATATTCAAATTCATAAAAATTCATTGAATTTTAGATGATTACGAGTAAACTATCAAAAAAATACTACTAGTTATAAAATTTACCGTTTTCAAAAGTTAATGAGTTGCATCAATTTTGAAAATATCATATCTCATATTGGCATTAACAAGTCAACATGGATCTTATATTTCGGAATGGAGAGTATTAGAAATAAATTTGAAGTCAATTTGAGATGTTTTCAAATTCAAAATTCATATGAATTCATATAATTTTAGATAATTATGAGTAAACTATCTAAAAAGTACTATTAGTTATAAAATTTACTGTTTTCAAAAGTGTAATGAGTTGCATCAATTTTGAAAATATCATGTCATATTGGCATTAACAAGTCAACATGGATCTTATATTTCGGAACGGAGTATTAGAAATAAAACTCATGAAAAGCTTTTTAAGTCCTATTTCTTCTTCAGACTGGTGCTTTGATATATAAGGTTGTATGCACAACGGAGATGAATTTTAGTCTGCATCTACTCCAAAAGGGCCTGTAGCGACTACAACTACTCCAGAAGGGCCTGTAGCAAGCCTTCACTTGTGTTACTTTTCCTTTAACAAGTGATCTAAAATTTCCTGCCCAAGGCCCCTTAAGCGCCTAGGCGTTGGGCACAACCCTCTACCATCTCATTCCAGCTTGGCGTCTAGGCTCCCGCCCATGTAGAATTAGTCCTCTAATGTTTCAATTTAGTAAAGGCTTTGAAGCTTGAAATGAATTTGTTATGCCTTACAAGATTTTAGTGGATAATTTTTCTTGTAAAGTTTAGAATCTTTACATCTACTATTGCTCTATATAGTAATAGAAAAATAAATAATTAAGACTGCCTACAAAAATGCCTAGCACGCAATGTTCTTAGAATGATGCCTTTAATGCACCCGTCTTCAGGCCAGAGAGAATTTGATTTTTCAAGTCAGGAGGGACTTTCAGTTATAAAGTTTGGGCCTATGTAATAATTATATCAAGTTAATTTGGTGTTTTCAATTATTAACTTCCTGTCGGTGGATGCTATTTTGATATTGACATATGTATGTTGTGGGAAAAAGTGTTGGACTTGGGTATGTTTTCGTGGCAATATATGTGGTCAACCCGACTAGTTAAATATCTGCTTTTTTCTCCAACTGTCCAGCTAGATTATATAGTTGCTTTTTGGCCTCGTACAGAAACAAAATTTCTAACATATATCTTTTGTTTTGCAGGTCTTGTAAATTAAAAAAAAATGATGATAAATCTCATCAGCAGTTCGAAGGGTGTTTATAAGTTAATGGTTCTACATCTTCATTTGTTGTATACTGGAAAATGTTTTTAACAACCCCCGTAACCTTGCTAGAGTGTGGGTTGGTTTCTTGGTCTTATCTAAACATGTCTCTCTTTATCCAAGGAGAGTAGCTTCTATGACTTGTAGATGTTGGTTTGGTTCCTTGGTCTTAGTTAAACATACTCTCTTTATCCGAGGGATAGTAGCTTATGTGACTGTAGATTTGCATGTTAATGCTAGATTATGGTGATTATTAGATGCAGTGGGTTCGTTATTTGTATAACTTGTACATTGCCGGCAACTGCTAGTTATTTTTTGCGAATTGCAATGGTTTGGGCATCAGCAGATTCTGGCCATATGCTTCCTTGTACCCAATCTGCTTTAGTTAGTTGACTCACTTCTCATACATTATACTTCCTGTGTTCCAAAAAAAGACTCGTCTGAAATATTATCAAATTTTAAGGTAATATTTTTGTTTCATGTTCCCCTAAATATAAATATAATGATTGTTTAGTTTATTAGTTGTGACATGATAATGAAATTGTTAATGTTAAATTTAGAGGATAGTTTCATTTTAAATGAACATGAATAAAAATTAGAGCTCTTATTGTTTTTGGTACAAAATAAACTTTGGCAAATTAGACTCTGTTTATCATGTCTGGTTTCCGTTTGTCTAGCTTGAATTGTATCCTATTCGACCATCTGGTAAGCAATCTTTTTGCAAATGGATTATAACGTAGTAATATATATAAATATTATTAATCTAAAAATAAATATTATTATTAATATAAAAATAAATATCAGTCTTTAATAAAATATAAAGTGATCACTTTATATAAAATATAAAGTGAAATATCAGTTTTATAATGATCACTTTATATTTTATTAGACCGATATTTATTTTTATATTAATAATAATATTTATTTTTATATTAATAATATTTATTTTATATTAATAATATTTATTTTTATATTAATATTAATATATTAATAATAATATTTATTTTTATATTAATAATATTAATAATGCAAGATGTAATATAATTATATTTATTTTTATATTAATAATATTTATTTTTAACATTATATTTGTAAGTCAAAATATATTTTGTGCAATCTCTTTATATTTTATTAAAAACTAATAAAACATCAATTTATTAAAAAAGGTAGTAAAATACTTGTTATGCCTTAGGAATATTTTAATATTATTTTTATTTTTTTATTCTATTTTAATTTGCTGAGTCATGATATATAATGGAGAAATGTGTATAAAAAAAAGGGTAAGCCGGTACAAGCTGTACCGGTTGTAATATTTTAATATTAAATATTCATTTTGTTTAACTATACTGACAATATGTTGAAATGTGGGCTCCTCTTATTTAAATAGAAACTGGTAGAGCTTGTCACGGCTTAGTATTAAATATATCACAATCTCAGCCTTTCAATACGTTGATCAACGGTTTGAAAAGAGGTTGTTAACCGCGATTCTAAAGACCCCAAATTATTAATAAATGAAATTTATTTTCCTCTTTATTATTTTGAAATAGTAAGGGTTGATTTGATTAATGTTGTTAGTTATGGGTAAAATGCTTGATATTTTAAATAAGCAAATGGTTATAAAATATTCATTATTGTCGGGGAATATTCGTTTGGTCGTGGAATATTAAATCTTTTCGAGAATATTAAATGCACGACGGCCTTGATCTTTTTATGGGCCCCATAACTGAAAAGCGATTGGAGGAAAGAAAACGACAAGAATAAGTTGTTTATAAATAACAGGCGTAGTTATTCACAGATTATCTTGTTGAAATACCCGGTGGTTAAAACACACTAATACGCGTTGTTGAATAAAGATAGCACACCAGATATTACACCAATTATTGATTCTTACGTGAAAGCATTTACTAAATAATTATTACGATAATTACTATTCAATATTTTATTTTATTGATTTAATAATTCTTTGCATTGATATTTTATATTGTTGTTGTTTGATAATTGTCATTACGCGATTATTTTTTATTATCGAAGCAATAATTCATATTATCTGAATAATATTATTAGAAAACATTATTGGCAATGTCTAGAAAGTTACATCTAAGGAGAGTTTGGTCACCTAATTGCGCAAAGCCAGGAAGAGAAATCTTTATTGGAAAGCCCCCTGCTTTCCTGAACCGCCTTATCAATATTATGATTCTTCTAATATTATTTGTGAATAATTAATTATTGATTCATATGATGAAAATTATTGATTTTATGTGGATATAGATGGAGAAAATTTTATAGTGACAATTGTTGAAAATTAATATTTTATCTTTTTACGATAAAATAATTCATTTAAATATATTATTTTAATAATATATTAACGATGATATTTTTACGATGAATGTGGGATATATGAGTATATGTGGAGGAGGAGTATTTTTGTTACCAAAAATGTTTAAAACATATTAAACATGCTCGGTGGACCCCATTTATTATCGAAATTTGATTATAAATTTCGTAAAATCGCCCATTTGTGGATTTCGGTCAATTTTTGTTTGGAATTTGGAAAACTTTCTTCCAGTAAAGTTGTAGAGAATTGAATTTCCTATAAAAACTCATGAGATTTGAATTTTCTGATAAAAGGACTATTTATTATGAATTATTGAAGTTCAAGTTCAAATAATTGATTTTGGAAGTTTAAAATATTTAAAATAAGAAAACGTTTTTTTTGGTCTAACATGTGATTTGAATGGGTTGAATTCTAGATTTTCAGATTCAAGAATGGCGTAGAGAATTTTGATATATATATATTAATATTATATTAAATTTTCTCTTTTGGTGTTCTAAGCAATTTCTATAAATAGGTGTTTAGGTTAGAATTGAAAATCACACCGAAAATCGAAGTTTTCTCTCTATATTATCGAGCGTATTCTTGTGAGTATTTTGAGTATACTTTGAGTATTGCTATACGGTCTGAAGTTCAAGTCATAGCCTATATCCTGTTTCAACCAAAATCTTGTCTTTCGAGGTAAGGGATGTTATTTCTTTCGAAATGATATTATTTTCTTCAATATCATTATGTCAAAATATTGGTTGAACTTTTTATCAAATTTGAAACTTTTTCATGTCGGAGTTACTATTCATGAGTTACTTATTCACGAGTTCTTATTCATGAGTTCTTATTCACGAGTTCTTATTCATGAGTTCTTATTCACGAGTCTTATTCACGAGCGTGAAGATGTTTTTTGTGAAATTTCTATCTTTTGGTGTCGGAAGTTACTATTCACGTATCTGGCACTATTCACGAATCTGACTATTATTCAAAAAAATAAAATTTCTTCTTTTTCCGAAAATATCTATTATGGATACTTAGCTTTGATTGTATCCATGTTTTGATCATTCTTGAATTTTACACCACTATGATTATTTTTGAGGTATTTTTGGGCGTGGATAAAACAAAGTACGAATCCTTAATCCTTAATCCTTGTCATTTTGTTTCAATTTGGATTCGTTTTTTAAAAATATTTTCATCATCCTCGGTCTTAAATAATGATATTATTGAATATCTTTTGGCACAGTAGTGCAAATGAATGAGTTATGATGAATATCTTTGGCCTATATAGTGCAAAGATGAATGATTTACGATGAATATCTTTGGCCCGTAGTGCAAAGATGAATGATTTCGATGAATATCTTTGGCCCGTGGTGCAAAGATAAACAGTGTTTAGATGAACATGACCAATTGGTGAATGTCCTCGATCTCAGTAGTCTGAGGATGAATATATGATTTCGAGATATATATTGATTGATGTTACATGGATAAAAATATTGATGATGAACTTTAAAATTCATACATAGAAGATAGTAGTTTGCATTCTCTACTTAACTCTTCTAATGAATTATTATTTCACTGCGAATATTGATTTAAAACTTGTTGTCTATTGTATTCTATTATATTTTTTCTGTTGAAGACTAACGATAATTTTGTTGTATATTATCTTAGTCATAATATTCTTTACTTGGGCTAGTTGAGCTCACCTTTTCCTTGTTGATCCATTTTTCTCGGGAGGCGAGAATGTAGCGAAGTCTTAGTCGAATTATGGAATGAAGGTTACAGAGGTTGTTTAGTAGTCCTCACCATTTTGTAAAATAATGTATCAATAATTATGATGGGGATTTATTTGCGTGTGGATATTGTCTAGATGGCAATATCTGTATTTAAACTCACAGTTTATATGTTGTAAAAATAAAGTTGTAGTTATTTCTGTACCATGTATTTGGCGACTCAGAATGGGTTGGATGGAATGGACCTATTTTGGGGGCGTCACAGTATATATGGCAACCGGTTACCATAGATGGATTTTCTATATATATAGTCCGGTTCTCTCCAGCAAACTGGAAGGAGCAAACTAACTATAGCGACGATTTTTTCCATCGCTATAGCATAAAAAACCGACTTTCTATGCTATAGCGACGGAAAAAACCGTCGATATAGCCGGTTCGTTCTTAGTTCGTTGAAGAAGCGGATTATATATATATATATATATACTCGGTCCGTTTCTCTAACGAATCATAAGGAGCGAATTAAACACGAACCGGTTATAGTGACAATTTTTTGTTTGAGTTACTGATAACCTCCCTACTCTAATTAATCTATTAGATGGGGATTATTTATTTAAATCGAACTAATCATTAGTGACGAAACAAACCAATTACTCCTACAGTTTTAAAATATACGAGTAATATTGATTTTTTTAAAGTCAATTAAGATATTTTCAATCCCAAAACATATATTTAAATTATTTTAGGTTTAGATAATATAATTATAAAAATCATAAAATACTTTAAAAAATTATACTAATGACTTTGGATAGTAAATAAATTAAACTGATTTTGAAATATTGATATTAACCTTGAAAAATCAAATTCAATTTTATAATTTGAAACATATGGACTATACAACTATTATTTTTTCACAATCACACATTTTTCTCAAAAATTGAGAGACCCAACCAATTTAGACCCTCTTCGGGGATGACTTATTTTAAAAAGATTTATAAGTTATAACTTGACTTATAAATATAAGTGTTTGATAATATTTTGATTTATAAATGAGAAATTAAGTTAAAATAAAATTTAAAGTTATTTGGCTAAAATGATTTATAAATTAAAATAAGATGTAAAAATTAATAAAATAAGACAAAATAGTGTTTACCTTAGATCAAACCTACTTATTTAAAAAAAAATTATAAGTTATTTTTAAATAAATTAGAATTTAGTACTTATGAATAATGACTTATAAGAAAAAAATAAATCCAAAATTAAGTTAATCCAAAACACTTGAACAATACAAACGAACTTATAAGTTCTTCCCGAACACCAGCACTAGTCGGTTAGTTTGGTCCTGCTCGATGGGAGTTCTGGAACCTGGATTGTAGGTGTGGTAACTCGTATCCTCATCACCATTCATGAAATGCCAAGAATCAAACTCAATGCCATGCTTTCGACTATGATAAGGTGCGCCTGGTGCTCTGAAATCCCGCCTCCTCATTCTCTCAAACCAAAACTTTCATTCTCTTCTTCTTCTTGTCTGAAATATCCACAATGGTCTGGTCACCTAACCTGGAGAGAGAGCTCGCTCAATGAGGACCGGTTATGGGGATCCAAAGGTCCTGAACCGCCAGTCCAGCCAGTAAAATCCAATGACGATAAAATGGCTTCAGCTTCCTCTGGCGGAACTTGGGGCTCTGGTTCTCTCCACCCCTGACCCTATTACTAAATCAAATCTTTCTCACTTGGCTTACTCCACCTGGCGCCTCAAGCAATTGCCAATTGGGGTCTCTGAACCGCCCGCTCGACCCGCTCGACCACCTAAACCCCAGCTGGTCTGTTTTCTATTTCTCTAATCAAGCCTTTCTTAGGTTTTCTTAACTTACTGAGATTTTTTCTAATTCTCCTTTTTTTTAACGTATTGCTTAAACAAGTAATTGGTTCGACTTGAATTTTCATTTTGGTACTATATGGATGCTAAATTGTTGTTAGGTATTGAACTTTGTTCCTAATCTTTATAGATGAATGCTAAATGATCCACTGATAAATGGTAACAATACACAGCTATAAACCATACTACATGAATTGAATTAGGAATTCCTTACTTGAGCTGTTTGAGTGACCGAGCGTGATGAAATATGGGTTATAACTAGCTCTGTTGGGATTTGGGTGCTACTTAATTATTGGTTAGTGTTCTCTTAGCCATGCATTGTTTCAATTTCTGTATGTTGTTTATAAAGTTCAGGTTTCCCCGAAGGAAATTCCATCTCCCAAGAACTCGGGTTTGCCTCTTAATGCTTATATGCTCCACAATCTTGCTCATGTGGAACTAAATGCTATTGATTTGGCTTGGGATACTGTTGTCCGGTTTTCACCATAAGTTGATCTTCTTGGAGAGGGTTTCTTTGCTGATTTTGCTCATGTGGCTGATGATGAGAGTAGACATTTTTCTTGGTGTTCACAGAGACTAGCTGAGCTTGGATTCAGGTGAAGAGATATTTTAAGTTTGTTGTTGTCATGGTTTTTATATAGTGACTTCCAAAATCCTTTTTCTTTTCCTACTAATAGATATGGAGACATGCCAGCCCATAATCTACTTTGGAGGGAGTGTGAGAAATCTTCAGATAATGTTGCTGCACGTCTGGCTGTAATCCCGTTAGTCCAGGTAATATCTCATAGTTGGGATAAGAGCACTGTTAAATCAAATTTGCTTATGGAGTGGTTATTTTTTGAAGCACTGTACCATGCTCTCCTTCTATTTTTATGAAGTGACAACACCTGAAAAGAGAATTCAAGATAATTGTAAGAATGATGATTACGAATTTCTTTGTCACGGAAAAACAAAGTTAAAATGTAATATTCATGAGTCCAGTGGACTTTTGAGATTTTTTCATAGCCGATTTTGTTCTTTATTCCCGACTTCAAGATTAAAGTTTGGAATTTCAAGTTAGGTTCATGTTTGTTTTGGAGATTTTTTGAGCAAATGAAAGAGACACACACCAACATTTATTTTTCTTATATAGGAGAGTGATTCATAGCCAAAGATGGCTAGGTGTAGTAGGCGGACCCATCTTATACCACTCATTCCCAGATTCGATGGACGTTATTTTGGATAAGAAAATATTTGGACGCGATTTTAAATGATATGTTGTACTAAGCGTGAGTAGTGTTCTGGATGCTATTTTGTTAATATTAAGGGGGTTTAAGTTTTGTTGTCTTCCTTTATTACTTATAAAATGAAAAGTTTACTCAAAAAGTAGAACTTAAAGAGAAATTTGCTGTCTTTCTTTGTTATTCTTTTAGGAAGCTAGAGGCCTTGATGCTGGGCCTCGGCTTGTGCAAAAATTAGTTGGCTTTGGAGATTGTAGGACATCTAACATTGTAGCTCGGATCGCTGATGAAGAAGTTGCACACGTGGCAGTTGGCGTTTACTGGTTTGTCTCAGTCTGCCAGAAAATGGGTCGTGTTCCTTGCACTACTTTTAAAGGTTTACTTGTGTTTGATCAATAAAATTAAGTCTCTGTAGTGTACTGTTGTACATGTGTTCACAGTGGTAATATTTATTTATGCAAGCAAGTAAATCTTGATTTTTTTAAATAAATGTATTTTATTTTTATTCTTTTTTGACAGATATATTAAATGAGTATAATGTGGAGCTGAAAGGGCCTTTCAATGTTTCAGCTCGAGATGAAGCTGGAATTCCACGAGATTGGTAAGAAAGATAAATTATTTTGATAAACTAGTTGGTCGGCAGGAACTTAGGAAATTGGGTCGAATTTGCTGTATGAAATTCCCCTGAATCCTTGACAACACTATATGTCAGTTGATTGAGTTTTATATAATTCAGAATACACTGAAAAGGTTAAATCTAATGCTGTCTAGGTATGATCCATCATCTTCAAACAAGGAAGAAAAGAACAAGCAGCTTTCTGAGGTATGTATCTTTGAAATTTGATCTCAACAATTGAAGTTCAACATTTCTGTGTAATCCTCACTTGCTCATACAGAATATGTTCAAATCCCTTGACAAGTGCAATGAAAAGTCCCATCATTTTAATACCTGAAAGTGTAAAAATTGAGAAATGACAGGTTTATGAAAGGCTTGCTTGTGTCATATCTATGGAGCAAGAGAACTCAAGTTTGAATAGGCCTCCTGGGTGATCTTGTTTGCCAGAGTTGACCGAATTTAAAGAACATGGTGAGCAAGGAGATGTTTGAGTAGATTCCGGAAAACTAACAAGACATTTGTTCTACACCGACCACCATACTAGATTCTCGATAGAAAAAAAACATATACTCGGGTTATGTCTGATCTCAGTTTACAGCTGTTGTAACATTTGGTAGTATATTATACCCGTGGTATGTTCTGGATTAACTCGGACAAATAGATTTTAAAAAATTGATCTTGTACCGGGGCCGGGGGTATCCAACCAGCGGGACAATATCAGTGACGTTATGAATTTTCAAAACTCGGATATTTTCCAATGTGAGAAAATTGGCGTCCCCAACAAGTGGGCACCCAAATACGAAGGCCGTTACAAGACATGCAGGGTTGTCAGCTTGGTTTGGCTGCTTGTTAAATCCGTTGGCAGCTATGTCAACTGCATTTAGCACTGCCAGTGCTGCACCTAAACTGTGCCCTGTTACGGTTATGCTGATTTCTTCATCCTTGTATATCTCTCTTAACAAATTCTTTATAAATTTGTATATGTAGGTACGTTGTTTAAGAAATGTATAGGTACCTTTCCTACCTGGTCTCTTGCACCGGTTACATTAAATTTGGATTTTGGATCAGCTCAAGTATAAATAGAAAACCAGCCACTGTGAAGCTTAACATCAGCAGCTTCTCCAAACAGCCGAGCACCCGAAGTAGGCACAAAGTTAAGGTCCTGAAGCCATTCCAAAGCCTGGACTGACCCTCTCCAAATCCGTCCTCTCGTCTGTAGCCACCGCAATGTGTTGGTTATTCTCCAAAATTTCTGTAACCCCTGTTTAGAGTTAATACCCTAGCCTTTATGGTTTCTGTAACCCCCGTTTCAATTCCAACATAAACCTTATTTATATCTTGTTGTAACTCTCAAGCGTTTCATTAAAAACTATTAAAATCTCCAACGTTATTTAAACGTTCCTTATAAGGGTGATTGTTTTTTAGAAAAATGAGAGTTTACTTTCATGAGAAAAAGATATACACAAATAACTACTTTATTCTTCTTCTCCATATTATCTCTGTGTATCCTATTCTTCTCGATATATTCAACTCTTATACTCTGTTAATTGGACAATTCACATAGACAAGTTCAAAGCCTCCTTCTGTTAGTACACACGATCGGAGACTTCACCGTTGAATCCTGGAGAGTGGCCGCCGACAGTCCATTTGTACCATGATTATTATCAGTGGGGGCGAAATCACTTTTTAGGACAGTAGCTACGCTACGCTTCGGTTTTCCAGTTAAGTTCCAATTTATTTATATTATTCGTCTTGTTAATTGCTATATTTTCCAACAATCTAAAAAGTGATTTTAATCTATTAATAAGAATACATGTTTTAGTTAGAAATTATGAATTCGGAATATGATGAAATTTCTAATACTTCTCTAATTATGGAGTCTTGGAGGCATAACTCTCAGTTACACGAGATTTTTATCACAACTAAATAACTAGATCACAAGGGCCTTAAAACACCCACGAGGATGGAATGATGGATTTATAGGTTGACATCAACTCGAATCTATTTTGGTACTGCATACAAGAAATATGTTTTAAGAATTTGGATTGGTCCGTCAATTTATTTAATTTATCCAATTTCTAATACATGCATCCTCTTTTTCGGGTAAGAATCCGCATGGGTGAATTTTCATTTTAGTTGATTTACTGAATCTTTTGTTTGAGATGGACATGATGATGTTAGAGTGATCTTTCCGTCCGACTATTCAGCCATGTGCAATAATCAATTTTGATTTTTATACTTCAAATGTTATTATTTTAAAAATGGACTTATCACAGTGAAATTGTTACAAAACTATTGTTTAGCTATCTAACTCCAAGGGTTTGTGAGAGAGATCAAGAATAAATAGCTTTTGTGACTTAGGTTTTTTTTTTATGGTTGGTTTCAGTTTTCATTTCTAACATGTTTGTAAATAGCTTTGATCAGAATGACTTAAATATGATAAGGTAAAAAGCTTAAAGTGAGAAATTTCTGAAAAGTAAATAATCTTGATTTACTTAACTTAGTAGAATTGTTACGTGAGAGCCTTGTTTCATTTTTCAGGTTATAAGTTCTTGAATTACAGTGATGTTATTCACTTTCTTTGATTTATAAGAATTAGTAACAAAACTACTTTTCAATATCTAAGAAAGTGAGTGAAGTACACTGGAAATGAGAAAATTGATAGGATAAGTATATTGCCTGATGCTTTTAGAACTCCCTCCTCCCAACTGAATATGCTGTTAGAACAAGTATTATATCTAAGAGATGGAGGTACCTTTGGACGAACGTTACAATTCTTGATTTTGGTGGCGATCCCGAAACCACTTGTGTTTCTAGCTTGACAAATTTTGTGGATCAAGTGTTGCACTTTTGTAAAACTCGACAAATTCAAAAGTTCCTACTGGTACTTCCATCAAACTTGGTGGTCAGTAAGGAGGGTTCTCGTGGAACTCAAATGGGTTTTCTCGAAAATTGCAGGGTGACCAGCGATCCAAACCCGACCCAAGAACTTGCATGACCTGACCCACACAATGATTTTTATTTAATTCCAGAAAATGTTTTATTAATTGTTTAATCATGGAAATCAATTAATAAATAGTTATTGTGATTATTAAATTCTGAAAATTTAACAGATATTAATTGTTGGCATAAAATTAATATATTTGGATAATTTTAGTTAATCTCTAAATTAATTATGCAATAGTTAATTAATTGTGATAATTTGCATGATCTTTAAAAAAATTCCAGAAAATTACAGTAACCTTTGGTGATGATAAGATACTGTTGTAAATTTTATGGAAGTATTTTAATGTGTTTATAACATACTTGGAATATTAATTGAGTAATATTATCTGTTATTTAATTCCTTTGTTAATATTTTTGAAATATTAATTATTGGTGCTTGAAATTAAATTACCATGTTGTAATAACACATGTACCCTTGTTCCTAGTGGGGTAATTTAGGTTTTAGTAATTTAATTAAATTATTACCTAAATTCACGTCTTATGAGCTGAAAAATTAATGGTAAATAATTGAGCATTTATATGGATTGTGTTTCCTAAGCCTATGTTTTATTATTTTATGATGGTGAACAATGATGATAATTCTAGATATAATCAAATTTATCTCATTGCTTTTAAAAGATGAAGCGGAAGAAATGTTTATTAAATAAAATTGAGGTTGAAAATTAGTTAGAAAGGAAAAATAAATTGAACACTTAAAGATATGATGAATGTCATGTTAATTAACTTCTAATATGTGGGGAGAAGCTTACCTTTCTGAATAATCAATTTTTAATAGAGTTCCACATAAAAGGATAAACTCTTTACCATGTCAATTATGAAAGGAACGTGCACCTAACTTGGTATCTTAAAATGTGGGGGTGTCTAGCTAAAGTAGTTATACCAGAATTTAAAAAAGAATAAATTGGGCATAAACAATGGTTTGTATTTGTACTGGATATGTTTCAAACAGTGTTGCATAGAGATTTTTGATAACTGGAGATGAACCTAAAACTTATGAAGAAGTAATAGAATCATTTGATGCAATCTTTTGAAAAGATGTCATTAATAGTGAACTAGAATTCATTATGAGTAATCATACATGAGAGCTAATTATTTTGCCTAAAAGATGTAAATCTATTGGGTATTTAAAAAGAAGTTAAAAGTTGATCGATCTATTGATAATTTTTAAAGTAAGTTTTTCAGTACTTGTTGTTATGTGCTAATGTTCAGCATTATGTGAAATTCTTGTGAATTATTTTAATGTGCACTTCGTGCAACAATGTGATAATAAATGTTAATAGTATGTTGATGATTTAAGTTAATTGTTCTATGTGAACTATAGAAATCACAAGTATGAGCATTATGGAACATGTATCGGATGTCGAGCATGTATAAATGTACAATATGAGAAAGATGAAGCATGTATAAAATCTGAATTATACATAAGATGTGAAGCATGAGAAATGTGATATATGCGTGAGATACAAAAGCATAAAAATTGTGATGTGATTATTTATTTATATGTGGAAGATCTGCTGATATTTGGTACTGATGAGAAAGTTGTGAAAACTGTTAAAATATTTTTTTTATCTTTGACATGAAAAACAAACTTGATTCTTGGCATGAGAATTAATAAAAATGCACATGGTTTGTTTTTATCTTAGTCTCATTATGTGGAATTCTTAAAAAATTTAATTTCTTTAATGAAGAGCCATTAGGAACACCTTGTGACTCTAGTGTGTGCATTTAAAGAAAAATAAAGAGGATTGGTATTGCACAAATTGAAGATGCCAGAATCATTGATAGTGTAATGTACTTAATGAATTGTACTCGACCTGATGTTGAATATTTCATTAGTAGACTTAGCAGATATACGCATAATCCTTCACAAGTTTATTGGAATGCATTGTCACGTCTAATGAGGTATTTAAAAGGAACAGTTAATGTAAGTGTACATTTTTCTGATCATCCTAATATTTTTGAAGGACATTGTGATGCTAATTGGGTATCTACTAATGATGAAACAAGCTCCACTAGTAAATATGTGTTTACTTTAAGTGGATGAGTCGTCTCTTGGAGATCTGCTAAACAAACTGTACTACTAAATCTACTATGAAATCTGAATTTATTGCATTAGAATTGACAGGTACAGAAGCAGAGTGGCTGAGGAATTTATTGACAGACATAATAATTCCTTCTATATCTCTGCATTGTGATTCTCAAGCTACTATTGGACAAGCAATGAACCATGTGTATAATGAAAAATATAGAGACATATTCGCTTGAGACATAAATATTGAATGAGGACTGATCAGTAAACAGTGTTATTTCCATGGAATTTGTGAGGTCTGAAAAAGCTTACAAAGGGATTAATTAAAAAGAATGTCCAAGAAGCATCCAGAGGGATGGGACTATTGCCAACATCTTGAGTAAGTAATACTGCGATGATGGAAACCAACCCATGTGATTGGAGATCCCATGAATTGGGTTCGATGGGTAACAACAAGTCACGTAATTACTTAATTATAAAGACTACATTACTTATATCCCTTCGTATGCATGTGGTGCTTCTTGACGACAAATTGTGAAAGGATGAATCGTTTAGATTCTTAATGAAACTCATAGTCTAAAGGGTGGTGTATGTCGAGTATACACTTGATGGGTTCACACATATAAAGGTGGAAGTGTGGTAAACTTCTATATGAGTCTTTGGCATACTCTCTAGAGCCTTTATGAAAATTTGGGACATGGTAGCGTGGCACAGAAACGCATGACCATGCGACTTGTGTGGATTCAGATTTAAGATATGTGTGCAAGCTAAATTGATTGTATCACGGATAATAGGTTCAAGAATATAATTCACTATAATCTACAATCATGAGCTTGTTCCACTAAGTGTTGATTCAAACCCACAAGGTATCGGCGTTATGTATCTAAAATCCATTGCCATTCTCACTTCTTTTTTTATTTTCTTCTTTGATAATTTTGGATCATGTGGGGGATTGTTGGTTTATTCTCCAAAATTTACGTAACCCCCCGTTTAGAGTTAATACCTAGCCTTTATGTTTCTGTAACTCGTTTCAATTCCAATATAAACCTTATTTATATCTTGTTGTAACTCCCAAGCGTTTCATTAAAAACTATTAAAATCTCAACGTTATTTAAACGTTCCTTATAAGGGTGATTGTTTTTAGAAAAAATGAGAGTTTACTTTCATGAGAAAAGATATACACAAATAACTACTTTATTCTTCTTCTCCATATTATCTCTGTGTATCCTATTCTTCTCGATATATTCAACTCTTATACTCTGTTAATTGAGCAATCCACATAGACAAGTCCAAAGCCTCCTTCCGTGAATACACACGATCGGAGAGACTTCATTGAATCTGAGAGATGGGCCAGTGATTCCATTTGTACCATGATTATTATCGGTGGGGTGAAATCACTTTTTAGACAATGAATTCTGCCTACGCCTCGATTTTCCAGCTAAGTTGTTCCAATTTATTTATATTATTCGTCTTGTTAATTGCTATATTTTTCAACACTATGTACCCCATAAAATTAGATTCCCTGCACCATGCTTCTCTAGACAATGACCTCAATATGAATGCGTCTGTAGACGTCGCCGCGTAAAAATACTTGACCGCCTTGTACTTAAAAGGATTTCCTTTTTCCAAACCTACACTAGCAAAGAGATCATCTTTAACATATATGCTGCTTCCTGCATACTTTGATTTGTACTCCAAGTTGAAAGTATCGTATGTTGCTTCCGCCCTTTCGCCGTAGTGGAGAATGTATCGCCTGAAATCCATGTCCAGAGGAGGGTCCACGAGGTTTTCCCAGTGATCCTGGCCGCTAAACAGCCTCCAATTTAATTTTTGGCTATACGATCTTGTCATCCTTTCCTAGGCTTTTTATTTAACAAATTTCAGAAGAAATGTTTGTACATTATGGTCGTAGTGTATATACTCATAAGATCACGCAATCTTAATTTGGAGAAAACGTGGAGTTCACATGATTCATTTGGAAACAGAGTCCAAACCTACTATCCCATTTCCATTCTTAACCGATATTTATTTTTATACTTATAATACAGTCAACTATATAGATGGATATGGATAAGAATTACACTTTCTTCAGCAAAATTTGATGACAATGGGGTTTCAGTCCTTACTCAAATCAATTCTCACATGACATTATATATTATTAGGTCACTCATTTCAATTTCCATTGTTTTGAATTAGCACCTGGTGACACATTTTGTAAAAATGTATAAATTATGTGAAGTAAAATAAAAAATTTATAAAACTAATTAAAAGATAAAAAAATAATATAAAAAAGTCAAAATAATAATATAGTTAAAAGTGTAGGGGCAAAAAAGGAAGAAGAAGCCCAAGGTGACGACACACTTGCACCAAAAGCCCACGAAGGCTTCATGATGATGTACTGGTAAGTTACGAATTTATTTCACAAAAATACAAATTATCCTGCTATACGGTCAAAATTTTTTGATTTATGATGGCCGTGTATTGTTCCACCTCCATCAAATATTTATCCTTTTTCTTATTTATATTAGTACCTATAACATACGTGTGGCTTGTATAAATTATGTTTGATAAAATATAAAATTTAAAAGACAAGAAATATATTTACTGTGTTTATCCTTTCCAAAATTTTTAAAAAAACATGAATTAAAGATACATAGTGATTTTTTTTATAAAATGTCGTTATTTATATTTTTATTTTTTGATTAACTAACTATTTTCAAGTATTGCCAAAGGTTTGAAACCAACCTATTTTATTTTATTTAGAGAACAAATAAATGGAAATATGAAAGAGGGAGACCACCTCCTATATTAATATAATCAAGCACCCAAATCAAATGTACGTCCATTTAATTGCATTCTTAACGCGAAGCTTCGTGTTAGCATTACACAAAAACAATAAAATACGAAGTACACACACACACACACACACACACACACACACACACACACACACACACACACACACACACACACACACACACACACACACACAGAACAACTAACTAATTACACACACTAACGTATTATTCATATTCACAGTCAGTAGAAATCCCATTCCTCGCTCACAAATCAAAGCCATACAAGGGTTCACAACAGAACAACTAACTAATTACTTGTTATGCTCAGTGGAGCCTCCTTTAGTCTGAGTTCGGCTCTGCCCAAGCCCAACAATCACTTCTTTTGTAGTCTGACCAATTTCCACTATAGTTTCCCCAATGGCATGCAATACTCCTCCTGCCTGTTGCCCCTCCTCCCCGGTTCGGGATTTGGTTTCTCCACCTCCCTGCTGTCCCTCTCTTTCGTATTCTGGTTGTTCCTGAAAGAACTGATCCCCCACCTTTTGAACCGGTTTGGAGATTGTATCTTTTGCGGCCTCCCCTGCTCCTCCTCCTCCTCCTGCAATATCACCATGCTTTAGCTCAGTAGTTTCACCCCTACTCCACACCTCCCCCTGTGCACAACATTACGTAATTAATTGTTTACTAACATTTTCAAGAATGTTATGAATATTTTCTTTCATCCATTATGTCATTCAACAATGCATCGCCAATTTTGAAAACGCTTGAATGTACAAGAATATATTCAACGTAAAATAAGTAATTCAACAAATGCAGACCACCTAACGGTAAAACATACCTTTGACTCGGCTAATTTCTTGGCTTGCAATTCTCTCTCCGCCTCAGCCCTCTTTCTAGCCGCATATTCCTTAGCACTTTCTTCAGTTGCCACTACAGCATCCTTAGCCGCAGCCAACTTCTGAGCAGTATAATCCTTAGCACTCACCCCCGCACTCGCCACCACATCCTTAGCAGCCACAGCCTTCTCCCCTGCATACCCCGCCGCACCCGCAGTAACACTCGCCACGGCTTTCGTGGCCCCCGCAACTTTCTCCACAGTATACTCCGCCGCTCCCCACCCCGCCACAACCGCCTTGTCCTTCACATCCTCAGCAACTTTCCCCACATATCCTGCCGCACCCTTGCCAGTTTCCACCGTCGCATCCTTTTCCACCGCAGCCCTCTCCGTAGCCACATCTTTTGCCGCCGCAGCCTTGTCAAATACAGTATCCTTTGCCACGACAGCTTTCTCGGCAACATAATCCTTAGCCTGCGCAGTGTATTCCGCAGCAGTCTTGC
The DNA here is from genome assembly GCA_020205605.1 of Panax ginseng. Taxonomy (NCBI): domain Eukaryota; kingdom Viridiplantae; phylum Streptophyta; class Magnoliopsida; order Apiales; family Araliaceae; genus Panax; species Panax ginseng. The sequence goes on along the minus strand of CM035140.1, from coordinate 6,173,506 downwards.
CGGCACTCGCAAGGGTATCTTTTGTAGCACCCAGCTTTTGGGCGGCCGAATCTTTGGCCTGATTGTACCTTTCTTCGGCAGCCCTTATAGCCTCCATGGAATTCTGCTGTGCAGTTTGCCTATACTTTGAGATATCCTCATCATCTCCTTTTTCTTGCGATTTTCTGTCTCTGCCAAAATCCTTGTCTTCTTCCCCCTGCATCTCAAATTTGCCCACTGTCCTCCCTTTTTCTCTCTCTTCTTCAGTCTTTCTCTCACCTCCAGACTGAACCTGGTTGCCATGAGGTCTTTCTTGATCATGACCGGAGACTACATTGGCGGGGGAGACGGCGAGGGATTCAAAATGGCTGGTAATTTTGGGCACTTTGTCTTTCTCAACGTGAACTTGACGATCATCATAATTAGTATAATTCTCTCTCCTCGCTTGATTTGAAGCCATACTCCTAATTCTTAAAGTAATTCTCTTTTTTTCTAGCTAGTGTGTGATCTAAGTGTGAGAAAATGGAGGGGTTATAAAAACCAGTGGAATATGGCGGTTGCAGAAGATGAAGATGGGTGAAGGTGGACAAGTGGAGAATTTTGTATTGCCAAGTGTTGGGGTTCTGGACAGCGGAGGGGTGAATCAGCAGTTAATTAGCTTGCATGGCCTTCGGATACGTGTCAGTGGCCCACACCATTAGCTGATTGCAACGTGTCATCATTTAGGCAACAATAACTGGGTAGCATGCTGTTTAGTCAAGAATAGACGACATCTTGAATTACAAATACTAGCTGTTTCCCAGCGCAGTGCGCGGAATTTGTATTTCCCGTTGCAGGCCCATTACCATGTGCCAAATTGAACTTTAGAAGGTTTTGGGTTTTACCGTCTGAACTCCAGGTTTAAGTTAAAGCCATTACAAGTCTCATTTCCACATAAAAGATGTTTTTAGAGGAATTAGGGGGACACTGTGACTACGTCCATCTTAATAAAAATATATCCATGTTCTAAAACTAAAATTATAGAAATTTATGTGTTTTAAATAAACGATTATCATAATTATAAATTAATTAAAACATACTGCTAATTATGATAATATTTATTGCTTTCAAAACTCATAAAATTTGTGAGTAATAATTAAGAAATCAATAAACATGATAATTCCTTATAAAATATGATAATTGATAGAGAAGACTTGTTACACTTCTCACTATAGGTGGTACAAATCAAATCATAAAGTTCTCTACAAGCCTTTATATTTACTTAAATTATGTCCCAAACTTGACAATAACCAAGTGTTAAATAATTAGGTGCAATTTCTAACAATTATGAAACAAAAGAAATAGTTTATTCTCAATCAATTAAAAAGGGAAGTGATTAGCATGAAATTTATTTTTGGGTAAGTTAGTCAATTGACCAATAGAGTGCTGACACGCAAGCGAGACTCTATATGTGTCAGTATCGGATCCATTAAAAAGCAGGACATCAAACTCCTCCTCCCCATCATCACTCCAATCATGGAGCTAAAGAATATGGAATCAATCAAGATACTAGTATATAAAAGGTGAAGCCATTTCAACTTGGATTTGACTTGGGCTGCATCTACCAATTTTGTTGTTGGAGGATAAAAATATATAAAGCCCTTGGTCATTATTTTTAGTTGGACAAACCAAACCCATATGCTGAAACAAACAGAGCCTAATTAATATAATGTCAACACAAAAGTGAGAAGGAAAGTTGTTGGCTCACCTACTAGTAAGTACATGTTTTTCTCACCTGAATTTTCATCTATGTAGTCAACAGGGGAAATATTTTCCAACTCCTCTAACTAAGCTTTACCCAATAATGAAATAACAAGGGTGTCCTCTTCAATTATGTGATATGGGTAGAAAGTAACAAAAGAACTTGCATAAATCTAAATCACAAGGGTCTATGAAAAATGATTATATTAGGGGGTTACCAACTCATTAGAATTTAGCTGACCAAATGTTACCCCAAAACCTTCTCCTTAACTACTTTACACCCCCACACATACTTAATCCTACCCACCTAATCTAAGATCATTTATTACTTCACTTGAGATGCCATTCTCTCTTCCAGCTTGCAATTTGCAAAACAGCAAGAAATTAAACTCACCCCCATGGACAACTTTGCAACCATCAACTGGAAATGGAAAATATGTACCTGCATAAGCTTCGTAAGCTGCCTCATTCTCTTGCTCTGCGTCAATCCCAACCACAATGTTGTAATTCTCTCAGCTATTCAAAATGCACTTCCAATAACTACTGTAACATCCTCCTCAGAAAATCCAGCCGTGTCCAACATTAAGTTCACAAAAACTAGCATGACTGAAGAGGGGATAGCCATAAACCAAACAAGAGGTCAGTGCAACATCTTTGAGGGAAAATGGATGTACAAGTCAATGGAAAATCCACTATATAATGGGTCTCGGTGCCCATTTCTTAGTGATCAAGTAAGTTGCCGCAGAAATGGTAGGCCAGATTTCGAGTACAAGAAATGGAACTGGGAAGCTCATGACCATGACTGTAATATTCCTAGGTGGGTTTGCAACTATTTTTACGAGTACACATGTTGTTTTGGAGTTTAATTACATGTGCATTATAATTCCAGAAAATTTAACTCAGTAAATTTGGAGTTTCTAAGGTTTGATGGGAAAGACATGTTAGAGAGGCTTAGAGGGAAGAGAGTGATCCTAGTTGGTGATTCCCTCAACCGAAATCAGTGGGAATCTCTTGCTTGTCTCCTTTACTCTGCTGTTCCTCCCTCAAGGGCTTATGTTGATTTCCAAAGTGGTTCCTACAAAGTCTTCAGAGCAAAGGTAACAACATATCCTTACTTTGGTTAAAGGAAGTACTTGATATATATATATATATATATATATATATATATATATATATATATATATATATATATACACACACCCACACCCACATATGCTAGGTTAGGTTATATTCATAAACGCTCTATTGCAGGATTATAAACTGTCCGTGGAGTTCTACTGGAGTCCATTTTTGGTGCAGCTAGATTCAAAAGAATCAAATGGAAACAAAATTTTGAGGCTAGACAAACTTGATGCCTCATCTAGGCAATGGCGCAGAGCTGACATTATGGTGTTCCACACTGGTCACTGGTGGGTGCACAGAGGCAAGTTCAGATCGTAAGTTGTGTAAAGTTACTAACGCTAACTATTTAATAAAGGTTCTTAAACGTAGGACTAACAGGCTAACAGCTAGGGCATTATTTCAGGTGGGACATGTTTGGATACAAGGAAATATTGGTGGACAAGATGAAAACAGAAACAGCATTTGAGATGGCAATGAAGACTTGGGCCACCTGGGTAGATTACAATGTTGTATCAACCAAAACAATTGTTTTCTTCAGAAGCATTTCACCAGAACATAAAGGGAAGAACTGGTGTTACAATGAAATTGAACCCGTTGCAGGAGAATCTTACGTAGCATCTTTTCCAAAAACTCTGGTAGATATAACTGAGAGAACATTGGTGGAAATAAAAACACCGGTGAGGTACTTGAACATCACAAAGCTGTCCCAATATAGAAGAGACGCACATCCTACAATTTACGCGACTAAGCTAGGGAAGCAATTGATAGAGAAGAAACAGAAGCAACCAGAGTCTGTTGCTGATTGCAGCCACTGGTGCCTTCCGGGAGTGCCTGATACATGGAATAGGCTATTGTACGCGTCTATGACTTTTGACACCTCTAGTTGGTCACACAAGATCTTCAAAGCTTCCTCAAGTTGATTGTTTGAACTAGCAGTTAATCAAATATTTAACTAAAATTTTCTCTTTGTAACAGAAATTCGAAACATGTTCGGAAAGATGCATTCTCGGATTAAAATCTTATAGGATTATAGAATGTATATAGTTTAAACTGCTCCTGAGAAAGCCACTTTTCAATGAAAGGCAAATGCAAACCCATACTTATCAAAGAAAGGTTAAAAATACACAGGTAAACTAGCTTTACAGAATACTAGGACACACAAACAGGATCACATCGATGAAATTCAAAGTAAACCTTGAATAAGCTTGCAATTTATATGCAGAAGCAGTAAATATCAACAGCTATGCCCTGAACATTTGGGCTTCCTCAAATTATAGATACTGATTGGCGTTAACCACTATAATATTAGGCTTTTTATCCACTTATTACTGTATTAGTTCCATAAAGATAACCTGGGCTACATTTATTGATATTTAGGAAAGCATCTTCACCCCCATTCAACTGCCAGGGGAAAGCAGCTTATTCAGAGGATGTTATTTAAGACGACATCAACAATCAGTTAGGACTATAGAAGCTCCCACTCTGACTCGCAAAACTCATAAGTTAGTAAATTTGCAGTGTTCGAGTCTGGGGAAAGAATACTCGTCACATTATCCACACTTGTTAGGCTTGATCTCGTATCAGTATCTCCATAGTGTGTTACAAGTTGTTCATACTCCTGCCTCCTTGCTGATTTTTTTTTCAAAGAAAAAACTTCCAGCATCTTTTTCTAAAATAAAATAATCAGTCAATGACAAAACTTGTGTAAGCGCACACACACACACAGAGATGTGAGTACCTTGTATGACCTATGTTTGCGTTCCTTGAGAGAAACAAAGGAAAGGTTATTTCCATCCACCAAGACACAAGTTTCTTCCAACTTCGTCCTATCATCATGTTTAATGGTTTCCATCCTTGGTTCTGCACTATCATTATTCTCAATCACATCTGTATTATAGTTACCTGACCTTCCTGCAGAAGTTTCATAAATTCAGTAAATAGATTGACAAATCAACAATAAATGATTTTATAAAGAACCAAGACAAAGGCACCCAGACATCAGATAGGAAAGATATAAACTCAATAAAAGGTGTGAAAATTATGATTTCTTCAGCATTTAAAATCAACACAATATATTTTGGGATCATTACATGACCCCCATCCCCTTCCTCGGTTATGAAACTCACCCTCAAACTATTTTACCAGAGTGGCACAACAGAACTTTGGCTTATTAGACCTCAACATATAGACCCCTCCACTATAAATTTACCAAACCATTCATATAGAGGTCATTTACTGAAAACAAGTCAATTATTGCATTTTTCATTTCTTTCATGAATCACTTGCAAAATATGATCAATGACAATTATAAGAACTTTTTTTCCTTTTCATTGATGGAAAGAAAAAGAAGCCTCAAAACATAAAACATAAAAAGAAAAGATAAAGAGTAGAGAAGCCTCAATTAATATGCTTATTTAAAGGATAGATACCTGAATCAAACAAAAAGACCTGGTCATCAGCAGATCGACTATTCTGTGTATCGCCATTAACATATGAATCTATTGGAGAACATGTTTCTGCAGTTTCAATAACAATACTCAGCACACAAAAAAGTGCAAGGAGTTGAAAAATAAAAACAATAGTAAATAATCCCACTAACAATTACCTAAAGATTCAGATGCCAAGCCATCACCTACACGTCTCGATTTTCGTCCTTTCTTCCCCTTGGATTTAGGTGATAGAATGACATCAGACATTGGAGTATCAAGAGAACAGTCATCTATCAATAAACCTGCACCATTAATATTGTCACGACTTTTCCCTTCTCTCTCTTCTTCTTTGGAGTTGCATCCTATTACTTCAACTGAAACTTGAGGTGATGCCTTGACCAAATTGTCATTAGCTGCATAATCTTGAATTATTTCCAAAACTGATGATGCTCTGTTCCAATTTTCCAAAATATGATTGTTTGAGCTTGGCTTCTTAGACACGTGACAACTATCCCTTTTAGAAAGTTTCTTGCTCCACACATTGTTATGTTCACATTTTTCTCCATCTTTACTTTCCATTGTGTATGATCCTTCCATGGAACCTCTAAAATATGGCTTTGACATATGATTTACAGGGTGCAGTCCATCAAGAGATGACACCTGATCTCTATCCACCCCGTCTATCACCTTAAATTCCTTACTGAATAACTTATCAACCTTTTTAGTATCTTCCTTGATACTTGCTTTTTGCTTCTTAAGGATCCAAGTATCAGCATGGGAATTCAGAGGCAAGTCAACGGCAGCTTCTTTCACAGGATCTATAGAAGATGGGGGAACCAAATCTTGCACGACATCAGAATAGAACTTTTTCATATTTGATCCCACATTCTGCACCTGATTTTCAACAAACTTAACAGTGTCCTGTGCATCATCATAATAATATAAGTGATGGTAAGACAAAAAATTATAAAAAATTGACCTTCAGTCGGAGACTAAAATCAGGTATGTACATTTAGTTACATGATGTAACTACAAAAATTACAAATTCAAACACATGATGACAAAGCACACCAGATACCACACGTGCACATAAGTGAAGACTATCCCCATAATATAGATTATACAACTCATGTGCTAAAAAAATTGTCAGAAGAAACAGCAGTGCAAGAAGTATTACCACTACTAAGGTGGTGTTTGTTTACCACTTTTTATATCTGAAAACTCTTTATCTTTTTCGTTCAGACCCAAATACTTGTTTGATAAAAAATCAGTCACATCTGTAAGCCTCTATTTCGCTAAGAGATGGAGTTGAGTCTAGATGGAAGAGAGGAATATCTGAATTCTTTATTACAAGAATACCCTCACAAATCTCTCCTCCGTTCTTGCTTCTTCTCTCCTCCGTTCTTGCAGCCCACCAAGAACTAGAACACATAATCAAAACCACCAACACAACAGCCGGTGATAAAGCTCCATAGATTCCGGCGAGAATTACCAGAGCTAAAATTAAGCACAGCCAAAACGTACCATGAATTGACCTTAAAAAGAAATGAACAATTAACAAAAGAGAAGATCAATTAACGGAAAGCAACAAACCCAAATTGAAAAAAGCAGCAAGCCATTGTTTTAGAAGCTCCGGGCTCTATTAACCGATCCAAAGTTATAGCTGTAAAAGTTGGCATGACTATGCAACATTAAACAATCTGTCTATCTTATCAAATCTCTCTCCGAAAACAAAGCCATGACTACTCACAATGAAGTTAAATAAAAACCAAATCACATCTTCATCTCAGAATTTGGGTAATATTTTAAAACAATAAAACCAAATCACATCTTATGATTTCAGCATCTATTTTTGCAGCTTCTGTGAAACTAGGTATTTATAAGATTAAATCACAGGAAAAAAAGGTTCATAAATAACCAAATTCGTATAGAACAAGATGGAAACGCATAAATAGAAGATTGATTTTCAGATGATATGTATATAAAATAGGAATAGAAAAGAAATACTACCTTAATCGTGATGGACCACAACAGATCCATCAAGTTCAGATCTTCATTCAAATATAGATTTTTATGACATCATTTTAATATTTATTTATATAATTAAAAAATTTCAGTAAAGCTAATAATTTGATTGTTTATTTCAAGGTTAAAATCGTAAAATACTATTATTTAGATGTTTTAACAATTTCAATTACCAAACAGCTATATAAGTTCAGATGCAATTTCATTCAGATGATCTAATTTATTAAGATGTCATAATCATTCAGATCTTAATTACTCAATTTTATCAAACACCACCTAACACAAGTGACACCATTTCTGTATTGAAGCTTAAAAATCTAACCTGCGAAATGGGATCAGGGTAAAAGAAGATAAAGAATTTACCTGGTACATAGTTTCTTCAACCTCCAAACACATAGCTTCAAACTTCTGGTATATATCTCCAACCCAGGTAACACCTTTGAACTCCATGGTGTTCATGAATTAACCTCTCAGTTAGATGTCGTCAAATTTTATTCACTCCCTACTCTTTCCAAGATGGAGTCACTACACTGCAGATATTCAGACAAACCACAATCAATTGGTGTGTAATATGATTCTATGAAGTGAGTAGACAATCTATCATTGAACTAAATATCCAATATGAAAAATGCAATCTGTATGCTGGAAAAGGAAACAAGAAAAATAAGAAAATATTCATCATCATCATCAAATTTAGAAGATATATGTTAATCATGGAAAGCTTTTCAGTCGCCAAGACATAGAAAACTGCTTAGAACTCCCACGTACACAAAAAATCAACCTAAAACAAGATGCCCGAATGTCTTAATATATGATGCTCTACCAGATTTATTTTTATTTTTTTTAAAAAAAAAATCCATCAAGTCAAATACCAAATTTCATGCTTATAAGCAAGGAATCACCTATCACCAAAGGCAATTTTTGCACTCACTATAAAAGGCAACCTATACTCAAATTTGTCACCTTTGCTAACACTTTCAACAGTAAAAACAAGCATGTAATGTGTTGATATTACTGTTACCGCTAAAAAAATAAAGATCAATTCAAGATGACTCTGCTAATGCACCAAGTATCTGCAGTGAGCACCAGTCAAATTAGATTGGAGATAGTCAGATACACATAAATTTCAATGACATAACATAGGTGATATTACTAGGGGTGTAAATGAGCTGACTTGACTTGAGCTCTTTGGGTGTCTCAAGTAACGAGCCTATACAACTTCTTTTTTTCTTTTTTTGATAGGTTAAACAAGCCAAATTTAAGATCAAGCTTGGCTTGAATAGTTGTCGTTTATTATTTGAGCCAATTTCCAATAGCTAGCTTAAGAGTTAAGATTTAACAGAGTGCTGATTGTTAAACGAATCTAAGCTTAAATTCAAACCTGGCTTGAACAACTGATTATCATTCGAACCAGTCTCTAATGAGCTCACTCGAATAGCTTGAGGTTGTACATTGTTTCAGACTGCTGATTGTCAAATGATATAGGCTCAAGTGAAGCCAATTATGTTAACGAGTTCAAAATAGCAATAAAACTTGGTTCATTAATGCTATGATCCAAACAGCCTTAGATATTGCCAAGTAACTGCAATAAATGAATTTTATAGGCTTATACTTAAACGAAGAAAGAGCATCGTTTGTTCCTTGTGCAGATAATGGCCTTATAAGAGTCTTCTTCTATTCTTAGTGAGCCAGTAAAACAGAATTTAGAAGTAAGATTGGAGGTTTGTGTAGCACTCAATTTGGTTTGTCCAAAAAGTTTGCCTTTTTGGTGAAGGGTAAAATTGAAAAATACTTATATCCTGTAGTGACTTTCAAGTAATGCAAAAACTCCATCTAGGAAGATCTTTTGATGCTTTCCACTACTTAAAAGGTTTTATAAGCTTTCCCGTGATCATGATTCATGGGTTTTGAATAGTTCCAACATCATCAGATACACCAAAACATACTTTATCCAGAATTCTATGCAAAATATGCCTAATCCACAAAATAATTCAGTAAATACAAACTATAACAAACAAGAAATTACTAACCTAAAAATTATGTTTCAGAAAGAAAAAAACTACGGTATTGAAGTGATACAATGATTATGACAGACGACAAAAAGAAGTATGCATGGAGCTGCTTGATTAAATATAATCGAACTCCCATAGTTGAGGAGGGTTAAATTTAGATCAATAATTCAACAAGCAAACAGAAGGCCTTATACAAAAGTTTAAAGAAGAGGTAAATATCATACAGAAGAATTATCTAAGGAAATGATTGTTGAAGCAAGCAGAGGGTACTTACGGTTGTAAAGTATACCCAGACACGGAGAGATAGCAGAATTAAATATAAGCCTTTGAAGGATAAACATACATACAATTACAAACAAGTACTTACCATACACGGAGACGGAGGGAACGAGAGACTTCTCTCTACTACTTTTTTGTTGAGCAATGTGCAGTGCTGGGAGAAACCGAGAAATATGAGATACGGACGGAGTTATTCGGGCTTTAAATTGATATTTGGACCGGATATCAGAAGCCTTACCACACCATAGGCCCTAGCCGCCTTCATAATTTGTATTAATTAGTAGTATTATTTTTTTCAAGTAATGTACTACTCTGTTCCCATAAACTATAACACTAATATACAACAAATAAATTAATTTAAAATAATAATTACAAAAATAAAACACACACAAATATAATTATAAAATAAAACAATACAATATAAAATTGATAAAATCAAATCCTATATTCAAGCAATCAATGTAACACGCCCTACATTTAAGAATCGAATTTAATTAATCACGCAACTTTGATATCGAGAAATCCAAATCTTCCGCGCGACATAATAAAGATCTAGAAAGATTTAAACCATTTTAAAAAGTCGCGACGGTATTTTAATTTCAACTAGTTGCCTAGATCGAACAAAGTTGTAACTCCTTATCGGTAATAAGAAATGTATCAACGACGATTCTACCGGATATAGATAAAAGAAATCTCTTTAAGCAAGCTGAGCGAGAACACATGACTTTGACGCAACTCTCAAATCAAGAAAATATAAAAGATCGACAACAACTTCAAGATCTCGATTGTTCGAAGAAAAAAATAAAAGATCGTTCAAGATCGCATCCTTCGATTGTTGATTCGTTATAATTTTGTATACCGAGGTATTTGAGTTTTCAATTTATACGCATAGTGTTACCCCGTGTTTACTACGTATTCGCCTATCGGTTACCTTTCTCAACTTTTTTTCGCTTCTTTAAATGGTCACAAAGTCGTAATAATGAATGTTTTGAATGCAAAATGCATTTTAAAATATGTTTTATACTCTAGTTACTAAATACATATAAATTGTAATCGCTTATTATCGATTCGTTATCGCTTATTATTAATTTGGTTGATGTATAATGTTTATATGCTTGCTTTATAATTTTAAACATTATTCTACCGATATTTTTTATATTAATGATTACTTATTAAATACATCAAGTTACCTTCCCGAATCGCTTGTTACTCGTCTAACTGGATTTGGTTAAGATATAATGCTAACTTGGTTATCGTGTAAAATTGCAATGGTTAATGCATAATGTTACCCCAGCTTATGTTCGTTACTAACATTATGTAGTTTGGTTATCGTCGATGACATATCAGTGATGGTTACTTTTATGCACTATAAGCTTCACAAATAATATTACCATATATATCAAGTTATCGCTCAATATGTATTTAGATGTCGTAAGGTGTTTATTTGGTTACCGATAATGTTATTGTGGTTTATAATTGTTTCTTTTATATTGGTGGTTACTTTACGCACTATAAGCTAACAAAGAATATTACCATATATATTGGTTCCTCGCAATCGTTGTTACCGCTAATCTGAATTTGGTTAAGATATAATGTCGACTTGTTATCTTGTAAAATTGCAATGGTTAATGTATAATATTACCCCCAGCCATGTTTTCGTTACTAACATTATGTAGTTTTGTTATCGTCGACATCGAGTTGGTTACTTTACGTGCACTATAAGCTAACAAAGAATATTACTATATATATCGATTCATCGCCTAATATGTATTTAGATGTCAGTAAGGTGTTTATTTGGTTACCGTATAATGTTATTGTGGTTTATAATTGTTTTTTTATATTGGTGGTTACTTTACGTACTATGTTTAACAAAGAATATTACCATATATATTGGTTCCTCGCAATCGCTGTTACCGCCTAATCAATTTGGTTAAGATATAATGTTGACTTGCTTATCGTAAAATTGCAATGGTTAATGCATAATATTACCCCCCAGCTCATGTTCGTTACTAACATTATGTAGTTTGGTTATCGCCCGACATCGAGTTGGTTACTTTACGCACTATAAGCTAACAAAGAATATTACCATATATATTGTTACTTGACTAATATGTATTTAGATAATCGTAAGATGTTTATTTGGTTACCGTGATAATGTTATTGTAGTTTATAATTGTTTTTTTTATATTGGTGGTTACTTATCGACTACATTGGTTACATTTATACAACCGTTAATCTGATTATATATATTGGTTACCTTTATACAATCAAGTAATGCCGACTTGGTTACTTTGTAAAATTATAGTGTTGACTTGGTTACTAACTAATGTCGATTTGTTATCGATTAATGCAAACTTAATTATCAGAATGATTAATTGGTATCGTAATATTGTCATTAAGCATATTAATGTACACTTCTACTTATATTTTTATATTAATGGTTACTTGTTAGCTACATCAAGTTACATTCTTACAAAAGTTTGCCTTTTAGTTGGTAAATAAATAAATTATACTAGTTGTTTTTTTACTATAAAAAATGCAATGCAGTAATGTATTTATCTTGTGTATACTAAGTAAATATATGTTGTTATCGCCTAATTTGGATTTGGTTAGTATATAATGTCGACTTAGTTATACTGTGTAATATTATCATGGTTAATGCATTATATTACCGTGTTTTATAAAGATTATTTTATATCGATGGTTACCGATTAACTACATTGGTAGGTACCTTTCATACATCTCGTTAGTCTTTAATTTGTAACAAAAGTCATTAATGATTTTTTTGGTTGTAAAATGAATGTAAAAATATTTTTATAATCTTGGCTACTAATTACATATATCTTGGTTATCAGATAATATGTATTTAGATATTGTAAGGTGTTTATTTGGTTACTCTATAATGTTATTCAATTTTATAATTGTTTTTTTATATCGGTGGTTCCTCATCGACTACATCGGTTACCTTCATACAACCGCTAACTCCGATTATATATATTGGTTGTTGTATACTATTTAATTGGTTACAATATAATATTTATTTGGTCATAGACAATTTGACAATTTCGCCAAGTTTGGAGTGTCGGATTTTGGCGCTTTTCATCCTAATTTCATTGAAAACGTCAACGATTAAAAGTCACTAGCTTTGTTGGTGAACTCGCAGGTTTTTTCGTCGAATTCCATCATTTAGGCCTTCAAAATTGCATGTAAAAATTTGGTTTATTTTCTCGTTACTAAGATTATGTAATTTGGTTACCGCCTCAATATTGATTTGGTTACTTTACAATGTTTATTCAAATTGTTAGATTAAATGGCTATCGACAAAGAATCTAATACAACAAATTTAATTATTTATGTGAATATATAATTGTTTATCGCTAGAATTATTAACCACATGGTTGGTAACATTTTTGATGGTGAACAGAACCAAAATTGATGTTGATTAATATTTTAATTTTGATTCCATCATGAGTTATCAATATAAAGTAAATATATACATCGAACAATTGGTAATCGTTTTAAATATTTTTATGTAAATTTGGTTATCCATCTAAAATAAAATGGTTACCTCTATATTCATATTTAGTTACCAACCGGCATGTACCATTTCCAAATAACTTTTATAACTATGTAATTTAAAAGTATCCATCACCAGATAAATGGAACCTCACACGCATATTAAGACTTGATAACTGCTCGATATAAGTTTTTAATTATTTGGTTACTAACAAAACTAAAATGGTTACCCTTATATGCATGTTTGATACCAACTCGCACTCTCTCAAACTATTTTTATTTTAATATGAGATCTATAAGTAACCATATATATAAATAAAAACTCTCATACGTACATTTAACGATCGATGTTTGTCCCGATACAAGCTTGAATTATCTCGCTACTAATAACAAAGAACTATAATGTAACATAATAAAACAAGAACTACATAATTGTATAATAAGAACTGTATTAGGTTTTAATGGTAACCAAAACATAAATTTCATGTAATGAAACCCAGCTTTAGTAATCCATGATACTAAACAATTACATATTAACCGTAATAAAAATAATAATAACAAAAATCCCACATCGAGGGCACAATAATAAGAGCCAAACCATAAGGTAACAAAGAATCAAAACAAAATAAAGAAGTAACCAAATAGTTATATTTAAAGTAACTGTAACATGTTTTAATGGTAACCAAAATAAAACAACTCAGATATCCAACCTAGTTTAGGCAACCCATGATACTCTCACACGTACATTTAACACTTGATATATGTCCCGATATAAGTTTGTAAATTATCTCGTTACTACCGTAAAATAAAATGGATACCCTTCTATGCATGTTTGGTTACCAACTGCACCTTTCAAATAATGTATCGTATAATAACTTAATACGAACCAAAGAAACAATGTCAAATAATTGATTATATAATCAAATATGTAATTCCATTTACATAAGCTCCAATAAAACATTACATACTCACTAACCATAACAAATGGTTATGGATATCCAACAAAAATCAAAGAACTAAACACAATTCGTAAGGACAAGACAACGACAATCGAACAAATCAAAATCTGTACAAATCTTCTTGAAACTCGAGCTTTTTGGTTGTCGCCACTTTCTTCTTCATGGTCGCTTCTCATTCTCTAGAAATGACTTCTACATTATGAACTCTGTGGAGGAAGAAAATACATTGGGATTAGTGAATAGAGAGCCCATGTAGGATGTGTTTCAGGAAATGAAAGTAGAATTGTAAGAACATAAACCTTGTAGAAGATATCCAAGGAATTTACAAAAATAATACATCAATGTATACTAAGAAAATACATGGTTTAACCATACTAAAAAGTAAACCGAATAGTTATATGACAAAGAACTAAACCATATTTTAATGGTAACCAACACAAAAAAATATGAGACTAAACCCAGCTTTAGTCAACCAATGTATACTAAGAAATACAAGGTAACCAAAATAACATAAAAAAAGTAACCAAAATCCCAAATCGAGGGAACACGAATGGAAACAAAATCCAACTCAAGGAAACAAAAATAGAATCTAAATCGTAAAATAACAAGAACTAAAAACATACTAAAAAGTAACCAAATATTTATACGATAAGAACTAAAACATGTTTTAATGGTAACCAATACATAAACAACATGTACACCAAAAAACCAGCTTTAGTTAACCATATATACTAAGAAATACACTCAGAACTATAACAACATAAAAAAGTAACCAAAATATCAAATCAAGGTAACAAAAATGGTATCCGAATTTCAAGCTAATAAAGAATCAAAAACATAATGCGTAAGAACCAAACAAATTATACGATAAGATCTATTTTTATTACTTGAAGCTACAACGTAAAGATTACATCAAGCCCCCATAAATTGATCTTGTGTCAAGATATGACATGTAAGAAATGACAAAATGAAGATGAGACAATCATGATCATTCAAAAGCGTATCAGATATGTTAAGAGTCTAAACAATTTTAAAATAATTATCCACTTTAGCAAATATTATGTTGTTAAATGATGTTCATCGCAAATAACCCAAATATAGAGATAAAGAAAAATTCCTTCAATAAAAAAAATTAATATAAATGTAATGTCGCCAAGTACAAACTCGTAGTATGACAACATCACTTCAACCACGTATATATCGCATGGTATGTTCCAAAAGGAGGCGGTTCTACTAAAGCAAAAACTCCATCGTCTCAAGAAGAGATTCAAATTGCTGACGACGTGTTATTTCAAGAGGAGTTGAGAGAAATAAGTAAGGGCGAGAAGAAGAAGAAGAAGAAGAAGATTTTAGAGAGAAATATACCGTAACAAATGATACGGGAGTCGGGAGAAAATAAGGAAAAAGAAGAAGAAGATTTCACGCGCATAGAGCAAGAAGAATAAGAAGAAGAAGAAAAAGAAGAAGAAAGAAGAAGAAGAAGAAGGATAGGGAAGAAAAGAAGAAGAAGAAGAAGAAGATTTTTAGAGAGAAATACTAATCCATTAAATTAAGGAACAATTGATATTATTGTAAATAAATATGAGTAATTATTTTATAGGTGTAGAATAATTATTTCTAAAAAAGTAAGTAATTCTTCCTATATTTAATTGACGAACTTGATTAAAAAAAAAGGCCCAATCAAGCCCACCAATTATTTCTATGCAGATGGACATATCCATGGCCCACAAGAAGTCATTTTATTAATACTAATCCCTTCCAATTAAAGCGCAATCTTAATTGCACTATTATTGTAAATAAATATGGAAAAGTGTAATATTTTAATGTAATTATTTTATAGTGTATGATTTTATATAATTATTTCTAAAAAAATACTAATAAAATATATGGTATAATAATCTTCCAGCTAGCCAGTTTTTTTTTTCAAGGCCTGCAGTTGGTGTTACATAAGTAAAACCAAATATCATGTGTATGGTGTTGATGTATACTCTATGGCCAACCATCTTTATTATTGTGTTGCATACTCTATGGCGAAGAGTCAAAGTAAGATGATTGTTTTAACCATTCATCAACCTGGTTTCCGAATTCTAGAGCTGTTTGATCAACTTGTTTTGTTATCCAAGGGAGTTGTTCTTCACCATGGATCACTGCATCTTCTTGAAGAAAGGCTAAAGTCTATAGGTTATTGCATCCTTAAGCAAGTCAATGTACTCGAGTTTGCCGTTGATGTGACTGAAAGCCTTCTCACAAATATCGAAGCAGATAACATCTTAATAGTTAGTGAAGCTAAACATGAACACGAAAATGTCAGAAAATTCACTAATTTGGGTCATGTTGATGAAACATAATATGTTTTACGCTAATTCTTCGTTGAAGGAGGTATTGATACTGAGCCAGAGATTCTCCTACAACATTTTCAGAACCAATTTACCAGTTGTTTGCTGCAAGAGTATTTCAGGCAATGGTTGTTGGGGTTATATTAGGGACGATTTTTATGAATGGAAATAATGAGCAAGTTAAGCTGCATAGTCGAATTGGTTTCTTTGCTTTCAACCTCACCTTCTTACTATCCTCCACAACAGAAGCTCTACCAATTTTCTTGCAATAAAGGAGAATTTTAATCCGGGAAACTTCAAGCGGAGCTTACAGAGTCGCTTCTGACATAATAGCTAACACTCTTGTTTTCTTTCCGTTCCTATTAATGGTGGCTCTACTCTACTCAACCCCAGTTTACTGGTTAGTTGGATTGAGGCGAGATATCGACGGGTTCCTTTACTTCTCTCTGGTGGTTTGGTTGGTTGTCTTGATGTCGAATTCTTTTGTTGCATGCTTTAGCACACTAGTGCCAAATATCATCATGGGATGTCTTTGATAGCTGGGCTAATGGGATCATTTTTTCTGTTTTCTGGGTATTTCTGACATACCAAAGTACTGGATTTTCATGCATTATCTGAGTTTGTTCAAGTATCCATTTGAGTGTTTTTGGAGGAGACAAGGGGAAATCAAGATGCTTGGAGATAACTGAAGAAGCATGCCTATACGGTGAAGGATTCTTGATGCAGCAACAGCTGAAGGAGTCACAAAAGCGGAGCAATTTAGGTGTGATGTTAATATTCATCTTTGGGTATAGATTTCTTTGTTTTCTGATTCTGCGGTACAGATCTTACACAAGCAGATGTTAAAAGGATTGCAAGCCTCTATAATTACAACATTGTGTTAGTATTTGACGTTGCTTGTATCATTATCAATACAGAACATGAATTGTGAAAACCTTTCAGCGGCAGGATCCACTTTCTGTGGACTATATTAAGAAGAGTTCTTCTAAGGACATCATTCACAAACCATCCAGAGATGGCCATTTCCGGGCAGACAACATGTTAGTCAGCTCTAAGGTTTTCTAATAATCATTAAAAAGTGAATCTGAAACTCTGTCACAAACTCTCAAACTAGTGTGCATGTATTAATCAGGAAACAAAGATTATTTCTCATACGATGCTTAATTATTGTAAACAGCAATTCTCTCTCTATCTCTCCCAGTCCTTTAGAATAATCTTTTTCTTTGACGAGGAATAAAATGAATAATAAGTTTATTAAGTAGAGGTTTTTGATAAAAATACTGAAGAGCAATGTATAGATATTTTGTGGAAAGTAATGTTTCACTGGATTTTATGTGAATCAAAAGTGCCAATATTATGCAGACATCAAAGAACTCCATTAGAGGTATGGTTGGGAGGAAATTTTAGCTTGAAAATTATCTTGACAATTATAGTTTTAAATTGCAACAGGTACATAACAATAAAACATATACGTACAGACCCTTACTGCCTTACATTAGCATACACATCCTTCTGTTGAAAAAACAGAAACACGTATCTATTCAACCATCACCACAATGTATGCCAACTCTATATGTACATAAAATGCAGGAAAAAAAAATCACCTCCGTTTCACCAGAAATCCCCTAAAGAAGATGAATTTGAAGAATTGAAAAAAGAAACTCTTCGTCTCTTGTTTGAAAGTGTAGCATTTGTAGAGAACTCCTCTGAAGCATAAAATTTATCAAGTACAGACCTCAGGGCCTGACGAACAGAACCTGCAAGAAGCTGGCTTCCTTCAGTATCTTTGATGTTCCCTTCTTTGCAGCCAGTTAACACAAAAAGATTTATCATCCTGCTTCCCAAGGTTGCAATCTCTGCCTTCACAGTTTTAAGATGAAGAGCCTCTAGAGCTTGCCTCAAATCAGAAAGAACCTCGTGCTTGTACTCGCAACATAGAGATGCCTTGATAGAATAAGAATCTCCATCTGAACCATCCTCTAGTTGCTCGACTCTAACTTCGTCAATGTCCATCGGTATGAGAATACTTTCAGTAGCTTCTGCTGCACTTCTCCTCATTTCTTTCAAGTGGTTGATAACTTGAGCAAGTAAGGAGGCTTTATCCATCTGTATATCCAAACAACTCGACTACGTTGGAAAACATTTAAAATAAGCAAGAGATTTGTACGACCATGAAAGCGCAGTAGATCCCTTGAAAGTGTCAATCAAGTAAATTAACAAAGAAAACTATTCTAGCAACATATAAAATGAGGTAATCATGACAACATATAAACATTACTAAGACAAGGTTTTCAATAAGTGAGTACATTTTTAAAGTTCAATACTGTAATGTGGTTAATCTCGGAAGTGTCGTATGTGTTTATAGTTAATGAACGACTATACAAACAAACATATTTCTCTTCACTTTTGTTCACACTGCATAATAATCATGATAGGACGATGTTTATTAAGCAGCCATTTAGACATCATCTCAACTCTATAAAAAAATCTGAAAACTCTAGAGAAGCAATCCAACTTAATTGAATCTCAAAAAAGGCAGTAGTCTGATACACACAATTTAACTTCACAAATTTTCTTCTTCAAAACAAAATATGGACCATTCAGCAGCCAAGGACAAATAATCAAATACCATTAGAAACTCTGGAGTCTACTATAAGAAACTCCAAAGCTATGTAGTATGCTACTTCTCTATGACTTGGCGGCTGAATAAGGTTTAGGCCGTGACTGATCACCATATTAGAGCTCAACTCATGATTAAAGCGGTTAGAGGCTAGTTTCAGATTGAGCACTAAAATAAAAGAACCAAGACCAAGCTAGAGTATCCCCATTCCCAACAACCCTAAAGTCAGAGAAAAGAATGAGAAGGAAAAGGGAAAGAAAAGGATCAAAATTACATAAAACATAATCAATCAATAAACAGTAATGAGACCTTATTTGTGCCGGGAATTAGACTGCGAAGAGTAGCCAGATGAGCGTTAATCCTCTCTCTCCGCCGCCTCTCTGCCTCGCTGTGATTCCTCAAAGCCGCCAATGCCTTTTCAGCCTTCACCCCTTTCTGAGCAGGCTTCACCAGAGCCCTCACAATCTCTCCCCTCTCAGTATCCAAAACCAAAGAAGACCCACCTCTCATTATACCCAGAAATCCAAAATTCTCAGAAAACCCATCAAACGAATTCGAAAATTCCATATGTTCTTTAGTAATGATCTCAAGCAAGATTGAAGACAAATAGTGGGTTATTGACGAAACTTCAGGAGTACATATCGGAGAATAGCGGATGGGGGAATTGTTGAAGTCAATTTGCTTGCTTTGCAACTTCCATTAATTAATCAAGAAAATATAGGAAAAAAAAGTGAAAATTTCCACTCTTGAGCATGTTGAATTCTTGCAGTTGTGGAGGTTTATGAGCAGAGTCAACAGTACATGAGTGAGTTAAGAAGGGCATTATCGAAAAGAAGACCACGAGCACGAACACAATTTATACCAGTTACTACTATAACTAATTAATACGAGTAGTAGGAGCAGGACTGACAAGGGTCAATGGCACCCAAAGGCCATCTATTAAATCCGGCCTCCTCAACTAATAATATTATCTACTATTCATTACAATAAGTATCATGCAAAATCAGCTGAAGAAGTAAACTTATAGTAGTTAGTTTTTATAAGATTCAAATAATAAAAATGCCTGCTTATGCTTATCTAAAGGAGTAATATATTAATTAAATATAAGTATCTGTTTTTGTTTTCTAGTTTGGGCCTTTTGGGAGAATCCCGGTCTTTCTGATGGTTTGAAATTGAGACTTGAAACAGGCTGCCGAAACGACGGTTCCAAAGTCCCCATGTAAATTTTGGTAGCTGCAAGAGCCCTTTTTGTCTCCCACAACATCCATATGAACCATATCCTTTGTGCTCTGGATTACTCATAGTTGGAAGAAATCATCAGTACTTAATAGTACTAATAAACTACTTGCAGTACTAAAAATGGTCAAGTTAGGTCATCTAACAAAGGCGCTTATGCGGTCCTTATGCTACGCTTTGGATCAAGAATGAAATAGAGTAGAGCTTTTAATGTATAGATGAAATGGAATAAGGAAGGAATGAAATTATTTTTTAATATTCCACGATATATGTTTGGTTGATGTTAGAATACATCCAAGAATGAAATAAATAATTAGAAAGTGACCTAAATACTTCTCAAATGTTCAAATTTAACTTAAATTCAAGTTATATTAAAATTTAACACATATTTCATACTTAGAAATAAAGGGGAGGGAGGGAGGGAGGGAGGAGGGGGGAGGGGAGGGGTGGGGGTGGGGGGTAGGTGGGGTGGGGGTGGGTAGGTAGGTAGGAGTAAGTGGGTTGGGGTGGTCAGGTGGGGTGGTTTGGTGGGGGGTGGGGATTGGGGTGGCTAAAGGGAGGTAGTAGTCAGGGTGAGGTGGTAAAAGGTGGGGTGGGGTGGGGTGGATTGGTAGGTAGGTAAATTGGGTGGGTAAATGGTGGGTGGGGAGTGGGTTGGTAGGGGTGGGGGAGTGGGGGGTGGGGTGGGTGGGGTGGGTGGGGTGGGTGGGTGGAGTGGGTGGGGTGGGGTGGATGGGGTGGGGTGGATGGGGTGGGGTGGAGGGGGTAGGTGGGGGTGGGTGGATGGGTGCGGGGGTAGGTTGGTGGGGGTGGGTGGGAGTAGGTTGGTAAGGGTGGGGGTAGGTGGGGTAGGTGGGTTAGGGGAGGGGAGGGGTGGCGTGGCGTGGAGTGGGGTGGCGTGGGGTAAATTACGAAGAAATAGAAATATGGAATTTTCGAAGAAATTATCAAATCTCGGCCCCTTCTCTCTCGTCGTTCCCAGATGGATCGAATTGAATGAATATGTCAATTACTTAAAAATAATGGATGGAATGATTTATTCCTGGCCACCCCTCAAGGAATGAAAATTAAAATTTTAAGTTAACTATCATTCCAGGAGGAATACATTATTTCGTTGGAATAAACAAACCAAACAACATTTTTATCATTCCAATGGAATGATTCATTCCATTCTCCCTGCTATTCCATCGATCCAAACGTAGCATTATGGTCTTAAAGTATATCCAAGAGTAATAATAAAAAAAATTCAAATTAAAGTTTGTTGATCTATGCGACAATTTAAAGAGCATTATTTGTTATTTTCATATTTTGTGTTTTATCAGTCTCTTTAATTCAATGAGTTATACATCAAACTCATTAATCGTAATAAAGGTTACAGATTTGATGACTAAAATTTAAGAGGATGTTGGAGACGATTTTTTTTATATGGTTCACCTATTTAAATATCTCAAAATAATTAAAGATATTGTTGGAGATGATCTTAAAAATAAGTAAAATCAGCAAACCAACTATTTCAAGATCATGTCAAATATAAGTTAAAAATAAAAATAAAAATAAAAATAAAAATGAAAGAGCCAACCATCCCCTCCCTCCTCTTGACCCTTAACTGATGATGGTGACTAGTGATTTTTTTTAATTATTTTTTTTGTCTTCTTCTTTCTTTGTTTGAGGTGATCGTCCTACTCCTACAGGAGAATCCGTAAACATGAAAGCAAAGGGTTTTGTCTGACTTTAAAAAGTTGACGTATTTGGAAACTTTAAGATTAATTGGTTCACCTAACCTAACTACATAAGTACAAATATGCATGTAATCACTCACTTGAAAGAAATAAAAAATAGTGAAACATCTTGACCATATATGAAATTGACTGCATTACCCAGCAAATTACAACTCTTTTCAAGATGACAAAAGAATCAACTAATCAATTATTATTTTTTATTTTATTTTAATAAGAGAAATTGTCAACTGATGGATGTGACTCTCTACCACAAATGTCGATACATTTGTTTACAAAATCACTTATCTTTTGTCCCCTTTCAAACCATGCAAATCGTTAAAGTCAAAATTGCTGCACGTCGTGGGCTGTCGAGAAATAACTTTGATGTGAAAATAAATATAGATTGAACAAGATTTAATAATTGATGTATTTAATATTAAATAATAATAAATTGTGTGTATCTGAGAATCAATATATAACTGTGTATTATAATGATCACACCTCCTCTATATGCCCTTCCCCGTATGAAAATAAGATTTCTCATTAGGTTAGATTCTTTAATTAACGAGATTGAACTGAATCTCCGTAAAGGAAGGAAGTCAGATTATATCATGACACTTAATTTAGGAGTAAGTTGGGACTACCGAAGTTTTTGGGAAAGCCAGAACCACTTAAGGCGGAGACGTGGTTAAAGCAGATGACCAAGATATTTGATGTCTTGAGATGCTCCGAGGAGCAAAAAGTTCTCTTTGCCACATTTATGTTGCGTGAAGAGGCAGATCACCTGGTGGGAATCAGAAACGCACTCTCCGTCGACGACTTTCAAGATGTCTTGGGAGAAGTTCTAGAGATTGCTCAATGAAAAGTACTTTCCCAAAAGCATTCGTCATACGAAGGAGGTGGACCGGGTGACTAGTTAAGTCAAGAAAGTGTTACAGCCTTTAATCTGGCCACTTTTTGACCTGGTTAAGTGAAGAAGTGTGCGCTTTTATTACGATAATGAAGTTTGAGTGTATTTTGCACACCTTTTTAAATTTAAAAAGTGCAAAGTGAATAGAGAGTAAAGTTTGGAGTGCAAATTATTTTTAGTCTAAAACGGATAAATAACGTTTTGGTCGTCAGTCTTTGAGTCCGATTTTCATTGGG
The DNA here is from genome assembly GCA_020205605.1 of Panax ginseng. Lineage (NCBI taxonomy): Eukaryota > Viridiplantae > Streptophyta > Magnoliopsida > Apiales > Araliaceae > Panax > Panax ginseng. The sequence continues at coordinate 6,150,389 of CM035140.1, read as the reverse complement.
TTATCGAAACTTTTTTATTACAATCGAATAATCGTATTTCAAAAACTTAAAAATAGTCATTCTGTCTCAATTTTCCGGCCCAAAAACGTTAAAATCTTTGATCGCAAGAAGTTGACTTGATTTTTTGCTTGTGGAACACGAAAAAGACAAACAATTGGATTATTATAAGACAAATGATCAAAACTATTAACTACTTCACCTAAACAATTCAAAAACTAATAATAATACTAATAATTTCAAAATAATAATAATAATAATAAATACTATTAAAAGTAATAATTTTAAAATTCTATTTAAATTTTTTTAAAAAAAAAATCATTAATTTTAAAAAAGTCTTTTTTAAAAAAAGCTATTTTTTAAAAAACGCTTATTTTTATAAAATGTAATTTTTTAATTTTTAAAAACGTTAATTTTTTATAAAATGTAAAATTTTAAATTTTTTTAAAAGTAACGCTTTTAAAATATTTTTAGAAAATTAACGCTTTTAAAATTTTTAAAATTAACGCTTTTTAAATATTTAGAAAAGTAACGCTTTTTTAAAAATTAACGCTTTTTAAAATTTAACGCTTTTAAAAAAAAATATTAGTTCACTTTTAAAAAAATTAACGCTTTTAGAAAAAAATTAAAAAATTCTGTTTTTTAAAAAAGTAACACTTTTTAAATTTAAGAATTTTCAAAAAAACACTTTTTTTAAAAAATATTAGTTTGGTTTAAAAAAATTAACGTTTTAAAAAAAAAGACTTTTTTTAAAAAATGAGACTTTTGAAAAAAATATTAGTTCGGGCTAAAAAAATTAACGCTTTTTAAAAATTAAAAAAATCTGTTTTATAAAAAAATTAACGCTTTTTTAAAAAACAGACTTTTTTAAAAATTGAATTTTAAAAACAGATTTTTTTTTTAAAACAGTTTTTTTAAAAAAAGACTTTTTAAAAATTAATGATTTTTTTAAAAAATAGAATTTTAAAATTATTATTATTATTATTATTATTATTATTATTAGTTTTGAAATTGTTTAGGTTAAGTAGTTAATAGTTTTGGTCATTCATGCTATAATAATCCTGCTTAGATTTTCTCGTATTCCACGAAACAAAAAGTCAAATCAACTCAAAAGATAACAAGATTTTTAATATTTTTGACGGAAAATCTACTGAATGACCATTTTGTAAGTTTTTAAAAATACAGTTATTCGATTGTAATAAAAAAAATTTCGATAACCACAATAAAAATCGAACCCCAATACAATGACTAAAACGTTATTTATTCCGTCTAAAACGGAGGCAATAGTATAGGTTTCTAAAAAAAAGAAAAATAAAAATTCCACCAACCCGATCTTTTATGTGTACGAGTTACAACATGAATTTCGACGAATATAAATCTCTTTCTGAATCCCAAACTCGCTTTACTTGAGTCGCTTAAAATTTCCTAGTATCAGAGTCAGTAATGGCGGCGGCTACCTCATTCTCCGCTTCCATATCACCTTCTTCCTCATCCTCGACCAAAACCCTAAAACCAGCCGCCAAAGCTGTGGCTATCAATCTTGGGTTTCTCTCTTCTAATGCTTCCAAAACAGGTTTAAACTTTCTCAAGACTCGAGGTTTATCCAGCAATGGCGTTGGTTCTGGTTCTGGTTCGGGCTCAGCTCTTGGGGCCCGCATGGTCTCCACCCCCGCGATTAAGCCTCCGACTGTCCTCAATTTCGAGACATCCGTCTTTAAGAAAGAGAAAATATCTCTAGCTGGTCAAGACGAGGTACCTTTCTTTTCCCCATCCTCTCTCTGGGTATATAAGTCCCTTTTTATAAATATATATTATTGACACGCTGTCACTTTTGTTGTTTGTAGTATATTGTGAGGGGAGGAAGGGATTTGTTCCATTTGCTGCCGGATGCCTTTAAGGGTATTAAGCAGATTGGTGTTATTGGTTGGGGTTCTCAGGTATATACGATTGCTTGGTTTGCTAATTTCTTTATTTTGATACACTTGTAATTAGTAGTGTTAACGCCAAGATCTACTGCCACGTCCCAATCACGTAAGACGTCCCGATCCTGCACAGTAAACACGATCAACACACAAAGCTTGACGGCTGGACCGTCGGGGGATAACTCCGGCGTGAGAGTCAGTACAGGCGGTCACAAGGGTTAACAATGAAGGATGTAAAATGTTTAGCGTTCTAAAAGCGATAAAAATATATGCGTACCTTTTGTTAGAAGACTCCATTGCTAGGTTATACTCTCATGCTCGGTTTTTTATGTAGCGACCAACCCCGATCCGACATGAATTTCACTCTTCTATGGTCTCAAATGGATGCATGCAAAGTTGTCACCTTTTTCCCATCATCAGACTACCACGTACCGGATAAAATCCCATCCACATTAATGATCTGCAGACTTTTGTCAATCGCTTCTTTTCATCATTACAAGTCAAAGGCTTAGATATAAAAAGCTTTAACGGATCAATCCTTTCGACCCAAATTTCATCATTATGAGGATATAATAAAGGTAACATAAATATTAAGCCCAATGACTATAAAACTCAATAATAAAGGTCTAATAGGCTAATTAAATGGATAGGCCCAACCCGTCCGGCCCAATAGAGGAAATATCATGACCCAACATTGCCCCCTAGTTTTTTATTAAATAGGATATTTAATGGAAAACTATAAGCGGTCCACGATATTATGAGATCCAACAGGATTAAAATGGGCCCAAAGTATAACTTACCAAGGTCCAACTGGTGCAGGATGGGAACAACAAGGATAATGGAAGGATGGATCAAGATCGGAAATCCAATGGGAGGCCCAATCTGCTAAATATCTAAAACTTAAACCGAACGCAACCTTTTAAATTCGTAATCATGACTGTTAATTTAATGTGTCGCCCTCGACATCACAGAATCACAAGATAAAGATAAACTTTACCAAATATGACGCTTTTACTCACAATTTGAATTTTCTTTGACTTTCGAGTTTGCTTCTTCCTTCCGAGCTTTTTTTCTTCTTCTTCTCGCAAATCGCCAACAATGGCGGTCATCTATACAAACCAGACATCTCCGATTCGGGCAACTCCCATTACGATCGTCCCACCTAACCTAAACCCCGGTAAAGAGGTTTCGAGTTCTAACCCTCAGGCTGCTGCTCCAGGTAAAGATAAAATGCCTCCTAAACCTCGCCTTACCCCTTCCGAATTTTTCAGGGGCAAGGAATTTTTTACCCATGCCAATACTCCATCGACTATTACTGAAAAGGAATTACGAAGGCTTGTAGATCGATGCCACATTCCGGATACTCATTCAAAGTAGGTTCCTTGTATCGAGAGAGGATGTACCAAAGACCCGAGGGATGGATCAGCATATCATGACTATTCTTGAGAAAAGAAGTTTATTTCTTCTTCATCCATTTCTCACCGACCATTCTAGGGTTTGTTTGCTCTGGGTTCGCCTAATCGGTGCTTAACTCTTATATATATATCCTAGCCTTTATCAGATTCTCGCCACGGCGAGTCGAACCTACTCGATTTCTTTTTTCACCGTACAAGATCGGTCGGTCCTCGTGAAAAGGGGTTCAAAGTTATAGAGCGTTAGGCCAAGACGGGGAAAATTCGAAGGCGTCACGGTAATCTACCCATCTAAGAATGAGGATGGAATGAGAAATGGTTTTACGCTGCGGACCCGAAATTGCTACTATTCCGAACTGGCTACGACGAGAAAATTTCGCTTGACTTCGGTGACGCTTCGTAAGAACGATAAATTAAAATGGTAGATCTTTTGATAATTTTCCAAGGAAAATGGAAATACTGGACTTGCCTCAAGCAAGCATGGTCAGACGGCCATAAATGTAAGTATAGATTTACTTTATCAATATTTTGAAAATTGTTTGCGGTATAGATTTTGATGTAAAATTGTTAATCTTCTCGCAAAGAATTTTGATCAAACCATCGCCTTCGAGGGTGAAGGAGTTGGAGGATTTTCTAATTGGAAAATCCGTAGGTTATCGCCGAAGTCTTCCCAAAGCAGGAAGTTCCATCCAAGATAATGTGGTCGGAAATCTACAAAGGTTGGTTCTGAACCTTCTCAACGGGAAGCCTCTTCCCAATTCAAACCACCTACCGAGACATCTCCTACATCAAGCACCTCAAGCCAACGCTAAATCCTGCATCATTGAGCCGTAGTCAAGAGCCCATTTTACCGTAAATATAACTCAAACTACGTCAAGGAAGAGGGGTGTCCGAAGCCCAAACAGATCTCCATACCATCGAGATTCAAGGCTTTTCCGAATCAACCAAATGTCAATCCGATACCCCCACCTATCGCCAATTCCAGATCGCCAACTATCGACTTTACCACCACCGATCATCGACCTAACACCGCCAATCACCGTCCCCACCACCACCACCGCTAACCCAACACCGCCAAATATTGTCCTAACACCACCAAATTACCGACCCAACAAAGACCAAATTGTCAAATCTACAACAGTTGAAGAGCTTTACTTGATCCGTCTGCATTTATCGTATCGTATGATCCTTCAATTAAGAAGTTAAAGACTCAGTCACTCCTTCGACCGTCGATGACTCGAGGGTGTCTTCTTCGAGTGTTCTCCCCGATAATCCCAAAGGAGACTCCTGACTATTAATGAAGAAGAAGCCGAATCGAACCTCACCGCAACTCCATCTCGAAGAGAAACGACCATCCGACACCATCCAAGCTCAACACACGTACATTCACCAACAAGGGCTACGTCTCCAAATTTCAATCATCTTCCAATCAAAATGTATACAGGATCCTTCTCCTGTTTCAGGACTCAACCAAGGCCTTCCCCTAAGGCCTTCATCACAAAAATTCCACGATGAGGCTACTGGAATGCCGAATTTGTGGCTTAGAGATAACGCCAACTTTCCTTCCAACTTTCGACGCTTCGTTCGGAAAATGATGATCATCGGCTTTGTCACCATTGACGAACGGAATTTTCTCGATGAAGGCAATGAGTTATCCGGCAAAGGTAAGTTACAATTTTCTTGGTTAAATATTTCTTTTCTTGTTTAAATATCCGAACTTGATTGATACCGCCGAATACATGCAGTAAATGCGCCTGCTGGCTTACGTCCCGTACACATAAATGCCAAGTCCGATGAGGAGACCATGAAAAGGAGATCAACATGTTAAAGGCCACGCTGGCTCGAGAGTAGGTAGAACACGAGTCCGCTTTTCGCGCTAATGAAGGTCTTCAAAGGAGTTAGCCCAAAATAAAGATGATTTGAGGGAAACTCAACGATGTGTCGATCTCTGGCCAGAAGAACTCAAGATGACAAAAGCCAACGAATGTAAATCGACCAATACGAATGTCTGGCTTTCGTTGCAGATCAAGCTCAAGAATAAGAATGAAGAGATCATTACAAAGACATCGAGATCCGCAACACAACTTAGCAAAGTTCGTGATAAAGGCTCGGGACGATAGGAAGGCCCACAGGCTAAGTCACCGTAAACTTTGTAAGAAGATTAAGGTACTTCTAAACGAGATCCTCCCACGATCGAAGAATTGCTCAAGCGATTCTGGGAGGACTATCGACTTCGATGAGCTCGATCTTGCAAGTAGATTACGAAAGTATACTACGAAGGATAATGAAGACCGCCGAGGTCAATGCAAGGAAAAGTCGGTGGCGTACCAAGAGATCCCGCTTTGCTCGATTTTGAAAATGATGTATAAATAGATCTTATCGCTTCGATCTTTAGAATTTTGTGCAAAAATTTTGTAAAGAAATTTATGGACTTGTTTAAGTGTTTAATGAAATTTTAATTTTCTTTACTATGACTTCGCTTACTTCGCTTTTGTCAACAATTCAAAGATCGATGATCTCAATGAACTTAACGTAAACTACAAATCGATAAGGTGTATAGCAGCTTAAGTTAAGAAATGAAATGAACCGAATGAATCGAACCAAACTTAACACTCAGATAAAGTAATGTATACTTATCGCTTCCGAAGTGAGAGATAAAGCATGAGTGAGGTGAATTCTACCGATCCTCCTCAGACCATCAAGATCTTGTTTACCACTCCTGGTAATAAGTATATAAGACATTTGTTTACCACTCGAGGTGAATAATTTTATAGGCCATGGAATTTGTCTACCACACGGGTAACAAATTCATAAGGACACTCTCGATAATAAGGTCGCCATCGAATGGCCAAATGAGTCCTACCATACCTCCTTACTTCTAAGTGTGCCATCGATTCACCACTCGGGTAAAAACAATATAAAAGAGGACCGTGGAATCTTTGTCACCGCTAGCAGGTATAACAAAACCATAAGGACACTCCCGCCAAGAGGCTATCATCGAATGGTCACGAGTCCACCCCATCCTCCTTACTTTCTAAGGCCTATCGATTTACCACCCTCGTAAAATCAATATTAAAAGGATCACAGGATTTGTCTACCACACGGGTAACAAATAATTAAGTCGCCATCGAACGGCCAAATGAGTCCTACCATACCTCCTTACACCATTGTGATCTTAGGACAAATAGAAGAGGATCAACAGAAAAGTGACTTTTATCGATGGTGATCAATCATGCATGCATTTCCTAAACCCGACTCGATCTCTATCAAAGTATTTCCTGAGTCCGCTAACGTGCAAGTGTTCTTAATCTCGGATCCATCCAATGCCTTCAATCCAGTAAGTTCTCGGCTTGGTACTTGATTACTTCATAAGGTCCTTCCCAATTCCCAAGATCGCCTTCCCACGCTCTACTTGCCAGAGATGCTTCACCTTCTCCGAGGATCTAAGTCCCCACTTCAATCTACTTTTGAGCTTTACCCTTTGTTGTAATGCTTGGCAACTCTCCTCCGTAGGTCGCTAACTCGATCAAAGCCACTTCTCCGACTTCTTCTAACAGATCAAAGTCAGCCTTCACCCTTCGCGTCATCAGAGATCTCTCCGAATCGACTAACGCGAAGACTTGGAGATCCAATCTCGACCGGGACTAAGACATCGCATTTATAGCCAACTCGAAGGTGAATCTCCGTCAGAGTCCCTTGTAGTTCTTGAGAGGCCCACAATACACCGAGTAGCTCTTCCTACCATCTTCCTTTCGCTCATCTAATCAAGCTTGATCCTGCTCAAAGCTGCTCATTAGTCACCTCAACCTCGCCCATTCGATCGCTGGATGAGCCACCAAGTCTTTCTCTGGTCAACCCCAACTCTTTCGTAAATCCTTCAAATTTCGATCCCACAAATCGGCGTCCGTTGTCTCGATATCACCACTTTAGAATCCCAAACGAAACACTACTTGATTCTTTCATGAACTTCAAACACTCTTGTTCCATTATCAACCGGTTGCTTCGCTTTCTACCCATTCGGGTCATGTAATCAATAAAGAATTATGACAAAACCGACCGTCTCTTTAGCTTTCTAAGAATCTGACCCGATATCAACCCCCTGCATAAAGAAAGGGTATAGAGATAGAATCGAGTATAGCTTCTTCCGTGGTCGATGTGGGATCGGCCGCTGAAATGGCACTTCACACTTCTTCACATACTTCAGTAGCTTCCTTAAAGATCGTTGGCCGAGAGTATCCCCGCCAAGAACTTTCAGATGCCAAATGACTTAAAGCCCACGTGATCACCGCAAGAATGCCCTCGTGGACTTCCCCAAGAGCATACTCACTTTCAGATTTTAACCAAACACTTTAATAATGGTGATTAAAAATGCCCTTCGATAAAGATCCCCATCAATAAGAACGAAATCGCACTCTTGTACTTGATCTTCATTCTTTGCTAGCATCCGATCCGCCGGAAGGACACCATCCGCCAAATATTCGATGTAGGAGTCATCCAAAGAATGATCGCTCGATACACATCACCGCTTACGCGGATACTTACCGCCGATGAAACTCCAAATAGACCGACCCATCAAAATGACAACATCCGTAGTGGCTAGTTTCGATAAGGCATCGATAATGGAATTGTCAAGCATGTTTCTATGCCTCAAAATCATAAGAGACAAAATATCGTTTCGGCCTTTCAACTCTCGCCAAATACTTGAACATCCTCGTCCCCACGAGCTTCATAATCTCCCCGACAATTGTTTGACGACCAACCGAGAGTCATCAGAATGATCGCCTTCGGATTTCTGACTCTTCGCCAATGAACTCCTCAAGCTCTATCGCTTCATACTTTGGCCATTGTTTGTTGCTTTAAACCCAAATCGATTGCATTGCACCTTCAATCCTCCGGACTCGCAAGATAATCCTCGCCCCCACTAACATTCACCGTAGAGACCCATCTACATACAAATATTCACGCACTCGACTATTTTCAAGAATCGCGAATCGCTGACGGACGTCTCTGCTTCGCAACCAAGATCCGCCGCTTGAATGTACACTCCACCATAAAATTTGGCCAAGGCTCAATTTCGATAGCGATCGGGGATGATATTCGATGAAAAATCGATAACTCCATAGTCCACGCCGCTAATCTCCCCAAACCTCCGGCTTACCCATTACCTTCTTCAAGGTTGATCCGCAGTGTATTTATCAGAGCCCGCCTTTGAAAATATCAGCCAAGCTTTCTGGCCATTAGCAATTATTAAAGCAAAGGCAAATTTTTTAATATTTGATATCTGGTTTCAAAGATCTCGTAGACGGTGCTTTCCATCGACCTCCCTAACCAAGATCGCTCAACCGCCAAATGAACTTCATTGCAAGGTACAAATACAAGGTCTCTTTCACAAGGTGCTTCACTAATAGAGGAGCAGAAAGATGATATGTCTTTATGCCTTGAAGGCGTCTTCACACTCAAGTCCACTCGGAACGCCTTCGCATTCTTCTACCTTTCAAAGGTGTCAAGAACGCAAACATCTCTCTGCAGACTTCGACATAAACCTCCTCGTAGTCGCATCCCGCCAAATGACGCTTGACGCCTCTTTGACCGAGGAGTCTTCATGTCGAAGAATGGATCGGATCTTCTCCTGGATTGACTTCAATGCCTCTCCGACCGACCAGATACCCCAGAACTTCCATGCACCGAGTCCGAAGGTACACTTTCACGGATTGAGTCTCAATCAGGGTGATTTGACGGTTGAAAGCATTCCTCCGTGATCATCCAAGTGCTTCGAAATTTGATGATAACTCTAAAAAGCATCCATATAAGCTTTAAGAATGCATACCCCGTGACATCAATAAGTCGATCGACATGGGCAAGGATAAAGTCCTTCTGACATACTTTATTCAGTTTGTGTAGTCGATGCAAACTCGCCATTTCCCTCACTTTTGCAATACTACATTAGCCATCCACCGTGGGTACGATCTCAAAATAAAATCGCAGCCCATCACCGGGCAACTCTCCTCACAATGATCCTCCGACATTTAGGTGCAAAATCCGCCTTTTTTGCCGAATGTATTTCTTCGATGGATCCACTTCCTATTCAGTTCAAAGAATCTTCCGCTTAATCTCGCACGCCTCGAGGTTCCCATGCAAAAAATGTCCGCGATAAAGAAATGAAGTAGTTACATTAGGTTTGTCCGAAGAGGCTCGCAGAACCGAACCAATCTTTACTGCTTTATCCGCTTTTCCGAGGACCAACTCGATCTCTTCTGCCTCTCCGCAGAATTACCAATGGCTCCGAGCCGCTTTCAGCCAAGGGCCTCGATCTCAATTGCCACGGTTTGCTTCGCTTTGTTGACTCTACTCCCGAGGAAATAACAAAGATTCCGATAACAAATAAGTCGGGTTAGATCCAAGTCCCCCGCCACCTCTCCGACTCAGCAAGCATGGGAACTTGGTTTTGAAGTGAGGATGGAAGTCACTTGAGAGTCACAATGTAGGTCTCCCCAGAAGATGGGCGTCAGAAGTTTAATCTACATGCACAATATAGAATTTACATATTATTTCTACTCACGAGGAGTCAGCACAAGAGCACCTGGAGTTCGACGGTGCCCATGAACTTTATCGGATCGTCATAAAGCCATATAAAGGAGCCTCTCCCAACCTCCATCTTTCGCCCATCAAGACGATCCTCCGATAAGCATGAAGATACAAAATATCCACGTAAGACCCGGGTGCTCATCATCATACGCTTCACATCCACCGAGCCCACTTGTGCAGGTGATCACTAACGCCTTCACGTGGCTCGATGGGCTCAAGGATAATCAGATCGAGAAAGGATATAACAGCCCCTTAGAAATGGTCCGTCATTTACCGGGAACACCCGCCACCGGATACGAATCGAATTCAGATATCCTCTCCTCTTCTTCCCTACTAACTTCCCTCAGCCGTCCCTCCTGCTATAACATCAACGACGTGTCTTCTACGGTGGTATTGGAGCATTTTGGACGGGTGGAACCATTTCAACCGTCTTCTAATAAGATTTGGCCGACATTTTGTCGATCTTGTTGGTCCTCCCTACCACATAACCAACCAAAGAGACTTTGAATCTTCTTCTCCACGAAATCCTTCAGATTGCAAGAACACTCATTAATGTCACGGCCCGCGGCCATTGATGATACTACAATATTTCCGAGAGTCCTTGCCGCTCGTCCTATAATTATCACGAGGTGGCTCAAAGAATGGTCGGTTTCGATCCGGTCCAAAATCACCGACCTATCAAGATTCGGGCTTTAGTGTCAACCTTATTCACCTTCGAGTCACACAGCGGAGAGACTACTTCACTTGTTGCCATGAGTTGTTGTACTTCTTCGAATCGCCCTCTCCGCCGATCATTATACCCCTGCCTTCGCCCGACGCCTCGGGTCTTAGAATATCTGCCTCCTTCATTTGTCCGAAGAAGGACGCTTCAAAGCTATTCATAGCTTCTTCCACAACAATATAACCTTTCGCGCTTTGTCAAAGCTCTCTCGCCAGACTTCTTCTTTGATGATGGAACATCAATTTCTTCACTAGCTTTTCAGACTTCACCAGATCTAGCCCATTCTCAAATGAAATTTCACCGCTTTGATCATCATTGAGGTCGACATCGACCAATCGCTTCTCCTCGAACCTCTTCACATCTCGCCTAAAGATTCGCTGGAGAACTGTCGACTGTCTTAGAGAACCCAGTAGGCTCCTCTTCTTCTATTGCTTCCCAAAACGCGTACGGAACTTGTCACAGAGCTTTCGGCCCAAGAGGAAATCAATCGATTTCAGAAAGTTCCTATCCACCGCCTCGCATCTTTCCTTAGTGTTGTGACAAACGTGTGACACTTGGCAAGATTTCCAGTAAAAGTCATAATAATCCATCACCCTATCCGAACGCTCACATATGGTCATAAGGATCCCCAGATCCATCGTAACTCTCCATGCGTGGCAGCTTCTTGGTGATGTCTGCCTTTTCCTTAAGAATGTCCGAGGAAAAAGGAGACGCTTTCTTCCCCGGGGTGTCCTTCACTTGCTGCACCTCTTAACCGCCGCTTTGAGCTCTTTCAACTCCTTAACTAAAAAATCTACCCCTTCCGGTTGAGATGAAGCTTCTTTCTCCGGGGAGTCTTTCTTCTTTTGAATGGATCGGTCTTTTACCATAGAACCCTCAATTTTCGAGGGACTTCTACGATGATGGTGGCCCACAGAGCGACGCGCCCCAAATGGACTTTCCGGGGTACTACCCTATATCCGCTTGTCTTTGGATTTTGTGGTTGTGATGAGAATCGCAATAACGAAAGCGCCTTTCAGATTCTCGGGAGTATGTTCTCCGGATCGGCCTCTTTGTTCACTTCGCCCTTACCCTCCCAGGGCCGGCTATACGATGGTGCGCTCCTTCGATCTTCGAGGAGTAGGGCTTCTCGATCTTCTTCTTTCTCGATGTCGTTACGAGTTTCACGCCCCGAATGAAATGGGTTCCTTCCCACTTCGATGCCCACGCCTTCTGGATCAACGTAATCGGATGCTTCATCTCTCAACTCTTCCATCCGGACATCTCGCTTTCGCCTATATCTCCGCCGTTGCTTCATAAGTGCCTCCACGGCCCTATCCGCTTCGTCCGCCATCTTAGCCAACCGGGAGGCCTTTTCGTCATGGTCGTCTCGGTATCGAGTTTTAGGTGAGGTGCCTTCTACTTGCTTCCGACCGTGACCAGAATCTTTCTCTCATCAGAAGACTAGCTTTCTCTTAGCTTTGCCCACGCCCTCGACAAGAATCTTCATGCGAACGCTTGGACGTTGGCCGGGCATGAACACTTATCAGAGGTCCCAAACGCCTCGACAGTATTCGTGGTGTTGATTCACTAATGTGACCATCTACCGCCTTTCGTGTGTATCTGCTCTACTCCTTCTAGCACCAATGTTAACGCCAAGATCTTCTGCCACGTCCCAATCACGTAAGACGTCCCGATCCTGCACAGTAAACACGATCAACACACAAAGCTTGACGGCTGGATCGTCGGGGGATAGCTCCGGCGTGAGAGTCAGTACAGGCGGTCACAAGGGTTAACAATGGAGGATGTAAAATGTCTAGCGTTCTGAAAGCGATAAAAATGTATGCGTACCTTTTGTTAGAAGACTCCCTTGCTAGGTTATACTCTCATGCTCGGTTTTTTGTGCCACCAACCCTGATCTGACACAGCCCCCCACTCTTCTATGGTCTCAGCCGGATGCATGCAGGTTGTCACCTTTTTCCTACTGTACCTGCCGCCGGCTGGATAAAATCCCATCCACATTAATGATCTGCAGACTTTTGGTCAACTGCTCTCTTTTTCATCATTACAAGTCAAAGGCTTAGATATAAAAAGCTTTAATGGATCAATCCTTTGACCCAGCCCATCATTATGAGGATATAATAAAGGTAACATAAATATTAAGCCCAATGACTATAAAACTCAATAATAAAGGTCTAATAGGCTAATTAAATGGATAGGCCCAACCCGTCCGGCCCAATAGAGGAAATATCATGACCCAACAAGTAGCATTTGGTTGCCCATAAAAATTTAATCATTGTATTGGAAAGTTGAGTTTATATACTGTATAAGAGGGCTTTCTTTTTGACGAATAGATGGTATGATTGATTGGTTAGGCCACATTTTGATCAGAAGTTAACAAAATGTCCAATTAATAGTTGAGATTGAATCTCTATCTCTCTATGAATTATTATAATAAAATGATTAATTAATTATCTGTCCAACTTATTTACTATATTTAATGCTTCTTGGTTTCAAATTTATGCACATTTCTAAGGTTACGTCTGTTTTCAAATAGTATAGTAAATATCATATGATTCAGATAAATTTAACTTGCTATGAAGCATATATTAATGATAATTGGATATTATTCTAAAGAAACATTGGAGAAAAAAAAATCATGATTCTAATGTCAGTACCTCTCCTCATATTGTGCTTTGCACTAATGATTTGTAGTTTGGTGCTTAAAAAGCATTGTCCCTATGAAACTTCACCAAATAAATCAGGTCAACCGAGTTGGGCATTGTTGTCCATGATTTTGGCATGTGTTGAGATTTGGTCCAAGCTTAAAAATATTCCATTTATTTGCTATTGGGAGCAAGCCCTTTTGCAATGGATGTATAGAGAAATGTGCCCTATAAGCTAGAGTTTGAAATTATATAGTGAACAAAGGAAACACGAAATGAAGAGAAACTTGGTTGGTAACACCCTCTCCAAGCAAATAAGAATTTTGAGACCAAACCATGTTCTTCTCTCAGTAGTATAGTGCATATGAAATCTCCTATTTGAATGCGGCTGAATCCATCTTCTTATTTCTTCAAACTATCAAAATGTAATTCTCATTGAATTCGTTGAATGGTTACTTACAGGGCCCGGCTCAAGCTCAGAATTTAAGGGATTCTCTTGCAGAAGCAAAATCTGATATCACAGTCAAGGTAAGTTTTCATTATTACCTTGTTTATCTTTTACAACTGATGATTGTCTTCTATACCTCTGGTCTGAATATGCTGCTTTCTTGTCTATGTTTTTATAATACAGATAGGTTTAAGGAAGGGTTCTCGTTCATTTACCGAGGCACGTGCTGCTGGCTTCACCGAAGAGAATGGGACCTTAGGTGATATATGGGAGACTATTTCTGGCAGTGACTTGGTCCTGCTCTTGATTTCTGATGCAGCCCAGGTTGGATAAACTTTTGTTCTCTGTTTTTTACAATTCTTGGTTTTTGAATTAAGGTTATCAGCATATGAGTAGAACTATCCTCCATGAATTTTGAAACTAAACACTTTATGCTCGTTTATGTGCATTATATTTTACACTGCTATGTTCTGGCACTTAAGAATTTGCATTATATTAAACAATATTCTGTCTCACATTCCTGATCTCTATCCTTCATACTGAAAGTATATTGACTTATTTATGATTTTTTCCATTAAAAATTAAAAAGCCTTCTACCTATCTATTTCATTTCATTTTGTCCTTTTTTATATTTTTTTAGCATGCCTACTAGATTTTGATGGGGGCATGTTTTTTTTTAATGTCTATTAAGTTTTCTATTCGTTCTCCAATTCTCGTGTTTGTGATGGAGTTGAGAATGCATATAGGACCTAAACCAAATTACATATCCTTATTGGTGAGGGAGGTTTGTGTTTGTCATATATATAATGAAAAGCCGAAGCGTTTTCTAATTGAAAGGAAAGAAATGGAAGGGTTTACAATAAGAATAGTGGGGGATCCTTTAAATGTGAAGAGAAGCAAAAGATCAATATTCAATATGCCAACAAATAAAAAAAATGAAATCATTAAAGTTTGAAGCCCCAACTTGCAAGGCCTCAAGAGATACTCGTGTGATCAGTAGATCACTCATGAACAAATTGGTTTTAAGACATCGCTGGATCCTTAACTCAGTTAGTGTAACTAATGTAACTATTAGTGTTAGAATTTCAGGCATAATGTGGGAATTCGTTCTGTTTTTCGTTTATCACAACTTTTTTCATACATATCTTATACTAAATCATTGGTTGCAGGCTGATAATTATGAAGAAGTGTTGTCCTACATGAAACCAAACAGCATACTTGGGCTTTCCCATGGGTTCCTTTTGGGCCATTTGCAGTCAGTTGGTCTTGATTTCCCCAAGAACATAAGTGTGGTAGCTGTGTGTCCTAAGGGAATGGGTCCATCTGTAAGGCGACTGTATGTGCAAGGCAAGGAGATCAATGGTGCAGGAATTAATGCAAGTTTTGCTGTCCATCAGGTTGGCTGGTCTTTCTCTGTGTGGGAGTTCATGTAGCTTGTGTAAGGTTTTATGGATACTTAATTATCTTTTGGACAGGATGTCGATGGTAGAGCCACAGATGTTGCCCTTGGATGGTCAGTTGCCCTTGGTTCACCTTTTACATTTGGCACTACACTGGAGCAGGAGTACAAGAGCGACATATTTGGGGAACGAGGTGATTCCTTTTCAATTCATATGGGAGTATGTTTTAGTTTACTATATGATTGCTAATTCTCAGACCCTTGATGTATAGGGATTTTGCTTGGTGCTGTTCATGGTATTGTGGAGTCCTTGTTTAGAAGGTATACTGAGAACGGAATGAGTGAAGATTTGGCTTATAAGAATACTGTGGAGGGCATAACTGGAATAATATCGAGGACAATATCATCGAAGGTTGGTTTATATGTCACTTCCTTGGTGACAGTGGAAGTACAACCCTTGGCTTGTTAACTTAGCTGTATCATAAAAATTTTCTGCTTTTCAATTTTAAGTTGCTATAGGTTAATGATGTTTACTTTTATCTGCACTGTTCCATCTTCCAGGGCATGTTGGCGGTCTACAATTCATTGTCAGAAGGTGGAAAAAGGGAGTTTGAGGCTGCATATAGTGCCTCATATTATCCATGCATGGATATTTTATATGAGTGCTATGAAGATGTAGCCAGTGGTAGTGAGATCAGGAGTGTTGTCCTGGCTGGACGCCGTTTTTATGTATGTTTATATCATTTTCTGTTATTTAGATACATGGATGTGCTATCATCATATTGTTTTTAAATCACTTACACTCGTTGGCCTGTGAACTTTTATGTAAATTGCATATAGACTTCTGATCCTTTGAGATCTTTGTGATGTTTCCAAATATATAGCTGACTGAAATAAGAATAAAAAGCAAACAATTTTAATATATGTTTGTTTTGCAGGAAAAGGAAGGTCTACCTGCTTTCCCCATGGGAAATATTGATCAGACACGAATGTGGAAAGTAGGTGAACGAGTTCGTGCATCACGGCCAGCGGGTGATTTAGGCCCATTATATCCTTTTACTGCAGGTGTCTATGTGGCTTTAATGATGGCTCAGGTAACCTTTCTTTCAAGTTCTCTTAAGCTGAATAGGGTTATGGATGGCTACTCGCTAATAGCCTGGGTTGTTTTCTGAAGTAATTTTCTATTCACTCTACTTTTGTTTCGAAACACATTTTCACAGTTTAGGAAATAATATGATTGTGATATGCCACGAACACATCAATAATGGGATAATAAGATAGGTTTGAAGGGGCTTGATCTCTAGCTACTAAACTGGGCTTGAGCATTCATATTAACAAGCTTAATAACATGTGCAAAGCCCGGGTAAGCTTAGAAATGTTATCGGATAAATTTTAAATTTGACATATTTGAGTGATAATATTGATAACACTAATACTATGTTTAATTTCAAATGTTGTCATTACAATATGGCATTTTAATTAGAATAAGAATAAAGGAAGCAATGCATTTAGTTTTGTGAATTTGAGAGGTCATGTAAGTTTATGAATTTGAGAAGCCATTGTAAATGAATATTTGACACGTAAAAATAGGAAAATCAAAAATACTTTTGGGCTATTGAGTCGCAAAAAATATATTTCCTTAGACTACTTGATTACGTTCTATTCGAAGAAGTTGGGTCAGTTGGTGTTTGAGCTCGGGACCAACGAAAACGACTTACTACTTATCTTGTTATATTTTGGTATTGATGGGTGAGATGGCGTTCTATTCGATGAAGTTGGGTCAGTTGGTGTTTGAGCTGGGGTGTGACAAATGAAGGGGTGTTTCCAGATACCATCTGTTGCACCGGGGTTCCTGAGCCTGACCAACTGGACGAACAACTTGAAAGCTATAACCCAATTTCTTAGTAGCTAGTAGTGAAGGCCCTTATAAACCACTTAACTAATTCCGTGGTCACTAGCTTCCCTCACTCACGTATATTTTCTCTTTCCTTCACCCCCTTCCCTTTTTTTCTTCTTGTGTGTGTGTATATATATATATACTACCCTATATATATGTATATATCTTACCAAACAAGTTGATACAAGCTAATAAATTTGAAGTTTTTGAATCGATCTTTTGCTTCACAACATCAGTAGGTGAATTTGTGTTTAAGAATAGTAAGTTTGTATAGGCATAATTCACTGTAAAATGACATTGTTATGTTGAACTAAATCTAGTTATGATGGGGTAATTGAAACTCAAGACCCGACTTAAAAGCCACCACAAGGTGTTCAACAGTGAAAATAAAGCGTCTTCTTTAAAATAGGAAAGAAAACGTGGTGAGAAGATATTATATACAAATATGGGTTAGAACTGTTTTTCTCATTTCAATTTTTCATTCTGGAACATGGAAAATAAACAGATTGAGATCCTGAGGAAGAAAGGGCACTCCTATTCCGAGATCATAAATGAGAGTTTGATTGAGTCTGTTGATTCTTTGAATCCTTTCATGCATGCCCGTGGAGTTTCATTTATGGTAGATAATTGTTCAACAACAGCACGGCTAGGTTCAAGGAAGTGGGCTCCACGCTTTGATTACATTCTCACCCAACAGGCCTTGGTGGCAGTGGACAAGGGTGTTCCAATAAATAGGGATCTCATTAGCAACTTCCTGTCAGACCCAGTGCACGGAGCTGTTGAAGTATGTGCCCAGTTGAGACCATCAGTTGACATCTCAGTGCCTGCAGATGCTGATTTTGTTCGGCCAGAGCTGCGCCAATCTAGCAACTATAGTGCTTAAGCAGAAGCTTTGTTACCTAGATAGAGGGCTATAGTTTTATCTGGTCTGCTGCGTCGAGTCTTTATTCTCATGATGTGCACTTTCTGTTGGTGGGGTTTCTTTTGGCAATAATAGCAAATTTCTATCAGTAACATGAATTCATATTTTTGGAGAGTTCCATTTTAAAATATCTCGTGTCGTGACAGGTTCCTTTTTGTGATGAATACTGTGAATTCAGGGGGAGATATACCTTCCAATCCTCTCCTCTCTTGAAGTAATGATAACACGCTACTTAAGATTCATGAAGGCTTTCTGACAGAGGGCACTGAATATGAAACCCTTATCTTATATGATCATAAAACAACATGACATGAGTAAGTCAGGGAGAGATTGAAGATGCATAGAGGATAGAGGATACTCCTCTATGCGTCTTCGTAAATGGTTGTAACTTTCAGTTTTTGGTATATAATAAAGGTAATTGTTAAATTCACAATATTTTTTGTTATTTTCACAACAAAAGTGTCGCTGTTGGAAATTCATCTGATAAATTATTGTATAATAAATCAATATTGCACGCAAGCCGATGCAATGAACAAAATGGTAAAATCTCTTCTAGATATATAGCGACAGTGAAAATCGTCGCTATAGGATCTATAACAACATTTTTATTGTGGAAATAACAATTTCTGTTGTAAATTTAACAATTCCCTATAATAAAATAGAATGCGCTCTATATGATAAATTTAATATAGAGTTTGGCTTCTTTTTTTCATTTGTCTCGTGCGTAAAACTAAATTGCGGAGCCCGAAAGTATTTTGACCATTTTTACAATTTGTAGTTTAGTTATGCGGGCTCTTCCATATTAAAATGCGGATAGGGTATTATTTTCACAGTTAAATCTACAGATGGACCGTTACGATATGTTGTAAAATATAATTTTAAATTTATAATGTTGGTTATGAATCGGTCCCATATATATATATATATATATATATATATATATATATATATATATAATAGCGATAACCCGTGTCTTGAATGCACTATATAATTCAAAAAAGTAAAAAAAATAAATCATGAACACAAAAAAATGAAGCACTGAATATGAACACACAAAACTAAAAGCCTAAATTAATTCTTAACACACCCGCACTTTCCATACATACTCCAACTTTAATAGTCAAATTCTCATAAATTTAAACTAAGTTTAACTACATTTCAAGATTTATTTTTTATTATTTATAAGCCTTTTTGATTGATTGTATCTTTTTAAATAGTAATTTGACAATTAAAAATTATTGTTTGTTTGTTATAACAATTCTTTTTTTTGTCGCACGTAGATGGGTATACTGATTTAGCAGAATAGTAACTTGATACAAAAACCCATTAACAGTCGTTATATAAATTTAGGATTAGCTCAACAACGAAGTTTAAAAATGAAGAACCAAGACAAATAAGAGAGAGAGAAAGAGGGAGAGGTCAAACAAATAAGGTGGCGAATGACTAATAGTTAAGTTATATGGTCAATTTTACAACTTCAATGTAATGTATCATTGCGGGATCAAGTCTTTATGAATTTTCATCCATAGATATATGGATGACCCATGTAGCTTCCTTCATTAGATCAATCAAATAATGGTAAACAACTATAAAAGGACATGCAGAAACAAAACTTTTTTAAACAACCAAAGAAAAAACACATTCATTCAAAGGAAGGCACAAGAGCACACAGATGAGGTCAACAGATGAGGTGACCCACAAAAAACTTTTCTAAATAAGGAAAATAGGAAATAGGAAATAGGAAATAGGAAATAGGATGAGGGAACGTAAACATATAGCGTGACGCCCCCAAAATAGGTATACATCACCTATTCTGAGTCGTCAAATACATGGTACAAAATACAAATACAACTTAATTATACAACTGTCGTGCAAAAGTCACGACAAAAAACATAAGTGTGAGTTTTAATACAAATATTGTCGCCTGCAGACAATATACAAACTCAAATTCAATATTATTACATTTATTTTCCACTATTTCACCGAATAGTAAGGACTATTAATGCTATCATCTCGTCCGTCACTCCGCTTCCCACTAGTCCTCGCTACGTTCTCATTTCACAGAGAGAACAATAAAAGTAAAAGGGTGAGCTCAACTAGCCCAAAGAGAAAATATTATGACTAAGATAATGCGAATATATTATTATCGTTAGCCTTCAACGATGTTAAACCGATACAATATAACAACCATCAAGTTTAAGCTGCAATGAACAAGCAATCCATTAAAAAGAGTCAAGTAGAGAATAAAATCTATTATCTTTTATGATTTAAAAGGTTTTTCATCACTTTTATCATTGGGACTCGACTTAAAAATAATCCACATCATCGAATCACCCCGCATTTTACTGACCAAAGATATTCTTTAGTATCACGACCACAATTATCCATGAACTACGGGCCAAGAATATTTGTGTATTCAATAATGGTCATGATCATGCCAACAATCGTCCATCAATGCTCTACTACAGGCCAATGAGGACTTTTTTCCACATCATTTGTAACATTACGGTCATGATTACAATAGAATAATCCCCAGTTATAATCATACCAAGTCCATCTATGCCTTATAGGCCACGAATGACTTTCAACAAAAATATAAACATGAGGATGATGACAATGATATAAGAATTCAATAAAACAAGTTCAAGAATTAATTTATCCGGAACTAATAACGCCTAAATTGTCAACATGATCTTGCTTTGTAGAGTAAAATTCAAGAATGCTCGGAAGAATATTTTCATGAAAAGATATTTAGATGAAGTGCAAATATCGAGGATATTCCACTAATTTCATGGAGTATAGAAGTCAAAACTTTAACAAACTGAGTATAATAAGGAATGGAATAATAAAAGAAATCACCGGACATGCGATGAATCGCATGCATACGAGTTATTCCAACGAAATAATAAATAACGGAATCAGTGCGGCGTAAAACGCACGAACGGGATATTCCAATGCGAATAATAAAGACGGAATCAAGTCCATGCGTAGAACCCACGAGATAGGATATTCCAATGTAATAATAAAGATTTTAATCGAATCCCGTGGAGCGCATGACAAAGATATTTCAACGAGAATAATAAAGACGGATCAGTCCGGCGTAAAACGCATGCCTGAACGGATATTCCAAATGTAATGATAAAGAATGGAACAATAGAAGAATTTCACAAAGTATAGGGTAGCTGCGTGTGGCGCCCCCCAAAATAGGTCCATTCCATCCAACCCATTCTGAGTGCCAAATACATAAAGAGAGATAACTACAACTTTATTAATACATTTGTCGCGTGCAAAATACGACAACATATATCTTGTGAGTTTAAAAAACAATTATTGTCTTCTAGACAATATACATACCAAATAAATCCTCATCATAATTATTTATACATTATTTTACAAAATGGTGAGGACTACTAAACAACTCTTTCTAGAACCTTTATTCCATACCCCAGTAGTACTTCGCCACATTCTCGCCTCTGAGAAGAAAAATGGAACAAAAAGGAAAATGGTGAGCTCGATTAGCCCGAAGAAGAATATTATGACTAAGATAATATACAACAAAATTATCGTTAGTCTTCAACAGGAAAAATATAATAGAATACAATAGGCAACAAGTTTTAAATCAATATTCGCGGAAATAGTAATTCATTAGAAGAGTTAAGTAGAGAATGCAAACTACTATCTTCATGTATTAATTTTAAAGTTCATCGTCTATTTTATTCACCGTAACATCAATCAATATATATCTGAGATCAAATATTCATCCTTGCACTACAGGCCAATGACATTCACCAGTTGGTCATGTTCATCTAAACACCTGTTCATCTTTGCACTACGGGCCAAAGATATTCATCAGAAATCATTCATCTTTGCACTACAGGCCAAAGATATTCATCAGAAATCATTCATCTTTGCACTACTGGGCCAAAGATATTCCATAATATCATCATTTAAGGTCGAGGATGATGAAAAATATTTTTTAAAGAAACGAATCTAGTGAATAATGACAAGGATTAAGGATTAATGATTCGTACTTTGTTTTATCCACGTCCAAAAATACCTCAAAAATAATCATAGTGGTGTAAAATTCAAGAATGATCAAAACATGGATACATCAAAGCTAGTATCCATAATAGATATTTTGGACAAAAAGAAGAAATTTCATTTTTCGATGAATAGTGCCGTATTAAGTGAATAGTGGTCAGTATCGTGAATAATGTCGTGATATCGTGAATAGTAACTCAAACACCAAAAGATAGAAATTTCACAAAAAAATATCTTCACGCTTCGTGAATAGTAACTCGTGAATAAGCTCATGAATAGTAACCCCGACATAAAAAGTTCCAAATTTGATAAAAGTTTCAACCAATATTTCAAAGATAATGATATTGTAGAAATAATATCATTTGAGAAGAAAATAACATCCCTTACCTCGAAAGACAGTACTTACAGTTGAAACACAGGATATAAATGACTTGAACTTGCACCGTATAGAAATACTCAAAGTATACTCAAAATACTCACAAGAATAAACTCGATAATATAGAGAGAGAAAACTTGAGTTTTACGGTGTGATTTTCAATTCTAACCCAAGACCTATTTATAGGAAATTGCTTAGAACACCAAAGCGAAAAATTAATATAATATTATTATTTATAATAATAATTCCTACGCACACCTTGAATCTGAATTTCAAAACTTGTCATGTGTTAAATGAGGGAACCAAATGAAAAAAACGTTTTTGTAAATAAAAATATTTTAAACTTCAAAAATCAATTATTTGAACTTGAACTTCAATAATTCACAATAAATAGCCCTTTTGCCGAAAATTCAAATCTCGCGTGTTTTTATAGAAAATTCAATTCTCTACAACTTTACGAAGAAAGTTTTCCAAATTCCAAGCGAAATTGACCAAATCCACAAATAGAAGCGATTTCTGTATAATCAAATTTCATCGATAAATGGGGTCCAATTGACATGTTTAACATGTTTTAAACATTTTTGATAACAAAAATACTCCTCCTCCACATATACTCATATATCCCACATTCATCGTAAAAAATATCATCGTTAATATATTATTAAAATAATATATTTAAATGAATTATTTTATCAAAAAAAAGATAAAATATTAATTCTCAACAATTGTCACTATAAAAATTTTCTCCATCTATATCCACATAAAATCAATATTTTCCTCATCATATGAATCAATAATTAATTATTCACAAATAATATTACGAGAATCACAATATTGACAACCGAGCGGTTCCTTGAAGAGAGAGCTTTCCAATAAGAATTTCTCCTTCTTTGGCCAAGATTAGGTGACCAAACCTCTTCTTAGACGTAACTTTCTAGACATTGCCAATAATGTTATCTAATAATATTATTCATATAATATGAATTATTGCTTTCGATAAAGAAAAATATCGTGTGTAATGACAATTATTGAAACAATGACAAAGAATATAAAATATCAACGCAAAGAATTATTGAATCAATAAAATAAAATCTTTGAGCAATAATTACCGTAACCATTATTGAGTAGTGCCTTTTACGTAAAAGTCAATAATTGGTGCAATACCGTGTGCTACTGTGCAACAACGCGTATTACTGTGTTTTAACCACCGGGTATTCCAACAGTGTAAACGGTAACTAACTACGCCGTTATTTTTAAACAACTTATATTTGTCGTTTTCTTCCCAATAGCTTTTAGTTATGGGGGCCATTTACGCGTCATTTGTCGTCATCGAATATTCCCCGACGATCTGAATATTCCACGACCAAACGAATATTCCCCGACAACAATGAATATTTTATAACCACTTGCTTATTTTGAAATATTTGCGTATTTTACCCATAACTAGAGGAAATTAAATTTCATTTATTAATTATTTGGGGTCTTACAACCTCCCCTCCTTATGAAATTTCGTCCTCGAAATTGACAAACGTACCTGATGTTTCGAAAAGGTGAGGATACCTCGCTTTCATTTCTGTTTCCAACTCCCAGGTCATTTCCTCTATAGCATGGTTCCACCACAAGACTTTAACTTATTATATGACCTTCGTGCGTAGGACATGCTCCTTCCTATCCAAGATCTTGACATGTACTTCCTCATACGTTAAGTCTTCGGTTATCTCGTCCGGTTCTAACTCAATAACGTGATTCGGGTCTTTCACATATTCTGAAGATGGATATGTGAAACACATTATGAACACGAGACATACTTGGAGGTAACGCGAGTCTATAGGCTACATTTCTACTCGGTCAAGAATTTGAAATGGACCAATAAATCGTGGATTGAGCTTTCCTCTCTTCCCGAATCTTGTAACTCCGCTTCATGGGGCAACACGCAACAATACATGATCCCCTATACTAAATTCCACATCCTTTCGATGAAGATCCGCATAACTCTTTTGTCGATCTTGTGCCGTTTGTATCGTTGTGGAATCATTTGGATCTTTTTCGGTGATCATACGTCTTAACTCTTCGTCCCAACAATGTTGCTTCACCCACCTCATCCCAACATATTGGAAGCGACACTTTCGTCCCATATAATGCTTGAATGGGGCCACACCTATACTTGCACGATAAGCGTTGTTGTGGGAGAATTCCACCAATGGTAAATACTTATCCTAACCGCCTTTGAAGTCAGGACCACGAGTCTTAATAAATCTTCAAGAGTTTGAATAGTCCTCTCGATTGTCCGTCTGCTTTGAGGATGGTATGCCAATCCAGAATCGTAAATCCGTACCCATAGCTTTTTGCAAGCTAACCCAAAATCTTGAAGTGAATCTTGGGTCACGCGATCCGAAACTATAGAATCTTGGCATGCCATGCAACCTCACAATCTCATTTACATACATACTAGCAAGACGTTCAAGAGAATAAGTCTCCCGTGTATCTGCAAGAAATGTGCGAGACTTGGTTAATCTATCAACAATAACCCAAATAGCATTTATGCCTTGAAACCGTGGGAAGACCCGTGTGGCAAGAATCCATGGTAATGTGTTCCCACTTCCATTTCTAATCTCAAGTGGTTGCAATGGTCCCTTAGGCACTTGATGCTCCGCCTTTACACGTTGACAAGTTAAACATGTTGAGATAAACTTTGCAATCTCTCTCTTCATATTGTTCCACCAAAATGTATGTCAAGATCACGATACATTTTAGTACTTCCGAGATGGATTACAAATGGTGTATTGTGTGCCTCCATCATGATCTTGTACTTCAAATTAGAATCGTTAGGAACACAAAGTGCGGAGTGGACTCAAGTATTCCTTCTTCATCAATTTCGTTCCTAAATAAAGACCTTCTTGTACTTTCTTCTTCATATGCATCGGCCCGGCCCAGGGATTGGCTTGAAAGAACCTTAACTTTTCTATTAAAGTTGGCTCTATCGTATACTTGACATCATCGCTTTCGTTCTGCGTATGATCTTCTACTCAACGCGTCATTTACCACGTTAATTTTTCGAGGATGGTATTGAATAGTGTGGTCGTAGTCTTTCAATAGCTCGAGTCAACGTCATTGCCAGCATGTTAAGTTCTTTTGAGTGAAGAAATATTTAAGGCTTTTATGGTCCGAATATATCTCCACTTTCTCCCCATATAGATAGTGCCTCCGGATCTTTAGCTTGAAAAGCATCGGGCCGCTTGACTCTAGATCATGAGTAGGATAATTCCTCTCATATTCTTTTAAGTTGTCATGAGGCATAGGCTATGACTTTCCCGTTTGCATGAGAACACATCCTAACCCTTTGCGAAGCATCACTATAGATAACAAATCCATCCAAACCGGATGGTATTGTTAGAAACAGTCTTAAAATAAGTCTCCTCTTAAGCTCTTGAAAACTCTTCTCGCATTCTTCGGCTCCAAACGAATTTTGTATCCTTCCGAAGTTAAATTGGGTTAATGGAGTAGCGATTCGAGAAAACCCTTCCACGAATCTCCGATAATAACCAATTTAGACCCGAAAAAGCTCGTCTTGATCCACCACCAAACTTGGTTGCTCCCAACTTTGTATTGCTCGATCTTCACGGGTCAACGGATACTCCATGTTTTGACACCACATGCCCAAGAAATGCTACTTCCTCGAAGCCGAACTCGCATTTCTTTAACTTGCATAAAGCTTGTTTTCACGAAGCCTTTGGAGCATGAACTTCAAATGGTGCTCATGATCTTCACTTTTGGAATATATGAGGATGTCATCAATAAAGACAACAACGAATCGATCCAAATACTCTTTGAATACTCGGTTCATCATATCCATGAAAGCCGCAGGAGCATTAGTCAATCCGAAAGACATAACTAAGAATTCATAATGCCTGCATCTTAGTTCTAAAGCGCGCTTTTGGAATATCCTCGCCTAATCTTCACCGGTGATGATATCCGAGCGAAGATCGATTTTTGAAAAGAATTGTGCTCCTTTACAATCGGTCAAACAAGTCATCAATACGAGGTGAGAGGATACCTATTCTTGATGGTGACATGGTTCAATTCCGATAGTCGATACAAAGTCGCATACTCCCGTCTTTCTTCTTCTTTACGAAAAAAACAGGACCACCCCCAGGAGATGTACTTGGGGCCAATGAAACCGATGTCCAACAATTCCTGTAGTTGGACCTTTTCTCCACGAAGTTCAATAGGAGCCATTCGATATGGGGTTTTAGAAATGGGCTTTGTACTGGGTTCAAGGTCAATAAAGAATTCAACTTCACGTTAAGGGGTAGACCGGGAAGTTCTTCAGAAATACGTCGGAAAAGTTAATAACAACAGAATATTATTCAATTTTGACGTGACTTTATTCAAATCCATAACATAAAGCTAAGAAAGCTTGACATCCGTTTTTAATAAAACGAATAGCTTTATGATTAGATATGATGATGATTGATTTTAATGGTTTAGTTGTTGAATTCGTACACCAAAGTTGTTTAGGAATATGAAAGCTAACAACCTTACGAAAAATAATCAATTTTGGCATGATGAGTAGTTAACCAATCAATCCCTAAAATCACATCAAAAGCAAGTATCTTTAAAGAGATAAAGGTCAGCGGGTAAGATAAGGGTGCCAACTTGGATTGAACAAGATTTATAAAAGCGGTGGATGTGATGAAAGTTTCTCTAATCTGGAGTTTCCACGAGATAGGTCAAAGTCTAATTTCTCCTGAGTCAAGTTTAAGCGTTGAGCACAAGCGGGAGATAAATGAATGGGTAAGACCTTGTGATTCACAGTAAAGTATAAACTTCACAAGAATTTATAAATAAACTTACCCGTGATCACCTTCGTTTAGGTTCCTCGCATTTTGACCATCCACAACAAACGCTCTTCGAGGAACCGTTGACTTTGACTTTTACGGGACGATCTTTTGAGTCATAGTCCCCATTGAACTAGGTTTATTATCGTGCGATCTCGAGCGATATGTAAGATCCCAAATAATTAATAAATGAAATTTAATTTCCTCTAATTATTATTTTGAAATAGTAAGGGTTGATGTGATTAATGTGGATGAATTCACGGGTAAAATACGCAAATATTTCAAAATAAGCAAGTGGTTATAAAATATTCATTGTTGTTCGGGGAATATTCGTTTGGTGATTGGAATATTAAATGCTTGTCGGGGAATATTAAATGCAATGACGCGATATGACCATGTGTGTGGCCCCCATAACGTGAAAAGCGATTGGAGGAAGAAAATGAAAATATAAGTTGTTTAAAAATAACAGGCGTAGTTATTCTGGTTTACCTTTGTTGGAATACCGGTTGGTTAAAACACGATGTCTACGCGTTGTTGAGCGGTAGCACTCAGTATTGCACCAATTATTGACTCTTACGTGAAGGCCTTTACTACTCAATAATGGTTACGATAATTAACGTTGGTGTTTTATTTTATTGATTCAATAATTGCTGCGTTGATATTTTATATTCTTTGTTGTTTTAATAATTGTCATTACACGTATTTTTTTCATTGTCGAAACAATAATTCATATTATCTGAATAATATTATTAGATAACATTATTGGCAATGTCTAGAAAGTTACATCTAAGGAGAGGTTTGGTCACCTAATTGCTTGCAGAGAAGGAGAAATTCTTATTGAAAGCCCCTGCTTTCACAGAAGCGCACGGTTGTCAATATTGTGATTACGTAATATTATTTGTGAATAATTAATTATTGATTCATATGATGAGGAAAATATTGATTTTATGTGGATATAGATGGAGAAAATTTTTAATGTGACAATTGTTGAAAATTGAAATTTTATCTTTTTACGATAAAATAATTCATTTAAATATATATTATTATATTTTAATAATATATTAATGGTGATATTTTTTACAACGAATGTGGGATATATGAGTATACGAGAGGAGGAAGAGTATTTTTGTTGCAATAAATGTTTAAAACATATTAAACATGTCGGTGGACCCCATTTATTGATTTGAAATTTGATTATAACCTCTAAAATCACCCGTTTATGGATTTCGGTTAATTTACATTTGGGAATTTAGAAAACCTTTCTTACTATGCAAAGTTGTAGAAATTGGATTTCCTATAAAAACTCATGATTCAAATTTTCTAATAAAAGGGCTATTTATTGTGAATTATTGAAGTTAGAAGCTCAAAATAATTAATTTTGGAAGTTTAAATTATTTTAAATTAGAAAACGTTTTTTATTTTCTTCTAGAAGGTTGGCATGTGTGAATTCTTTGAGATTCAGATTTCAAAGAATACGTATAATATTTTATAAATATTAATATTTTATTAAATTTTACTGCTTTTGTGTTCTAGCGAATTTCTATAAATAGGTCTTGGGTTAGAATTGAAAATCACACCGAAAATCAAGTTTTCTCTCTATATTATCGAGTATTCTTGTGAGTATTTTGAGTAGAATTTGAGTATTGCTATATCTGTGAAAGTTCAAGATATAGTCTATATCCATTATTCCAGTTAAATCTTGATCTTTTCGAGGTAAGGGATGTTATTTTATTCGAAAATGATATTATTTCTTCAATATCATTATCTTTGAAATATTGGTTGGAAGTTTTATCAAATTTGGAACTTTTGGTGTCGGAAATTCTTATTCACGATATATCTGCACTTATTCACGAATCTGACTTATTCATCGAAAAATGAAAATTTTTCTTTTAAGTCCAAAATATCTATTGTGGATACTAGCTTTGATTGTATCCATGTTTTGATCATTCTTGAATTTTACGCCACTATGATTATTTTGAGGTATTTTTTGGACGCGGATAAAACAAAGTCTGAATCCTTAATCCTTAATCATTTTGATTCACTTTGGATTCGTTTTTTTTTTAAAATATTTTTCATCATCCTCGATCTTAAATGATGATATTATTGAATATCTTTGGCCCGTAGTGCAAAAGATGAATGATTTATGATGAATATCTTTGGCCGATGAGTGCAAAGATGAATGATTTTTGATGAATATCTTTGGCCGTAGTCTGCGAAGATGAGCAGTGTTTAGATGAACATGACTTAATTGGTGAATGTCCTTGGCTTTAGTAGTGCAAGGATGAATATTTGATCCCGGATATATATTGATTGATGTTACGGGGATAAAAAATAGAGCGATGAACTTTAAAATTCATACATAGAAGATAGTAGTTTGCATTCTCTACTTAACTCTTCTAATGAATTATTATTTCCGTTATGAATATTGATTTAAAACTTGTTTGTCTATTGGATTCTATTATATTTTCCTGTTGAAGACTAACGATAATTTTTTTGTATATTATCTTAGTCATAATATTCTTTCTTTGAAATTAGTCGAGCTCACCCTTTTCCTTTTTGTTCCATTTTTCTTCTCGGGAGGCGAGAATATAGCAAGAATGCAGGTGGGGTATGGAATGAAAGTTCTAGGAGAGTTGTTTAGTAGTCCTCACCATTGTTGTAAAATAATGTATCAATAATTATGATGAGGATTTATTTGTATGTGGATATTATGCAGATGGCAATATCTCGTATTTAAACTCACGATTTCTTATTGTAATAATAAAGTTGTAGTTGTTTACATGCAGTGTATTGACAACTCGAGAATGGGGATGTAGACCTATTTTGGGGGTGTTACAGTTGGTATCGAGCTTAGGGATATGATCTCTGGCGGAGATCGGGGAATAGAACTAGGAGGAGAGAGCGAGAAATCCTTCACAGTGTGTCCTACCTAAACTTATTTGATAGTTGGTCAAGATATAGGGATATTATGTGGTATATTGATTTCCTTAATTAACCCTTGTTTTATGTGATTTTGAGAATGTCGTGAGAATATTAACAATGGAAATGAGACCGTGGAGCACGCTTTGTACTCCAACGAGGAGAACGTCTGTGTGACAATGTTCTCTCCCGTGAACAACACCACCGAAAGCAGATGATGAGCGAGGGGATATTTAGAAGCTTTTTGCGATTCATACGCAAAATCGAGACGAGGAGACTTCGTGTTCAAAACATAGGAGGAAATGATAGCAATTCACGGGTTGTCCACATTGCCACAGCCAGCCTGGTATCTTATAATTGTGGAAAGGAAGGACATATCGCTCGAGATTACACGATAGCGCGAAACCTAGTTCAATGAGGATGGTGACTCAAAGATCATCCCGGAAAAGTCAAAGTCAACGGTTCTGGAAGAAGCGTTTGTTGTGGCTTGGTCAAAATGCGAGGAACCCAAACGAGGTGATCACGGTAAGTATTTATAAATTCTTGTGAAGTTTATACTTTACTGAATCTGGGTCTTTACCCATTCATTTATCTCTCTGCTTGTGCTCAACGTTTAAACTTGACTCAGGAGAAATTAGACTTTGACTATCTGTGGAAACTCCGTTAGGAGAAACTTTCATCACATCCATTGTTTATAAATCTTGTCCAATCCATGTTGGCACCACTTATCTTACACATTGACCTTATCTCTTTAAAGATACTTGCTTTTGATGTGATTTTAGGGATTGATTGGTTAACTACTCATCATGCCAAAATTGATTGTTTTCGTAAGTTGTTAGCTTTCATATTCCTAAACAACTTTGTTGTTGAATTCAAAGCAACTAAACCATTAAAATCAATCAACATCATATCTAATCATAAAAGCTATTCGTTTATTAAAAAAGCGGATGTCAAGCTTTCTTAGCCCATGTTATGGATTTGAATAAAGACACGTCAAAATTGAATAATATTCTGTTGTTATTAACTTTCTGACGTATTTCTGAAGAACTTCCGGTCTACCCCGAGCGTGAAGTTGAATTCTTTATTGACCTTGAACACGGTACAAAGCCCATTTCTAAAACCCCATATCGAATGGCTCTATTGAACTTCGAGAGTTAAAGGTCCAACTACGAGGAGTTGTTGGGCATTGGTTTCATTAATCTAAGTACATCTCCTTGGGGTGCTCCTGTTTTATTTGTAAAGAAGAAAGAGCGGGAGTATCGACTTTGTATTGATTATCGGGAATTGAACCATGTCACCTATCGAGAATAGGTATCCTCACCTCGTATTGATGACTTGTTTGACCACCGCAAGAGAGCACAATTCTTTTCAAAATCGATCTTAGTTACGGATATCATCAATTTGAAGATTAGAAGCCGAGGATATTCAAAGATCGCTTTAGAACTTCGATGCGGGCATTATGAATTCTTAGTTATGTCTTTCGGATTGACTAATGCTCCTGCGGCTTTCATGGATATGATGAACCGAGTATTCAAAGAGTATTTGGATCGATTCGTTGTTGTCTTTATTGATGACATCCTCATATATTCAAAAAGTAGTGAAGATCATGAGCACCATTTGGTAGCTTTGGTACTCCAAAGGCTTCGTGAAAACAAACTTTATGCCAAGTTAAAGAAATGCGAGTTACGGCTTGAGGAAGTAGCATTTCTTGGGCATGTGGTGTCAAAACATGGAGTATCTGTTGACGTGAAGATTGAAGCAATACAAAGTTAGGAGCAAATGAAGTCGGTGGTAAAAAGTCACGTAGCTTTTGGGCTTAAATTGGTTATTATCGGAGATTCGTGGAAGGGTTTTCTCGAATCATTACTCAGATTAACTCATCTAACTTTCGGAAGGATACAAAATTTGTTTGGAGAGAAGAGTCGCGAGAAGAGTTTCAAGAGCTTAAAGGAGACTTATTTGGCACTTTGTTCTAACAATACCATCTGGTTGGGATGGATTTGTTATCTCTGATCTTGAGCAAAGGGTTAGGATGTGTTCTCATACAACGTGGGAAAAGTCATAGCCTTTATGCCTCGCGACAACTTAAAGAATATGAGAGAATTATCCTACTCATGATCTAGAGTTAGCGGCGATCGTTTTCGTATTTAAAGATCTGGAGGCCTTATCTATATGGAGAGAAAGTGGAGATATATTCGGACCATAAAAAGCCTTAAATATTTCTTCACTCAAAAAGAACTTAACAACGTGGCGGCGTGACGTTGGCTCGAGCTATTGAAAGACTACGACCACCTTTATTGATACCATCCTGGAAAAGCGAGCGTGGTAGGCGGCGCGTTGAGTAGAAGATCATATCACGAGGAATGAGTGCGATGATGTCAAATATCGCGTAGAGCCAACTTTAATAGAAAAAGTTAAGGTTGCTCGAAACCCGGCAGGCCAGTGATGCGTATGAAGAAGAAAGAAAGTACAAAAGGAGCTATTAGGGCGAGAATTGATGAAGAAGGAATACTTGAGTCAACTCGGACTTTGTGTTCTAACGATTACGATTTGAAGTACAAGATTATGATGGAGGCACACGATACACCATTTGCAATCCATCAGGAAATACTAAAATGTATCGTGATCTTGACATACATTTTGGTGGAACAATATGAAGAGAGAGATTGCAAAGTTTATCTCAACATGTTTAACTTGTCAGCGTGTAAAAAGCGAGCATCAAGTGCCTAAGGACCATTGCAACCACTTGAGATTAGAAATGGAAGTAGGAACACATTACCATGGATTTAGTTCACGGGACTTCCACGGTTTCTCGAGGCATAAATCTTATTTGGGTTATTGTTGATAGATTAACCAAGTCTGCTCATTTCTTGCCAATCGGGAGACTTATTCCTTGAGCGTCTTGCTCGAATATGCGTAAATGAGATTGTGAGATTGCATGGCATGCCGATATCCATAGTTTGGATCGTGACCCAAAGATTCATTCAAGATTTTGGGTTAACTTGCAAAAAGCTATGGAGTGGATTTAAGATTGATTCGGCGTACCATCCTCGAAGCAGACGGACAATCGAGAGAGGACTATTCAAACTCTTGAAGATTTATTAAGACTACGTGTCCTGAGACTTCAAAGGCGGTTGGGATAAGTATTTACCATTGGTGGAATTCTCCTACAACAACGATTATCGAGCAAAATATAGGTGTGGCCCCATTGAAGCATTATATGGGCGAAAGTGTCGCTCTCCGATATGTTGGGATGAGGTGGGTGAAGCAACATTGTTGGGACCCGAGTTAATACGTATGACTCTGAAAAGATCCAAATGATTAAAACAAGCGTATACTGAAGCAGCACAAGATCGAAAAAGAGTTATCACGGATCTTCATCGAAAGGATGTGGAATTTAGTATAGGGGATCATGTATTGTTGCGTGTTGCCCATGGAAGGAGTTCTGAGATTAGGGAAGAGAGAAAGCTCGATCCACGATTTATTGGTCCATTTCAAATTCTTGGCGAAGAGTAGGAAATGTAGCTATAGACTCGCGTTACCTCAAGTATGTCTAAATGTTCATAATGTGTTTCACATATCTCGTACTTAAATAAATATGTGAAAGATCCGAATCACGTTATTGAGTTAGAATAGGACGAGATAGCCAGAAGACTTAACGTGTGAGGAAGTACTGTCAAGATCTTGGATAGGAAGGAGCATGTCCTACGCATACGAAGGTCGTACCACAAGTTAAAGTCTTGTGGAGAAACCATCTTATAGAGGAAATGACACGGGAGTTGGAAGCGGAAATGAAAGCGAGGTTGTAAGATCCCAAATAATTAATAAATGAAATTTAATTTCCTCTAATTATTATTTTGAAATAGTAAGGGTTGATGTGATTAATGTGGATGAATTCTGGGTAAAATCATGAAATATTTCAAAATAAGCAGTGGTTATAAAATATTCATTGTTGTCGGGGAATATTAGTTTGGTGGTAAATGGAATATTAAATGCTGTCGGGGAATATTAAATGCGACAGTAGCGACCATATGTGGGCCCATGTGAAGCGATTGGAGGAAGAAAATGAAATATAAGTTGTTTAAAAATAACGGCGTAGTTATTCTGAGATTTACCTTTGTTGGAATACCCGGTGGTTAAAACACGATGTCTGGCGTTGTTGAGCGGTAGCACGCGGTATTGCACCAATTATTGACTCTTACGTGAAGAAGCCTTTACTCGATAATGGTTCTGATAATTCTTTATTGATGTTTTATTTTATTGATTCAATAATTCTTTGCGTTGATATTTTATATTCTTTGTTGTTTTAATAATTGTCATTACTGCGATATTTTTCATTATCGAAACAATAATTCATATTATCTGAATAATATTATTAGATAACATTATTGGCAATGTCTAGAAAGTTACATCTAAGGAGAGGTTTGGTCACAATTTGCGGCGCCCGATGAGGAGAAATTCTTATTGGAAGCCCCTGCTTTCTGGGAGCTGCACAGTTGTCGATATTGTGATTACGTAATATTATTTGTGAATAATTAATTATTGATTCATATGATGAGAAAATATTGATTTTATGTGGATATAGATGGAAAAATTTTTAATGTGACAATTGTTGAAAATTGAAATTTTATCTTTTACGATAAAATAATTCATTTAAATATATATTATTATATTTTAATAATATAATAATGGTGATATTTTACAACGAATGTGGGATATATGAGTATCTGAGGAGGAAGAGTATTTTTGTTGCAATAAATGTTTAAAACATATTAAACATGTCGGTTGGACCCCATTTATTGGTGAAATTTGATTATAGCCTCTAAAATCACCCGTTTATGGATTTGGTCAATTTACATTTGGAAATTTAGAAAAACTTTCTTACGCAAAGTTGTAGAAATTGGATTTCTATAAAAACTCATGAGATTCAATTTTTTACGATAAAAGGGCTATTTATTGTGAATTATTGAAGTTAGAAGCTCAAAATAATTAATTTTGGAAGTTTAAATTATTTTAAATTAGAAAAACGTTTTTTTATTTTCTTCTAGAAGGTTGGCATGTGTGAATTCTTTGAGATTCAGATTTCAAAGAATACGTATAATATTTTATAAATATTAATATTTTATTAAATTTTACTGCTTTTGGTGTTACAGCGATTTCTATAAATAGGTCTTGGGTTAGAATTGAAAATCACACGAAGCTGAAGTTTTCTCTCTATATTATCGGCGGCGTATTCTTGTGAGTATTTTGAGTATACTTTGAGTATTCTTTATCTGGTGAAAGTTCAAGATATATAGTCTATATCCGATATTCGATTAAATCTTGATCTTTCGAGGTAAGGGATATTATTTTTTTAAAAAATGATATTATTTCTTGATATCATTATCTTTGAAATATTGATTGGAAGTTTTTATCAAATTTGGAACTTTTGGTGTCGAAGATTCTTATTCACGTGTCTGACCTTTATTCACGTATCTGATCTTATTCAATCTGACCTTTATTCATGAAAAATGAAAATTTTTCTTTTAGTCCAAAATATCTATTGTGGATCTAGCTTTGATTGTATCCATGTTTTGATCATTCTTGAATTTTACACCACTATGATTATTTTTGAGGTATTTTTGGGCGTGGATAAAACAAAGTCACGAATCCTTAATCCTTAATCCTTGTCATTTTGATTCCTTTGGATTCGTTTTTTTTTTAAAAATATTTTTTCATCATCCTCGGTCTTAAATGATGATATTATTGAATATCTTTGGCTGTGTAGTGCAAAGATGAATGATTTATGATGAATATCTTTGGCGATGGTCACGAAGATGAATGATTTTGATGAATATCTTTGGCGTAGTGCAAAAGATGAGCAGTGTTTAGATGAACATGACCAAGTGGTGAATGTCCTTGGCACATAGTCTGAGGATGAATATTTGATCGGATATATATTGATTGATGTTCTGAGGGATAAAAAATAGGCGATGAACTTTAAAATTCATACATAGAAGATAGTAGTTTGCATTCTCTCTTAACTCTTACAATGAATTATTATTTCATTACGAATATTGATTTAAAACTTGTTGTCTATTGTATTCTATTATATTTTTCCTGTTGAAGACTAACGATAATTTTGTTGTATATTATCTTAGTCGTAATATTCTTCTTTGGGCTAGTCGAGCTCACCCTTTTCCTTTTTGTTCCATTTTTTCTTCTCGGGGAGGCGAGAATATAGCAAAATGCAGTCGGGTATGGAATGAAAGTTCTAGGGAGAGTTGTTTAGTAGTCCTCACCATTGTTGTAAAATAATGTATCAATAATTATGATGAGGATTTATTTGTATGTGGATATTATGCAGATGGCGATATCGTATTTAAACTCACATTTTCTATTGTAATAATAAAGTTGTAGTTGTTTACATGCAGGTATGTGACAACTTTCGAATGGGGATGTAGACCTATTTTGGGGCCTTTAGCGAAGGATTTACTCGTCTCTCCCTCCTCACCAGTTCTATTCCCCGATCTCCGCGGAGATCATATCCTAAGCTACGATACCAATTGTGACACCCCAAAATAGGTCTACATCGACTCGTCTTCGCTATATTCTCGCCTCTGAAAAGAAAATGGAACAAAAAGGAAAAAGGGTGAGCTCGATTAGCCCGATAAAGAATATTATGACTAAGATAATATACAAAAAAATTATCGTTAGTCTTCAACGAGGAAAAATATAATAGAATACAATAGCCAACAAGTTTTAAATCAATATTCGCGTGAAATAATAATTCATTAGAAGAGTTAAGTAGAGAATGCAAACTACTTATCTTATATGTATGAATTTTAAAGTTCATCGTCTATTTTTTTATCCTGTAACATCAATCAATATATATCTGGATCAAATATTCATCCTTTACTTCTACGGGCCGAGGACATTCACCGATTAATCATGTTCATCTAAACACTTGTTCATTTGCACTACGGGCCAAAGATATTCATCGAAATCATTCATCTTTGCACTACTACGGGCCAAAGATATTCATCATAAATCATTCATCTTTGCACTACAGGCCAAAGATATTCAATAATATCATCATTTAAGGCGAGGATGATGAAAATATTTTTTTAAAAAGCGAATCTAGTGAAACAAAATGACAA
This sequence comes from Panax ginseng, assembly GCA_020205605.1. Taxonomy (NCBI): domain Eukaryota; kingdom Viridiplantae; phylum Streptophyta; class Magnoliopsida; order Apiales; family Araliaceae; genus Panax; species Panax ginseng. Next base: position 6,113,128 of record CM035140.1, on the reverse strand, counting down.
GGATTAAGGATTAAGGATTAGTACTTTGTTTTATCCACGTCCAAAAGTACCTCAAAAATAATCATAGTGGTGTAAACTTCAAGAATGATCAAAACATGGATCTGATCAAAGCTAGTATCCGGAATAGATATTTTAGACGAAAAGAAAAATTTTTATTTTTCGATGAATAGTCTTAGTGATAGTGAATAATCACAGATATCGTGAATAATTATCAGTATCGTGAATAGTAACTCAAACACCAAAAGTTCCAAATTTGATAAAACTTGGATCAATATTTCGACAATGATATTGAAGAAATAATATCATTACGAAAAAAATAATATCCACTTACTCGAAAGATCGATCTTAAGCTAGAATCTTTGGATATAAAGCTATATCTTGAACTTTCATAGTATAGCAATACTCAAAGTATACTCAAAATACTCACAAGAATAAACTCGATAATATATAGAGAAAATTTTAGGTTTACGGTGTGATTTTCAATTCTAACCTAAGACTTTTATTTATAGGAAATTGCTTAGAACACAAAAGCAGAAAATCTATTATAATAATAATATATATAAAAATTTTCTACGCCCATTCTTAGAATCTGAAAATATGAATACAAACCACATGCTCCCTTTTAGAAGAAGTAAAAAAAAACGTTTTTCATAAAATAAATAATTAAAACTTCTAAAAATCAATTATTTCGAAGCTTCGGAACTTCAATAATTCATAATAAATAGCCCTTTTGTCAGAAAATTCGAATCTCGCGAGTTTTTATAGGAAATTCAATTCTCTACAACTTTGCAGAAGAAAGTTTTTCCAAATTCCAAACAGAAATTGACCGAAATCAACAAACGGGCAATTTTAGAGTCTATAATCAAATTTCAGTCAATAAATGGGGTCCACCGACATGTTTAACATGCTTTAAACATTTATTGCAACAAAAATACTTCTCCTTCACATATACTCATATATCCCACATTCACCGTAAAAATATCATCATTATTATATTATTAAAATATAATAATATATTTAAATGAATTATTTTATCGTAAAAAGATAAAATTTCAATTTTCAACAATTGTCACTATAAAAATTTTCCCATCTATATCCACATAAAATCAATATTTTCCTCATCATATGAATCAATAATTAATTATTCACAAATAATATTACAGAATCACAATATTGACAATGACGATCAATTCAGGAAAGAGAGGGCTTTCGAATAAGAATTTCTCCTTCTTTGGTACATGATTAGGTGACTAAACCTCTCCTTGAGGCGAACTTTCTAGACATTGCCAATAATGTTATCTAATAATATTATTCGGATAATATGAATTATTAGCTCGATAAAGAAAAATCTTGTCATGTAATGACAATTATTGAAACAACAAAGACGATATATAAAATATCAACGCGACAATTATTGAATCAATAAAATAAAACAACGAGCGATAATTCTTGTAACCATTATTGAGTAGTGCCTTCTTACGTAAAGAGTCAATAATTGGTGCAATCTGGTGTCTTCTGCAAGTCAACAATAGCGTATTATTGTGTTTTAACCATAAGGGTATTCCAAACGATGTAAGCGGTAACAACTACTGCCAGATTATTTTTAAACAACTTATATTTGTCGTTTTTTTTCCTCGAATCGCTTTTTATGTTATAGGGCCATTGCATTGCTGGCATTTAATAATATTCCCAAAGCGATTCTGAATATTCCACGACCAAACGAATATTCCCCGACAACAATGAATATTTTATAACCACTTGCTTATTTTGAAATATTTGCGTATTTTACCCATAACTATCTACATTAATCACATCAACCCTTACTATTTCAAAATAATAATTAGAGGAAATTAAATTTCATTTATTAATTATATGGGGTCTTACAGTCTTACTTTGACCATTTAGGCAAAATGACAAGAGCTCTAACATGGATGTGTCAATAAAAGTATATAATCTCAAGCCAAAGAATTTTAAAAATAATTGTTCTCCTTCAACCCAGATAAAAAAAATACAAAAGATGGAAAACAACTTACAATTTCAAATCACATGTATTCAAACAAATTCAAAAAAATGGGCAAATTCCAGCTAGCCCAATTACTCGATATAATTAAAGTAGCAGTAAAATAAGAAACATCAAGCAAACATAAATTTTGTTAGCTTAAGAATATGAGCAATAGAAGTAATAACAAGATAGAAAAACTTAAATTTTTTCATACATTGAGACACCAGAGAAAACAAACATCCACCCAAGGAGGCATAACACAGCCATTTGACTCTAAGATGTAATTTTGTTTTTTTCATTCTTTCTTGGGAAGTCAGAATCAACATAATGACTACACCCAACAATCAATACAGTTCTATTTATTGTTTTAAAATTAAAGAACACCCATAAATCCATTTATCAAAATAAGAAAATTGAACAAAAAACAATAACCACTAAAAAGGGAAAAAGAAAGGACTCGAAACTTTTCAATCAAATTTCTGCTAGTTTATTCTACTTTCTCAGTTACCAAACAAGTTCAAAGTTTCAATTGGTATTTCTGATTAAATACATATAATAACAGTGAAGGTGGCATTAAATTACAAACCTTTGATGATTTCTTTGAAGCTTTTTGACAACCGAAAGCGAAAGACCCAACACCCCATTCTCCCTCGAGAAACCAACGGCGAAAGCGAGCGAGACTTAACATTTCTTTGACAAACCGACGCATGAGCCATCTTTAGTTCCACCCTGCGGCACATAAACACAGAGATTTAACCCAAGTGCGAGCTTAGCTTTCCTCCATTTGCTTTCTTCTATTTGTATTAGCCATTGAAGCAAAAGAAGTAGAGACAAAGAAGTGAAGAAATCATAGTTCGTGGGTGAGGAGAGAGAACCGAGAGTGAGAGAGTGAGATATGAGTTTAAAATTTTGAGAGATAAATTTTTGGCCGTCGGATATTGAAGCCCCAAATGATTTTAGATCGTTGGATGTTGAAGCCTAAATTGATTTAAGGCCGTTGGATGTTAAAACGTTGAGATTTGTATATTTAATGAGGGTATATTTTAGTAATGTTTATGCTAGTAAAATTGTGGTGATAACTTTTAATTACGTTGAGTCATTTTATACTCACTAAAAACCAAATCCTTTTATACAAAACACAAAATAAAAGAATTTTGTCACATCTTCTTAATACCAATTTTTGTCACCTTAACATTTTCAAAATAATGATGATTACAATAAATTTATACCCTTATAATGAAGTATAGAAGTGGCATTACAATCTCATGAAGTACATATCTTATGTAATATTATCACAAAAATACATTTTTAAATAAATAGTAAAATAATTTATCTGGTACAAATACCAATATTTACTCTAAAAAATAAAGTTTTCATATGTTAATTGGGAGTAGTTAACATAAAATTAATTTTAGTCAATTGATCAATACAATATTGACACGCAAGTCGGAAGGTGATCTTCTTCTCTGTGTGTCAACACCGTATTGACCAGTTGGCCATATTACCATGTTAATTCATTAGTTAGAATTGTTCTCTTATTTCTGGCAGGGTAGTCTTGTAATTAAAAGTGTAGAACATACCCACTTAAGTACTTGCAAATCTTAAAAAAAGAAATTGAAATAAAAAAGAAATCTCCATAATCCAAAACACATGCAATGATTTGACCAGTCAGATAGGTAAAAAAACACTTCAAACCCAATTACTGGTGCATACCTCGGATACCGATTGATGTCATCATCGTGATTATCGATGCTTTTGCGGTCGTTTTATTTAGATTATCAATCCCTTGGATTTCAAATCCTCTGCTCTGTTTCTCCCCTAATCTAAGTAATCCAACTCCAGAAGACTTCATTGTCAAACCAATCTAAAATGTCTCTGTCTTCATCTTTCACCTAATTCCGGTGTTTCCCATCTCGTCTTTCTCCAAGTCAGATATTATTTGACAAACGACTTACTAAAATAGGAGTTACATATTTTGTTTTCTTATCAGCTCTGTTTCAACATCAATGGCGGTAAGCACACATATATGTGTGAAATTGTATATGCGTAATAGCTTTAGGTGGGTTTTTTAGTGCAGAAGGTATGCTATATTTCTTGTTTATTGTTAAATGTTAATGTTGTGATGATGAGGGTTTTATTTGTTTTACTACCTGTTAGCTTTTTTTGTAAAAAAATCTGATACTATGGGATGAATCCGGTTAGAATAAAGTTATTTTTTTGATAAGTTGATCAATTGGTCAATAGAATCTTGACTTTACAAAAATTTCGTCGCGTATTATCGATTCTATCGATAAACTTACTCTTCAAAAATAAACTTGAACTTTGCTTACAGCCTTTTTATTTTACAGTTGTTCAATAGTAGTAGTACAAACTTCAGTAGCATGCAAAGTTTTTGGTTACCGTTTCAGGGATTTCCTTTCCATTGTTTCTTATTCTTTGTTCTTTTAGACGGATACACTTCGCAAATCGCAAATGGATTTTGAAAATGATACAGTACCACTACTCAACTAACTATACACTTCTACGTTTCCAAAAATTCAATTTTTTTTAATATTATGAATGTATTACTGTTTAATGCATGTTCGACCCGAAATAAAATTTTAATTGATTACTAATAATGATGACATGATAATAAAATTATAATAATGATGATAAACTTACCTCATCCTTTTGTAATATTAGTACTATTAATTAAATAAAATATGAACTCTTTTTTGTGAAATATATATAATTTTAAGTAAATCAAAAAAATTGGCGGTTTCTAGAGTGCTAAAACTTGGACGGCTGGACCTCAAAAAAAGTTGAAACCAATAGCGTAATTAAAAATGACCCAAGTGCATTCATGTCACAGACACACGCTTGCCCACCGGCCAACCAGTACGTGACGCATGGGCAAGCACACACGAGAATACGTAGATTAAAAACCAAACCAGTGAGCTAAACAAATAAAAAATCTTGCTACTTTCTAAATTAGTAATAATCATATAAAAGTCAATAGATTAATGAACATTGAGCTTTCACATCATTGTACAATTTATCATGCCCTTAAAGAAATTACGACCTAACTATCCAATGCCAAAGGGCTATCTTTTTAGAGAAATTCCTCATAGATATTTCAACATAAAATCAAATGGGACCATTCAGTTCAGCTAACATACATTTGCAGAAACGATATTCGCAACTACCATATCCCATTATCATGCACCAGTTGCGTACAGACGGCTCCATTCTTTTGCTGAACAAGACCAGTAAACAAAACAAATTAAAATGTGCAAAAAACCTTTCTCATGAAGCCAACAACTATGGGGAGCCAACCTATTAACTAGACCATTACCAGTTTCAACAGCTTCTGCCTCATTTGTTTTCCAGTGCTTTGCAATGTTCTCAGAAAGTGGATCATCTGGGTTTGGAGCACTGAGAAGTGCTTGGATGCTGCCTCATAAAACACAATAACAATATTAATATTTACTGTCCATTTTCCTTGAATATGTTATCTGCTCAAGTATTACTCCGAATCTAAATAGAGCATCTTAACTTTACTTTCATAGTTCAAAACTTCTACAAAGATTGTGATGCCGGAAATAATTTCTCTTTTTTTTCATGTTTCCAAATGTATGGTCCCACTATTACTAGGAGCGCAAAGAACTCAGAAGAGAGATTACCTCAACAATACTGTACGAATTTGGAGGGCGGGACTCCACTTGTCTTTGAGAATATCGAGGCATATCCTTCCCAACTACACAGACATTATCGATATTTAGAGCACGAAACATAAGATTTCAGAAAATGCTCAAGAGGCAATAGAAGCTACTTGCCTTGTCAATATTAGGATGATATATTTTGGTCAGGAAGCGAACCTGTATTTAAAAATAACACATACAAAGCAGGGTCGTTAAAACCTCAATCCTGAAAACTAACAGTAAGATGTAGAAGATGATGACATTGTTTAATCAAATTTTGAGTTCATAATTAGTAAATAACTGAATTTGATATAGTGAAATACTGTTTATTTAACAATAACAATGCAAAATATGGCTTCCCCAACCGGGAGTAAGCTTAATATAATTAGCCGAAAGCCTGCACATCCAATAATAAAGAAGCAAATGTAACTATGAAAGTAGTGCGTAATCAACAAGCCTCCTAATTTTTAGTACGGAAATGTGTTCCTGTTACCGGATGCTAATTTTTTAACAAAAAGGAAACAGCAGGTTTATTATAAATTTACCAGCAATTTCTTCAAGATAGAAAGTGTAGAAACAGACAAACTGGATGAGGAGACTGGACTGATTGATGGGGGCTCCTAGTACCTAAATTCAAGTGGAATGTGTCTAGACGGATAAGATATAGGACAAGTGAATCAGCCTGGACTTCTTCGGTGATTTCCTAACTCATGATAACACTATAGATGTCTCCATTCAAAGCAGGAACTCCCGTGCTTGAGACCTGTCCTGATATCAAGTTGGACTGAAAGCAGTATATCAAGGAGGACTGAAAAGAGATCTTTAAGATTATTGTCAGTGGGTTTAAGGGCTAGAAGTTCTGCAGAGGTAGTCGACACCAACAATCAGCATGACACTAACGAAATTTAACCTTATTAATTCAATAAGAAGTGAGCTACCAGAAGGAACTTTGGACGTGTGTAACAGTCTCTGTCCAAAATAAATCTTCGTCCGGAAAAAAGAACTATTTTTTTTTCCAACAAATATTATGATTTGAAAAAAACACATGTAGACATTATTATTTTTTATGACTATTTCTTTTGATATTACTAAAATATACCAACTAAATTTTATTATTGAGGAAAAAAAAAGCACCATTAAGAAAAATTATGTAAAGGGTGTCCAATGTAAACATTAATATTTGTTTTTTCAGACGTTGGTAGTGTCACAGATTGACTAGCTGATGCAACAGGTCAACCAGCTAACAGTGCGGAATCACAACTTGTCTCCCATCCTTGAATAACACATTTGGCCCCAAGAGAACGAATTTTGAATATTATTGGTAACATTTAATGGACCAAATCCCGTGTTGTGCTAGTTCAGCCAACCTCACTCTCAAAGGCAGTTTCAACTCACAAGAGCTTAAGTTACCAAGTTAACCCACGTCCTAAATAATGAACATGAAAAAAATACACTCTTAAAACACAAGAGATGTCCCTTGGAGTCGGGAGGAAGAGGTAAATAAATTCAACTAAATGGAAGGCAAGTAGATTAGAAAAGAAATTTAGGCGCTTATAGATATGCTACATGAACTTCTTATCAAAGAACATACAACATGAAGAAATCAACCATGATGAAACATGTTTGAAGATAATAATTCCATTAACACCATCTTTATCTACGATATAAATAATAGAATGTTTCTGAAATTCTCTGAGTTATTCATTAACCTTTTAAAATGGTGTGAGAAGTCTCTACATGGCCTACATGTACATACATCATGCAGTTATAAGTGTTTAATATCCACAGAAGATACCCTTATAAAGAATAGATTAAAAATGAAACTGATGATGGGATAAATCTTCAAGTTGAATATAAAGAATGCAAAGCAGAAAAAGATACAAAAAGAAAAACAAAAAACAAAACAAACAAACCAAAACCAAACAAATTCTAGCAGGTAGAATGAAGCACAACATCTAATCACCAAAAGACGCTTTTTACAAATACAAGTGATACAAGTTATTTAAATCAAAATGAAGTGTCCAAGGAAAAGTTAAAATTAACTAAAAAAGAAAATACGGCCATGAGGAAATGTAGAAATTCAATGCAATTCTTTCGGATAAGGCAATTAACATTGAAAAGTATACACTTATACAAAAACGGACATATACTAATAAGCACATAATATTTTCTGATAAAGAATGTTGATTAAATGGATTAAACAAAACATACAGACTTTACGGTAACTTAATTGTGCTGATTTGTAGTTTTCATCTTAAGATCAACTATTTGGCATATCAGAGTATTAATATTTTATACGCATGCAGCACTTCTGAATATCAAGAAGCAAAAAGACAAATTTGCATCTATGAAATGACTACAAAGTGTAATAGACAACACTGCAAAGGCTTTTTTTTTGTTTGTTTTTTGTTACTAAGTAATTCACTACCAAGAGGCATGAAAAGGGGATGCCATCCCAAGTACACGCGGAGTGCACAAGAAAAAAGGGTAAAAGCCCCGCAAGCACTACAGAACTCCGTGAAGTTCTTTTTGATGATACAATGTGCCACCACTGAAATCTAGAAAGAAAACATGACTTCATTAATATAAGTTACCTTAGGAGCTGCCATTGGATATTCTTCAGGCAAAAACAATTCCAACTTGAATACCCCTCCTAGATAGATATCAAGTTCAAAGAAGGATCAGATCATACATCAAATTGACGTGAAGGAAGAAGAAAAGACAAATATCCGATTATAAGAACTTATTAGCAGGTTCCAATGAAACTGACAGTCTAGTTGAAACCTACACGTGAGCAGTTTAATCAGACTACCCAATTCATGGTACGTTGAGTACGCATACAAGTATGTAGTTCATCAAATTGTAGGTACGTAATTCAAAGGATGTATACTTAGTCGATACTATATTAGGACTGCATTACATGAAGGTTCATTTATTCCATGTCAATACTCATATATATTATCTATAATTATATAAGAATTTAATATAATACTCAAAAGTTTAAAAATAATTACAACTCAAGTACGCATCACAAACGACTTATAATTTATAAACATATACATATTCATCGCTTGACAGTTTAATACCCTCAATAAGAAAATTCAGATTATCTTGTAAAACTGGAACTTGAATGTATATAAGTAAATCTACTTCTCCTTGTAAATTTTAATCTTTCTTAATATTACGTGCCCCTCCTTTGTATTTTTATTAGGCAACATAAACCTGAACTTTTTCTTTCTTGGTAATTTTGAAACTTCCAAGACAATAGAAAAAAACAGGGAGAAAGAAATTACGAAAGGAGCTTCAAAACTCAACTTTTTTCGGAACCCTGTCTTTCACTCCGTCCTTTGACTCACACGTGATTCTCAGTAACCTAAAGGGCAATAATGAATTTTACACACCAGTACAACTCTCTCTCACGAAAGTTGGTACTTCTGTAACAAAAAAAACACAAAAAATCAACAAAGACTCAAATTCCATCCAAGCCTTCATTGAATACCGACCAATATTACGCGACTTTTCTCACTCTTTCTTCTCCACACGATGCCAGAATCCAGATCGATGGAAGTCAGAAACTGATTCTAAGCCTAAGGTCCATTCCTTTTCTTCCATAATCGTTCGCAGAATTGATTCCGTCATCTTGCTAGGATTTCGTTTTTTCACAGTGAGGGATTGGAGAAGGTCATACTGTTTCTAACTACTCAAGTAACTTAACATGTGCAGAGAGTTTTTTTTTGTAATTTATGAGCAAATATATGCAAACAAAAGGCCTTTCTCCCTTATCAGTTATCACAAGAAATGCTACACATACAAAAGACTTGCAAAAAATAACTCACAAAATAATTTGTCATATTATAATTAACTGATAATCCAACATATATGGGTAGGCCCAACAGTTATAACCAACCACAACTATACACATCATTTAGTATCCATTCTTTGCAGTTATCCCTTTAAAAGAGATGGAGAAATCAGAATCCAGGACACTGCATGCCACTTTACCCAGTATGTACAATTTTTGACATATTTTGAACCATCCCCACTACCTACATTGTATATATCTTATGTTATCATGAGCTCATAGTATAACCAAATTTATACCCACAGAGGCTAAAGTACGAACATGGCACAGCAGTAATATCAAAAATCACCAGAACACAACTCGCCTATAATAACATTATATACATATTGCAACTATAAGAGGTACATCGACCTGAGAATCGACATGACCAATTTCCACCTAAAATAATTCACAGCCATGACCTCCATGGTAGAACTAATTTGGAACAACGATATATTTGGAAAAGGAATAACAAATAAAATTCTTTGAGATTGGCAAATGCATATTTACCCTGATTGTAAATTCAGAAATTTTGGAGACTAAAGGATATAGAAAGAAAATGGAGAAAAAACAAATCTCCAGCTCAATTAAAATTACTACTCAAAGCTCCTCTATTATATCTAGAATCAATGTTAGAAACTGCTAAAATTCATTACAATTTTTAACAGCCAAATTGTACAGCTACTTAATTCAGCTGTAAACAGCTTACAGAAGCACATTTTTATCAGCAAAAGAAACTTACATGTCCAGCAATTTGGTAGAGCGCAAAAATTCAATTTCTATTTGTTCCTATTCGTTCTTCTTATCTTTTCCATTTCGCCATTGTGTTTTACAACACTGTTACACTTCCCTTTGTTTATCAATTCTAAAATTGGATAAAGGAAGAGAAGGTTAGATGCAACTGGGAACACTAAATCACATTTTAAATTGTTAATTTTGTTTCTTGCGACTTTGCGGATAGACTTGAATCAAAGGACTAACTTGGTGGAAAGTTTGGGGAATATATTACAAACGATTATATTTTCTGGGATTACTTTTTTCCTATTTGTTCTTCTTATCTTCTCCATTTTGCCTTTATGTTTTAAAATGCTATGATAAGACTTTCTATTTGTCAATCCTAAGAACAGCATAAAGGAAAAGGGAAGGTCAAGTGCAGTTAAGAACAATAAATCCATTTAAAATTGTTCATTTTATATGATGCGACTTTGCGAACGGACTTGAATCAGAGGACTGGCGGAAAGTTCGAGGAGTATGTTGCTAACTATGATGTCTTCTAGGATTTTCTCTCTCCTATTCATTCTTCTTATCTTCTCCATTTCGCCTTTATGTTTTACAATGTTGTAATAAGACCCTCTGTCAATTTTAAAAAGTAAGAACCCATAAACGAAAAGAGAATGATGCAGCTAAGAGCAACAAATCACATTGAAAATTGTTCTTTGATATCTTGCGACTTTACAGGACGGACTTGAATTGGAGGACTGGCTTGGCGGAAAGTTTGGGAAGTATGTTGTTAACTATGATATCTTCTGGAATTTCCTCTCTCCAATTCATTCTTCTTATCATCTAAATTTCACCCTTTTGTTTCACAATTTTGTAATAAGACACTCTGTTTATTCTAAAACCCACATAAAAGAAAAAAAGAAGGTTAGAGCAGTTGAAAGCAATAAATCGCATTTTAATTAAGCGGACTTGAATCGGAAGAATGACTTGGCAGAAAGTTTGGGGAGTAAACATAGGCTACTAGTTGAGTAGTGATCAAGTATGTGTTGGCACCAACAAGTACTAATAATAATATACTCTAATAACAATATTATACTCTAATACTCCCCCTCAAGTTGAAAATATTATATCACGATTTACGACTTGTTACATAACATAATCTTAAAAAGAGTCAAACCAACAACAACACAAAATTATTTTATCTTCAACATTACCCCCTCAAATTGAGGCCCTCTTCAATTTGCACCTTTTTTTAATGTCCAAAGTTAGATTTCTCACCCTCAATACATTACTTCACACATCCACTTTATGAGGATATCGTGTGTCCGACAATAACAGAGAACACTTGGTCTCCTACAATAAATGTGAAGGACTCTCTATCCTTCAAAAACAACTATGAAAGACTTCTTACCTTTCTTAACATTGAAATACTCTCTAGCCTCCCAAAAAATCAAAGGACACACGCCTTCCTAAAATCTCAACCCCATGCAATCCTTACTTTTCAATTAACCATTTACATATTTTAACCTGAGAAATTAACTGCTCTGGACATATTACCCTTGTATGGAAAAAATTAACATGCAGCAAGAAACCTGCATCTTCAAAAAGAAACATCAAATCTGAGTAATGGAGTACTAAAGCACCAACTTTAGCAATGCATGACAAAAAGCCCCACTAAGAAGAAGCCGAAGGAAGCAATTACGGCAGCCAGAGATATAGAAATCTAAAGCAAATTCTAATTTTCTCTCTCTTGATCTAGGTAGTTGAGTTTCATTTTATGTTTTCAGATCTCTGTAGTTGGTGATTTATTAAATTGCATGTTTGGTTTTGTTGACTTCATTGTCTTCGATTTTGAGTCAATTTAACTCTTGAAAAGCTAGGAGGACATGAGACATTGGGTGAATAGTATTTAGTGTTTTGATGTACATGTGAGATACTGATATTTGGCCTGGTTTTCTTGATTGATGCAACAATTTTTAAGAAATAAACCATGCTTCAATTTGGTTTCTTCTCTCTTTCTCTATCTTGCAAGTTGTAGATTATTAGAAACTTTTTTGTTTCATTATAAGAACCACCCGAACAGGCAGATACCAGTATCGGTGTTTATTTTTTCATTATTTTGATAGTCTTGGACCGCTGAATACCTCTAGTGGAGATAAGTTGTGGCGCATAGATTAACAGCCAGCGAAAGAACCACCCACTAATATCTACTTGTTGGCAAACATCATCTACCATTACAACATCATATAGGGACGATTTTGGGAAACACCGACTTCTAGGAGTGATGCATTTATTACATAATTGGTCGACGCGGGCTCTGCCTGTTGCTGCATAAGAATTCAGCTTCTACTAAAAAAAAGACAAGTTCTTATCAAAATTAAATATTATATATATACAGTTTCCGGTCTATAAAGAACAGCAGATACCTCTCCCCATCAAATACTGAAATAACAAACAATCATCAAGATCTAAAATAGTTGATTACCTTCATAAGGAGATTGTGTTGGACCAAGTATCATCACATTGAAATATCGCATGTTTTCTTCTGAAGGTGAAGCACTGATTCCTGGAGCTGCTTTTACATAAACACAAATGTTAAGCCTTGCACTACATTACAACAAAGATTATTTGTAGCACAATGAAATGTAACTCCAAAATTCACCATCAAACAAAGATTATAACTTCAGTGCCGAATTCCAGAACAGGTTTTAACAAATTCAACCTAACATTATCCATCCTTTACAAAATTCAAACACTATATATATAAATTAATTAAGAGTAAATTGGAGAGAGAAAGACCTGGTTCACTTAGAAGTCGCTGTGTTTCCTGAAGAATAACAGAGCAGATAAAGAATAATACGAATCTATACATATAGAGAGAGAGAGAGATAGACACATAAAACTGACAGCTGAAAATTGCAAAGAGTAGAGATTGTGATCCAAAAAGCTGAAGGAGGGATCTAGAGGTACCTTGATTATTCTTCGAGGCAGATTGCTATTTGCCATTTCCTCTTCTCCAAAGATTTACCCAAAAAAGTCAAACAACTAGATTTTGAGACAGTTTTCAGAAGAATAGGAAGGAAAGGCTTCAAGGTCTGTGCCGTGGAATCGTCGAGGGTTTAAAAAGCTTTTTACTCACAATTCATTATTTCCCAATTACTAGTATTTTCTTTTTCGTCTTTCTCTTTCTCTTTCTTTCTATATTTATATTTATATATATGATAAAACTCAACTCATTTATATAATTAGTATTTTCTTTTTATCTTTCTTTCTTTCTTTCTCTAATATTTTCGTGTTTGTTAAATGAATGTTTTTTTTTATATTATACGCATAAACATTATGTAAATAGAATTTAGAATCTCTTGCAAAACAAACTCAGATTCTTCACTCAAATACAATTTCAGTCGACTTTCTAAAATTTAGTTTTTAATGGTTCAACTGATTGGTGTTCTCACTTTGAGCAATTAGATATTAGGATTATAAGTTCTATAAATAAATTGTATTTATTAGTGAAAAAGAATTTTATTAAAGAAAATCTTTGTACCCATATTCGAGAATGACTTATTTTAAATGTCTTATAAATTTAAATATAAGTTAAAATAAGTTATGAACGTGTTCGACTTATAATTTATGACTCATAAGTTAAAATAAATGTAAAAATTACTAAAAAATACATTAATAAACAGAAGAACAAAATAAAAGAGGGATAAAATAAGCATTATATTTAGTCAAATTAACTTATTTTTAAAATGACTTATAAGTCATTTTAAAAATAAGTTATAAATATTTACTTATTTATTTTGACTTAAAAGTCAATTTATAAATAGAAAAATAAGTTAAATAATAACAAAGGACTTATAAGTTGATCAATAATGTCCTGATAGGGAGGGATGAAATAGATTAAGGGAAGTAGAAGAATGAACTCCAATTTGTTGGGAATTTGTAATAAAATAAAATAAAAAAAGAATTTTAATGAAACTCTTTTTTAATTATTGTTGAGTCATGATATTTCTCCTATTTGGGCCGGCTAAATTGGCCTCACTTATTAATTTAATCCGTTGGGCTTTTATATTTAAGCCATGGGGCTCGTTGGGCCTAGTCATTGTGTTAACTTTATTTAATCCTATAAGACCGGGTCGATTCGTTGGATTAACCCATTGGGTTACTTAATATCTATTACTTTGACTTGTAATGATGATATAGTATGACAGTTGACCAAGATATCTGCCATGCATTAATGTGGATGAGATTATAGTCGGTCGGCGGTGTGAACAGTGGCCAAAAGCAGTGGATAAGTTCCACGCGATTAATGAACCCATCGGATCGAGGGATATGTCGGATGGTAGTAGCGGCGTAAGAATCCGAGCAAAGATATTATTTCTTGGCGAGTAAGTCTTCACGAGGAGAATGCGTTTTTGATATATATACATTCACACAACTAATAATAATAATCTCTCATCATCACTAGATTTTATCATCCTCTTGAGTTAACCTCGTGAACAGTACATACTTTTCTCTCACTTTGAAGCTATCTCCCGTCGGTCCGGCCATCAAGCTTGTGGTGTTTGTTGTGTTTACTGTGCAGGATCAGGACGTCTTTAGTGATTGGGACGTGGAGAAAGATCCTGACGTTAACATTGGCGCTAGAGGAAAGGGTGAGTTCTAGTGTCTTGAGTACTTTTCAATCACAGATTGTGTTTTATTCTATTCAATTTTCATGGAAAAGAGTAGAACACTTACACTGAAGAATGACCAATGGTCATCGGTGAATCAAGACTGCAAGATGTCTTGCCAAAGATCGTTTGGGACCAACCATAAGTGTTCAATGCTAAAGACAAATATCAAATGGTCACCTGAAGATTCTCGGCCAAAGCAGAGAAGCGGCGAAGCGTAAGCTAAGTATTCCCAACGGAGAAGGGATCTGGTTATGGTGGAAAGCGGGTAGAAGGCGCTTTCTGAGAACTCGATCTTAGAGATGACCAGGATCTGAAAACCTCCTACCGCTAAGATGGCAGATGAAGCGGATAGAGCCATGGAGGTACTGGTGAAGCAGCGTCAGGATATAGCTGAGCAGATGGCTCGGATGGCGGAATTGAGAGATGAAGAGCTCAGCTATGTTCAATCCGAAGAGCAAGGGCATCGGAGTGGGAAGGAACACTCGCTTCGTTCGAGCGACGGTCTACGGGCCGAGCTAGGGGAAAGAAAGAAGGTCCCAAGCCCTACTCTCCTCGAGATCGAAGAGACTTATCACCTGCCGATTCTAGGGACAGGGGCGAAGCGAAAGAAGAGGTCGATGCACATTCTCACCATAGTGCCCGGGTTCAGAGGCGAAGTATATCCAGAGGACATACTCCCGAGAGTCTCTTGAGGCACCCCATACTGTGAGACACTCGTCATCCGGAGAAGCCCTCTAAAGTTGAAGGTTACATTGAAAGAATGCAGTCCAACTTTATAGGAAGAAGGGTTCACCGGAGAAGGAGACATCATCTCAACCAGAAGGCGTGGAGTATCTGGTTAAAGAATTGAAGGAGCTTGGAGCGAACTGCCGAAGTCCAGAAAACCAAAGACACTCTGGGAAAGAAGGCGTCCCCTTTTTCCGCCAAGATTCTTAGAGAAAAAGCTGACCCCACCAAGAAGTTGCCCTATATCGAGAGTTATGATGGATCGGGGGACCCTTACGACCATAGTCAGGCGTTCGAATCGACTTCATGGATTATTATGACTTTAGCGATCTTTGCTAAATGCCATACTTTTGTCACAACTCTTAGAAAGGATGCCCGAGCGGTGGATGGGGACCTTACCCTCGATTCAATCTCGTCCCGGAAAGACATATGCGCAAAAGAAGTTTCATGCTCGCTTTGGGAGCAACAACGGAAGAAGGGAAAACCAATCGGTTCATTGGCTCAAGTTCGCAATCTTCTAATGAGTCTTTGGGCGATGTGTGAAGCGGTTCGGAAGCGATCGACCAGTGGCGATTTGAATGATCTACAAGTCGTGGAATTGTTTGAAATGGGTTAGATCTGGTTAAATCGGAAAAGTTGGTGAAAAAACTTATGTTTAACCACCCGAAGAGTCTCGCCGAAGCCTTTGACAAAGTCGAAGGCTATATCATGGTGGAGGAAGCCATGAGCAGCCTTAAACGTCCTTCAGATCGGCTTAAGGAGACAGATCGGGACAAAACCGATGGAGATCTAAAGAAGAATGAAGGGAATAAAGACCGTCATGATGGCGGGTCGAAGAGGTACAACAATTGGAGGCAGGGTGGAGGACGTTCATTCGCTCCACCCCAGATGGTAAATAGGACGTACACGGCACTCAACGCAGACATGGTTGTTATCTTGCATCAGATCAAAAATCAACCTATCTTCGAGCCACCACGAGATAATATTAAGCCCGGAAAAGGGAATCCTCGCAAGTATTGCGATTACCATCAAGCTTCGGGTCGTGAAACGAACGATTGTGCGGTTAAAAGAATTCATTGAAAGAAAAGGTACAAGGTGGGGCTTTAGTTCAAGATGTGGTACGCCAGAACTAATCAACAAAGCGGGACCGAGTACTGTCGTCCTAAGACTCAACCGAATCGACCAACAAGTTTCGGCTCAGTCACTGCAAGGCATGTGATAGATGTCATCACTGGGGTACTTACAGCAAGCTTCGGCGGAAAAAGCGTACCGAGTTATTTGGATTCGGTATCGTTTGGCGGTGGTACCTTCCTCAAGATCGATAGACCTTATCCGAATCTGGTAATCTCCTTTATTGATGAGGATTACCTTTCTAAGTCATCGAACCGCACGAGGATCATTGGTCTTGATCGCATGTTGGGTTCGGTGGATATGAAAAGGATGATGGTAGATAATGGGTCTTCAGTAGACATCTTGTATGCCCACGCTTATCAACGGATGAATCTGATGAGGCGAAAGATGGAAATAAAGGCGGGAGGCTCCTCTTTATGGTTTCAATGAATGATCCGGTTAAAGTGGTTTGGGACCATTGAGCTACCAAATCATATTTGGAACAGCCCTCAGCAGTAGAAATTATTTGCAAATTTTATGTTGTGCATGTAGATTCTTTATAATGCTATTTTGGGGAGGCGCGCTTTTAATTGCTTTCATAATTGTAACATCAATACCTCATTTCAAAATCAAATTTCCTACGGCTCATGGGGTTGGGGAGGTGAAAGGAGATTTAGATCTGGCCAGAAGGTGTTACAAAAATGCTGTTATTACTTCGGGAGTGGGGGTATCGAAGCAAAAGCAGACCATGGCGATGGAGATCGAACCCTTCACCGAGAATAGTTCCGAACCATTGGTCATGCCAGCTGGAGAAACGGAGGAGATAGAGTTCATCCCGGGCAATGTGGGCAAAACGGTGAAAATAGGTTCGGGCTTGCCGGAACCTCTCCGGACGAACCTCGTGGAACTCCTAAGGTGTTATGTTGACATCTTCGCATGGGAACCTCAAAATATGCCGGGAGTGAGCAGGGACATTGCTGAGCATCGATTAGAAGTAGACCCGTCAAAAGAAGCGGTCTTGGCGTGTACGTGACAACCCCAAATAGGTCCATTTCATCCAACCCATTCTCGAGTCGCCAAATACATGGTACGTAAAATAACTACAACTTTAATACAATAATTGTCGTGGCAAATACAACAACACATATGTTGTGAGTTTGGATACAAATATATACCAAGCTATGTACGTCACAATGACACCTTACATAAAGGAAACCTGCTTTTATTAGAATCTTTGGGAAGTGCTCAAGAAACCTTCGTGACATGGAGGCCCATACGCGTATAGGTTATGATAGATATCATATGTCCGGAAATTATCCTTGGTTGACCCAATAGACCCCAAAGAAAAAACTAGAAGATTACTATCATATTCTTCCCAATGGTGAGTCTTCTCTTGACATATCATTATCTCCATTGTCTCTAATTGAGAGTTATATTTCAAATAGACTCCAAGATCATATAGGTAGTCTTTGGTAGATATACTTTCGGCAAATGGATGAAACCACAATCATGTCTTATGATGACTCGAGGTTGTATGTCATTAAACATCTTGTATAATAGTGATAAAACACCCTTCCAAAGTTGAATTCACCTCACCCTCAACATCTATAGACCATAGATTCTATTCCTGTTATTCCCATTGTCGACCCGGCTTTACTACTTTTATTACACGAAAGGAATTGTGAAGCAAAAGGGTGAAACAACTAAATTCGATAAAAATATCATGACTAAAGATAATTAAATTATCAATAGCCTTCATCAATAATAAATCGGAGATTTAGAACATATGGTAGATGATAAAAAATTTCAACCATAGTTGCGGTAGAACGAAGCGATCCATTAGAAGAGTCGAATAGACTATAAAGTCTATTATCTTCTCCATGTTAAAAGTCCACCAACAATGTTTTATCCATAAACATCAATCAACAATTCACATCACAATCACATCACATATAACTCATAATCGTAATTGTTGTTCTAAATTCCTTTTTTCTCATTCGGAATGAAGATAATTTTTATCACTTGTCTTTACGAAATATCAAAGATCATGGTTATACCAAATCACAGTTCATGTTCATAATCATACTAATAAATTCATCTTTTTTGCACTCGGGCCAAAGATATTCATCAACAATTCATCTTTTACACTACTGAATAAAGATATTCAACAACAGAGTCATCTTTTACTTTCTGACCCCAAAGATATTCATCAACAATTCATCTTTGCCCCTACTGAGGCCAAAGATATTCATCAACAATTCATCTTTGCCTCTGAATGAAAGATATTCATCAACAGTTCATATTTTGCATTCTGGACCAAATATATTAATATCTCAAAAAATATATAATCATTTGAATTTATATAAACCATAATTATAACCATATATGTTGATCGATTCACCTTTGCACTTAAGCTAAAGATATTCAATTATAAATTCATGGTCAAGTGATCGTACCGGTCAACAATTCAACTTTGCATTCTTGGCGAAGAGAACCTATAGTCACGATCATACCAATAATCTATCCATCTTTACACTTAAGTCGAAGAAATATCATCATTAGGGTTATAAGAATGTTATATAAAAAAAATATAATCAACATATAGATTTAATCTCAAGAGTAAGATTCATAAATCAATGATTTCATAACAACTTAATCAAAATATTATAAATCACTTAATAATCTCATAATCTAATATTATTAATACTACCACAATATTTTAATCATTTTTTAAACTTATAAACAATTTATTTTAATTGTTTACACTTTACTAATAAATGCATTTAATCATCTTAAAATGCCAACCTCATAAGATCTCATCACCAATAGCCAAAACCCTCATCAAAAATCTGCATATATCTCATATATAATTCTCAAGCCATAAAATCATATTTTTCAATTTTCTTAATTCACATAACATATTTAATTCATTTACTCATAACTAGAACATTTTCATGAAAAATACCAAATCAATTTTAAAAATATTTCTTTTACGGGATTTAGAAGAATATAGTCCCATATTGAATATATATTTTCTCAAAATTTTTAAAATTTATTTACTATTTTTCACATGGCCAAAACCACCGAATATTCAGACATTTATCATAAATTGTACTTTTATCCAAAAATTCTGAAATTTACACGGTATACTGATATTATATAGATGTACTCACAATAAAAATTTTATCAATTTTGGAGTTAATCACAAGGAGTTATAAGCGATTATTTTTAAAATAGTCTTTTCTCATAAAATCCATAACTCTAATCTATACATCCAAAAATCGCCATTTTGGACACAATCAACAAAACTCATCAAATTATCATTTCAAATTTTTCCAGAATTTTTGAAGGTTCAGAAGAATTTCGAAATAATAACCCTTAAAATCCCTTATTATCCTTTACCTCAAAAAAGCGATGCTTACATTGGAATAACGTTGAAACGAACTTGCAAGTATAGCAATACTCAAAGTATACTCAAAATACTCACAAGAATAAACTTCGATAATATAGAGAAAAACTTGAGTTTACGGTGTGATTTTCAATTATAACCTAAGCACCTATTTATAGGAAATTGCTTAGAACACCAAAAGAAAAAAATTTATTAAAATATTAATATATATATATATATATATATATATATATTCACGCACACCTAGCATCAACCAATTTCAGCAACTAAGCATGTGTTAAATATGCCCACACATTAAAAAAAACGTTTTTCTCAATTAATTAATTTAAAACTCCAAAAAAATAATAATTAATTAATCCAGAACTTCAATAATTCACAATAAATAGCCCTTTTGTCAGAAAATTCGAATCTCGCGTGTTTTTATAGAAAATTCAATTCTCTACAACTTTGCAGAAGAAATTTTTCCAAATTCCAAACAAAAATTGACGAAAAATCCACAAACAGACGATTTTACGATATAATCAAATTTCGATCGAGAAATGGGGTCCACCGACATATAAAACATGCTTTAAATATTTTTGGTAACAAAATACTCCTCCTCCACATATACTCATATATCCCACATTCATCGTAAAAATATCATCATTAATATATTATTAAAATAATATATTTAATTGAATTATTTTATCAGAAAAAGATAAAATATTAATTTTCAACAATTGTCACATTAAAAATTTTCTCCATCTATATCCTCATAAAATCAATATTTTCCTCATCATATAAATCAATAATTAATTATTCACAAATAATATTACGAAACACATTATTGTGACCGAGGCGGTTCAGGAAAAGAGGGCTTTCGATAAAAATTTTCTCCTTCTTGGCGCCTTGATTAGGTGACCAAACCTCTCCTTAGACGAACTTTCTAGACATTGCCAATAATGTTATCTAATAATATTATTCAAATAATATAAATTATTGATTTGATAATGGAATCTTGTATAAATGACAATTATTGAAATAAAATAAAATATCAATATGACAATTATTGAATCAATAAAAAATATTGAGCGATAATTATTGTAACAATTATTGAGTAGTGCCTTCTTACGTAAGAATCAATAATTGGTGCAATCTGGTATCTCTCTTGTGCTGACAGCGCGTTATTACTTTACTTTACCCACGGGTATTCCAACGATGTTAACGGTAACCCTTCTGTAGTTATTTATAAAAACTTTAATTTGTCTTTTTCTTCATCAGATAGTTATTACATTATGGGGCCCACAAATGGTACTGCTTGCCGTCGTAAATGCGAATATTCCCCAATGAAAAGAATATTCCACGACCAAACGAATATTCCCAAACAACAATGAATATTTTATAACCACTTGCGTATTTTTGAAAAAATTTCATATATCACCCTTAACTTTAACTTTCTATCAATTTAACCATTTCTTGAATTGTAATTATAAGAAAAATTGAATACTTTTATTTCATAAAATTAGGGGTCTTCTGATCTCCCTCCTTATGAAATTTAAGTCCCCAAAATTTACGTGCACAGTATTTCAAAGAGTTGAGAATACCTTGCTTTCATTTGATTCCATCTTCCATCATCATAATTTCTCCAATGCTCATCTCTTGTATTTGGGATATCATTCTAGAATACGACTTCAAAACAAGGGTTAATTGAACAAATTAACATATCACGTAATATCCAGATATTATGGTGACCAACAAATAAGCTTAGGTAGGACACCTTTAGCGAAGGATTTACTTATCTCTCCCTCTGATTCTATTCCCGATCTCATGAGATCATATCCCTAAGCTACGATACCAAATGTGACAACCCCAAAATAGGTCCATTCCATCCAACCCATTTTGAGTGCATGAATATACATGGTACGAAAACAACTACAACTTTATTACAACAATTGTCTTGCAAAATACAACAACACATATATCTTGTGAGTTTGGATACAAATATATATCAAGCTGTGACTCATGTCCCAACCGTGGATAACACTCATAATGACACCTTACATAAAAGGTATAGTCGAAAACTATTTTAAAATTAGAATCTTTGGGAAGTGCTCAAGAAAACCTTCATACATGGGAGGCCATGCGTATAGGTTATGATAGATATCATATGGCCCGCAAATTATCCTTGGTTGACCCAATAGACCCCAAAAAAAAATGAGAAGATTACTATCATATTCTTCCCGATGGTGAGTCTTCTCTTGACATATCATTATCTCTCTTGTCTCTAATTGAGTATTAAATTTCAAATAGACTCCAAGATCATATAGGTAGTCTTTGGTAGATATACTCGTGAAGTGGATGAAACACAATCTGTCTTATGATGACTCGAGGTTGTATGTCATTAAACATCTTGTATAATAGTGACAAAACACCCTTCAAAGTTGAATTCACCTCACCCTCAACATCTATAGACCACCGTTCTATTCCTTGTTATTCCCCGCTCGACCCGGCTACACTTTTATTACACGAAAAGAATTGTGAAGCAAAAGTGTGAGCCTGAACTAGCTTCGATAAAAAATATCATGACTAAAGATAAATAAATTATCAATAGCCTTCATCGATAATAAATCGAGATTTAGAACATATGGTAGATGATAAAAAAAATTCAACCATAGTTGCGGTAGAACGAAGCGATCCATTAGAAGAGTCGAATAGACTATAAAGTCTATTATCTTCTCCATGTTAAAATCCACCAACAATGTTTTATCCACATAACATCAATCAACAATTCCACATCACAATCACATGTATAACTTCATAATCGTAATTGTTGTTCTAAATTCCTTTTCTCATTCGGGACGAAGATAATTTTCATCACTTGTCTTTACGAAATATCAAAGATCATGGTTATACCAAATCACGATTCATGTTCATAATCATACTAATAAATTCATCTTTTTTCTTTCGGGCCAAAGATATTCATCAACAATTCATCTTTTGCACTACAGGGCCAAAGATATTCAACAACAGTTCATCTTTTACTTTCTGACCCGAAGATATTCATCACAATTCATCTTTGCTTTCTGACCCAAAGATATTCATCAACAATTCATCTTTTTACCTACTGAGGCCAAGATATTCCTCAACAAGTTCATATTTGCATTACGGACCAAATATATTAATATCTCAAAAAAATATATAATCATTTAGAATTTATATAAACCATAATTATAACCATATATATTGATCGATTCACCTTTTGCACTTAAGCTAAAGATATTCAATTATAAATTCAATGGTCATGATCGTACCGATCAACAATTCAACTTTTGCCTTCTTGGCCAAAGAGAACCTATAGTCACGATCATACCAATAATCTATCCATCTTTACACTCAAGTCGAAGAAATATCATCATTAGGGTTATAAGAATGTTATATAAAAATAAATATAATCAACATATAGATTTAATCTCAAGAGTAAGATTCATAAATCAATGATTTCATAACAACTTAATCAAAATATTATAAATCACTTAATAATCTCATAATCTAATATTATTAATACTACCACAATATTTTAATCATTTCTTAAACTTATAAACAATTTATTTTAATTGTTTACACTTTACTAATAAATGCATTTAATCATCTTAAAATGCCAACCTCATAAGATCTCATCACCAATAGCCAAAACCCTCATCAAAAATCTGCATATATCTCATATATAATTCTCAAACCATAAAATCATATTTTCCAATTTTCTTAATTCACATAACATATTTAATTCATTTACTCATAACTAGAATATTTTCATGAAAAATACCAAATCAATTTTAAAAATATTTCTTTTCTGGGATTTAGAAGAATATAGTCCCATATTGAATATATATTTTCTCTCAAATTTTTTAAATTTATTTACTATTTTTCACATGGCCAAAACCACCGAATATTCAGACATTTATCATAAATTGTACTTTTATCCAAAAATTCTGAAATTTACACGGTATACTGATATTATATAGATGTACTCACAATAAAATTTTTATCAATTTTGGAGTTAATCACAAGGAGTTATAAGCGATTTACTTTTAAAATAGTCTTTTCTCATAAAATCCATAACTCTAATCTATACATCCAAAAATCGCCATTTTGGACACAATCAACAAAACTCATCAAATTATCATTTCAAATTTTTCCAGAATTTTTGAAGGTTCAGAAGAATTTCAAAATAATAACCCTTAAAATCCTTATTATCCACTTACCTCAAAAAAGCGTTACTTACATTGGAATAACGTTGAAACGAACTTGCAAGTATAGCAATACTCAAAGTATACTCAAAATACTCACAAGAATACGCTCGATAATATAGAGAGAAAACTTGATTTACGTTGTGATTTTCAATTATAACCTAAGCACCTATTTATAGGAAATTGCTTAGAACACCAAAGCGAAAAAATTTATTAAAATATTAATATATATATATATATATATATATATATATATATATCTTCACGCACACTAGCATCAACCAATTTCAGCAACTAAGCATGTGTTAAATATGCCCACACATTAAAAAAACGTTTTCTCAATTAATTAATTTAAAACTCCAAAAAATAATAATTAATTAATCCGAACTTCAATAATTCACAATAAATAGCCATTTTGTCGGAAAAAATTGAATCTCTACGTGTTTTTATAGAAATTCAATTCTCTACAACTTTGCGAAGAAAATTTTTCCAAATTCCAAGCAAAAATTGACCAAAATCCACAAGCAGACGATTTTACGATTACATAATCAAATTTCGATCGAGAAATGGGGTCCACCGACATATAAAACATGCTTTAAATATTTTTGGTAACAAAATACTCCTCCTCCACATATACTCATATATCCCACATTCATCGTAAAAATATCATCATTAATATATTATTAAAATAATATATTTAATTGAATTATTTTATCGAGAAAAAGATAAAATATTAATTTTCAACAATTGTCACATTAAAATTTTTCTCCATCTATATCCTCATAAAATCAATATTTTCCTCATCATATAAATCAATAATTAATTATTCACAAATAATATTACGAAACACATTATTGTGACGGGCGGTTCCCGGAAAGAGGGGGGCTTCGATAAAATTTTTCCTTCTTGGTAGCCTTGATTAGGTGACCAAACCTATCCTTAGATAGAACTTTCTAGACATTGCCAATAATGTTATCTAATAATATTATTCAAATAATATAAATTATTGATCGATAATGGAATTCTTGTATAGTGACAATTATTGAAATAAAATAAAATATCAACGCGACAATTATTGAATCAAAAAAAAATATTGAGCGATAATTATTGTAACAATTATTGAGTAGTGCCTTCTTACGTAAGAATCAATAATTGGTGCAATACAGGTATCTTCTTGTGTACAACAACGCGTATTACTTTACTTTAACCAATACGGGTATTCCAACGATGTTACTTGATAACCACTTCTGTGATTATTTATAAAAACTTTAATTTGTCTTTTCTTCATCCAAGCGGTTATTACATTATGGGGCCCTGAATGGGCTGCGCCGTAAATGCGAATATTCCCAAATGAAAAGAAATATTCCATTCACCAAATATTCCCTAACAACAAAATATTTTATAACCATATTCCACGACACCCTTAACTTTAATATTTTAACCATTTACCGAATTGTAATTATAAGAAAAATGAATATTTTATAACCACTTGCGTATTTTTCATAAAAAATTTCATATATCACCCATAACTTTAACTTTTAGCAGATGATCAATTTAACCATTTATTGAATTGTAATTATAAGAAAAATTGAATACTTTTATTTCATAAAATTACTGTAAAAGGTCTTAACATGAAGCTACTTCTCTTCCCCCATCAGAGGGTGCAGTTATCTTCAAAAGCAACTTCAGAAAAGAAAGGTATGCATGAATGATGGGTGAAAGCTGAAGAATCCAATGAATTCTTTGCAATGAGCTTATCTTCTTCCAGTATTTCTTTGTCGCTGGATGCGTTTCCCTATATATCAGGCACCAACCTTAATTATTCACAAGTTATCTCAATGTCGAATTAATGAGAATTCAGTTAAGTATATGATGCATATAATTGTGCTTGGTTCAAACATTGAAGAAAACATTTTGGTTGCTCGTGATAATTTTATAATTAACATCTTCTCTCTGTTTATGTTCGCTTACCTTGTTAGACTGTCCTCGAATGTAGCCGACCAGCAATATTTGCATCCTCTGATCACTTGTATCATCATCGGTTCCATCAATAAGCCAAGCTTGCTGGAAAGGGGCACCCAAAAACTTTGTACCATTACATGAACATATATTTAAGCATAAAATACAGAAGTATAACGCAGCATTGAGTTATCAAAGCAATAAGCCCATATTCAGAAAGGATAGTGTTGTACAGTAATGGCCTAATTACAAGGCTGTCACCTGAGCCAAGTCCATAAGTTGGCAAAAACCGCGAGTATAAGAACAAAATTATATAATGTTCCAACTACATATTTCTAGATAATAAAGAATATATTAGAATTTGACTTGGGTGCATCCTGCAACTTCACATATCTCTATGAATATTGTAAAGATGTCTTATTTACTGAAATCTCATTGCTTAGGAAACATAAAGAAAGGGGATTGCAAAAATTAAAACACAAGGGATGATATTGCAAATGGGAGGTATACTTGAGGGAAGAGTTTTTTCAATGTGTTTCTTGAATGTCCTTCAGTTTTTCAAAAGAAAATATAGGCAAAAGAATAGACTTGATCCAAAACCTAAACAAAAGAATAATCCCAACAAAAAATGCAACAGCATGGAATATCTTGGAAGCTAAAAGTGTAGGAAAAATTACTCACAATGACTTTCTTCAAAGTGCAGCAATCACGATTCCATTTGATGCTTATCAAAACCTTCCATATCTTCTGCGAGTCAACTTTTGCCCAACCAAAGTAGACTCCCGAAACTTGATCAGCAAGACTAGACATTCCGCCATCTAATAATAGTCATAATATTTGAGAATTCTTGTACAAAATGCCAATATTGGGAGTTAAGACAACATGCACGTTCAAGATAATGAACTCGTAGGCTTATAAAATTTTACAAGAATGCACATTCAACACAATGAACTCATAGGCTTATAAAAATTTACAAGAATGCACATACAAAATCCTTTTGCAACTTGCAAGCAACAAGTTCCAATCAAAGCATGCCTCAAACATTATGAAACTGGTGAGATTGTTTCTAGAGTTTACATGATACCAACAGGATGAACATAACATTTATGACCTTCAGCACAACAATATGCCTCTGAGAGACTGGATTATCATGGAAACAGAAAAAATAAAACCAAATTATTAAACCTGGCATCGACATTTGATATTAAAATATATTCTATCAACCTGCAAGTTCGCGCAGAAGTCCATTTCTGTATAAACCCTTAAAATAGATGGGTTCAACTGGCAAGGCATTATTCACCCCTGCAAACATCAGATTTAAATTAGTCTGGTTGACCGATTTAGTGGGGGAAATAAGTAAATTGATTGTATAAATTAGCAAAGAAACACACAGTCTTCAAATGGTGGAAGACCCCAATGCTCTGGATGGAACTCAAGTAGTGAATGAAGAACCAAATCAGCAATAGTAAATTGACCGGATTCACTTTGGAGGGAGGGCACAGCCACCACCTTCATTCCTGCAGCCTTCCCTGCTTTAACACCAATCCTGTTGAAATATATGGATAAAATAAACATCATCACAATGTAACGGGAGAAATAAAAAATAACTGCAAATTAGTCGTGGAAATCATGTAGCATAAAGAGGGCAGTAGTTTACATAGCATGAATGAGAACAATTGAACCAAAACATCATTAATTTGAATTCCCGAGTAGGAGAAACATCCCTTTCTCCCAAAAATGCACTACCTCAAGGTTCTTCACTAATAAGAATATGCAGAAGCTAGGTACAAGGATTGCTATATTTGCCTACTTTGAAAAACAACAAAGCCAATTGAGTTTTTTTTTCTTATTCTATTTAATTATAAATTTTACTATTTTGGGAGTCACCTGACTTATTTTCATTTCGATAATCCCTAGGGACTAGGAAGTACTTGAACTTTCTTACAGCTAGTTTGAGTGAAACTCAACGTAAAAGAGAAATGTTGATTGATCGTGGACAGATTAAGTTGTAATAACTAATAAAGATCTTAAATTTTTATCTATGATTGCATATTCCATATACACAAGAACCCATGTGTGTGGTTCTTATATAATGATTATCTATTTTCACGATATAAATCTACTTCACCATTTGTATATGTTAAGATCAAGCCATCTTAGAAGTGTTCCTCAGCCCTATTCTTTGTTTCTTCTTTCCTTCATAAATCTTATATTTTGTGTTCCACTACTTGTAAAGAATGATGCACCAGAAGAACATGAACACTAGAGTGGAGAAGGTGGGGTGCCCTTTACTCTCATCACGCTAGGCTAACTATAGTTACATCCTATTCTCTTGGAGGAGATGAAATAAGCTTATTTGCAACTGACACGGAATCAGTGATGGCATTACAAATGTCTTTGTAATAAGTGAAGCCGGAAAGTTTGGCAATTTTATATATACATATTATTTTTATATTGATATGCTTAGTTAATAATAAACAAAAAGATTATGATTAGAAACTCTAGTTGAGCAATAAACCTTCTTATATTCACATTTTAGTAAAATTATTGACTTTTTCTTTATCTAGACTACTGGAGCAAATTCATGAGCTACTGTCAATTATTAATTCCTGGAAATTTTTGATCTGTTCTTCCCTAGCAATTACTTATTTAGTTATTATGCTTAACTTTAATTTCATTCTCTCATATCCAGGTTTCAGGAGCACAAGGAGGCCTCTTATTGATGTATTAATTTATAATATTATATATATATATATATATATTCTCTATTCTCTATTTTCTCTTTTGGCTAAGATACTCGAAGGCATAAGAGACCACGCTGTTGTGCAGATAATATCGCAAAATGTCACGAGATTATATGATTGAAAAATGGTTTTAAAACCATGTAACTAAATGATTTGTACCTATTGAGACAAAATAAAATTAATTATGTAAAAAACTAAGACGCTATTGATGACAAAATAAACTAAGCACTATGTATGCAAGTTAACTGGTTTCTCCCAATTCGAATGTAATTAAAATGAGAATCCACTTACAGAGAATCTTCTATTACAAGACAGTGAATTGCATTTACACCCATTCTCTTTGCAGCTTCCAGAAATCTGATGGCCAGTTGAAATAATTCACAAATATGTTTAAAAACTAAATTACAATACCATAGCAGACAAAAATAATATTAATCTGATAAAAAAAAATAAAGGCAAATATATAAAAGTAAATTTTATTTTTTTTAGTGAGGGAAACAGATAAAAGCATATTCATGGGCAGATGTTCATTCCAGTGAATGTAGTTGACAATTTTTAGACTAAACTAAAAAATTATCATAGCATTTCTAACGCAGCACAAAATGATGTCAAGATTGACGCTCTAACAGGCATAAGATAAACCCTTGCATCAGCAAGGAAGAGAGAAAATACTGTCAATTTTTAATAACAGCCAATAGCTGCTAAAAAATTAATCCAAAGAGAGTAATTATACCTAAACTCTAAAAGAAATAAATACCTGAAAAAATAAACTCAAAACTCAAGCGGGCTAAAAATAAATAAATCTGTGGTATTATGCTAAACAATAAATAAATATACATAAAAATGATAAAAATTTATTGAATCCCTATAAAATCCAAATATAAAGAAAACCAAACTTGCACTGATATTTTGTCCTGCATCAATTTGAATTACATTATGGCCACCTAAAGGATTCTTCTATAATGTTCGTGAAAAGGACTGATATCAGCTCTTTACTTAAAAAATGCTGTGATGGCTCTAATCTAGTAGATGGATTTGGATCTTCACCAGATAGACTTGTCAAGGAAAGGAAAAATACCAAAAATGAGAAAAAAACAAAAACCCAGCACTAACATATAATTCTCATTTAAATACTATGTGGAAAGCACAATCTATTTTTGTTAGCAGAATGACTCGAACAAAGTGCCTTTATCTTACATATCTGGAGAGGGTTTCCCTGATTTGACCTGGTCACTTCCAAGAATTATTGAAAAGTACTTTCTCCAACCTATAGAAATGATACAAGGAGTATTACAGTTGAGGGGAAAGTCAACGCACACATTTATATATATTTGCAGCATGATAATAACTAACTATAGAGAAATTGCAGCAGGGAAAGTAGCAATGTCCTCATGCAAACATAAAGAAAGTTGCCAAAAAGTATACAAATGCAACAAATATCACCTGCTTCAAGCTTCTACAGTAGTTAATCATCTATATCTCAGAGTTTCACAAAAACACTAGCATTGCGCTGGACTTTGTTTTGGGATAGAATAATATTATTATAATATTTTTTCTCAGAACATGGGAACTCAGTAGCTTCCAGACACTAAATTTGGTATCACATCCATTTTTTTCTATATTAACTACGAAATTATTGTGATAAGAGTACATTAGTAGGTTTACTTAATATAGGATGTTATATCACAACTTTTAACATTGTAATTTCCAAATAAGATGCTAAGGAAAGTAAATTGAGAACTTGTGCATTTCATTACATTCAATTACTGTTTTTTTAAATGCTTCATGTAGATACAATTCAAAAGTTTCAAATTCTAGTATGGTTTCTATGCCACTATAGAAAATTCATGCAAAATTCTTAAGAGGTGATGGCTCTGACAAGAGTCCATTGCTTGGTGCCTGATGACTGTGAGAGATGTTCCCCCTGCCAGGCTTAGCTCCACTCTCAAGCCAGACAGAGTTAGGAAACCCAGGCCAGGTCCAACCTTAGTGCTGCAACTGCTAGCAAAAGCTAATAATAACAATGGTCCACCTTAAGGAAAACTAAGGCTATGTTTATTTGCAAGGATTATATTTGGGATAAGACTATTAATCCCAAATGTCTTGTTTGTTTTCAAATTTAGACTAGGGACAATTAGTTTAGGGATTATAAAATGGCTTAATAGTCTTGATAATCCCGGGATTATAATCCTAGGATTAATACTCTTGAGATTATAATCTCATGGATTATAATCCGGGAATTATAATCCTTGAAAACAAACATAGCCTAAGGGTATTTGACCTCGTTTCCATAACCAAGGACTTTATTGAGGCACACCCCTAATAATTGATAGGCTTATCCCTTTTACAGTATTAAGAATCCAAATTTAACCTTCATATTTAGCTCAAAATCTTGAAAAGGAGCTCTCATATCCTCCAAAGCAGCTTCTTGAAGCCTACAAATGTTAGTGTTCATATACCAATTAGCGTTGATCCCCAATCTGGTGTCTTCCTTCCCATTATCGACCACTTTCCCATATCTTGCCAGAAGATCCTTTAAAACGTCCTTTGTAAGTTGCTCTGCTCACACAGATACCCACATGGGCCACATAATTACAAAATCAACAACATTCTGAAAGAAAAGTACATATATAGAGAGAGAACGAATTGCATGAAGTACTAATAATAGGTGGAATTTAAAACCTGTGTTCAAAAGGGTTCCGTCCAAATCAAGACTTACTGCGGAAACATGGGCCTCTGCTGAACCATTCATGGCGGAGTCTAACAGAGTCCTGTGTAAATAGTGTTATAGTGAGAGAAATATATATTGAGAGAGAGAGAAAGTAGACGGGTGAATGAATTAAGAAATAAGGAGGAGGAAGAAGAAGCAAAGTTTTATAGGTAATTGAGGGATCGATTCCCATCGGGCAATTGGGCGACTCGGTGCTGTTTAGCGTTAAGATTTCACGAAAGTGGTCTTCCCGCCTTTTTCTCCCTTCAATGTCAAGACTCAAGAGGAGAGAGAATCGAAGAACGGAATATGCCGCCACAAGGCCCACAGAGAGATTGTTAAGGGCACGTTTGGTAATCACTTTCAATAAACTATCACATAAAAATTACTCACATGCATATTGGTATGGTCACATTTGGTAATCACTTTTAATAAATTATCACATAAAAATCGCTCACATGCATATATTGGTATAATCCATGTGCAGAACAAGTTATGTGGGTCATGTGAACGATTTTATGTGATAGTAACATTTCTTAATCACTTTTTCGATTCAAGTCTTGCGATATTAAAAGCGTATTTATTTTTTAAAAAAATTATCGGAACATAATATTTAGACATGAATGTTTTATAATTTTACACACTCATTGGATACTATTATATCCATGTTGGCAAATGGCAATATATATGTTGATAAATTTATAAACGTTAGATTGAAAATATAAAAAAAATTGGGATTACATATAAATTTAAATCAAATTATGTAATAATAAATTAAATGCAGTTATTTAATATTCTAAATTTTCATCCATGAGAATGAAATATTGAAACTTAGCTAGTGGAATGAAAATCTCAATCTTCATTTCTACTCTTTTGATCAGAACACAATGCATTGCAACAATCTTTTTCAAACTTTATTTAAGAAACAACAATTCGGATTCATTAATATGTAACTACAAAATGTTTAGGAGAACTGCCAATATTTATTTATTTATTTATAATATACTACTAAATTATGCACTAGGACTAGGACTAGGACTAGGAGGGTGGCCTTAGATTTATAATTTATGGAATAATCGTGTGTATATAAAGTCCATCCTTTTGCATTTCAACAAAATAAAATGGTAATTCAATCACTTGGTTCCCATGTTTCAAATTCTTTGGAATATACGTAATTACCATGAAAGCATTTACCAAAACACACAGTTTTGTCCTTTCCCACCCCCACTAAAATTAGAAATAAAAGCACATTTGCAATTTCCATAAATCCGAGTTGCTAAACATGGGTCGAGTATAAAATTGATTTCTCACATGGAAATGGAAAACCCTCTGGCACAATATCATTTTTTTATCCGGCATATTCGCCACCCCTATCAGCATCACATACAAGAAACAAATTAAAAGGCAACACACAAAATTAAACTCTCAAGGGGCGAAGTGATACAAGTATACAACTGTTGGGAGGACAAAAAAACAAACAGTCACACCTCCATATGGACTCTGGCAGTCATTGAAAAAATAAAACCACCTAATAGCCAAAGCAAATCCTTCAACTACATCCACTAATAAGCTTGAGAAATGCAAATCAAACATAACCATACCAGACTTTAAGCTTATAATTAAACACCGCAGCATACATTTCACACCTGTATAAAAAGGTGAGATTATCTGTTATATAACTAGACACAAACATCCCCAAGGCTGTACCCAGATCCTCTCTCCCAAGCACACATATCATAGCAGGTCTAAATCATTTATCTGCCTCACTGAAAAAAATAAAAAAATAATATTAGTTTTCAAATCGAATAGTACACTGGAAAAAGTATGGAATAGTATGTAGTAATCCCACCCACCTCTGCGTCCTCGCCTCTACCAGTTTTGCCAGTACCATCTATTTTGTGTGCATCCTCTGGTGCAACAAAATGAAGACCAAAGTTGAGTAATATGCTTTGCAGTGAAGATGTGACATCAAGATATGATTCATAAAAAAAGGAAACCGTAAACAAAGTGGGCTCAATTCACAATGCAAGATTTTTACTAGAAAGAAAGGGTCTCATGGCTCAATATTGGTTTATTTCACCAAAGCCCGCAGGACCCAGAAGTAAGGAAGTATACACTCTCTCCAACTGATTCTATATGTTCAATTTCTAAATTAACAACTTTAGTGGCATAAATTTTAAGCAGCTCTGTTAGCAAACTAAAATGCTATTGAGGACTTCCATCTCCCAATTTCAGTGGCTTTCTATAGTGATCATATATTCATATCCCATATATCAATGCATTAATGTTCCATACCACTATATTAACATCATGTTTGAAAAGTAAAAAGTATACTTTTTTTAATAGCTACTTCTGTTCCCAAGTTTAATATTTTAAACTTTGTGAATCACATTTCATATATGAATGCATTATTCTAAGGGTCTATTTGACAACTGTTTTTGCTTCCATTATTTTGTTACTACTTCTACTTTATTGAAATCGGTAGAGTAGAAAATAATGTTTGGGAAACTGTTTTTTCTTTGAGAAAAGTAGAAGCAAAATCCCCTTTGGCAGCACAAAAGTGAAAACACCAAAAGTTGCTTCAATTTTGGCAACACAAAGAGCCATTCCAACTCTAATAACGTTCAAGCATCAAATCTTCTTACCAACAAAAATTCAAACTTATACAACACAATTAACATTTAAACATAGTTATCAAACAGTATTGTCCGACTTGTTTTCATTAGTGAAAACAAGCAAAAGCATAAACATGTAAAAACAAAATAAGGGGAAGAAACATGAAAACAAAAGTTACCATACGAACCCAGTATAACCTGAAGTAAAATATAACCCTTGTAAAACACTCCACTTTCTTAAACTATGTCGAGTAAAACAAGTTGCGTAAATTGTACGGACTACAGAGGCAGTATTTATCAATTTATATTATATAATTACACTTTAGATGCTAAATACTCCCTCTGTTCCACAAAAAGAGTCTCATCTTGAGAACTGACCCACCGAAGCCTATAGATCATAATATAGAAAAACAACGGCAAAACTAATGATTTGGCCACCAAAGTTAGCACGTTTTACTGAACACCCGATTAAACTTTTAATTTTTTAAATTAAGTTACTGAACAAATTTTTATTTTCAAATTGGGTCATTCCGTTAAAAAAAGTTGACAGACGTTAAATTTTTGTCTACGTGGCGCTGACGTGGCAAAAAAAATAAAAAATATTGCTTATGTGGCAAAAAAAATTCAAAAACAGATCTTAAAAATAAAAAAATTAACATTTTAAAAATAAAAAAAACAGACTTTTTTTTAAAAAAAAAAGCAGCTTTTTTGAAAAAACAGATTTTTTTTTTAAATAGATTTTTAAAAAAAAGAGATTTTTTTTCAAAAACAGATTTTTAAAAAAAACAGTTTTTTTTAAAAGCAGATTTTTAAAAAAAAAGAATTTTTTTTAAAAAAATATATTTTTTGGAAAAACAGATTTATTTTTAAAAAACAGCTTTTAGAAAAAAAACAGATTTTTTAGAAAAACAGATTTTTTTTTAAAAACGGAAATTTTTTTTAAAAAAGCGGTTTTTTTTTTAAGAAACACAGATTTTTATTAAAAAAACAGTTTTTTTTAAAAAAATCTGTTTTCTTTTAAAAATCTGCATTTTAAAAAAACTGTATTTTTTTGTTTTATTTTATTATGTTTTTGTTATTTTTAAAATGTTAATTTTTTTATTTTTAAAATCTGTTTTTGATTTTTTTTGCCACAAAAGCAATATTTTTTAATTTTTTTGCCACGTCAGCGCCACGTAGACAAAAAATTAACGTCTGTCAACTTTTTTTAACGGAATGACCCAATTTGAAAATAAAAATTAGTTCAATGACTTAATTTGAAAAATTAAAAGTTCAATCGGATATTCAGTAAAACGTGCCAACTTTGGTGGCCAAATCATTACTTTTGCCGAAAAACAACTATAGTGCATTCTGAATTATGTATGCAGTTTCAACCCTAAAACAATGCATGTGGGAATTCAGATATAATACCCAGATCTCTTATTTCTTCATTGTTTTTCTGCTCTTTAAACTGTTATGATATATTGAAAAAAATATATAAACAAAACAATTGTTGTCAGCCCAAATACTGAAAACTTTATAATTACCTCCCTCCTCTGGAATGTCAGAGGTCCACAAGGTGAGATTGTCCCTAAGAAGCTGCATAATTAAGGTACTATCTTTGTATGACTCCTCATTCAGGGTATCAAGCTCTGAGATTGCTTCATCAAATGCCTGCTTAGCTAGGTGACAAGCTCTGGGTAAAATAAAGGTTTGCCCACATTAGCTAAAATAGAACATCTTCAACATTATTCTGGCTGAATATGACAACACAACATACCTTTCAGGTGAATTCATAATTTCATAGTAGAAGACTGAAAAATTCAAAGCCAATCCCAATCGAATGGGGTGTGTAGGAGGCAACTCAGCATCTGCTGAACTGGTAGCTGCCTGCAAGCAGTTTTTTTTTTGACAAAAAACATGTATATAAGCAGAGAGGATTTAGTCTTTTTTATTCGTCATCAATGTACAAATTGAGATTATGTGAAAGTGAATATTCCATACAGGGCATCAAACTAACAAACAATATTGCTATAAGAGAGTTAGAGTAGCCTTATTTTTGTATAGCAGAAAACACCAAAATTAAATTTTTATAAAAAAAAGGAAAAAAGAAAAGAAAAAAGAAGCAGTTATACAACATACACTTGTCGAGGGAGGAAACCAATTTTTCAAAGCATCTTCCATTGTTTAAATGTCATGTATGTACCCACTATCTAGTGAAAATTTATGGCCTCCAAAAGATGAGGAATGCTAAGCAGAAGCAAAATCTGGAACGTTGACATTATTAAGCACCATGAAGCTATGGTTAAAAAGGTCGATAATAGTTCTACATCACTCATAATAAGCCCCGAATCAATATATATATATATATATATATATATATATATATATAAATATATCATTGAATTAGTTACCAGACCAAATGCTTCTCTCATACGCAAATCATTTGATAGTTCCTCAATCCAAATACACATTCCCAAAAACACCTGATTTGTCCTTCTAAATTATTGTGAGCCCGGTAAAAGGTAATCAGATACATAGCCATAGGTACTTTATAGACTTATAAATAAGCAGGCCAACATTTATTTATTCTGATTTGAAGGGGAGGGACTGTATTCTTTATAATTTCTTTCTTCCTCATTTCTTCCCCCCGCTTGCACTAGGAGAGCATAAAAAGAACCATGCTTTTCGTAAACAAAGAAATCTTTAACCAAATGATCCAACACAAAATACAAATTAAAAAACAGTAGAATTTTTTTTTTGGCTGGGGGAATGACTTTAGAAAATATATATATATATATATATATATATATATATATTATATATATATATATATATACGTGTGTGAGTCCGGTTCCAGTCCGGACTTTTTTTTTTTTTTGCTTTTTTTTTAAAACAACTAAAAAATAATAATTAATATTTTATGGAATTGAAATTTTTTTTCATAATACAGTGTTTTGGGTACGTATAACAAAGCATGTATGTACAGTCTGTGCAGACTGTACATACATTTTTGGTATAGGTATCCAAATCACGCCCAAAACATTGTATTATGAAAAAATTTCAGTTCCATAAAATATTAAACTTTTTTTTTTAGTTATTTTTTAAAAAAAAGCAAAAAATAATAATAATTTTGGGGTTCGTATTTTTTAAAAAATCCCCAACAACAAACAGAAAACGAAAAGGAGCTCTCCAGAGGCAGTGAGGCACTCTCAAAACTGCATCTCTTCTAGATCCGCGGAGGAATTACCCTCAACAAAAGAATCAATTTAGATCAGAAGTAACTATAATAGCATAGTATGAACCAAACCCCCTTCAAATAATAGAACTTTTCAAAGCAGTCTGTACTTTGAAAAAATAAGGTTACAGTATTTTTTTCATACTTT
The DNA here is from genome assembly GCA_020205605.1 of Panax ginseng. Taxonomy (NCBI): domain Eukaryota; kingdom Viridiplantae; phylum Streptophyta; class Magnoliopsida; order Apiales; family Araliaceae; genus Panax; species Panax ginseng. Next base: position 6,075,345 of record CM035140.1, on the reverse strand, counting down.
TGTTTGATCCCTAATTCCACCATTATCGACAACATATATCAGGGGTTAGTTTCACCAAACATACAAGTGTTCAAATACTTTCTATGTTATATGAGACATCCTTGATTAAAACAAACTCTTTTAACTTTTAAGACTTGAAAGAAAGAAAATAAAGAAAAATCTCTCCACATCATTATGAGATGTTGATGGTAGAGTATGATAAGACCAAACGGATGCCAGATTGCCAGTCCTTTTGAAGAATGATCAACAACTAATCAAGCCAAGCAAATGACTTATAAGATGTGTGTGTTTCAAATCAACTCAGCATAGTTGTCATGGCGTCCCGACGAGATGCGGTGGTAGTTGACTGCCAGGACAACTATGCGACAATGCGCCCCCCATGGCGTCCGTATGGCGACAAGTCATTAATAGTGTGCAATTTGTATAGTATTAATTTTACTTCAAAAGTATATTGAGCTATACAATTTTATATACATGAAAACCCAAAACATAATAAGTAACACTGGAATACAATTAAAATGGCGACAAGTCATTAATAGTGTACAATTTGTATATTATTAATTTTACTTCAAAAGTATATTGAGCTATAAAATTTTATATACATGAAAACCCAAAACATAATAACATTGGCAATTAAAAACACAATAGTATGAATACTTGACAATCAAAATTCAAAAGTAAAACACTTGCATTAAAAACTGGTAGAACAAGTCAACAAACACAATGTAAAAAATAAAGAATTAACCAAGTCGTCACCTATCATACATTAATAAATAATAAAATTACACCACATAACAAGTATGATGAGTTATGGGTGGGTGAAAAATGACGTGATCACTTAACTTGGGTCAGCTGCCACGTCGCTTTAGCCTTCTCCAACGCCAGGACGCCAGGCATCGCCGACATCATGACAACTATGCAACTCAGTGATAGATAATACAATATGTAATACAAATCTATGAAAGGTTAAAACCTAAGAGGCGAGTGCGGGGATACGAGGGTTAGTTAAATTTGAAAATATGGAAATTCGGGTGCGACATGGATACAACAAATATTTAATTATTAAATATATATGTATATATATTAATAAGTAATTTCTTTTGATTTAATAAAAAACTATTTAAGATATTTTTTTACCAAGATAGTTTCATTTTTATTTGTCGAGTCCAAATAGAAATGGGCCAACTTATTTAATCCCCACTCTTCCATACCTATTAAAGTAACTTAAACTAAATAAAATATAGAAAGTACTTTTAAAATCCTTGGGATAATTACCCACACGCAAGTTGACAACCACTTTTAATTTAGTGGTTGATACTTGCTACTTGGTAGTCTCTCTCCTTTTGACCTACATATCAACCACTTATTTTAAAGTAGAGAACAAGAAGCCTCTTCAGATCTAGTAGAAAACAAGAAGCCGATGGAAGAGAGAGAGAAGAGAGAGACGAGAAGGCCGACCGCCGATGAAAGAGAAAGCCGATCACATCCTCCAAAACGATCATACTAGGGTAATCCCTCCCCTTTCTTAATTTTTTTTGTTTGGGGATACAACAATTGTCACATCCCGTACACACCATAGCCACACACCTGCGCACCATAGTTGTCATGGCGTCGCCTAGGCGACGACTAGGCGTCCTGGCGTTGGAGAAGGGCAAGGCAACGCCTTGGACGCCGAGCCATCAAGGCTCGCGCATTGGTAATGGGCTCAAGTTAAGTGATTAAGTCATTTTACTGTGACTCATCATAACTCATGGACTTTTCTAATTACCCAATTAACTGAACCCATGACCCTACTCCTTTGGACGAGAGTAATGCTCGTGAGGAAGACGGAAATGACTTCATAGTTGATGACTTTGCTTGAGCAATGACTAGAAACAAAGTAGAGAGCGGAGACTTTTTCATAGTGTTAGTTATTATGTTTTGGGTTTTAGTGTATATAAGCTTTTATTGTGCAATATGCTTTTGAAATAAAATAAATAATGTATAAATTACACATTGTTAACGACTTGTCGCCATACGAATGTCATGGCGGACATCTAGGCGTCCTGGCGGTCAACTACTACCATGCCCCACCTTGGCATCGTAACAACTATGTTGCGCACCCGCACTGGCATTGCGCACCCGCACCCGCACCCAGTGCGCAGTGCAGCAGGTGTTTGGCTCACCCCTGCTTCTTACGTTACAACATTCACACAAATGATGCACACAAAGTACTTAACTGCAGCACAGCTAATTTTTTATTAGCTGGTCTGCAATCAGGAAATGATCTTCAATGATAAAACAGTGGCCTGAGATTCAAGATCTGTTTTGCGGTACAATAATATTAATCAACATATAACTCACATATTTCAAGAAGATCAACAGTCAAGTAACATACAAACATTATGAGAACAGAGAACACATGCTACGCAAGCGCATCAATATTCTAGTTCAATATACCACCATACCTTTCATTTGTTTCTGAGGACTATATTAACTTAAATCATTCAATGGACAAAACACAAACACTAACAACATAAAAACAACAAAAGCAAGATGACTATGTACCTCATAAGCTTTCAGTGAAAGATCAGCAACATCCTTCCTATCGCTACCGGTCTTGAATTCTGCGAGATATCTATAATAATCCCCTTTCCTGCACCCAACAAAAACCATAACCAGAAACCTCGATAAGTATATAAAAGCAAAAACAATATAAATTACTAATAATAATTATATATAAATAATAAATTCTTAATAAAACATCAAAGTCCTCACATCTTGTAGTAAAACACTGTGGATTCACCGGCACCACATGAAGGAATGAGGTGTTCATCAATCACGCACATGATATCATTACAAATAGTTGTCAGCTCTGACTCGACCTTCTGTCTATAATCCTTGATCCGATTTGCATTCTGATGGTTCCCTCTTGATTCTTCCTTCTGCTCAATCGAAGACAATATCCGCCAAGATGCTCTACGCGAGCCGATCACATTCTTGTAACCAACCGAGAGTAAATTCCTCTCCTCCACAGTCAATTCAACATCCATCTTCGCAACGTTCTTCATTGCCTCCACCATTTCTGCTAGAAAAAGACTTCCCTTTTAAGCACACAGCCCTAATTTATAGCCTTATAGGTTATGTATTACTTGTATGAAAAAGGTATCCAGCACTCCTCTAAAAGTTAGGTATCTTGTTGGAGCTGGTGCATGGGTTAGACTTAGACTTGTGGTTTATTTTTTAACATTATCAATAAACTACAGTACAAAGTGCATAGCCCTAATCCCAGTTCGGTCGGTACAAAGTACATAGCCCTAATTTAAGTTTGGTCGGCACAAAGTACGTGGCCATAAATCTCAGTTTGGTCGCATAGAAAAGACTAAAAATAAAAACAAAAAAAATTAGTCTTACGCTTAGCAATAATAATAATCTAACTTTAGATTATTGAGATCCAGAATTGGTCGCTGAGTAAATGAAGAATAAAGCAAAATTGACAAACAAGTAATAAGAATTGACGATTTTGCTTAATTATATTTACGTAAGTGGAAACTAACTCCAAGTTGTTTCATTTTTTTTCTTTCTGCAAGTTTTCTAGGTAATTAAACAGATTAGAAGTGAATTAAGCGTCAGAAGTAGAAAACAGAAGTTGAAATCGAGATCTAGAGCGAGACAAAGAAAGAAACCCTAACCGTCATAGCGTTCAGCCTGTTCAGCGAGCTTAGCGGTGTAGACGAAGTTGTCACGTTCCTTGGTAGATGCCATGGCCGATCTGCGTGAGAGAGGGAATTAGGGTTTTTCCAGAGAAGAGTTTTCTTTTGTGGGGTTTCGAATTTTGCCCTCGTATAGAAAAGATTCGTTCTCTTTGTCAGGAAAAATTGACAGACAATTTTACGTGGGTCCCTTTCTACCATATTAATCATTTACTCTATGTTTCTGAGTTTTGAACACAAAAAAAAATAATTAAAAACTTAAATTAGAACATAAAAGAAAAAAATAAAAAATTTAAAATTTCTTTTGGTTGTTTCTGAGTTTTTAATGAAAAAGGATAGAAAATTTAAAATTGAGGACATGAGTTGTAATTTAAAATTTATTATATTAAAAGTTGAGGATAATATGGGAATTATAAAAATATTACTTATTCTAATTTCTTTTCCGTCCAAATCATGCCAATTTTGGACGGAAAACTTTGACAAAAAAAGTGACTTAAGTTTTCTATCCATTTCTTTTCTTTTCCGTTTATTAAAAAACTCAGAAACATATGAATTAGAAAGAAAACTTAAATTTTCCGTCCATTTCTTTTATTTTATGTCTATTTTAAAACTTAGAAACAGAGCGCTAGTAATTGTTCTATTTTTCTCTCTTTTCCCCGAATATTTCTATTTATTGTTAAGATAAAATTTTGTTGATTTTTATTGCAAATACCCATAATAACATAATTTGCACTACAAAATATATAAATAATTAATTGAGTGTATATTTGTAAAACATGTTGTAAGTTCAATATAAATCTTTAATTTTTTTTATATATAAATACTACTATCATTCAAGTTTCACTCCTTATTTTTATTTATTTATTTGATAATTTTATATTAGTAATTTTTTTAAATTTACACATTTTTTTCTTAACATACTAACACTCTGTTTCTGAGTTTTGAACAGAAAAGAAAAGAATAGAAAACTTAAATTAGAACAGAAAAGAAAATAATAGAAAACTTAAAGTTTTCCTTTGTGTTGTTTCTGAGTTTTTAATAGAAAATGATAGAAAATTTAAAATTGAGGACATGAGTTGTAATTTAAAATTTATTAAATTAAAAGTTAAGGATAATATGGGAATTATAAAAATATTACTTATTCTAATTTATTTTCCGTCCAAGTCATGCCAATTTTGGACGAAAAACTTTGGCAGGAAAAGTGACCAAGTTTTCTATCAATTTCTTTTCTTTTTCGTTTATTAAAAAACTCAGAAACATAAGAATTAGAAAGAAAACTTAAATTTTCTGTCCATTTCTTTTCTTTTCTGTCCATTTTAAAACTCAGAAACAGAGCGTAAGGATCGAACATCTAGCAATGGTTGGGTCGTACCACTGGACAAATACCACGCTGTTATAAAATATTAATAATATGAAGAATAAAGATGATGATCAAGGAAGGAGCATTCTCATAATTCATATCTTGTAATTGTATATGTCCATATCTCCTTCACTTTACAAATGTTATTATATATAGATATAATAACATCAATACTAACATAACTACTAGGATGTTACAAAACTCAAGAGTCATACATTTTAATACTCAATGGGAGTTACATGTATTTAGACATTCATATGAATTTAGACATTTTATAACACTCCTCCTTGGATGTCTATTGTATAGCAATACGCATTGAAAGCTGCCTCATTAAAAACCTTACCAGGAAAAACCCAATGGAAAAAAACCTTGGTTAAGAAAAAAAGAGTGCAGCACGCATTAGCTCCCCTAAGCATGAATGTATACTTAAGTTCTTCACCGTCGCGTTCCAATATTGCGGCCTTGAATCCTTCAAACGTTGCAGTTGGTCTACTAGATTATCTTTGATGTATCCTGTGACGCCCCCAAAATAGGTCCATTCCATCCAACCCATTCTGAGTCGCCAAATACATGATGCGTAAATAACTACAACTTTATTATTACAACATATAAACTGAGTTTAAATACGAGATATTGCCATCTGCATAGACATATCCACACGCAAAAATAAATTCTCATCATAATTATTGATACATTATTTTACAAAAATGGTGAGGACTACTAAACAACTCTCTCTAGAACCTTCATTCCATACCCCACTAAGTAATCGCTACATTCTCGCGTCTCCGAGAAGAAAAATGGAACAAAAAGGAAAAGGGTGAGCTCAACTAGCCCAAAGAAGAATATTATGACTAAGATAATATACAACAAAATTATCGTTAGTCTTCAACAGAGAAAAATCTAATAGAATACAATGATATAACAAGTTTTAAATCAATATTCGCAGCGAAATAATAATTCATTAAAAGAGTTAAGTAGAGAATGCAAACTACTATCTTCTATGTATGAATTTTTAAAGTTCATCGCTCATCTTTTATCCCCTGTAACATCAATCAATATATATCTCGAATCAAATATTCATCTTTACTCTGAGCCAAAGATATTTATCGATTGGTCATGTTCATCTAAACACTGCTCATCTTTGCACTTTTACGGGCCAAAGATATTCATCGAAATCATTCATCTTTTGCACTTCTGAGCCAAAGATATTCATCATAAATCATTCATTCTTTTACTACGTGCCAAAGATATTCAATAATATCATCATTTAAGACTGAGGATGATGAAAAATATTTTTAAATAAACGAATCTAGTGAAACAAAATGACAAGGATTAAGGATTAAGGATTCGTACTTTGTTTTATCCATATCCAAAAATACCTCAAAATAATCATAGTGGTGTAAAATTCAAGAATGATCAAAACATGGATATAATCAAAGCTAGTATCCAGAATAGATATTTTAGACGAAAAGAAGAAATTTCATTTTTTCGATGAATAGTGCCAGTATTCGGGAATAATGTCGATATCGTGAATAGTCTTGCAGATAATCGTGAAACGATAATCTCAACACCAAAAGATAGAAATTTCACAAAAAACATCTTCACGCTTCGTGAATAAGACTCATGAATAAGTAATCTCAGAGCATGAAAAAGTTCTAAATTTGATAAAAAGTTTCAACCAATATTTTGGCATAATGATATTGAAGAAATAATATCATTTTAAAAAAATAATATCCCTTACCTCGAAAGACAAGACTTAGTTGACACAGGATATAAAGCTATGACTTGAACTTCAGACCGTATAACAATACTCAAAGTATAATCAAAATACTCACAAGAATACGCTCGATAATATAGAGAGAAAACTTGATTTTTGGTGTGATTTTCAATTCTAACCCAAGACCCTATTTATAGGAAAATGCTTAGAACACCAAAGCGAAAAATTTAATAAATTAATAATATATATATTAAGTTTTCTACGCCAACCTTCCTAGATCTGAATTCAGCAACATGACACATTTATAACATGTGGAACACTCACCAAAAAACGTTTTTATTATTTAAAATAATTAAAACTTCCAAAAATCAATTATTTTGGAACTCAAAACTTCAATAATTCATAATAAATAGTCTTTTTGCGGAAAATTCGAATCTACTTAACTTTTTATAGGAAATTCAATTCTCTACAACTTTGCGGAAGAAAGTTTTTCCAAATTCCAAATAAAATTGACCTAAATCCACAAACGAAGCGATTTTACAAGCTATAATCAAATTTCAGTTAAGAAATGGGTCTACCAACACACAAAATCTGTTTTTAATATTTATTGCAACAAAATACTCTTTCTCCTCATAAACTCATATATCCTCCATTCATTATAAAAATATCACCATTATTATATTATTAAAAATATAATAATATATTTAAATGAATTATTTTATCGTAAAAAGATAAAATATCAATTTTCAACAATTGTCACATTAAAATTTTCTCCATCTATATCCACATAAAATCAATATTTTTCTCATCATATAAATCAATAATTAATTATTCACAAATAATATTACAAATCACAAGATCTTTGTGCCGCTAGTTCCCAGAAAGAGGGGCTTTTCAATAAGAATTTCTCCTTCTTGCGCACAAGAATTAAAGTGACCAAACCTCTCCTTGAGAGCGTAACTTTCTAGACATTGCCAATAATGTTATCTAATAATATTATTCAGATAATATGAATTATTGCTTCGATAATGAAAAATACCGTAATGACAATTATTGAAACAACAAATAATATAAAATATTAATGCAACAATTATTGAATCAATAAAATAAAATCTTGACGAATAATTCATCGTAATAATTATTGAGGAATGCCTTCTTTACGTAAGAATCAATAATTGATGCATTATCGTGTCTTCTTGTGCACAACAACGTATTCATCGTGTTTTTAACCACCGGGGTATTCCAACAAGATAATAATTCAGTAATAATCAAGGCCAAGTTATTTATAAACAACTTATTCTTCGCTTTCTTCCTCCAATCGCTTTCCAGTTATGGGGCCCACACATGGGGTCATTTGGCTGTCATTGCATTTAATATTCCCCGACAAGATTTAATATTCCATGACCAAAACGAATATTCCCAAGCAATAATGAATATTATATCACCACTGCTTATTTAAAATATTTGCTCATTTTACCCATAACTAATCACATTAATCAAATCCACCCTTTACTATTTCAAAATAATAAATAAAGGAAATTCCTTTTTATTTAAAAAAATTTCGGGTCTTACATATCCTCCCTTTAATTGAGCTATACATGCAGCATTGTCTTCATACATAATGGATGAAGTTCTTTTGTAGCAATTTTGTAAGAATATTCCTCGTTAAAAACCTTACCAAATAAAAACCCAGTAGGAAAAAAATTGGTGAAGAAAAAGAGTACAATATTCTTGTATAACTTCTAAAGCCTTGGGATTGCCTCATTAAAACCTTGCAAAGGAAAACCCAGTGGGAAAAAATCTTAAATGAAGGAAAAAATCTGACAATCAAAGACATATCCTTTTCTCCTCTTCATAAGAACATAGAATTTTCATTGTTCATGGTAAAAATATCATTAAGTCGAAGTATGCCAATATTGTGCACCATCTTCTTCAAAATCATAGTTGGTAATGACTTAATGAATATATCAACCAAATTATCACATGATCAATATTGTCATTCTTCTGGGGCTCATGTATATAAAATAATTTTGGTTCAATATGCTTGGTTCTATCACCATTTGGATTAAATAATCTCAAATCAATAGTCTCACGAAGATAACGTAAAATATGTTTAATTTCATTACAATATCTTCGAGTTGGTGCATAACTATACATTGCTAGTATGTTAACTGCAAATGCTATATCAAGTCTTGTGAAATTTGCAAGATAGATCAAAATATCAATTGCACTAAGATATGGTACTTCAGGACCTAATATATGGTACTTCAGGACCAAGAGTTTCTTTATTATTTTCTTGTGGCAAAACGAATATTTCTTGATATCAAGTGACCAACCCATCATTGGAGTACTCAAATGATTAACATTATCCATGTAAAGTTACTTCAGGACTTTTTCTGTGTATGTTGATTGATGAGCAAGAATTTTATAGTTCAATTTGTAGGCCAAAACAAAAATTTGGCTTACCAATATCTTTCATCTTAAATTAGTTGTTTTTGTCGACTCTTCTGGAGCAAGATTGTGACAACCCCAAAATAGGTCCATTCCATCCAACCCATTCTGAGTCGCCAAATACAGGTACAGAAAACAACTACAACTTTATTAATATAATTATCGTGCAAGATACGACAACACTTAAACTGTGAGTTTAAATACAAATATATACCAACTGTGACTCATGTCCCAACCGTGGATAGAACCTCATAATGACACCTTACATAAATGTATAGTCGAAAACTGTTTTAGAAATTAGAATCTTTGGGAAGTGCTCAAGGAAACCTTCGTACATTGGAGGCCATGCGTCTAGGTTATGATAGATATCATATGGCCACAGAATTATCCTTGGTTGACCCAATAGACCCCAAAGAAAAACGAGAAGATTACTATCATATTTTTCTCAATGGTGAGTCTTCTCTTGACATATCATTATCTCCACTGTCTCTAATTGGGTATTATACTCTAAACAAACACCAAGATTATATAGGTAGTGCTTGTAAATATACTCGGTAAATGGCGGATGAGCACAACCACATCTTATGATGACACGAGGTGGTATGTCATTAGATATCTTGTATGATAGTAGTGGCAAAACACCTTCCAACGTTGGGTTCGCTTTCACCCTAGTTGATTCACCAAATATAACTACTAAATGATGACCACCGCTTTCTATTCCCCCGTTATCCCCAACAATTCCAACTACACTTTTATTACCTAAAAGGAATTGTGAAGCAAAATGGTGAAAGCACAACTAGCTTTCAATAAAGAATATCATGACTAAAGATAAATAAATTATCAATAGCCTTCAACAAGAATAAATCGTAGATTTAGAACATATGGTAGATGATAAAACTTTTCAACCATAGTTGCGGTGAACGAGAAATCCATTAGAAGAGTCAAATAGACCATAAAAGTCTATTATCTTCTATGTTAAAAGTCCACCAACAATGTTTTATCCTCGTAACATCAATCAACAATTCCCATCCTGACAATCACATGTATAACTCATAATCGTAATTGCTCTATTCTAAATTCCTTTTTCAACCCAGGACAAAGATAATTTTCATCACCTAAAACATCAAAGATCATGGTTATACCAAATCACGATTCATATTCATAATCATACTAATAAATTCATCTTTTTGCACTACGGCAAAAGATATTCATCAATGCAGACCATCTTTGCACTACATGCCAAAGATATTCATCAATAATTCATCTTTGCACTACGGGCCAAAGATATTCATCAATAAGTCATATTTGTACTATGGGTCAAAGATATTCATATCTCAAAGAAATATCTAATCATTTCAGAATTTATATAAACAATAATTATAACCATGTTGATCAATTCACCTTTGACTTAAGCTAAAGATATTCAATTATAAATTCAATGGTCATGATCATACCAATCACAATTCAACTTTTCACTTTCTTTGGCAAAGAGAACCCTAGTCATGATCATACCAATAATCTACCTATCTTTACACTCCGTGAAAAGAGAATTTCAACATCGAGGTTATAAAAATGTTATATATGATAATAAAATCAATATAATCAATACATAGTTTTAATCTCCAGAGTAATATTCATAAATCAACTATAATTTGGTTAGAAAAAGAAACCAATTTTGTAGTGAATAGTACCCGTGAATAGTAATTCGTGAATAGTAACTCATGAATAGTAACTCGTGAATAGTAACTCATGAATAGTAACCCCGACATGAAAAAGTTCCAAATTTGATAAAAATTTCAAACCAATATTTCAACATAATGATATTGAAGAAATAATATTATTTTCGAATAAAATAACATCCCTTACAATTCCTTAAAATCCCGTATTATCTCTTACTATCCCTTACAATCCCTTACCATCCCTTACCTCAAAAGAGCAGTACTTCTGACTGGAATAACGCTGAACGAACTTGCACCGTATAGCAACACTCAAGATATCAAAATACTCACAAGAATACACTCGATAATATAGAGAGAAATAGAGAGAAAACTTCAGTTTCTGGTGTGATTTTCAATTCTAACCTAAGCATCCAATTTATAGGAAAATACTTAGAACACCAAAGCAGAAAATTTAATAAAATAATAATATATTTTTTCTTAATTTCCTACGCACACTTATTTTGTCCTAATATCAGCCACATCTCACCAACAAGTACCAAAAACGTTTTTCTCATTTAACTCATTTAAAACTCCAAAAAAATCAATTATTCTGGAACTTCGGAACTTCAATAATTCATATTAAATAGCCCTTTTATCAGAAAATTCAAATCTTGCAATTTTTTATAGGAAATTCAATTCTCTACAACTTTGCAGAAGAAAGTTTTTCTAAATTCTAAACAGAAATTGACCGAAATCCACATACGAACGATTTTACAGGCTATAACCAAATTTCAGTCAAGAAATGGGGTCCACCGACACACAAAACATTGTTAATCATTTAATGCAACAAAAATACTCTTCCTCCTCATATACTCATATATCACACATTCATTATAAAAATATCATTATTATTATATTATAATAATATAATAAAATATTATTTTATCAGAAAAGATAAAATATCAATTTTCAACAATTGTCACTTTAAAAATTTTCTCCATCTATATCCACATAAAATGAATATTTTCCTCATCATATAAATCAATAATTAATTATTCATAAATAATATTACAGAATCACAATAATGACAACCAAGCAGTTCCCAGGAAAGAGGGGGCTTTCCAATAAGAATTTCTCCTTACTAGCGCGCAATTAGGTGACCAAACCTCTCCTTAGACAGAACTTTTTAGACATTGACAATAATGTTATCTAATAATATTATTCAGATAATATGAATTATTGCTTCGATAATAGAAAATCTTGTCTTGATGACAATTATTAAAACAACAATAATATAAAATATCAACGCAAAGAATTATTGAATCAAAATAAAATATTAAATGGTAATTCTCGTAACAATTATTGAGTAGTGCCTTCTTCTACGTAAGAATCAATAATTGGTGCAATCTTGAGTGTCTTCTGGTCAACAACGCGTATTCTCGTATTTTAACCAATAGGGTATTCCAATAGTGTTAATTGTAACAAACTACGTCGTTATTTGTAAACAACTTATACTTGTCGTTTTCTTCATCCAATCGCTTTTTTTTATGGGGGGCCCAAAAAGGTTTCATGGCCAGTCATATGAATATTCCTCAACAGGAAGAATATTCCACGACCAAACGAATATTCCCCGACAACAATGAGTATTTTATAACCACTTGCTTATTTAAAAAAAAAAATTCATATATCATCATTAACTTTAAACTTTTATCAATTTAACCATTTACTGAATAGTAATTATAAGAAAAAAAATTGAATACTTTTATTTCATAAAATTCGGAGTCTTACAAAGATCTTTCATCAATAAATACAATAATAATAGCAAATCCAGATTATGATCTTTTGATAAAAATGCATGCATAAATTGGATTATTCTCAAATTCTTCTTTCAAAAGATATCAATTAGGCGATTATACAACAATATGCATCTGGATTGCTTTAACCCATATAAAGATCTTTGTAGCTTAATATAATATATATTTCGAGATGTAGAATTATATGTTTTAGGCATTTTATGTGACGCCCCCAAAATAGGTATACAACACCCATTCTGAGTCGCCAAAATACATGGTATAGAAAGCAAATTACAACTTTGATAATCTGAGGATGTCGTGTATAATACGACAATACAACCGTGAGTTTGAATACAAATATTGTCTTCTGTAGACAATATACACACCCAAATAAGTCCTCATTAATTATTTATACACTATTTTACGAAATAGTGAGGGGCAATAAAAACATCTTCTTAGAACCATCACTCCATATCCCGACTCGATCCTGCTATGTTCTCACCTCTTGAGAAGAAAAAATGGAACAAAAAGGAAAAGGGTGAGCTCAATCTAGCTCAAAAAGAATATTATGACTAAGATAATATACAACAGATTATCGTTAGTCTTCAACGAGGGAAAAATCTAATAGAATACAATAGATAACAAGTTTTAGATCAACAAATGCAATGAAACAATAATCCATTAGAAGAGTCACGTAGAAAAGAATTCTACTTGCCTTCTAAGGTTTAAAAGTCCATCATCAATATTTTATCCTCAGCAATAATAATCAATATACATCTTTAATCATCTTTTACTTTCAGGTGCCAAAGATATTCATTTATATCACCAATTGGTCATGTTCATCTCAACACACTGCTCATCTTTTGCACTACAGCCAAAGATATTCATCGATTAATCGTTCATCTTTGCGCTACGAAGCCAAAGATATTCATTTATATCACCATTTAGGGTCGAGGATGATGAAAACATTTTTAAAAGAAACGAATCCAATGAAACAAAATGACAAGGATTAAGGATTAAAGACTTTGTTTTACCAATGTCCAAAAATACTTGAAAATAATCATATTGGTGTAAAATTCAAGAATGATCAAAACATGGATACAATCAAAGCTAGTATCCGAATAGATATTTTGACAAAAAGAAAAATTTTTATTTTGGGGTGAATAGTCTTGATGATTCGTGAATAATTATCGTATCGTGAATAGTGCAGTATCGTGATTAGTAACCCCGACACAACAAGTTTCAAATTTGATAAAAAAAGTTCACCAATACTTGACATAATGATATTGAAGAAAAATATCATTTAAGAAGAAAATAATACCCTTTACCTCAAAATAACCGTCTTTCGATGAATTTCAGATATAGTCTTGTGTGAAACCATACCACCGTGATAAAGAACACTCAAAGTATACTCACAAGAATACGCTTTCGATAATTTAGAGAAAGAAAGAGAAACTTTATTTACGGTGTGATTTTCAATTCTAACTTAGCCTACTATTTATAGGAAAATGTTAGAACGCGAAGGAGACTAAATTAATAAATTATTATTATTTAAAATTACATTTCTCGCATGCCATTTGAACACTTCACCACCAACCAACCTTGACCCAATTTCCAATGAATTTCACATGTTCAAACAAGAGTGGGTCCCACCCATTATTTAATAAAAATTATTTTATCTTCCTAAACTTCAATAATTTAAGTAGAAAATAGTTCGTTTATCGGAAAAAATTGAAACTCGCTTTTTTCATGGGAAATTCCATTCTCTACAACTTTACGGAAGAAATTTTTCCAAATTCCAAATGTAAATTGGCCAAAAATCCACAAACCAAGCGATTTTACGGTCTATAATCAATTTTCGATCAAGAATTGTGTCCACCGAAACGCATAAAACATATATTAAACATTTAATGCCACAAAATACTCTACCTCCTCATATACTCATATATCCCACATTCATTATAAAAATATCATAGTTAATATATTATTAAAATAATATATTTAAATGAATTATTTTATCGTAAAAGATAAAATATTAATTTTCAACAATTGTCACATTAAAATTTTCTTCATCTATATCCACATAAAATAAATATTTTCTTTATCATAATAATCAATAATTACTTATTTAAAAATAATATTACGAGAATCACAAGATCGACAACCAGTAGTTCCCAGGAAGAGGGCTTTCCAATAAGGATTTCTCCTTACTAACGGCCTTGATTAGGTGACCAAACCTCTCCTTGAATGCGAAACTTTCTAGACATTGCCAATAACGTTATCGATAATATTATTCAAATAATATGAATTATTGATTTGATAATGGAAAATACTGTGTAATGACAATTATTGAAACAACAGCAATACAAAATATCAACGTAGCAATTATTGAATCAATAAAATATAACTACTGTAACAATTATTGAGTAGTGCCTTCTTACGTAAGGATCAATAATTCAATAATATCGCATGCAATACCGCTGGTGCTAACTCTTTGTGCAACCACGCCAGACATTCTTGTATTTTAACCACCGGTGACCCAACAAATGTTAATCGGTAACAATTTACGTCGTTATTTATAAAACTCAATCTTTGTCGTTTTCCTTCATCCAATCGTTTTCCGTTATGGGGCCCACCCATGATTTGCTACCGTCGTCTTTGAGATTCCCGAAAAAAAAAGAATATTCCACGACCAAAACGAATATTCCCAAACAATAATGAATATTTCATAACCACTTGCTTATTTTGTAAACTTTGCACATTTCACCCATAACCAAAGAATTATATCAAATTAACCCTTATTAATTTAGAATAATGAATAAAGGAAAATTCAATTTTATTTATAATAAGTTGGGGTCTTACATTTTATATCCTTTCAAAGAATTTTATGTATATATAATTATATAATGATCCATACGATATGATGTAACAACATCTATTAATTTCTCTTTCTACCAACCTAATTAAAAATCAATGTAATTGTGTCCATTACGAAAGCATATATTTCTTCATAATTAATATAATGTCTCTCGCTGAAGAAACCTTGTTTTTACAAGTTGCGTTTTGTAACATATAATATCATTTTTTTTCTTATTTCGCACAAATACCCATTTGTATTCAATGAGGCATTACACCTTTGGGTGTTAAGACTCTGTGTCCAAAAACTTCATATTTACTTAGTGAATTTAATTACGCTTGAATCGCTTCTTTCTATATCGCCAAATATTTCTACATTCATCAACGATTTGTGGTTCATATATATGATCATTACTTCTGGTAATATCCATAACAAATTTATATGAAAATATGTTGTCGACAACGATTTTATTTCTATCCAATATATCGTCTCCCCAGATATACATAATGTATCGAGATCTCGTTATTTTCAGGTACCTGATCCTCTTGAGGGGATAACTCATCCTCTTCAGGGAATAACTCTTCAAGAGTTTTATTATAGGAGATTTTTATTCATAAGTTTTGGATAGGTTGATAAATTTTATAAATTTGTCTCGTGGGTATAGCCTCTTTATAAATTTATGACTTATTTTCTTGTACTTTCTTCTTCCGGGAAATTTTATTTTATTTTTAATACCGATAGATTTTCCACGCTTCAGGTGTGGTTTTAATTCAATTTTCTGATGTATTAACTGATTGTCCTACATGGACTTCAATCTCTGCTAGAGTATTAGCAGCTAGAATGTGAGATATCACTATTTTCTTATTATCGGTGAATAATTCTTGTAATTGATTTGCAATTCATTGCAAATGAATTATCCTTTGAACTTCTAGTTCATATTGATTTGTATAATAATCAAGATTAAATAACGTTGAAACATTCCAATTAATCTCCCGTCGTGCTTCAAGCAACGACTTTTCTCCCCCTAATGGTGGAAAGGCTATTAAAATAATAATTCTCAAAATATACCCTAAAAAAATATCACTTATTGAGGTTATGAATATCATGACCCCAAGCATATATTGGTAATTTGTGACGCCCCCAAAACAGGTATACAACACCCATTCTGAGTCGTCAAAATACATGGTACAGAAACAACTACAACTTTATTAATACAACATAAAAAATGTGAGTTTAAATACAAATATTATCATCTAGACAATATCCACACTCAAATAAGTCCTCAAGATACAATTATTGATACATTATTTTACAAAATGGTGAGGACTACTAAAACGCGACTTCTAGAACCATCATTCCACACCCCGACTAAGACTTTACCACATTCTCCGCATCACGAGAAGAAAAATAGAACAACAAGGAAAATGGTGAGCTCAACTATCCCAAGAAGAAACATTATGACTAAGATAATATAAAACAAATTATCGTTAGTCTTTAACAGAAAAAATCTTATATAGAATACAATAGACAACAAGTTTTAAATCAATATTAGCGGTTGGAAATAATAATTCATTAGAAGAGTTAAGTAGAGAATGCAAACTACTATCTTCTATATATGAATTTAAAAGTTCATCGCTCTATCTTTTATCCTCAGTAACATCAATCAATATATATCCGGAATCAAATATTCATCTTTGCACTTCTGGCCAAAGATATTCATCGATTAGTCATGTTCATCTAAACACTGCTCATTTTTGCACTACTGACCAAAGATATTCATCGAAAATCATTCATCTTTTGCACTACAAAGCCAAGGATATTCAATTATATCATCATTTAGATCGAGGATGATGAAAAATATTTTAAAAAAATGAATCCAAATAAACAAAAGAACAAATATTAAGGATTCGTACTTTAAACAATCCAAGTTCAAAAATACTTCATAAATAACGAGAGAGTGAAGTAAAATTAAAGAATGATCAAAACATGGATACAATCAAAACTAGTATCCATAATAGATATCTTGACGAAAAACGAAAATTTAATTTTTCTATGAATAATTATGTCGATTCGTGAATAAAGTATCGATACGTGAATAGAAACTCAGACACCAAAAGATAGAAATTTCACAAAAAAAACATCATCACGCTTCGTGAATAGTACTCGTGAATAAGAATCGTGAATAAGAACTCATGAATAGTAACTCCGACATAAAAAGTTCCAAATTTGATAAAAGTTCTAACCAATATTTCAAAGATAATGATATTGAAGAAATAATATCATTTGAGAAGAAAATAACATCTCTTACCTAAAAAGGATAAGATTGACCGGTATAATCTTGGATATAGTCTTTGAAAGGACTTGCACCGTATAAAGAATAATCAAAGCACTAAAATACTCACAAGAATACGCCAATATATCGAGAGAGAAAGAGAGAAGATTTCAGTTTAAAAGATTTTTAATTCTAACCTAAGCACCTATTTATAGGAAAATGCTTAGAACACCAAAGCAGAAAATTTAATAAAATATTAATATATATATTGAAATTTCTATGCCAACCTTCCTTGATCTGAATTCAGCAATTGACATCACATGCAAAACCCACAATTAATTACAAAAACGTTTTTTATATTAAAAATAATTAAAATGTCTAAAAATTAATTATTTCGGAACTTCAGAACTTCAATAATTCATAATAAATAGCCCTTTTATCAGAAAATTCGAATCTCGCGTATTTTTTTATAGGAAATTCAATTCTCTACAACTTTGCAAAAGAAAGTTTTTCCAAATTCTAAATAGAAATTGACCAAAATCCATAAACGGACGATTTTATATGCTATAATCAAATTTCAGTCAAGAAATGGGGTCCACCGACACACAAAACATGTGTTAATCATTTAATGCAACAAAAATACTCTTCCTCCTCATATATTCATATATTCCACATTCATTGTAAAACTATCACCATTATTATATTATTAAAATATAATAATAAATTATTTATCGAAAAAGATAAAATATCATTTTTCAACAATTGTCACTTTAAAAATTTTCTCCATCTATATCCACATAAAATTAATATTTTTCTCATCATATAAATCAATAATTAATTATTCACAAATAATATTACAGAATCACAAAGATCTGCAACCAGTGCGCCTCAGAGAGAGGGCTTTCCAATAAGAATTTCTCCTTCTTGTGCAATTAGGTGACCAAACCTCTCCTTAGACAGAACTTTCTAGACATTGCCAATAATGTTTTCTAATAATATTATTCAGATAATATGAATTATTGCTTCGATAATGGAAAATACCGTGTAGTGACAATTATTGAAACAACAGTAATATAAAATATTAACGCAACAATTATTGAATCAATAAAATAAAATCTTCGAATAATAATTCATCGTAACAATTATTGAGTAGTGCCTTCACGCAATAATTAATAATTGGTGCAATACCGTAATAATGCTATCGTGTCTGATAACGCGCGTATTCTTGTGTTTTAACCAATAGGGTATTCTAACAAGATAAATCTGTGAATAAAGCTGCTACAGTTATTTATAAACAACTTATACTTGTCATTTTCTTCATCCAATCGCTTTCCGTTATGGGGCCCACAAAAGACTGCGCCGTAGTACGAATATTCTCCGACAGCAAGAATATTCAACGACCAAACGAATATTCCTCGATAACAATGAATATTTTATAACCACCTGCTTATTTAAAATATTTGCACATTTTACCCATAACTAACTACATTAATCAAATCAACCCTTACTATTTCAAAATAATAAATAGAGGAAAATAAATTTCATTTATTAATAATTTGGGGTCTTACATAATTAATTTACTTTGATATAATTAACAGGTAAAAGAATCTTCTGGTTCTTTAAGGGATGTTCATGGGAGTTTTCAATAATTCAATGCATCATTATTGATCCTAGATGATCATGCTAAGGCATAAAAATATTTGGATCCGAACACTTCTAGTGTATTGCACACTTCTGGTGTATTACAACATTTGTTTCAACTATCCTCATTTTAGTATAATATATCCCAAAAGAGAAAATATACAGTTTTTCTAATATGAGCTTCTGACCCCGATACTATTGAAGTAATATAAAGAAATTCTTCACTGCCTTCAATATTGGTTTCAATATGATAACTATTATAACGTATATTCTTAAAGCTGAGCAAATTTCTGCTTGTCTCAGAAAAATATAAAGAATCATCAATACAGTTTTGTACCATTTGACAACATTATAATCGCTCTTCGAGAGCCTTTAATTAAGTTTGATGAGCTTCTGGCCCATACATCTTTATATATGCAAAAACATATATTTAACTTTATTACTTGAAACATAAATAAAACATATAATAAAAATACTTATTATAATGTCGTAATATAATGAAATAAAAATAATTAATTGGTATGAACATTTCTATCAACATATCATCAAGGAAATCATAGATATCAAAATTAGTTATATCCACTCCATTTGAAAAGTCAAAATAATTCATGGGATCTTCAGGATCATTCCATTTTCTTTTCTTTTATGGAGTCTTGGTACAAATCTACCAAATGTTTAGGAGTACAACGGGTATATTCCCTTTTATGTATTAATTGTTCTTTTCAAGTTCACTACCACAACTACAACCATAATTTCCTCTATGATTATCAAATGAGGTTCCATTCACTTCAGGAAATGTAATAGAATCGGTCGAGCGAGATTGTTGGTTTTTCAGCAAAAACTCATTATTTTGTACAACCACTAGAAGAAATGATATCACTTCTAGGAATATAATTTCCTTTATCGCTTCAGGGAATATATTATGAACTTACAATCACAATATTGCTACTACTGGAGCATATTCGAGGCATGAAATATAGTAAATATTTTTTTTTTCTAACATGTCTTTATCAATATTTTTTTTTCATGGAGATGATAGCGAATAAAAATAATTAATTTTACATGATCCTGCAGTGATGCATGATTTCCAACTTTAATTGTATCTCCAAGGTTCTTTGCCTTTATATGAATCTCAGCATCAAAATTCCATTACAAATAATAAAATGCAGACTAAATATACATTGGATCAATTTTTAAAAATCTTTACAAGTGTTTTTTTTATATATAAAGAAACTCTAAAATGCATAAAAACAATTCCAATTTTTTTTTCTTTTATGTTTGCTTAAGGTTGGTGAGGCACGCAAGTAGATGAAGGCATGCCGGATCAATAACAAAACAAGACCGCCACACCTTCATCAGAACCTCGGATGAAAATATTTACCATCGCTTTGATCTTATTCCATTTGATCCAGAAAATAATTCCGCTTAGAATAAGGAAAGAGAAGAAATGAGAAGCTTCACATCTCTTTTTCCTCTTAGTAAGTGTACAAGAAGGAACCTACTCTTACCAATAGAGCAACTAGATGTGTGAAGATATAAGAAAAACAGCTTAGGTGTTCATACGAAAAGAGAAAAGAGAGCATTCTTTTTTTCTTTTCTTTTTTTTTTTCTTTTTTTCTTTCATATCTCCATTTACATACATACCCTGCATGCATACAAAAATTGTGGAAAACTAAGAAGGAGCAATAATAGCTACAGAAAGAGAGAGGATGCTGAAAGAATAAGAAAATTAAAAGAATACTAATTACTTACACACACACACACTCTCTCTCTCTATATATATATGGTCAATTCCGATAGTTGTCAAATGACCTATTATATTTCAGATGCATCATTTACATATATTGGTAAATCATTTATATATATTGGTCTCCCATATTGCTTCATCACTTATGCAATATATTATGCAGTATATATATATATATATATATATATATCACTTATATATATACATTTCAACATGTATACTTCAAGAAAATGAGCATATGAAATTAACCAAACAAACAACAACTCTGTGTAAGTTGGAAAAATATATAATATTGGAAAAGTGCAGTAAAAACAAACAACTGCATATAAAATTAACCATATTTGTTTGCATGTTTCTTGATTTTTTCAGAATAATTGAATTATATGTGATCACATGCATAAAATAATTATCAGAAAAAAAGAAAAAAAATAGTACATGCATGCATGATGACCATGCAATACTCAAACACACATATAGAGAAAGAGTTATACCTTCTTCTACTTCAAACCAAAAAAAAATAATTATCTTCAAGATGATGGTGAGGAGCAACTCGTGCTGATAATGTGATATAAAAGATTAATAATATGAAGAACAATGATGATGATCAAGGAAGGAGCATTCTCATAATTCATATCTTGTAATTGTATATGTCCATATCTCCTTCACTTTACAAATGTTATTATATATAGATATAATAACATCAATACTAACATAACTATTAGGATGTTACAAAACTCAAGAGTTATACATTTTAATACTCAATGGGAGTTACATGTATCTAGACATCCATATGAATCTAGACATTTTATAACACACGGTAAATTAGGATATTTTAGTGGCATTCTGAAAATATTTATTCTGAAAAAAAAACACACTTGATTTTTCCTAAACCAATAAAGAAAATGATTTAGCGTTTAAGTCGTACAAAACAAAAGGCTACTAAAAGTATGTCAATTTGTGTCTCCAACAAATCTTATTACAATAAAAACTTAAAACAAAAATAAATGAAACATTAATATTGGAATAAAATAGTACTAACATTTTCATTAGGGGTGTAAATGAATTGAATCTAGTCGAATATTTAATTGCTCATAAAATTTATCGAATTTGAAATAAAGTTTGATTGAACCTCATTTAATTACTGAATCGAGTCCAATCGAGTTCGGATAGTTTGAACTCGAATAGTGAATATGATCCCATAATCAATAAAAAATTTATAATTTAAAAATATTCAAGTAATTTATCAAATTTTAAAATTTATTTATATTTAAAAGATTTATATTTCTAATGTAGCCTTATAATCAATTTTTTCAGGTGGAATAATCGATAATTGTCAATAATAAGGATTCTCATCGGTTCGGTTCATTTTATAAAATGGCCTTGATGACATTTTGTCATAACTTTAAGTTGAAGTTATAACCATATTTAGTGAAATTTGGAGTAGAATAATATTTCAGTATAATTGAGAATCACGTGATGGAACAAGTAAGGATTCTCATCACTGAAGACAAGTGAGTCGACTACGTGGATGGTGTTGTTGAGCGTTATTGATATTACAAGCTTGAAACACATATTATCTTTTTTATTTATTAAAATAATTCAATTGTAAATTTATTGTTTAAATTGTATATATGACAGACCCCGCCCCCTTTTTACTTTTTCATCCCTGGAAACATTACTTTTCTGATGGACACTCTTTTTGCTGATCCGATGATATATGTGTGGAAACTCAATTGAACACAAAGCCATGACCACCAACACAACATTCAGATCGTTTCCTTATCAATTTTAGCCAAAATTTAGCAGGAAAATACAATTAACAATGGCGGTTGTGAACTGCTATATATCAATAACCTCCACAGCTATACCCAATTCTCAAGACTCGAACATCTCACCGGCAAATTCAAAGCCCACCAAGATCATCTTACCTAAGAAGAAGCCTCAAAAATGGTCCACCGGAACGGCACCCGGAGAGTACGGCGGCCCGCCGGTGACGACGAAGCTTCGAAGTACTGGGGTGGTGAAGGAGAAGATCCTATCACCTCTGATGAATTCATTTGGAACAAAGACTTCATGCCCCGCATGAAACGGTTGTTCCAGGACTCCGCGGACGACCCTCAGTTCTATCCAGTTGAGGTTCAAATCCAATTGTTTACTTTTTCTCCCGTGCTATTTAGCGTTTTCGTTATAATTTATTTTTTGGATTCTTTGTTTTACTGATTTATTTGCCAGCTGTAGATGTGGCTCTTTTGTTTAGAGTATATGGTTCCGAAATTGAATTGTCTTTCAATTTTTATTTATTTTGAGGTTTGGTTGTTCAATTGTTATTGAACTGTAGTTTGGTAGTTTATTCAGATTGAGGACTCTGACGAATCCTTGCAATTGTGAATTCTGTTACTCCCCTATGTTAATTTATTGAACTTCTCATAAACATTTGGTGGAGGCTTTGGAAGGATGGGACCAGCTAGTGCGTTCAGAAGACAAAGAGATGCCTGTTGTGTTATATTCACCTTTTTTTGTAAGATGCGGTGCTCCCGGGCTCAATTGTGCATTTTTTTTTTTGTAACTTTTAGGAGAGTTTGCATTAGGAACCTAACTTACTAGCTTAGTGTTTCTTTTTTTGAGGCTCTTGTATAGGGTGAGGTATTGGTTTTCTTGGGCCCAGAGTCGGTCCTTGGTTTTTTCCCTTTATACATATTAAATAAAAAAATTATCAACTAATTAATTTTATTAAAATTATAAGAATTTACAAAAGATAAAAAAGAACACTTTAGGGTCTCATTAAAACCTTGGTTGGGGAAAACCCAACGGAACAAAATCCCAAACGAAGGAAAAAGAGGAAAAAGAGTACCCCTGATTATAAACATTGCATTAAAAAACGAAAACTACATATTTGAGTCTACATGCTTCCTTCCGAATCTCTATAAGCATTTCTTGATTTGATAACTCTTATTTTCATCCTCTACAATTAATCGAAGCAAAGAATCATCACATGTACCTACAAAATAAAAAGAGCAATGAAATTTGAACCACAAAACACCATTTAAAGAAGTTGCCCCATATTCATTGATTTGTTTTATATTATATTTTATAATTAATATAGAACTTCCTTACTGAGTACGTTTCTTTTTGAGATTGTGTATATATAAAGACTGATTGGATTCCCTTTTCATTAACATGTACAGGCGACAACTTTTTTTGTTTTATTTTTATATTTTTTATACATATATACACACAAACTTATAAAAAATTTGGGCCCCTCCCAATCAGTGAGCCCCGGCTGTTGCCCTGGTTTCCCTTGGTCATGGCCGGCTCTTCTTGGGGCTTTAGTGCCCTTTTATTTATCATAGCTTCTGTACATTTCATTGTACTTGAGCTTTCCCTTGTTTAGGCACTTCTAGTGAATTTATTACTCATCATAAACAGTTGTTTGGGTATTTTAATTTATGGTGATGTATCGTACTGTTAATAAGTGTGTTTCTTTCTTATAAGGTTATTGAAATCAAAATGTGTTTTGTATGTTAGTGAAACACTGATGTGTTTCGGTAATACATTGTTTAACTTGATAGTAATGTAAATGTTCTTTCTTATTGTTGATCTGAAAACCGTATAGGCTTTTTTTCTTAATTATTATTTTTGTGATCTCCTTTTTCAACCAAAAAATGCTAACATTATAAGCTATCTCGTTCTTGTTTGTTAGTGAACTTTGAGGATATCTGATTTTGTTTTTCTGTTTTGATCTCTTTTAAGAGTGGAAGTCAAAGTTATAGGCTTTTTGAGTATTAATGTCCTTGTGTACTAATATGCGGATTAATTGGTTTACTCCGTATTAAGTAGTATTGGTTTCATTTGACCACTGAATAATATTTTAGATTCTCATGTTTTATGGGTCTGCTGTTACAGGAAGAGCCTTCTGGTTTTCTTAGCTTAAATAGAGTCATGAGTCTTGACAGGCATGTGCTTATTCATATGTACCGTTTAAATAGTTTACATTGTATAGTTTCTATCTTTCCATTAACATTCTGATTTTGAGCGTATAGTATGGAAGTTGACTTGAGCAAAGAGTTATCCGCACCTATCAAGCCTGCTATAGCAAAGCAAGTTGAGAAAGCTCAAGTAAGATTTTTTGTTGAAAGGTCATTGTGGATATAGTTTCTTAGATGTATATAGTATTTGATTATGCTTTTATTATTGGAATAAATTGGTTTTCAGACTAGTAAAAATATGTCGCAAAAATGGAGACCAGCTCCAACTCGACGTGAGCAAAAGAGGTGGGATAGAGCATATAAAGTTGCAACTGGTGGCAGCGTAATCCCTTTTCTTTTCCTTTTTCTTTCTTTTCTCTTTCATAAAACAGAGTTTCTTAGTTTAGGCAACTTTTGTCATTTGTGCCGGTTTTAATATATGCAGTTGTACTTGTGGTTTCCTTCTTGGGCTCTATTTTGAGTTAAATATTTCCCATCAGTTTATTCATTCTACTAATGCATCATGGAAAAGCGTGTTTCTTAATTTAGTGACCATAAATCTCTACTATAGGATGCGATGTTACGGGAAGTGAGGCGGCCTCAGGGGGACCCAGAGGTTTTGGCTGCTCAGTCAAGTGAACAGTATATCAAGGTATTTATATATTTAATTTATTACATCAGACACCGTAGTCTTTTGTTTTCATATGCTGAAAAGATGTTCTTCCCCTTTTTGGCAGTTGAAGAATAAATTGCAGATCCTCACTCTAGGAATAGGTGGAGTTGGTTTATTCTCAGCCTATTTCTCTTATACTCCAGAGATTGCGGCAAGGTAAATTATTCATTATGGACTCTGATTCCCAAATACAATAGTGATTCACTCGCATCATCAGTTCAAGTGTCCTTATGTCTTCCTAGGGCAATTTGTAATGCTTATGGGAAGACATTGCAACAAATGTCATTTCTGTCCATGTGTTTTTGAGCTCCCTTATTCTTGCGACTTCCCCTTTCATTCATTCGTGTGTACCCTTTTATTTTGGGGTTTCTCTTTTAATCTCACTAAACCTGATAAATTTGCTCAACGAAGTCCCTTGAATATTTCCTACAAGAGCATTAGATAGTGTATAACTATGTTTTGTGAAGACTGAAGATTCTTCTGTCTCTGCACTTATAGGAAAGAATAAAAGATTGATCTGTCTCTTGCACAATTGATGTTAACGTCTTTTTGTGTATTCAGTTATGGTGTTGGGTTGCTTGGTTCTTTTTGCCTACATGCGTATGCTTGGCAATAGCGTGGATTCTATGGCTGATGGAGCCAGAGGACTGGTCAAGTATGTACTTCCTTTCAGTCAAACGTAAAATATATATTGATGGTTCCTACTATATATGTGCTATGATATTTTAGTATATTCTGTACAGTTTAAGTGAATTTAATGTAAGTTCCTGATCATAAACAAAGTATTTTGAGGAGTATCTTGGTTCTTAAACATCAAAGATGATTATATCATTTCACTATCTCCATAATAGTGACATATTGCAAGTTTCTACTAATCCAAATTTATTTACATTGCTAATTATATGTAACTATATATATATTATAGGCGCAAGCAGATATAAAAATTATTCGAGTAAAGAAACTTACTATTATTGTTGTTGTATATTTGTTACTGAGCTCCATTTTTTTTATTTTTTATTTTTAAATCCATGTTATTCATTTCTCAGTAATACACTTGGAAATCATTCCTGCGGGACTTTTAAGATTTGATGCCATATAGGACTTTCACTCATTGTTAGGGAATTGATGTTTCCATAAGTAAAAGTGGTAGTTCCACAAGTTGTTTCTCACATGAATAGTAAATGGGTCTCACATTAATGTGAGATAGAGCTTGTGAAAGTATCAAATTTTATTTGTGGAATCATGAGATTGATGAAGAACCTTACTTATATAATTTTTTATAAGAAAGAAGATTTGATTATAAAAGCGGAGATTAGAGGATCAGTTTCATGATTCCTTCTTTTTGTTCCATGAATAATCTGGCTTCGCCAAGGATGATATTTTGAGCAATAATTATGAGGACACAAAGGGAAATAGTTAATGTTTATCCAGATTTCTGCAGCTTTAATTTTCATTATGATGTTGATTCTGTATCCTATGAACTGTTCTGTTTACTGTTTTCATTGGATTTCACTGTATTTAATGGCCCAACTGCTTGTGAATTGTGATGAAGTTTCTATCCATGATATCTTCTTGTGGTCCCACTTTTCATCAATATCAAATTCTCATCAAAGAATAACAACCTTAGGCAGTTCAAAATTTAGAGTTTTCAACACTAGGCGGTCTATTGTGAAAATCCTATGCTGAAAAAAACTGTAAAATTAAAGGAAAGAAATGTAAGATTTCATCACAGTTTCATGTAGAAGGAAATGTGAAGGAAATAATTGTCACCATATATATATATATATATATATATATATATATATATATTGAAATTGAATTCAAATTATCTTGATCTAACATTGTAATTTCACAAGTCTAATGCATCAACAAAATTTGTTCGGGTAAATGATAGTACAAATAAGTGAAAAGAAGAACAAAATTCCATTTATAGCTACTGTATACTTCCTCCATCCAAATTTAGAGTGTATAATTCTTTTTGAGTCATCGTGCAAAGAGTCCACCTTTTAGCTTTTCATTGGCTTAAAGTCAACAATTCCTTAAAAAGTTTGACTTTAAGTGTGGCCTCTCTTTTTGTGATGGAGGTGGTATAAGACTCCTACAAGAAGTGTTGTTCAGAAGGAATTTTCATCTTTCTGGCCCTCTACATAAAGTAGACAAAAATGATTTGTTTCAGGCTTCCAATTACTTTCCTAATCAGATGTTTACTTACAGAGGAGCGATTGGACAGCCAAGACTATTGGTTCCTGTCGTCTTGGTCATGATATATAACCGCTGGAATGGGTAAGGCTTCTGCTGACATGCTGTTGTCATTTGTTAATTTTTATTTATTTTAATCATGAATAGCCTTTTTCGGTTTTTCCCTAGTAAGCACTTGCCATATTGTTTATGTAATTTTGATCAAGATGTTCTTCTTTGTCTTTGTTTTGCCATAATTGTGGAACATATTAATTTTATTTCCTTAGTTCCTTCTCCGAACTTCTTATTTTACATTTGTTTATTATGTTGATATTGCAAAAACCCTAGAGGATGCAACCAGTTAGCATCTTCTCATCCAGTCCTTGAAATTCATGCTTGATTGCCAAGCAAGCTTGTCTGTGAACCCAGGAGCTAAATGAGAGTATGAGACGGGGGAGGGGGAGGGGACAATTTAGTGCTGTCATCATAGACTTACCTTGCATTTAATAAAGATGTGAACTGAATGGATTAGTCTGTTGGAAGTAAAATGAAAGGAAGAGGAGCATACTAAACAGAGCTTTACTAGTTTTTATTTTCTAAAGCAGGATTTTCTTTTACAGTTATCTCCAATTAATAGTATTTTTCAGCAAGTCTTATTCACAGTATTTTTTTTTCCCTCATGAAGATCTCATCAATGAGATCTTCACTATCTTAGCTGTGTTGCCTTAATAGCAAAGTCATTTGAATTGAAAGTGTAAAGCAACAGGAACAAATCATAAATTAATATCAAATTAATAGCCATATTGTTTTCAGTTGTACTTGCTTTCTTCTTAATCTTTTATATAACATTTCCTGTGGTGAGTTGTAATCTGTTGAGAAAATTTGGTTGAATTCAACAGCTTTATTTGATTTTTACTATCTTCCTATCTGGTGCTCACTCCAAGAATGGTGTTTTCAGTATTCTAGTTCCGGAATACGGGTTCATGCACCTGGAATTGATACCAATGCTTGTGGGATTTTTTACATACAAAATTGCGACTTTTACCCAAGCTATTGAGGAGGCATTGACTATAGTAGGGAAGAAAAGTGAAGTCTAATGTGATCTACTTCCAGTGAATAGGAACTGGTTTTTTTGTTACTGCTTCTGGTGAAGCTAACAAAGTAAGCCTCCACTGGACCTATTCCACTTGCATCAAGGTTGTGGATTTCTGCTTTTTTCATTTTTACTGCTTCTGGTTTAGAGTTCTTGGAATGTAGGAGCTATTTAAAAAATGAAGAACATTCTACCAGAAATTTTGCAGACCTTCCGAGTTAAATTGTTTTTGGATTATACGGTGAATTCCTGAAGCATGTCTTTATTTTCCTTGAATTTTTTGGAAGCCAAATAAACTCCCAGTTAGTGGCATGCGAATAAAATTTCCAAATGTTCTCCTTGGAACAAATTTGAAATAATCCAGTGCTAGGCTCTTTAAATGTTAATCTTGATTTTATAAAGACAAACTAAAAGTGATTGTACTGTACTCTCTTTCCCTCGTCTTTAGTTCAAAGATAATTTTATTTTTTATTTTTTTTCACTGGTTGGTTAGGAAGCGGAAGATTACACGCAGGGGAATCCAAAAGGAAGTAGCAATTCAGTTCAGATGCGCTGATAGGCTCTGTGATGGAAAGTGCTTGAATGGATGATATAGTTGGACTTGAAAGAATGGTAGGAATCTCGGTAGTATTCCTGTAATTATTATCAGATAATATCATTTGCAAGGCTTCTTTGAAGTCTTTCTGAACTAATAATACATATTGTTCGATCGAGCTTTTTCTTTTTACTGATTGTGAATCGTGGAATATTATTGAAACTGATATTTTTTAATTATTAATTACTGCTAATGAAAAAAGTTGATTCTTCTGTAAATCATTCGATGGCTTCTAATGCTAGCTAGTAGCCAGGAGAACCAAATGTTTATCTAATTTAGCTTGATCCAAAATAAATTAATTAAACTTATTAATAACAAGGTGATTTTATAAAAATTATTAACTTATTAAATATTATTTTCTCCGTTTCTTAATAAAAGTTGTTTTAGAGAATTATACAAGTCGTTTGAGACTTTTAAGTAAGTATTAATTGTTTAATTTTTAATATTATTTAAAGTAATAAATATACATTTCGTTCTTTTATTATTTTTTGTTCAATAAATACCACTAAGAGTAGTATAAACAATTAATATTATATAATTATTTTCTGTGTACAATTCTAAAACGACTTATATTATATTAAGAAACTAACGGAGTGTTAGCTTCCTAAAATGAAAATGAGAATTTGCGTTATTTTACGTATTAAAAGTGGCCGACGGCGGCACTTCTAGTTATAACGTTTTGTATGACGCTTTTGAACTCTTTTAGCGAACGATCCTCTCAATCCAATGGAATCTCCAGATCGTGTGGCAAGAATTTATAAGGCAGCATTCATTATACGACGACGTCTTGCGATGAGTTTTGGTCATTTTTAGAAACTAAAGGAGCCTTGGGTTTATACATTTAATATCAGATAGTAGTACCAAAAGAAAGCAATGTATATTTGCACAAAACCAGATCTATTTAGATGCCATATTAAAGATCATGAGCATATAGTTTTCTCACAATTTGATAATAATCATTATCAGACACAGAATCACATAACCAGGAGGGAAGGGAGGTCTCTCAACCAGTGTTCTGCATTCCGGCAGCAATACCCTTCATGGTCAAGATAAGGGTATCTTCCAGTCCAGGAGCGTACTCGCTCATGGGGTTAAGCCTGAGAAGCTCTGCAGCAGCTGGTTTGCTTGATTCCATAACTTCCTTCGACAGATGTGGCCTCACCTTCACATCATAACTGGGGTCACGAATCCGCTTCAATGTGTAGGCTTGGAGGACATTCAGGGTTGTAATATATGAGTCACGAAGTCGGAGTCTCTGCTTCAAATATGGATCTCCTTCCAAGAGATCCTTGTGTCCTGCTATCTACAATACAACAGGCAGAAAAAATCATGGATTTTCTCACTATTTATAGAAACTGCAATTGCTTCATTCAAATGAAAAGGTAGAAGAGCTATGAATATGTAACAATGGTTTGCTCATGGTAGAAACTTAACCAAGGTAAAAACTATGTATACAAAATACTTTCCGCTAGCCTGTTCTTCTTTTTGGGTATCCATATAGAAATGGGTACCCCAAATGTCTTCTTGTTCATCAAGTCTTTAAGCAAATTGAACAAGTTGGTGAATCAATTCCAAGAAGGAAAGGCATATTTATGGATTACTCTATTTTTATTGTCAACTACCTGGAGTAGAAGGCTCTTAGTTTCCTCAAAAACTGCCCTTAATCGCTCTCCGAATGGCCATAATTCTTCTGAAACTAGGAGCTTATCATACAAAGCAGCAATTCCTGGGTCTCCCTTGGCAAACACCATCTCTATCAAATCAATCGTCACTCTAAAGAAAGGCCATTCATTGTACATCTCCTTAAGCATTTGAAGATTTCTTATATCCTTCTCAATGATATGCTTAAACGCAGCTCCAAAGCCAAGCCAGACAGGGAGATGAAACCTCGTTTGGGTCCATGCGAAGATCCAAGGTATTGCTCAAGAGATTCTATTCCACCACTTGGCTTCCTTTTGATGGACGGCTACCAATGTTCATGCGACCATACTCCAACTCTGGTGTTGCCTGAGTATTTATAAGTTCATCCAATGTTAAACCAAATTTCTTAAATGCTTTATAGGCTTCATGTTGCAAATAACAGACTTTGATAAGCACATCAAGCATAATTTAGAAACAGAAAGTAACACTAATTTCACAGGTAACTAATGATAATTAGTGACACGAATAAAATTAGTCATCAGTGAATAACTAAATATATATATATATATATATATATATATATATATATATATTATTCAACAAATATTTAGCAAAAACAGTATTGTATGGATTCAGACAGTGAGTTATTTAACAGGTTTTGCTATGATAGTTCAATATTATCCAAAGGATGAGAGACAGAAGGATATGAAGAAAACTTACAAGGCGGAAGTATTCAACAAATCGAGGTTCTTGAAAGACTATGGAGCGATATTCCTTTGTAGCAATGACTGCCATCTCATCCAAAAGTGAACGCCATTCTGGTTTTGGAGATATAGGAGGATGCATTCCGTGCTCAAGCGTAGCGGCGGTGAATCTTTGGAGTGTTCTGAAACACAAATGCTCCTCACCGAATGATTGTTCAATAACTTCACCTTGAACAGTCACACGTAGCGAACCATGAATCGTATCTGGTGGTTGAGATAGTATAGCAAGATGGGTCGGGCCCCCACCACGTCCAACAGTCCCTCCGCGTCCATGGAACATCGTAAGCTTTACCCCAAATTGCTTTGCCACCTTTACAAGCTCCTCTTGAGCCTTATATAACTGCCAAGCTGCAGAGAGACGACCAGCATCCTTTCCAGAGTCTGAATACCCAATCATCACTTCTTGCTTTCCATTGATCCGGTTTCGGTACCAATCAATTGAGAATAGACGAGCCACAGCAGCAGGGGCAGCCTCAAGATCAGCTAGTTTTTCAAACAAAGGCACAACCCTTAATGGACTCTTGACATGACATTCCCGTTGTAGAAGCTCTACAGCAAGCACATCAGATGGGGCAGTTGCCATTGAAATTATGTAGGCACCAAAGTTGTCCGATGGGAGTTCAGAAATGACATGAAAGGTGTCTAACACGTCAGCTATTTCTTCAGTCCTCGGAAGATCGAGACCAAACAGTGGGCGCTTGCCACTAAGTTCAGATAAGAGCCATTCCTGCCTGCGTTCCTCTGACCATTCTCGGTAAGATCCAATCTCCAGGTGCTTTGTTATAGCATCCATTACATCCGTGTGCCTATCTGATTCTTGCCGGATATCAAGTCTAACAAGGGAGAGACCAAAGGTAGAAACTTGCCGTAAGAAATCAAGAAGGCTTCCATCAGCAATTGGCCGATCACCACATGAGCAGAGTGATCGATAGCATAGCTCAAGAGGCTCCAGAAACTACAGACAGGTAGTCCACAATTAATACCTTCAAATATTGATGCATACACACACACATTGTATTTATGAGACAAATGGACCTGCTCAACATTAGTGAAAGTAGACTCTTCAGGAATATCAGAGATCCCATTGGATAATATTTGTCGAGAACGTTCACGCGTATGATACAGCTTATCCCTCACATCACCAAGAATAACTCGATAGGGCTCATTTGGTGGGATTTGTTTCCAGAACTCTGCAAAATAAACATTGATGTGTATAAACCTAAACATTATAAATTAAAAGTGTTGAGTTTTTTGCCCCTTGACCAATTCTGATCCAAGAAAGCAATATATCTGGAACCCAGACTCCCCCAGATACACATGAAGAATTACTAATCACATAAAAAATGAATAATACTATGGCACCCAAATGGAATCTCAGTCTCTGTGTACCAAATACACATGTTATCATTACATAGGTGGAGTGGACCATATATAATAAATGTAAATATTGAAAAGCTAATGTAATGATGACAGATGTATTTGGGGCAAAAAAAATATTTGGAATCCTGTTTGAACCTATAGCATTGCTCCTTGTAAAATACTAACACAAGGGAGGGGGGGGGGGGGGAAGAAATTCCAGCAGCACTCATATTTTCTAAAAGAAGTTCAAAACAAATTCAAGAATCATTATGTACATACCAATATAGTGTTTTGTATCTCTCTTTGAGGACCTATGAAGTTCATCTGCACGAGCACCAAGTTCATCACTGCATCGCCACATTGATAACTGTGAAGAGTAGTTTGGAAACAGAGAAGTGAAACAATGGGCATGAGAACTCCATTCTGTGGCAGTAATATGCTTCATGAATAATCATTAATGAGAACCAAAAGACTCCTTTTGTTACCTCAAACATAAGATCCTCTATCTGGGAAAAGTACATATTGACAGCCATCATCCTAGCCAATAAACAGACGTCCCTGGTGACTTCAGGAGTCACCCTTGGGTTTCCTGCAGTCCACGTCAATGGATCTTAGTCTAGCAACTGACAAGAATTTTGGAGGCATGCTTTATTGGTAGATCAATCAACTTTGACATTATTTTGATTTGTACGCATGATTGAAAGAAGAAACATAAATTATACGAGGACATGTTTAGTTACCCTGTAGTCTATACAATCGGATCTTGGACTAACAATTTCAATCTACTTGACATGAACATGGCTCTAACTGCAGTTGTGTCATGTAACTGGTTGTCCAAATGGAGGCAAACATTTTTTTCTGCTCTTACAGTTTGCCTCAAAATATAAGGATGTGCATATATTAAACCCAAAACCCAACTTTCTTTTTAATCTTCTAGTGAATTTTGTTCATGTAAGGCTGCAAAGTATTTCTAGTTCAAGAAGTTCTGTTTACGTTAATCTTAGATCAGCACCATGAAACCAAATATTTAGTTTCTTAAGATACTATTTTTCCATTTTTAAAATAATAAAGAAACATAGTAGTTAAAAAACTAATGATATAGCCCTAAATTGGTAGGAAGCAGGAAGTAACAGAGGACGTTTCTTCCCATGGAAATGCTACCTCTCCCCTTCCTCGTACTAAACGAAGCATAAGACTGATAAAAGTAAATAAAGGGTAGGTGTCATATCAACACTGATTGCTAAAATGTCAAAGTTCTAGTATAGCACCAAATACTTGAGTCTCGCTAAAGAAGTTTCAACTAATTTCCACTCCTCCATTGTTCTCTAATATTATAACACATAGGTGTTTCCAAATTTGACATATGCAAAATTTGCAACTAACAATTATATGTAGAAAACTATGCCCCTGAAGACATAGCTTGTTGGAGGGGTATACCATCACGATCACCACCCATCCAAGAAGAGAACTGAATAAGAGGCGCATTGTAAGGAACACGCTCATTTATCCCTATGTTCTTTAAAGCAGTGTCAACACGCGCAAGAAAATTTAGGCACTCCTTCCAAATATTCTCCTGGAAGTAGCTCATTCCTGCTCTCATCTCATCTTGTGGAGTTGGCGCAGTTCTTCTGATTTCATCAGTCACGAAAAGCAGCTTGTATCTACATGCAAGCAAACAAAGAAGTTGGTCATAAAAAAGAAGCGAAAAAAACTGATATTCTAAGCAAAGATTGTTTCTTATATTTATACATATTCATAGAAAACTTATCAAAATACAAAAATGTTGTCAAACCAGTTATGTTCAAGGGTTACAAGATAAAAAAGGTAGAATTTCTAAAATTCCCATTGTATACCGCTATACTGCATTGAAGAAAGATAAAGCAAACAGTACTACATGACAAGCCATCTTTACTAATTCTCCTTAAAATCTATATAGTACAAAATAGACAGACATTTGGTGAACACAAGTAATGCCCCCTTAAATTTTCTATACACTCCTTCAAGCTCCAACTATAAGTAGTTCTCAGAAGATGTTAAACCTCAATACGAGAGAGAGAGAGAGAGAGAGAGAGAGAGAGAGAGAGAAGAGAGAGAGAGAGAGAGAGAGAGAGATGCATATTTATTTTCTCATGAGAACTCATCAATTTAGCCTAGAAATTTTCGGCAACTGTTGTTGAACAGCTTTGAACATGTGTCAGATGCAAAGTTAAGTAATATTATGCAATATTCATCTCAATTAACATACATATCCAAAGTTGCACAGATAAAAAATAACTTGTACTTCATAAGAGGTTGCATATACATTAAAACCCAATTCTTTAACCCAACCCTTCAAAGAATATCATGCGTTCATGCTGAACTCCTATAAATCACTAATGAGGATTAAAAAGACATTACAGATTCCAGATTTTTTTAGTTCAATAAAGATTGAGTTAGGATATATGAATGCACTAAAATTTTGTTGGTAATTCATGATCTAAGACTGTTTATCAGAATGGACTATAAATCTGTTGTGTTATAAATTATAAATATGTATATTGTCCTCCAGATGCAATACACCTCTCTCTGAAGAGCCTCATCAAGCTCCTGCTTATCATCAGGAGTGATGTCTTTAGCATACAATTGCGCCAAACAATTCCGAATCCTGGAGACGATATCAAGGAACTAAGTATGAATACAAACCTTGAAAGAGGAACATAACAATCATCCTGTTGCCTAAAAATGGGCTGTGAAGAACATACCTTCCATGCTTTTGAAGCAAAGATCTACGGACAGACTGTGTAGGATGTGCTGTCAGGACCAAGTCCACTGTCTGGTTCTTCAAAGAGTCAAAAACTTCTTCTGGGGTCTTCTTCAATTGGCCCACAAGTCTCTTGAAGGTCTCTTCAATATCTGATTCAGTTGTTGCATTGGCCTCATCAGCCAAATCACCCTTTTTCAACTTGATCCTTCGTCTGTAAGCTATCTGAACCTCTTCAGCCAAGTTGGCTAAGTTAAGCATGTGGGAGAAGCACTTAGCAACTACAATAGAATCCCCAGCATCTAAGCTTGTCAGCATTCTCCCAAGCTCCCCCAATTTATGAGGGTCATTGATACTTTCATACTCAGCAGATAGCTCATAACAGTCTTGTACCTAGTCCACAATCAATAAAACAAAAATAAGTTGCAATTAATTTCTCAGCAAAAGTTGAGAAACAGACATCATATTCCTCTGGAAAAGTGTTCTTGCAATAACATAAAAGCAGACACTTATGCTTGGAGCTTTGTGGAGACCTCAGTTTTGACAGTAAGCAACGGAAAATGAGTAACAAACTCAAGAAAGAACAAAAAAACTACAAGTTATTGCTGGTAATTCATGAAGCAGCAGAAAGTGAATAGATTTCAGCAAAACAATGCAATATTAGAATATGAAAATGTCCGATCGCACTTGGTCCTGACCTTGAATCACAGAGATAAGATAGAGAGAATTGGGATGAGAGAGAGATTGATAGAATTCAGTAGGTGGACGGTAGGAGGGAGGTAGAAGGAGGGAGATAGGGTTGAGAGCTAATGCTACTGATTTTCATATATTTCAATATTTGCCAATGTAAAAGCTATTACAACTATTTATAAAAAGAGATTACTTGCAAAAGAAATAAAAGCTATCCTTCACCTTCACAAAAAAACTAATTGTAACATGTGCTCGCATGCACTTCATTGCTACTAGAATATACTTTTATTCTATATTCTCTAAAATAACCTTAGCTTAACATTCCCTTCCCCTTAAAAGCTTCCATGTCCTCATGAAACAAGGCTGAACTCAGGAAAGTTAATCTGGAGTAA
This sequence comes from Panax ginseng, assembly GCA_020205605.1. Taxonomy (NCBI): domain Eukaryota; kingdom Viridiplantae; phylum Streptophyta; class Magnoliopsida; order Apiales; family Araliaceae; genus Panax; species Panax ginseng. Next base: position 6,038,067 of record CM035140.1, on the reverse strand, counting down.
CTCCTCATCTTCCCATGTAGCATCATCAATGTTGCTACCCCTCTATTGGACCAGGTATTAATATATGATTTGTTTCTCTAGTAGGATATCCTTAACTGCTGCTATGGAGATATTATTTGTGTTTGATATGGTAAGATGGGTAAGAACATGTCCATGTGAGATATTGTTCTAGACATTGATTCACCCTTTCAATGTTGCCATCACTCTGGGGTGGTAAGAAGTGCTAAGGTGAAGTCTGACCCCAGATGTTTTGAACAAGGTCTGCCAAAAATTACTTAAAAATATAGGATCTCTATCACTTACTATTGAGTTGGGTAACCCATGTAGTTTGTAAATGTTTTCAAAGTATAGATAGGACAAGTTTCAGGTTGAGATGGGGGGCTTAGAGGTAGGAAGTAGGAGCTTCTGTTGTATATGACCTATATGGTGCCATGGTTTTTGGAACTAGGGAGGCCACTAATAAAGTCCATAGCAATATCTCTCCAAGGCTGTTGGGAAATGGGTAGAGGTTGCAGGAGCCCAGGTGATTTTACTGTCTCATGCTTAGAAAATTGACAAGTAGGGCATTCAGCAACCCATTTATCTATTTTCTTCCTCCAATAAAAATATTGTTCTATTCTTTTAAGCGTAGATCTTAACCTTGAGTGCTTCCCCACACCCTTCTCATGTAACTCTTCAAATATATCTGCCTCTTGAGATCCCCTTCATAACCAGGGAAACTGTTAGACCATTGTCAATTTGACATGGGGTTGACACTCAAATTCAGCGACTTGACTTAGCGAGTGTCTTGGCGACTTAGCTGCGGTATGTCTGTTGGGTGCAACAAAGCGACATATTTGGGCCTTTGCCAAATGACAAGGTTGGACCTTGACAATCACTTGGCGACAACGTGCATCATCGATAGCGATATGTCATGTCTTGTGAAGGCGTATGGACGACTTAGCTTAAGCGGTTGGGCACTATGTCAGAAAAATGTAAGTTCTAGGCAACTTACATTATGACTCCTCAAACACACTGGATGTCTGTTGGTGACAACTTGGAGATTTTCTTAAGTCTACTATATAGGGGGTGTGATAAGTCGTTTACAATGTGCAATTTATATATTATTTATTTTACTTAACAAATATGTTGGCAATAAAATTTTATATACATTAAAAGCCAAAACATAATACTATGGAATAACATTAAAAACACAATTATGTAAATACTTAGCAATAACAATTAAAAAATAAAATTTTATATAAATTATACCACCATAAAACATTAAAAACACAAAGTAGATAAATGTTACATAAAAATGAATGGATAAAATGTAAAGAGTACATATATAAAATATAAATAAATAAATATATATATAAATATATATATATAAATATATATACACATATATTTATATTATTATAATATATTTATATTTATATATATAATTTATTATTATTATATATATTATTATATATATTAATAATATTTTATATATTTATAATTTAATAATAATATTTATAATAGTTTATATTTATTATTATAACTTATAATTATAATATAATATTATATTTATAATTATTATTTTTTATTTATAATTTATATATTATTATTATAATAATTATATAATTATAATTATTAATAATATTTATATATTTATAATAGTTTATATTTATAATTATAATAATTATATTTATAATTATAATTATTTATTATATTTATTATTATAATTATTATATAATTATATTTATATATTTATATGTAATTATATATATATAACCATCTCCATCGATTAACATGACAATAAAGTACATAGGAGCGCAAGATACATTTATAATCTCCTCTCGATCGCAGTCTCTCCCCATGATCGAGATCTGGCGAACTACTTGTTCTCTGCGAGTCGACTCGACTAGGGCATGTTTTGGAGATCTGCGACGTTTTTTTTAACCCAGTTCAAATTTGGGTCGATCATACCCACCAAGTCGCTCGACCAGCCGGATAGTCATCCAAGTCGTCGCGGCGTAATCTAAGGCGTCGATCGTTTTGCTAGGCGCTCGCCTTTTCGACCATCGACAAGTTGTCAGACGTCATTGCAGGTGTCTCTCACCAATGGGCCTTGGGCGTCGCTAGCGACGCCGTAACAACCATGGTTGAAATTGCGTAATATCTGAGGTGTTGGGCAATGCACAAGATAGTCTTAGTCGTCTTTGAAAGGAAGATGCATCTGGTGATACGCGTGTAGCTAACGGATCAGGTGGAGTGTACATTAACTTAGGCATGACTTAGATTAAGTTAAATAGCGATTTAAGTGCGATTTAGGCGCCAGATTGCACAATATATGAGGGTATCATGTCACGAAGAGTGGGCAGCGATTGAGCACAAATTGGCAAAGCGCGGTTATAAGCGATTACGATAGTGGGCAATGTGGCGAACAATGATTGTGGCTGGGACCCAAGGTGTACGTGGCCTGCAAGATTGGAGGCATGTTGCAGATAGTTATTAATCATGGGGCAGTTGGGGAACTGCCACCCCTTTGTTGGCAGCACCTTATTGTTGCAAACCTCTTGGCGATTAGAGTGTCAATCACCACCAAAGTATAAATAGCCAAAGATCTTTAGGAGCCTGAAGGGATGTATGGTGTAGAGACATCAGACAAAGTAGGCTAGATAGCTGAGTTTTGTAAGCCTTTGGGCAATTTCCTAGTTTATTGAGAGTGCAATAAAAGGTTAGGCATTTGCATAAATTCGCAGTGTTACTTATCAGGTGCTTGCAAATTACTTGTTCTAACGATTGACTATACAAACAGAAAGTGTGTGTGTTCTCATTGGTTCAAACAGTCGACGACAAGATTGACATTGTGTCATCGATCGTTAAGGAGGCAACCAGGACATCACAGGGCGGAAGTTTGGCGAAAAATTTGGGACCAGACGTTACCCCTGTGACAGAAACCATGGTTGAACTCAAACTCATTGGTCCCATTTTGGTGGAGGAAAATTCAGAAATTACTTAGGCCAGATTTTCATCCCCTTCATAAGTATTCACCAACTGACTCATCCATGCTGGTTGTGCTATGGTGAGGTAATTGCAAGAGGGATGGCTTCTTGGTTCAAGGGTGGTTTCTCTTTTTGAGCCTTGCAGTCTTACCATTTTCTCTTGTAATCCAAACTAACTTCTCCTAATTGTTTTAACCATTTAGTTCCCAAAATGGCATCCCATGATTGCAGCTCCATTATCCACATTGGAGTAATGAACCGGTGTGTATTTATGCTCCATGTGAATTCAGGTATCCAAGCTCGGCTGTGAACCTGTTCCCCATTTGGGAGGGTAATAACCAAAGGTTCACAATGTAGGGACCTGATCAAGATTATCTACTGATGATCCGTTTATGAAATTAAAGGTGCTACCACTATCAACTAACATTTGAAGTAACTTCCCTCCCTTCTTCCCTTGTAATATTAAGGTTTGATCTTGATGTTCAAGTGGGGTTTCTAGGGCTACCAGTGTAGTTTGTTCCCCCTCAACATCCTCTCCTTCATGCTCATTTTCTTAAGTTGGATCCTTATCAAATGAAGGTGGTTCCGTGTTGTCAAGACTGTATAGGATTCTTGCAATGGTGCCCCAAGGTATACTTCTCATCACAGTAAAAACATAGGCCCTTAGATTTCCTTTCTTCTCTTTGTGCTAGAATAATAGGTTTGGGTTTATTGAAATTAATTTTGGGATAAATAAGAAGGGGAGTCTTGGTAGTTGTAGGGGCAGGATTTGAAATCCTTTTTGTGTGAACTTGCATTGGTTGGTATAGTAGTGTATGGTTTAATATAGTTGTTGACTGATTTTGGCAGGGGCACCTCATAAAATTTGGCTACTATCTTCTTGATTTTATCTTTTAAGGCCTCCAATGAAGTTACCCACAAAAAAGTCCGCTGTTAGCTGTGGTATTCCTCAACAAAAGTTCCCCATGTTAACTCTTTCCTTACGACTCACAAAAGACTTGTACCAATATTTAAGAGGCCCATACAGGTGCATACCAGCAATGACAATCCTCCTATATGAGTGGATGCCATATATATCAAAGTACTCTTCATAATCCTGTACCCAACTTTTGGCATCATCCCCTTCAATAAATGAAGGAAAGACCAACTTAAGGTGTTTCAGCTCCTTATCTTCTCCTTCTTCATTACCCCAGTTGTTTCTCTTCCTCCATGGGTCATCCTCTTTCTCATGATTTCTAGTCCTTTCCCTTTCAGCATGTTAAGGGTCTCTAAAAAATCCTTTGGTGCCCTTGTTGCCCTCTTGAACTGGCATTGTCTCCAAATGGATTTTCAAAGTTCTCATGGGATTCTGGAGCCTTTTGTTTCAGCAACTCATTCATCCCATTTTCTCATTAATGGTTTCTAACTATCCATTTGTATACTCCCTATAGCTTAAGAAGTCCTGTTGTAACAGTTGGTTGGGGTGGGAGTTTGATGATCCCGTGATCACTACTATTTGTATGTATAGAAGGAATTCCCATCATTATTGAGAATTAGAATTGAAAACTTTACTACTTGATATTCTGAGTAAATGAGCTAGTGCTTTTTGATGGTGTGAACTGAACCTTACACAAGAACAATTTGTGGGTTCGAGTTTCAATGGAGTTTAATCCTGACTAGCACTTGGCTTAGCAAGGATTAATGGAGTAAATGAGCACAGAAGGAAGCTAGACTAACAAATGACCAAATTAGTATTAACTAAGAATTAACAGGTATGCTAATACTAGGTTAAAACTAAAACTGAACAGAAACTGTTTGTGGGAATGTTTGTAAACAATTTAGATGATCTGTGATGAGTAACTATGATGAAATTAGGCTAAAACAATGAAATACTTGCAGACCCATTAAGAAAAATATGCAAAAAATAGAAATTTATGCCGAAACAGTATTTTTTTTGGGATTTTGGATAATAAACTAAGAGAACAGGTTAATTAAGCGTTGTAAATGCTTAGGCTATGTGATTTATACTTAAACGAGTCATGGGTAACAGAACTATACCTCAAATAATCACAGGAAGTGATTATAATTCTCAGTTGAAGGTGTCGTCGCAAAAACAGAGCATCGACAACTCGATCTTTTGATCCATGTGTTAGCTTGCTTTTGGGTTGTTTTGATTGATTGTTTTAGTTGCGTCTAATGTTGTTTGAGTTGTAGATGATAGGATTTGAGTAATCAAAGGAGTTTTTAGGGGTTTTATGAAGATTTTGGGTGTTTGGTTTTGATTTTCTACAGAAATAGAGGAATTACAGAGAGGTTTGGGATGAAGGAAAGTGAGAGGAGGAAGAAGATGGAGCCAGGTTTCGGCTGAGCTCTGATACCAAATTTGTCAGGCCGCACTTGGTTATACCAAATTTGTCAGGCCACACTTGGTCCTAACCTTGAATCACGGAGATGAGATAGAGAGAATTAGGAGGAGAGAAAAAGATAGAATTCACCTGCTACTCATTTTCATAAATTTCAATACTTGCCAATGTAAAAGCTATTACAACAATTTATAGGAAGAGATTAGTTGCAAAGAAATAAAGTTAATCCTACACCATACTTCTTATCCTCCACCACAAAATAACTAATTGTGACATGTGCTTCATTGCAACTAAAATCTACTTTCTATTCTATATTCTGTAAAATAACCTTAGCTTGACAAAGAAGAGCTGCTTTTGAGGCAAATACAGTCATTACCTTATAGACCAGCAACAAACATAAGAATACATAACATCTATGAAGAACAAAATCTTAGTCCAGTAATCTGAATTGGGATTTTTGGTGAGTGTAAAGTGGTGTCTCTAAACCCCTAAACAGAAATTTATATGAACTAATCAAAATTAACTGAAGACTGCATAATCATCAAAAAACTAAAAGTAAACACTTTTGGTGTAATTGCAATGCGGACATCTCCAAATCCGCAAAGAAAAACAAATTAGTTGACAATATCCCAAAAATAAAATCAACAAAATAGATACAACACCTTGGATAAGAAACCAGAAAAGATGTATACATTCACTACGGTGCAGGGTGGGTATGATTCAAAACTAACTAAACTCCCTTCAAACACATAAATATCCATGATAATACAATAAACTCAAGTGGTGTCCATTTAAATAAACCAAATCATAAAGCCAAAACTAATATTCCCTCCGTTCCATAGTTATAGGCTGATTTCTATTGGCACATAGTTTAAGAAAATCAGTGACAATTTTTAACATAAATTTTTCACATATACTCCTTAATATAGAATTAATGAATAAGTTAATTACTCCTTACTTATCACACTGGAACTCTCAACTTCATTGATTGACGTGTACTGACCATTAAAATCTATAAACTTAAACCAAAGAGAATACAACAACATTAAATTAATGTGGTGATAAAAATAATGACATTGTTGTTTCTTCCAAAAAAAAGTAATGGTTGAATATTTATTATAAGGACATAAAAGTAAAACAATGAAGCAACTAAATTTTATAAATAGTAAATAGCCTATATATTTGGACATCTCAAAATAAAAAATCAGCCCTAAAATTTATAACATAAATAATTAAAAAAGTGATGAAAGAATTAAAACCCAATACCGTTTCTCGAATATCCTCCCCATGCAAGTCCTGAAGAATATCGAGAAATCGATCCAACAGCAAAGCATCATACTCCACCAATTTGTCATCTTCAGATACTTTAGCAGGTGCCAATAGCCTCAACTGAGCATCAATTGAAGCCATCTTTTCCAAGTTTCTACTTGCCATCTCTCACGTTTCCTCTTCACTCTCTTCTTTTGTACTAGGCTCGGCTCTGCAACTTCTCGATCACTCGATCAATAATAAAATAAAAAACTAACTGCCAAGCACGAAAAGTCGACTGATTTTAAACCACAATCACGGGTTTAATTGGGTTTTAGGCAAAATCAAAACGAACTAAAGCAAAACGGGTTGAGATCAAAAGTAGATTGTAATTATGGGTAATAGTGATATTAATATAGTATACGTATAAACATATAAGGAGAGAAATGTAGAAGGGAATGCAGTGAACTTCTCGTGATACCCAGATGACCAGATGAAGATGAACCCAGGAAGGACAAATTACCTTATTGTCTCTCTACACGAGAAAGAACACACGCACAATAGAGTAGATTTGAGAGAGAGAGAGAAACGAAAGGTGTTAATTAAATTTTGGGAGGGATAAATGAAAAATGAAAATTGATATTTCTATAGCGACGGTCGTCGCTATAGATTTTTGATAATTTCAATTTGAGTCTTATTCTGACTTTTACACTAATGGATTTTCAGAAAAAAGTTTTAAAATATTTTATTGGCTAGAGGAGATGCACTTTGGGCAGGGTATTAAATTGGATGGCAATGCTGATATATATATATGAATGATGAATGCAACACAACAATAGTATTTATTTTCTGTGCACAAACTTCAACTACCTAATAATAACTGTTGGGAAAAAATACCATCCAAAGACTGTTGTTGTTGATAAATTAAAATGAATAATAAAAAAGAAAAACAAACAAAGAGATACCAAGATTATCAAACCACGAGACACCAAGATTATCAAACCACGAGATATCAAGAATTTTTACGTGGAAAACCCTCTAAAACTAAGAGGTAAAAACCACGGGACGATCTCCGAAAAAATTCACTAGAATAATATGAGAGAATACAAAGATATCTTAATTTGAGTACAAACTCAAATTACTTCACCACAATAACTATGTGATGGAACCCAAATAAAACACCCTTTTATTTGAACTATCTTTCTCCCTCTCTATTTTCTAAAGCTTCACAGAAGCTTTTCTTTCTCTCCTTCTCTCATTTTCTCCTTAAACTCTCTGGGATGGAGTATCTTTGATTTTTGTTGGTGTGTATCATCCTTCTTCCTTAGCTTCCTTTTATAGCCAAATGAGGAGGAGAGAGGTTGGCTAAATTATGAGGTAGGTAGGAAAGTAGGCGGTGGAGTGGGTGGGTGAGAAACATAATGAGTGGGGAGTGGGTGGAATTGATAATGAGTGAGAGTGGGTGAGGACACCTTTTGACTAACAATCTCCCCCTCAAACCCAATCTCCATGACCCCGTCACTGAGTCCATCCCCACCAATTCCTTGCAAAATTCCGAACATCACGAAGTAATGACTTTTGTTAACATGTCGAGGGATTCTCGTCGGTATAACTTTCTTCACTTTCATCAATTCCTTTTCATCACTGCCGAAGCCGATGATAACGGACATCAATATCTTGATCCGATTATGATACGTGGCATTTTGGTCAAGTCAATTCTTATTTCGACTATCACGATAAATCACGTCTCATCTTGTTTTAAACCCAACTCTTGGAGAAACCGTTTTAACCACAACATCTCCTCGCTTTTTCAAAGAATGCGCGCGATGTATTCTCGACTTCGGTTGTGAGACAAGCAACACACTTTTGCAACTTGATTTGCCATGATCTGCTCCCCTGCAAAAGTAAACAAATACCCAAGTAGACTTCTTCTTCGAACTCGCCATGTTTGCATCACATCCGTAAAACCCTCCAAGACCGACTCGTCTTACCAAAAACAAACATAAACTGGAAGTAGCTTTCAAGTATCTCGAGAATCCACTTAATCGCTTCCCAATGTTCTCTCGCCAGATTTGACAAATACCTGCTCACAACGCCAATCGCATGAAAGCGATATCTCGCGCCACAGTCAAACCATTGCAGATACATAAGACTCCCTACAAAGGTGAGGAGGGAACTGCCTTCATATCATCTCTCCTTCCTTGGTAGAAGGACACATGCACTTTGTCGACTTAATATGACTACCAGATTGGTGTCTTAATCCGGTTTTAAGATCACCGTATTGAATCTTACAAACACTTCGGCCAACATACTTCTCTTGTGACAACCACAACCTCTTGGCTTTCCGTCACGAACAATCTTCATACCCAAAATCTGCTTAGTTTGGACCTAAGTCCTTCATATCAAAGGACTTGAACAACTCACCCTCGAAGCTCTGCGAATCATATCAACATCACCTTGACTATCAACATATCATCTACATATAGCAATAAAATAACGAAGTTTCCATCCAGGAACCTCTTGACATACACACGGTGATCTCGCAATTGTTCTACTTATAACCTTGATCCACCATAAATGAATCAAATTTCATGTACCAACGCTTGGAGCTTGTTTCAGTCATCTGAACTTTTTCTTCAACTTGCGCACCAAGTGTTCTTTCCTTTAACTTCAAATCCTCTCATCGCTCCATATAGATTTCTTCCTTCAAATCACCATGAAGAAAAACAGTCTTAACATCCAACCGCCAAGCTCAAGATCCATACTAAGAACTAATCCCAAAGACTACTTTCGAATAGAAGTCATCTTTACGACCGAGAAAAAATCTCATCGAAGTCAATACCTTGCTTTGAGCAAAACCTCGACAACTAATGAGGGCCTTGTACTTTACTAGTTTATCGCCATCCTTCTTAAGCTTAAACACCCATTTGTTCTTCAATGTTTTCTTGCCTTTCTAAGTGTAGTCAACTTATAGGTGTGATTCTTGTGCAAAGAATCCATCTCATCTTGCATAGCTCTCGACCAATTGCCGCTTGTCCTTATGAATCTTGACTTCTTGAAAATCCTTTGGCTCCCCTCTCTCAAAGAACTAAAAGATATTCGGATGAAGGATATCTCGATTGATGGCACACGTTCTTTAGTGGATCTTCTTAATGAGGTTCTTCAATATCAGTTGCTCCCCCGATCAACACTCTCTCGCATCGACCCATCACCATCGTGCAAGTCTCAGATGTCCATATCTTCATTCGACCTCCTTCTCCAACTGTGGCATTCTCAGACGGAGGAGGAACTTCATTAAGGTCCGAACTCTATTATCTCTAGGTACGTGTAGCATTATCGAATCGCTCATAATTACGGTGCTCATGAAACACCACATCTCCGCTTCGAATAATTTAAATCGTGACTGATCCCATAACCATAGTATCCAAACTCAATCTCCATAGCCAACAAATACACATGGAGTAGATTTGTCATCAAGTTTCGATCTTTGTTCCTTGGGGATATGTGCAAAAGCCTTGCACCCAAATACCCTCAAATAAGAATAAGACAAATCCTTACCACTCCAAATCTTTTTCTCGAATCGAAAATCCAACGCGGTCTTGATGGAGATCTATTAATCGTGTAACAAGCGATCTGAGCCTTCACCCCGAATGACTTAGGCGAAATTTTAGCCATTCTCAACATGCATCGCACTCTTTCAATAATAAGATGCGGTTCATTCTCTCTACCACACCATTATCTTTGTGGGGTACCAGAGAACGATCTGCTTCATGCCAATGCCATGCTTCTGCAATATTCAACAAACTCCTTTGAAGTGTATTCCCTCCGTTGTCGCCACGAAGACACTTCAATGATTTTCCGCCTCCTTTCAACCATAAAGCATGAAGACTACGAAAATCTTTGGAATACACAGGTCTTTGTTCTCAACAAAAATACCCACACCTTCCGCCAAGCATCATCAATAAAGGTAACGAAGTACCTATTTCCACCCAAAGACTCAACCTCAATGGGTCCACATACATCTAATATACTCTCTAGTAGTTACGATTTTCTTTTAAATTTAACTACTAAAAGAGACTCTATGTTGTTTCCCAAACAAACAATAATCACAAGGGCTTAAAACAAGACCTTTAAGCGGAAGGAATGAGTGACCTTTTTTGCTAATAATCGCAACCCTTTCTCACTCATGTGTGGCCAAGCCTCTTATGCCACAAGTTTGGTGAAGAGTCATCCTCAACTGCATTCAATTCACTGAACACATCTTCACATGAGTCTTGTCTGACTAACAAGCAACAACGCGCCTCTTGCAATTACCATAGAGCCCTTGGTAAGCTTCCACTTTCCACTTTGCCAAAGTGATTCTCATAGCCTTCTCTGTCCCAAGGCCATACCGTAAATCAAGTTGAGACGCAATCTGAACGTGTCTAACATCCCTCAAAGTAACAAATGAACCAACACCGTCTGAATGCAAACATCACCAATTCCAATAATCTTGGGTCGATCAAGATTTCCCATTTTCACGTACCCAAAGTCTCCAACATAAGTTGAAAAATTCTCTCTTAGGTGTAGCATGATCACGAGGCACCAAAGATCAACCACCCAATCAACTTCTCGATCATCAACGTCTGAAGCATTCTTCTTCTTCCCCCAAAATGAAAGAATAACAACATCTTCTAGAATCGTTGGGTGCAGTGTTCTTCTCCTCAACCTTTCCTTGCTCACCATTTTTACCTTGTCTAACAACCAGATTCTGCAATTTCTTTTGTAATGACCTTCCTTATTACAATGGAAGCATCTATCGTTTCACCTCGTCTGTCTTTGACTTGCTCCTCGTAGCTTTTGCTTTGTCTTTGCGACTTGTATCTCCTTTGTGAGATCCTCTAAAATTGTTTACGCCCGCATTCTGACAAGAGCATGAGTCTCAAAATTTACGCCTTCTTCCTTTTCGCTTGTCTCCTCATTATGAAGACTATCCTCACCATCTGCGATAGTCATTTTTCCTTCCAGGAATTTGAATTACTTGAGACACCACCAAAGTCTCCCAACCTGTTTGGCAACGAATCGAGAAGCAAAAAGAGCCTCAATCTCATCATCAAGATTCAACTTCATGGTGGACAAATGTGGTTCACCAAACCTCGAACTCACTTCATACGCTCCGGCACACCGCCTTTATTCTCATCATTGTCTTTAGATTCACAATTTTTCAATGACAAAAGTTTTATTTTGTGCATTCTTCTTCTCGCCATATGACTCTACAGTGTTGTCCATAAATTGTGAAACATCCGTCTCTGCGAAACACGATGGAACACACTTTGATCAATCCACTGGGATGTGACCAATAGTCTTCCTATTCATTTTATTCCAATCACCTCAGTTTATCCACGAACCTTCTTTCCTTGAGCTCAATGGATCATATAAATCCTTGCAATAAAGGATATCCTCCATTCGGGCTTCCAGATCGAAAAATTTGAAGAGGTCAATTTAATCACGGGCTCGATCGATTCCTCCATAAAATTTATCAAAAACAACCAAGCAAATAACCTTAGCTTTGATACCAGTTGTTGGGAAAAAACACCACCCAAAGACTGTTGTTGTTGATAAATTAAAATGAATAATAAGAAAGAAAAACAAACAAACAAAGAGACACCAAGATTATCAAATCACGAGAAACCAAGATTATCAAACCACGAGACACCAAGATTATCAAACCACGAGACACCAAGAATTTTTACGTGGAAAACCCTCTAAAACTAAGAGGTAAAAATCACGGGACGATCTCCGAAAAAATCCACTAGAATAATATGAGAGAATACAAAGATATCTTAATTTGAGTACAAACTCAAATTACTTCACCACAATAACTATGTGATGGAACCCAAATAAAACATCCTTTTATTTGAACTATCTTTCTCCCTCTCTATTTTCTAAAGCTTCACAGAAGCTTTTCTTTCTCTCCTTCTCTCCTTTTCTCCTTAAACTCTCGGATGGAGTATGCTGATTTTTGTTGGTGTGTATCATCCTTCTTCCTTAGCTTCTTTTTATAGCCAAATGAGGAGGAGAGAGGTTGGCTAAATTATGAGGTAGGTAGAAAAGTAGAAGGTGGAGTGGGTGGGTGAGGAAACATAATGAGTGGGAGTGGGTGGAATTGATAATGAGTGGGAGTGGGTGAAGACACCTTTTTGACTAACAATAACCGCATTCACATGTTTCTTTCTTTCTTTCTTTCTTTTCTTATGTAGTACTCCTAGCAGTACTACTACTTTTATTTTAGATAAAATAAAATAATTTATACTAGTATTTATTACTCCTCCACGGCTCCACTAGTAGTAATAATTTTTTATTCAGTTTTCTATCAAACACAAAATACACCTCCAATCCGCCCAAATAGCTTCAGCCCATCTGAGTGCTTTGGACAATGGCCTTTGAAACAAACTGGATTGGGCCCTGGAGTATCTTGGAATCCTTAAAACCAAAATTCAAACTGGATTGGCATCAATTTTGATTCGTTATTTTAAGAAATATATAAGGGAACGTTAAAAAGATTCTAGTATCAATATCTTCATTATCTTATATATTATAAATAAATAAACCTTCCTTAGGAGTAGAGAATTAATTCAACTTAAAGTTAATAGTCATTCAGTAGGATTCAATTGAATATTTATAAATATCTATAACATCTTTAAAACAATATATTCATTCAATATTATACTAAATTTATGGTATTTCTCTTTATCTCTTTATATATATTTTACGAACAATAAGAGCTTTATAATAATAATTATTATTATTTTGTTTTTTGATTATTGAATTCCATCACACATAATTATTAGTAGAATATATTTACAGTTCACACATAACCATTCAGGAAAGTATTGTTATCTCAAAATTAAAATCTATATATAAAAATTGGAACCAGTCAAAATAAGTATTTATTAATAACACTGCAACATTTATTATATTATGTAGCAAAAATAAAATACTAAACATTGATAGTTATAACGAATGGAAAAATAATCTAATATTATGTTTGACTAAGGCTACTTAATAAAAATGACGTAATTTTATTTTTTACAGTTAAGTTTTTCATTTTAAAATTATTTTTTTTAAAAAATTAATTATAAAATTTATGCAAAACTACGTAGTTTCATTGAAATTATTATATAGTTTTAGATACATTAAATTCAATTTTTCACAAATATTATATATGTATTACTATAATTAGAAGTATGCACAAGTACTTTAAAATTTTTTATTTTTCAAGAACTTTCATAAATTTCACAAAATTCAAGTAAATATTAACCGCCACATAGATGAAATATTCTATTCAAAATATATTAAATAGTTGTATCAAACAGTGTAATTTACTTATATATTAAAGTTAATTTACTTATATTCTTATATAAATATCATGTTTTTGAAAGTAATTTGAAGTATAAGTAATGAAAATTTATTTTGTTGTAAGATAGATATTAGTTTTATAATATTATTCTTTATATAAAAATACATATTAAAACAGCCCGGGAATTAGATTAGTATTCCTATGAAAATCCAATCTGAAATAAAGAAGCAGTACAAAGAACTTTTTTAAAAAACCCAAAAGATAATGGGGAAATACTATAATTACAGGAAACATGATGGGCAAATATTGAAATAATGTTTCGTGCCGAAACAGAGTAGTCGAAGCATCCCAAATTTGAAGAAACCGAATTCAAAAGCATTACAAATTCTTTAAAGTGCATTATATATAAGAGGGTAGAGAATTTTGTTTAGGCAAGAGGTGTAAATCCAGTGTACAATAATCACTAAACATAATCCAAATGTAGAAATACACAGCTGATATTATATACATGCAGTATCTACCTCTATGTAGTAGCAGTAGTAGTAGATGACAAGTAATTACACAGTAAAGACACAAATGTGTTGAAGTATTAATTAAAACCTTTATGATTGAGCTCTACTTCTTCTAGGAGAGATGTGAGAGAGCAGGGGATTTTTCATGACAACAGTGAACCCTTCTTTCTCTGAAAGATCAACATGATCATCACCACCGGCCTTCCATTCGAAGTACCAAATCAAATTGGCCACAAAATATTCCAAGTGAAGCAGAGCCAAACCTAAACCAGGGCATATCCTCCTCCCTGCACCGAAATGCATCATCTTGATTTCCCTACTCCCTGTTATATCAAACTCAAACCCCTCTCCTCCATTCATATTCAAGAATCTCTCAGGCTTGAACTCCATTGAATCATTCCACACCTTAGGATCCCTCCCCATCTCCGCAACCATAAAATTAACAATCGCATTCTTTGGAACCACATACCCACCCAATTCAACCTCCTCACTCACCGAGTGGGGCAGCACAAAGTGTGCAGGCGGATGGCGCCTCATTTAGGGCCGTAGCCGGCGGAGTTTATGTTGTGATGGTTGCTGGAAAGGATCCGATTGGTGGTAACGGATTTGGGACGGTCTGAGAAAACGGCGCCCTTCTGAACTAACGCACGGTGGGCGATGGAGTGGCTGAAGACGAATATGGAAGTCCGAGAGGCCAGTCTGATGGTGAGGATTGGACCGTACTTGAGCTTGAGGTCCTTAAGGATAAATTCCATCTCGAAGAATGACTTGTGGAGCCATAAAAAGCGACCGATCACCGGAATCTGAGTTGGTCCCGGCGGGAGCTTCTTGCTGTTGTTAATGGAGGAGGGAAAGAGGAGAGAAAAGAAGGATTTGAGGAGGGCAGAGATGCAGAGCGTGAGGAGGATGATGAACCAGGTCTCCATCTTTTTGCTCTGCCAAGCACGAAACCACAATCACGGGTTTTTGGGTTTTAGGCAAAATCAACACGAACTAAAGGTTGAGATCAAAAGTAGATTGTAATTATGGCTAATAGTATACGCGCATAATTAAATATAAAAGGAGAGAAATAGAGAAGGGAATGCAGTAAACTTGTCGTGATACCCAGATGAAGATGAACGCAGAAAGTACAAATTACCTTACTGTCTCTCTACAGGAGAAAGAACACACGCACAGTCGCACACTAGATAGATTTTAGAGAGAGATAGAGGAACATTTTAAGCAAACGTGTTCAACAAGTCTTCAACACGACAAATATATGAAGAAATTGGGGGCCATGCATTTCGTCGGTAGAGAATACGACAAACATGTTACTAGTGATCATAAAACAAGTCAAAAATTATGGCCTCATAATAATAATTAACTTAATAATTCGTCGGTCCAATTTTTTTTTGTTTTTCTTTTCCCTCCCAAAAAATTTATAATATTTTTTTAATTTAAATTTTTATAGAATTCAGTAATTTAAGTGTAATTTAAATACATATAAAAAAATATAATTGTACACCTAAATCACTAGATTCTGTAAAAATTTGAGTTAAAATAAATATTATAAATTTTTTGGGATTCAAAAGAAAAACAATGAACCGATCCCAAAAAATTGTCCGCGTAGACTTATTCTCTCTCTCTATATATATATAGAGCAATGCTACGCAGACAGAAAAATTGGACATTTTATAATTATTTTTTTTTGCTAGTGATCCTTAAAAAATGTATAGTATTTATTTCAACAGGAATTTTTATAAAATATAGTGTTTTAGGTGTAATTTGGATACATATACAATTACAGGCTATACAGTCTCACCTGTAATTGTATATATATCCAAATTACACCTAAAACACTATATTTTGTAAAAATTTCTGTTGAAATAAATACTATACATTTTTAAGGGTCACTAGCAAAAAAAAAATAAATAAAAAATTACAAAATGTCCAATAAACAACATTCATGTATGCCAAGACTTATATATATATATATATATATATATATATATATATATATATATATAGTAAAACCCTATTTAGGAATACTACATATAAGAATAACCTCTATAATATTATAAAAAAAATTGGTCCCAATTTGGGCCAATTATAAATAGGAATAACATCTAAATTATAATATGTTATATACTTTTAAGTTAAAATTATTAAGGAACTATACCTATATATAGTAATAATTTCATATATATATATATATATATATATATATATATATATATGAGAGAGAGAGACAATATTAATTTTAAAAGTCTACATTTTTTATAAATGACTACATTTCCTATAAAGAACTACATTTTCCTATAAAAGACTATATTTACTATAAAGGACTATATTTTTCTATAAAAGACTATATTTCCTATAAAAGACCACATTTTTCTACAAAAGACTAATTTACATAAATATTTTTTGAATAATAATTATTAGGGAGTTCTTATTGATATTTTTGTTAAAGTGGATATTTTTGGGTCTTCGAAAAATATTTTGTACCAATACCTCTATTTAGTAATAACCTCTCAATTAGAATACAAATAGTTTGGTCCCAAGTCTATTCTTAAATAGAGGTTTTAGTGTATATATATAAGAATATGCTTATTCTCATACACGCACTCTATGTGGACATGAAAATTAGACATTAGTATATTTAAATTTTATTTATTTATATTTTTACCCATCATTGAGGGTCAAAATACAAATAACTAAAATTTAAATACACTCATATTTAATTTTTATGTTCAATTTTTATGTCCACGAGTTTTTAATAATTATAGTATAATGTTGGAGGAGGGAGTAATTATATAAATGGGTCTCCTAATTTTTTTTACAATTAGTGTGCAATAATAATATCTGAATTATCCAACTTGCTGTTCCAACATTCATCTCCGCAAATTCTCTTCCCACTTTTCATTTCATTATTTTTCATTTTATAAAACACTTATCCACACTTGTTAATGCGTTCCGTTTAATTTTCTCTGCAAAACGGTATTCTTTCTTTCAAATAGAGGAAGTAAATTATTATATATTCTTTTTTATTTTCAAAATATAATATTAATATTGACTTTTTGAAATTAATTTGAGATATTTTTAAATTTAAGATTAATATAAATTAATCTATTTCTAGACAATATAATTATATAAATTATAAACCTTCTAAATAGTACTACTAACTATAAAGATTATTTTTTTTAAAAAAAATGATCAATAAATTATATTAAATTTGATCATATATATATATATATATATGATTCATAAAAGAAATTTTAAATTCATTTTTTCTCAATTAAAGCTAATAATGAATGTTTCTTAGAAAAGTGCGATGTTTGGCAGTAGTGTGGAACTGATGTACAGAAGTGATCGATGAAGATCCACGAGACATTAGTGGATCCACCAGTGGACCCAAAAATTACAACTATTTTGTAATAATAGTGGACATCTATTATTATTTTCTCTCTCTTCTTCCTTTAGTACCTTCTCTGTTCCGACCTCATTTCTTTACTACTACAACCATAAAACGCTTATACCAAAGTAACTAATAAAAAAAAGAACCTAATCGCATAGGTAGAGAGAGAAGAGAGATGATGTG
Organism: Panax ginseng; assembly: GCA_020205605.1. Classification (NCBI taxonomy): domain Eukaryota; kingdom Viridiplantae; phylum Streptophyta; class Magnoliopsida; order Apiales; family Araliaceae; genus Panax; species Panax ginseng. The sequence continues at coordinate 6,020,077 of CM035140.1, read as the reverse complement.
AAATGTAATATTGATAACAAAACTTTAGTACCAAAATAACCAAACATTTATACCAAGAGTAACCAAATCTACCTTCACACATGCAATATGAATTTGTTACCTTGGCTCTAAAAGTTTGGCAAACCAATTTTATGAAGGTAAATAAAAATAGAACACTTTGCATAGGAAGAGAGAGATAAGAGAGTGATGTGTAATGTAATATTGATAACCAACCCTTCGCATTTCAAGGTAATCAAACATTTATACAAAGTTAACTAAACTTTTATACCAAGGTAACCTTTTTTATGAATATTTGGTTACCCACAAAACTAAAATGGTTACCTTTGTATGAAAGTTTGGTTACCAAATGCAAAGTCAAATGCATTGGAATTTAAGAACATCACTAAAAAGCGAGGAAGCCTTTAAACAAGAATTACCAAAAAAGAAAAAAAAATCAACGATATCTTAAAGCTCACTACATTAAATGGTAATCAACTTAACCAACAAGCACATTTTGCGGATATTTAAGCACATTTTACGATCCAAGCTAAAGACTAATTTTTAAGAATCTAAATTAAAATTTACCCATCCAATATTCATGAAAATTAAGCGAACCCACTTATATATATATATATATATATATATATATATATATATATATATATATATATATAGAGAGAGAGAGAGAGAGAGAGACACTGTTAGGGGACATCCAGAGGAGAAGCGATTATGTAAGAGACCACAAATTCATAGAAACAAATGGATCTTCGCCAGAACAAAAGCTCAAGAACGAGAAAATGCAGATGAGAGAAGTGAGAAAAGCTAAAAGGAAGCCATGTATATGAGTTTTAGTGATATTTGGAAGAGAAAAGAACCAAATTTCTTAGCTCTTACATTATTAGAAAGAAGAAAACTAGAGACAGAGCAGAGGAAGAGAGAGAAATAAAAGAAAAGAGAGTGTGAATGTACGTGTTTATCATATATACGCCACTTTAGTTTGTTTTAATATGTAGATATATTAATTACTTAATTTAATACTAATTCATTAAATTAAGGGATCCTAATTGAATACTAATTTCTTAAATTAAGGAAATTCTAATTGCACTAGTATTGTAAATAAATATGGAAGTGTATTAGTTGTGTAAAAATTTTATGAGTGCAATATTGTTATAATTATTTTTAAAAATGTAATAGAATATGTAATTGTTCCTTAAGTTAAAGACTAATTAAAATTTTAAATAAATTTTGTCTTGGCTAGGTCATCTACCTTCCACAAAAGTAAGGTGCCCCTTGGGACCCAAACCCAAGAGCAATTCCCTCGTATATAAAAATATTAAAAGTTTAATTCCTAACCTATGTGAGATTTATTTTTTCATACATGTATTTATTACTCCCTCTGTCCCAAATTATCTGCTGTTTTAGCAGAAATATTTTGTCCCACAATATCTATTTTTTTCAAGATTTCAATACATTTTTTTCTTTTGTTTTTCAAGTTTGCCCCTTTACCTTAATTGTTGATAGTCATTACTCATTCAAGGCTCTCATCTTTTTTAAGCATCATTTTCATATTCCCTCCAATAAGAATGTGATTGTCAAAGTTATGCTTCTTAAAAGACCTTGGCACACTCTTCCATGGACAATCTCCTTTTATTAAAGCCTTAATTGCAGAAAACAAAAAATCAGCACATAAGGGTATTTTAGTATTTTTATCATACATATTGGCATGTGTGTGGAACTCTAGAACAACAGATAATTTGAGACGGAAGGAGTATCTTTTATCATTTTCAAGTGTGATATTTGGGAGTTAATATCTCATTCATTACTTCATGAATTTGAGCTTTCAAATACTTAATTTAATCTACTAATTAATGGAGTAGAACACATTAATATATAGAATCATTAAAAATAATTAATGACATTCACATTAATTTAAGCTCAAATTCTAACACATACACATACACACACACACACACACACATATATATATATATATATATATATATATATATATATATATATTTGAAATTAAAATAATACCCCTAGCTAGCTAGCTGGTGTCATGTAATTCTTTGCATGTACTTGAAGAATTACATTCAAATAATAATTGAGGATGATATGTGAAATTAGAATTTAGAAGTTGTACGTTGTTTTAATTTTTAATTTTTTTTACTTGAGTATCATGACGTGTAGTTTGTCAAATAAGTCCTTAAATTTTGTCGTGTATATATTTGAGGGACAAAAGAAAATTTCATTAAAATCTAAAATTAAATTATATCGTGTGACTGACAAGTGCTAGATCTTAAATAACATAAAATAAAAAGTTGAAACCCCGATTTTAAGACAGATGTGATCATATGTGAATAAAAGTTACCGCCGTCACGTCCGATTTGTATTTATAAATATGACCAACTATATAATAGAATGTTAAATGGAAGCCAAGCCAAGTCGTCCTTCAATGTTAATAATTTAATTTTTAGGTAAATTATATTAAGTGTGCCATATTCAAGAATTAATAAAAAAATGTTCTTTAATTTCGTAATATATATTGAGGAGAGAATGTAAAGAAATATTTTGATCAAATACTTTAAAAGACAAAAATATATCAAAATTATAAGGGTATAAATTAAGAAACTGATCGGGTAACTACTTGACAATTAGTAAAGTAAAATAAATGAATCATTGCTACTGTTCAATAATTTAATCTAGGATCAGGATGAGGATGAGGGATCCGGATCCTCTGTGAAGATCTTGTGAGCCCTTTTCCTTTTTGTTCCATTTTTCTTCTCAGGAGGCGAGAATGTAGCGAGTACGAGTCGGGGTATGGAATGATGGTTATAGAGAGAGTTGTTTAGTAATCCTCACCATTTTTGTAAAATAATGTATCAATAAATGTGATGAGAATTTATTTGGGTATAGATATTATGCAGAAGATAATATTTGTATTCAAACTCACGATTTCTTCATTGTAATAATAAAGTTGTAGTTGTTTAAACATCCATGTATTGACAACTCGAATGGGTGATGTATACCTATTTTGGGGTGTATCACGGTTGGTATCGAAGCTTAGGATATGATCTCTGGCGGAGATCGGGGAATAGAACTAGGAGGAGAGATGAGTAAATCCTTCGCTAGTATGTCCTACCTAAGCTTATTTGTTGGTCGGTCATAATATAGGATATTATGTGATATGTTAATTTGTTTAATTAACCCTTGTTTTGTGGCGATATTTAAAAATGGCATCCAAAATGTTGAGATAAGCATTGGAGCACGTGAGGAGGCCGTTGAGTCTCCACGGATCAATAATCAAGAAAATATGCAACCAAATGACAATAATCCTCATGAAAATAATAACACAGATGAAATAGTGAATGATGAGATGGTCGAGAGGCTTTATGCAATTCACGCAACAACAGTAAAGGCTCCTCATTCAAAATGCGGTAAAACATTGATAACTCTCGGATGGTCACCGCTAAGCGCTTTAAGGAGCAATTCATGCAACAACGAATGAAGGCGCCCTATCCATAATACGGGTGGAAATGATAAAGAACGCTATGGCATCATGACACCAAGCGATTCGAGGAGTTGGACCACCAAATTTCCATGGAAAGCCGGATCCGTCAAGCGCGTAACGTGGGTAAAGCAAATTACCAAGATATTTAATGTCTTGGGATGCACGGAGAAACGAAGGTTCCATTCGCCACCTTTATGTTTCGTGGTGAAGCAAATTCACGGTGGGAATCTCGTGAGCGTACCAGACCAGATGCACCCAACATGTCTTGGAAAGATTTCGTGAAACTTTTCAATGACATGTATTTTCCTGAAAGTATTCGTCATATGAAAGAGGTAGAGTTTATTAGACTGGAGCAGAACAACATGACGGTGTCTCAGTATGAAGCAAAATTTGCGGAGTTGTCCAGGTTTGCACCTCATTTGGTGGAAAACGAGGAACGAATGACGCGTATGTTTCTGAGGGGTCTAAAACCCGAGATTCGACAATATCTTATCTCTCATAAATTTTCTTTATATTCAGATGTTGTAAACAGGGCTCAATTATTAGAGCGTGATAACGAGTATGTTCAACCGAGGACCACAACCGTGGTCATATCGGTGATGTGATCATCGAATCGATGACCGATGGGGAGGAAAGAATACGACAAAGGCGGTAACCACTTTCGGATGGTAATCGTGGCTATGATAATAGGAGAGGTGACTCAAGTGGAAATTTCGAAAGAGAAGATTCAACAATGACGGAAGACATCGATAAAAAGACCAAAGACCAACAACAAATTCTAGGAGAGGAGAATCACCGCCGCTAGATGTTACAAATCTGGGAAGGAAGGACGTATCATTAACCCATCCCACAACAATCCAATGTATGTTTTATAATTAATCTATAATTATTATTTTATTCGTACTAAAATTAAATAGCTTTATATTAATTTTAAATTTAAAAATTTTTTCAAATTAACTTTAAAAATTTAAAAGATATCTTTAATTTTAAACATTTCAAAAGTAATTAATCACGAGTACCTTTCTTTTTCCATGAGAAGAAAAGCACCACATGTCATGCTCTGATTGGTGATATAATGAATTACCTGGCCATATCAATAATAAAGAAAATAGCTGTCAACTCTAGAAGATGGTTCGTCAATTATTAATTTGCAATAACTATACATGAAGGAATCCTTCTATATAAAGTTTGACTATGAATCTATCACGTGGGCACCATACAATTTGTTCCCCTCAACCCCAATTTAATAATAAATAAAAAAAGTAACAAAGAAAAAAATAAGATGTAACCATTAATCCTAAAATTAATTACAATAATCCATATCTCGGTACTAATCAATTAAGCTAGCTACAGTTACATGTATATCTAACTTATAATAAAATCAAGAATTTGTAAAAAAAAAACCAATTAATCTAGATATACATAGAGGACAAAAGGGAATTTAAGAAATGCCCGATCAAACTTATTTATACATCACTGTAAATAGTGACATTTTTAAAAAGCCTTCCTAAAAACTCAAAATAAGAACATGATAAAAAAAATTAATATTTATTCTTTTAAAATTTTAAATAAAAGGATCTTACATTATTAATTTTTTAAAAATCGACAGATAGTATCTTATATACTGTCTATCATATTTATAAACAATATTAAGTTTGATTAAAACAATGTTCTATTATATATGCATATATATATGCATGGTTGCATGCATATATATGTATCTTATAATCCTAATGGCAAGATATCACATGGATGGTATGAGATTTTGATATTGGTATTTATAAATTTTGAATTCTCCAACCTTAACGGCTATTGTTTAATTAAGGACCCTTCCCATGATTTGTAACTTTTAAGGTGTGATATATATTTATATATAAACTTGCTCACAGAAAGCTCTGACGTAGGCTAGAGTTATATATACAGATAGCTAGCTTCTTCAGAGTGTATCTCATCATCGATCTTTGTGTATATATTTTAGGGCTTGTGTGAGCAGTACTACTACTCCAGTTCAATATGAAAAGAAAACTAGAAGTCTAGAACAACAACAGGAAATCTTAAGTCGATCTAGATTAATATAAAACACATCTATCCTTCAACTATATATATAATATACACGTACGTAATACCAAAACGAGTTTCGTGAGTTTATTAAGCCGTTTATTATGCGCAACTCGTTTAACTACGTAGAATGATTGTTTTTATTATTGTTGTTATTTGAATAATCTTTGTTGTTAGCAGTAGCATCTAGTACAGTAAGCCTTGTACGTATTTAATGTTTTTTTGATCTAGTTATACATGAATAAATTAATTAATTAATCAAATAGTCTAGATTAGTACTGTCAAATGACTAATATAGTGATGCATCGCCCTTGGGCATCGACAAAGCAGTGAGGATAATATTGACAAAAATAATAGAGTACTTACAATAATTGTGTGTTACATATGAAAACGTACGTAGAGGTAATGGCAATGCCACTCTTTAAAAAGAAAAGAGAATATTATACGAAAGACTAGGAAAAGAGAACAGAAAGCAACTTCAATAATGGCCCCATTACATCTCAACGTATTAGGTCCATGATGTGATCTTCATCATTTTTCTCTTTTCTCTCCCTAGCTAGCTCCATTAATCCTATTAATTTCCACCTTCAATATTTATATTCTTTCCCTTATTTAACAAACAAAAATTATTCCATTTGTTTATAATTAATGGACAGAGGGAAAGAGTTGGCTGAGGGATCCGGTGATCCCCCGGCTACACCTAACCGCTACGAGTTGCAAAAGCGACGAGACTGGAACACTTTTGGCCAGTATTTGAGGAACCAGAGGCCTCCGGTTTCAGTCACACAGTGCAATAGCAACCACGTGCTGGAGTTTCTTCGATATCTCGATCAGTTCGGGAAGACTAAAGTTCATATGCAAGGGTGCATATTTTATGGGGAGCCTGAGCCACCAGCTCCTTGTACTTGTTCACTTAGACAGGCTTGGGGCAGCCTGGATGCGCTCATCGGGAGGCTTCGAGCTGCCTACGAAGAGAACGGAGGCTCATCGGAGACCAATCCTTTTGCTAGCAGTGCAATTCGTGTGCATCTGAGGGAGGTGAAGGAGTGTCAAGCTAAGGCCAGGGGTATTCCTTATAAGAAGAAAAAGAAAAAGAGTGCTAACAAGAGAGACGATGATTCGAGTTCGGGCACACACTCTTGATCATTCGTGTAACTCTTTTGGGTATGGTAATTTTTTCCAACTCTTCACAAGTCTATATATATATATATATGTGTGTGTTGGTTTTTATAGATGAATATTACTCAAGTCTACAATTAGTTCTAATTAACTAGATTTGTCTACATAAGAAAAATGGACAGGTGCTGATTAAATAAACATTGTGGGTGGTACAGATCCGATTATTTAATTAAAATCAGATATCTACAATTTCTATGACAATTCACATTGAAATTGTTCATTAATTCTATATAGGCAGATATCTCTTCTTAGTTTAATTAGTAATGGTAAACCCTAAAAATAATTCCGAGGATTTCAAAAGATATATCTACTTGTATGTGATCACTTGTGACTATTGTATATGTACTAATGTAGTCCATCCAGTCATATGGATCGATGACGAATCTCTTTCTCGGCGTCTCTGATCAGACATACATCACTCATATTGATTTTGATGTCATGAAATTGTTCCTAACTTGATTACCATATGTTAAGTCTCTCTCTCTCTCTCTAGATATATAGGAATAAGTTGAATTTTGTCTAGAAAGACAGTTACGTTGCAATTGTGTAGCAATGACAGGCCAACAAATGCAACTCTCTTACTATATTAATGCAACAAATTCCTATACAAGCTTGGCATATATACATATAGTAAGTTGTGGGACAACTTCATGGAATCCAAATCTCATGCAAAATAGTACACAAATTTGTTTATTTTTCAAATTTCACATTTCCATGTCAGTTTTTGCTTTAGTGCATGTATCTTTTAGGATTCTGCAGATTTTTCTGTACCCCATTTTTGGACTCAAATCCTTATGCATGGTGGTATATATCTTAGACAAATTATATAATACTAATATAAGGTTTCTTTACATGAATGATAAATCAGTTTATTATATATATTAGATGTTCATGTATTCTAATTTCTAGCTGCTCCTATGGCCTCTCACATTATTCTGTTTTTAAATCAAAAGTACTCATATTTGCAAATCTTGCAGATGTAGGAGAACAACTTGCTAATATCGGAGTCACATAATTTATCTATGTAAACAACAAATCCTATTCATTTTCATGCCCCCACTTTCTCACTTCTTTAGTGCATAAAATCTTTGAATGGGCAGCTTAGATAAATGAATATCCCTGCGTTATTGTCCTTTGCAACTTTATTAGATTGTTCTCTGTCCGTATTAGATTTTGTGGGACATTTTTTATATTCCATTTTGTCTTAATGCTTTGGTCAAAAATGTAACTTGCACTCCATTCAGGGGGGGAAACCCACATGAATGCTGGCTTTTATGCACCATTTGCAAATATTGCACTTTATTGTTTTTAGTAAGTTCTTTAGGATCTTGACTGTTGGTTTCTCAATCAAGTCATTAACTTGGAAAAGAAAAAAAAGGATTATAGGTTAGTAACACCTTATATAATTAAGACCAGATGTTTTTGTGGTTGAGCTAAGATAATCGATAAATTGAGAGGTCTTGGGGTTGAAATTTTTATGTTTTAATTTGACTGAGATAATCATCTCTCTCTCTCTCTCTCTATATATATATATATATATATATATATATATATATATATATATGTTTTAGACAAAAACGAAATTAGATTTCTATTGAAACATTCAACACAAAACGAAATAAAGTAAAAATGTTTTAGGGTATCCTCAGACACTCTGCTTTGGCCATGAGATACTGACCATTGATGACCATTACATTACTGCTAAAATAAATATCTTGCCACATGCAGACACGAATATTATTGTCTTATATATCAATTTTTTCCCTTTTCTATTCATGACAAATAAATTTCCAGTTGTAGAAAAAACATTCTAGAGTTACTAAAACATTCCATGAAAGAATCAGACTAGACGTAGCTCAAGTCATGAAGTACTCTTGTCCTTAATTGTGTGGAAAGAAAATGTTCGTATCTTAGCTCATATGTGTGTGTAAACCTAGAAGGCAAATTTAATTACGAGGGAAAGAGAAAGAGAGATAATTCTCTGTATTTAAGTGTGTGACCAGCTATATATACATACAACTACATATACTAGGCTTAGGGTAGGTAGATTAAGTTGTTAATTAGTTTGAGAAGGATAATATATATATACCTCATTCCCACACTGAATGTGTTTGATGAAATGCACTGTACGCATATATATATATATATATATATATATATATATATATATATATATATATCAACTCTATTTCAAAAATTAAAGTACTAATTAACTTGTCATGATACCATTTATCATTGAAGAAATGGTTAGGAGTTTCATTTAACCCACTTTGAGGTCATTTATAGGAGGAGACTATGTCGATCGAGTAATCAAATGACAACTTCAACCCTCAGTCTTCTATATATCTATCATCCGTCTCCTCTCACATAGTCACACGCAAACATGATAAAGAAGGCATTGCAATATTATTTCCATTTTAAAATCTTCAGTTAATTTCTTTTGTACATTTGGTGCTATTGTTTCCAATATTTCTATATCTTCTGTTAATTTGTTTTGTACATATTGGTGCTTGGTGCATTTATTTAATTTTTCTTTCAGGTTTGATCAAGATACAATATATAGAAAGGTAATAAATTAGGGCAAAAGAAAAGTATATATGATCATATATATACCTCAATATACAATATCAGAATATTAATTAATTCTTAACCTAAACATATAAGTATATTATTGTAATTAACAATATATATATAAGGGAAAGTACAAGCTGGTAATTAAATGTATACATTAACACTATTCTTGCAAAAATATATATATGCATATGATCGATCACTTGCTTATGTAAATTGACCTTAAATATTGGAGAGGCCGGTGCTAGGGAGTATTTTGTTTAATCTCATGCCATACAAATTAATTCCTTAGATAGACAATAATTTTATTGTAATATCTGGCTGCATGCAGGATGATGCGTTAAGTCTGGAGAAGAGACAGTACGTAGAACTGCATATTGAAATTGCAGTATATATGTGATTCGATCGACGCGCTACTGCCTTTTCAGTTTGCTGGTAGAATAATCCCAAAGACTTTTATTTCAGTAACTCACCAAGTCTATATGCTGGTTTTCAAGAGTCCGCATTTCGTACCGAGTAAGAGATTAATTTGTAAGCTATAGAGATCATAAACCTATATATTTATGTAACTGATGCTCGATCTCTATATATATATTCATGCATATATACATGTTTCCTCTCGTTGCACGTATTTTAATAAAAATGGTTCGCATTATTTTATTTTGTCCATATAAATTTTTTAGTACACTTTTCTATTTCTTCTCTGAAACTATAAAATGCAAATGCGACCACTGAATTTTAGGGGTTTTTAGGTATTGAGCCCTTTTCTCTTGGTTGAACTTTAGGGGTTTTTGGGTATTGAGCCCTTTTCTTTTGGTCAACGCATTTTGAACCCTTTTTTATTAAAAAATTTGGACTTCAAGCCCTTGTTGCCAAATATGCGTTGACTTGCTCAACTGACCACCCAAGCTACACAAGTTAGATGTTATATTTTCGCAAGGATTATACTTTATAACCGAACAAAGAATTTTTTACAAAAACAGATTTTTTTTAAAAAAAACAAAATTTTAAAAACGGGTATGATAGGTGGTCTTTCTCCTTCCTTAACAACGGGTGCTGGTGCTGACGTCTTTCCATCATTGTTGAATCTCCTTTTCTTGAAATGTCCATTCTTATTGTTTTGACCACGATTACCACCGGTGGTTACCATTTCGCCTGTTGATTCTCCACGCTTGTTGTCACCACCGCGATGATCGCTTCTCATCGGTATTATCATTTTATCTACCGCTTCTTTTGGTTGCGTTGACTTTCGTTATCGCTGCTTCACCAATCGAGCCCCTATTTACAACATCTCGAATACAAACACAGCTTTATGAGAAATAAGATGTTGGCGTATTTCGCTTCAAACCTCTTAAAAACATTCGCGCCATTCTCTTTTCATTATCCACCAAGTGGGGACGAAATAGGATAACTCCGCAAATTTTGCCTCGACATTCACGACACTCACTCATATTGTTTTGCTCCAATTTGATAAACTCCACCTCCTTCATGTGACGAATACTTTCGGAAAGTATTTGTCGTTGAACGCTCTTGGAACTTCTCCCAAGACATCTTTAAAGACGGCGGACGATGAGTACGTTTCTGGATTCCCACCAAGAATCGCTTCCAAGCGCTAACATAAAAGCGCAAAGAACTTTTTGCCTCTCGAGCATCCCAAGACATCAAACATCTTGGTGATCTGTTTTATCCATGCTTCGCCATAAGTGGTTTTGGCTCTCCCTTAAACTCCGGTGGTCCCAGCTCTTTGAACTGCTTAGCGGTGACCTGCCATGAGAGTTTCCAAAGAGTTTCCACTACATTTTGGAGGTGAATGCTTCTTTCTTTGCGTGATGAATTGCATAAAGCCTCCGAACAATCCATCATTCAAAGATTTGGTCGGTGTTGTTGTTTGCATGAGGATTATCGCCTTCGATGCACATTCTCCTCGATTATTGATATGTGAGACTCAACGGTCTCTCGTGCTCCATTCTTTATTCTCAACATTTTCGGATGTCATTTTGAGATCTCGCCACAAAAAAAAGGTTAATTGACACGTAACATAATATCTCTAAACTCTGACCAACCAATTTAAATACAAAATAAATTTAAGTAGGTCATACTAGCGAAAAATTCTCCGTCTCTTCCCTCCTAGTTCTAGTCTCACATCTTAGCCAAGGATCATATCCCTAAGCTTTGATACCAACTGTGACGCCCCCAAAATTAGGTATACATCACCCATCTTGGGTCGTCGACATACGGGTACGTAATTCAAATACAACTTACTAATACAACTGTCGTGTACAATACGACAAACATAAACTGTGAGTTTGAATACAAATATTATCTACTAGAGATTATACAAACTTAAAAGGAGTCCTCATTACAATTATTATCATACTATTTCACAGAAAAGTGAGGACTACTAATACTATCTTCTGGACCATTACTCCGTTCCCCGACTCGTCCCATCTATATTCTCATTTCTTGAAGAGAACAGTGAAAGAAAAGGTGAGCTCAACTAGCCCAGTAAGAAATATTATGACTAAGATAATGCAGAATAAATTATCATTAGTCTCCAACAATGTTAAACCGATAAAATATAATAGACATCAAGTTTAATCTGCAATGAACAAACAATCCATTAAAAGAGTCAAGTAGAAAATAAAATCTACTATCTTTTATGATTTAAAAGGTTTTTCATCAAGTATCGCCATTGAGACTCAGCTTTAATAAATAATTCACATCATCGAATCACCCCTCGCATTACTAGCTTAAAGATATTCTTTAGTATCACGACCACAATTATCCATGCCTACTCACGGGCGAGAATATTTGTGTATTTATTAATGGTTATGATTATGCCAACAACTCATCCATCAATGCACTTTATGGGCCAATGAGAACTTTTATCACATCATTTGTAACATTACGGTCATTATTACAATTCAGAATAATCCTGGTCATAATCATACCAAGTCCATCTATGCACTACGTGCCACAGATGACATTCAACAAAATATAAACATGAGGATGATGACAATGATATAAGAATTCAATAAAACAAGTTCAAGAATTATTTTATCCAGAATTATTAACGTCCAAATTGTCAACACGATATCTTGTTTTGAGAGTAAAATTCAAGAATGATCGGAAGAATATTTCCATGAAAAGATCTTTGGATGAAGCGAAATATCAAGGATATTCTACTAATTTCATGGAGTATAGAGTCAAAACTTTAACCAACCGAGTATAATAAAAATGGAATAACAAAAAAATCACCATGCATGCAGTCTTGGCGAGACGAGTTATTCCAACAGAATAATAATAACGGAACCAAATCGGGCAAAATTTTGCACCGACAAAGATGTTCCAACCGAATAATAAAGAAGAACCGGTCCCGTGTAAAACCTGTGCATGTGGATGTTCCAATGAGAATAATAACTGGAACCGTGTCGGGCAAAATTTGCAAACGGGATGTTCCAACAGAATAATAAAGATTTTAACCCGGTCCGGTGTAAAACACAGACGCAGAATGTTCCAATGTAATAATAGAAGAATGTAACCAAGTATAGGGTAGATCATGGCGTATACAAAGTTATTCCAAATGTAATAATAAGAAATGGAATAACAATGATTCTTCTTCATGAATAAGAAAGAATAACACCCTTACGAGTACAACAAATAATATCCCCTACCTTAAGAAGAAAATCTTTGGATATATAAGTAGTGAAGTATCGAGAATACTTTCTTCTTTCTCTCTATAGTTTATCTCTCTGTAGTTTAGTTGAATTCGTAAGAAAATAATAAATGAATGAAGCTTCTATTTATAGAAAAATGTAATGCATAAGAATTAACTCATGAGCAATTAGAGATTGATTTACTTTAATCGACGGTCCATATTTAAAGCAAAATAAAATATAATATATTCTATTTATAATTTAATAAAACGAATAACTTTATAAAAGATTTTACTATATGCAAACACTACGCAGCACTATGCATAATAAAATATAATATATTCTAATTATTGTCTAATAAAATGTATAACTTTATAAAAGTATTCTGCTTTTTATATAAAAAAAGATTTTACTATGCAAAATACTATGTGTACCTTTATGCAACACTATGCATAATAGAATATAATATATTCTATTTATAGAATAACTTTATAAAAGTATTCATTTTTTATAAAAAGATTTTCTCAGTATTATTACATTAATAATACCAACAAAAGCTGAATGACTTATCACTTAAGCATCAATAATTAATACCGTATGCTACTATGCAACCACGCCAGACATCGCATTTTCTTTAACACGGATGTTTCAACAGCTTATTCAGTGAAACTTCCTTAGCAGAGTTATTTTCATAAAGTATTTTTGTCGTTTTCTCAATTCGACAATAATTTTGTTGTGGGATCCACCAATGATTGTGCCGTTGTACTAATATTCTCTGTTAAAACGAATATTCCCCGACCAATCGAATATTATATAACAACTTGCGTACTTTGCAAAATTTATAAATATTACCCACAACTATTATATCAATTTCACTCCATAATATTCAAAAATAATATTTATAGAAAATTCATCTTTATTCAAAAAGTTGGGGTTTTACAAAAGGGTTCAAAATGCTTTGACCAAAAAAAAATAGCTCAATACGCAAAACCCCTAAAGTTCAGTGGTCACATTTGCATTTTACCCAATTGTATTATGATCCTTAGTTCTGGAATTGGTTACTATGAAGTTTATTTTTGGGTAAGTTGGTTGTCAACATTCTATTGGCCAATTAACCAATTTACCAAAAAATAAACTTCATGCTAACCGGATCCGTTAGTTCTCATCGGTCGATTGCCTAATTAATGGGTGCAGGACTTGAGTTTAAAGGCATTCTTTAACATAACCTCACCTCGTAAATTAAAGATTTACTTCTAGTATGTATGTGTGTGTGTGTGTATATATATATATATATATATATATCAATTTTAGTACATGTATTTGATATGACTTACAATTTGGTACCAAGTAAAAAAAGTTACAAATCAAAGATTGTATTTCGAAAATGTTACACTCCGTTAAACATTAGGGACACGACTTATAATTTGATAACCGAAGTGAAAAAAGTTACAAATTGGTGATTGTACTCAATTTTTTTTATATTTTGATACTTGTACTTTCTAATTTTTAAATAATAGTTAAAATTGATCCAACGGGAGATACAAACATACAGAGGGATACTCGAAGTCGACGCGAAGAAGATCCTCGATGTTTTGCTCCATCTTTTCTTGCCTCCCACATTTGCATCATTGCTCCACAGTGACACCGACTTGAAAACTCTGGTGTAATCCATTCATTTTTGTTGCATGAACTACAATCTTCTTTTCCGATTTCATTTACGATTCCACTCCAAGACGAGTTCATCCTTTCAATTAAACACTGAAAACCCTTTAATAAATATATGGGAACTAGTAATCAATGGAGAATCGAGACAAGAAGAATGAGAGAAGAAGAAGGACAGAAGTAATGAACCCTAATTTTCAAATGAATAAAGATGAAACCTCACTGCTTAATCTGAAGTGTAACATTTTTTTCGAAAGACAATCACCGGTTGTAACTTTTTCACTTCTAGTACCAAATTGTAAGTCGTGTCCCTAATATTTAACGAGTGTAATATTTTTCGAATACAATCACCGAGTTTATAACTTTTTCACTTGGTACTAAATTGTAAGTCGTGTCCCAAAGATAGTACTTAAAAGTTAATTTATCCATATATATATATATATATATATATATATATATATATATATATATATATGGTTCAATTAAGTTAGATTTTATATGTACTAGATGAATTAATTAGGATCTTGCCAATAATTAAATAGATTTATTTAACAAGATCGAGACCCAATACATCTAATCTTAAAGTACATGTTCTGTTCAAATTTTGGTAAAAGCATAATTAATTAGTTATCAATTTTAATTTAAGAAGATGAACAACGACTAACGAGCGAGGTTGGGTAAATACCAAATTAATTAAAACAACTTAATAAAATTTTATTTGTTTATTATTACAAGATTAATTAATTATATTTAATTGAGAAGTGGGAGAGGGAAGTGAAGTGAAGATAGATCCCAAGCCTTATCTGCACCTGCACGACTATTATAAGTTATCGACAAAAACATAATTTACACCTCAAACTTTATTTTCTATTTATTTTTACATTTCAAATTTAAAAACGTATCTAAATACACTCCAAACTTAATTATACATAACAAAACACAAATTTGGGTTCAAATTGTCTTTTAGTATTAAAAATTGGCAAAAATAATTAATTTTAAATAAAATAAAATAATTTTAAAATAATTAATTTTAAAATAAAATAAAAAAAATATTTTAAAATAAAATAATAAAATTAAAATAAATATTTGAAATTAATGATTAATAATTAATTTTTTAAAAACAATTTTTTTTAAAAAACAAAATTATAAAACAGATTTTATTTTGTAAAAAATATGTTTTTACAAAAAAATTATGTTTTTACAAAAAAAATTTAAAAATCTGTTTTTACAAAATTGTAAAATAAAATTGTGTTTACCTAATTGTAAAATACAATTTTTTAAAAAATTATTTTTTACAAAATTGTAAAATAAAATTGTGTTTTACAAAATTATAAAATACAATTTTTTTTACAAAATTGTGTTTAAAAACAGAATTTTTAAAACTTGTAAATAAAATTGCTTTTTACAAAAAAAAATTGTAAAAGCAGAGTTTAAATATCTGCTTTTTGTTTTTAAAAACAGAATTTTTTTAAACAGAAATTTTATTTTACAAGTTTTTTTAAAAAAAATCTGTTTTTAAAAATTATTGTTTTAAAAAAAATATGTTTTTAAACATTTTGTTTTTAAAACAAAAAATGTATTTTTTTAACTTGTAAAATAAAATTACATTTTTGTAAATTTATTTTTTGTAAATTTCTATTTTTAAAAATAAAAATAGAATTTCTTTTATGTGGCAAAAATGATTTTTTTACAAGTTAATGATTTTTTTAATAGGAATGATTAATAATTAATTTTAAAAATAAAAATAAAATAATCGTTTTACAAGTTAATGATTAATTATTAATTCCAAATATTTTTTTTTTATTTTTTTATTTAAATGTAATTATTTTTGCCAATTTTTAATACTAAAAGACAATTTGCAACCCAAACTTGTGTTACAACTAAGGCTGTAAAATGAGCAAATCGTTCGGGCTCGATTCGTACTCGTTCCACTAAAAGTTCGATTTGAGTTCGACTCGAAATATAAATGAGTCAAATATGAGCACATTTTAAAGTTCGATAAATTACTCGAACCTCCTCAAATTATAATTTTCTATCTCGGATCATATTCGTTGAAAAAAGTCTAAACCGTCTTTCGAGCTCGATTCAAATCGTCTATTTCACTTCGTAGTACTAAATGAGCCTCAATCAAACCTTATTCTATACTCGATAAATTTTGTGAACCAAATCTGAGCAACTCAATACTCGGATCGACTCGGTTCGTTTACACCCTTAGTTACAACCTTAGCCGATCACTTTTGACCGGTTAAGTGAAGAAAATGTACGTTTTGTTACGTATAATGAAGTTTGGGGTGTACTTAGACACGTATAATGAAGTTTGCTTCCTATTTTTCTTCTACAGATTGAGATGAAGAAAAAAGATTGCTTAAATTATATTAGTATTTCTTAAATGGACTAAATAGCATATCTGACCCTCCTATTTGTCATATTTTTGCTAAACTATTCTTTAAACTTATTTTTTAGCACAACTGTTCCTCAATGATGCATTAGTTGTGCAAAAGTGTTCCTTTCTATTTTTGGTCAATTTCCGTTAATCGAAAAAAGATGTTTTCTGTTGTCAAATGTTTCTTTGGTCAAATGTTCCCTAAACTTATCATTTTATTTAACTTGATCTAATTAATTAAATTATAAACTTGTGCGATAAATAACATAAATGTTAAAAATAACAAATATTCATTTTATCAAAAAAATCATACACTTCTTTACTTATGAAATTTCTAAAATGTTAAAATTTCCGTAATATACATTCAAGCACAAGTTTTTCTAATTTAAAAGTAAATTTTAATGCCCATAAAAGTGCAAATTAACACCAAAAAAATTATATTTTTTCAAATATTAAAATTTATGTAAAACAAACTTAAAAATACTTATTCTGAGCAATCTTATAATTCATATAAAAAGTATTAAAAATTATGTTAGTTATGTTTAATCAAAAAAAATTGTTTCATAAGATTTTAAAATTGATGGAGATTTCAAAAAATGGGTTTTAGAATTTTGCTACCTAGTTATTTGCTGACAATTATTTTAGTGTAAAATATATGATTACACCGTTTAATATTTTCAACATTTGTTTATGTTGGCCCTTATTAGGGGATTAAAACATCATTGAATATTTGGGGATCTGTTTTAGAGTCTGTTGACTTTAGTAATTCATGGTATAGCATTTGTTCTTATTGAATCTGTATGAAAAACTTTAATTTCTATTGGAGCATGCACAAATTTTGATTACGTAATTACATACAATACATGTATCTTCAATGATAAATAAAATTCACTATCAATTGAGGAATGTCATTGCTTTTTTTCATCTGATGATCTAGGCGTTATTAAGATCAAATTCTAATTAATCAAAAATTGAAGGGGATTTTAATTTATAATAAAGTTGTGCGTAAGATTTGTTTCGTAACAATTTTTTTTTAAATTTGTTTAAGCAAATTTTAATATTTAGAAAAAAAATGTAATTTTTTTATGTTAATTTAAACTTTTTATGAGTATTAAAATTTTATTTTTACATTGGAAAATTTTATGTTTGAATGTATATTATGCAAATTTTAATATTTGAGAAATTTAATTAGTGAAAAGTGTATGAATTTATTTCCTTGATAAAATAAATATTAGTTATTTTTTGACATTTATGTTATTTATTGCCCAAGTTCATAATTTAATTAATTATATCAAGTTGAATGAAAATGATAAAAGTTTGGAGAAACATTTGACTAACGAAAAATATTTTGTTTGACTAACGGAAATTGACCAAAAATAGAAAAGGAACACTTTGGCACAACTAATGTATCATTGAGGAACAGTTGTGCTAAAAAAATATTTAAGGGTCACTTTAGCAAAAACATGTTAAATAGAAGGGTCAGATATGCTATTTAGTCTCTTAAATGACTAGCTAGGTCTATTTAAATTTTCCTTTATATATATATATATATATATATATATATATATATATATCATGACGTCCCCAAAATAGGTCCATTCCATCCAACCCATTCTGAAGTCGCCAAATACATGATATACGAAAACAACTACAACTTTATTACAACAATTGTCGTGGAAAATACAACAACACATATATTGTGAGTTTGGATACAAATATATACCAAGCTGTAACTCTGGACACCAACTTTGGATAAAGACGTTACCATGACACCTTACATAAAGGTACAATTAAAAACTGCTTTTAGAAATTAAAACCTTTGGGAAGTCTTTAAAGAAACCTTCAGACATGGTAGGCCATGCGTGCCTAGGTTATGATAGATATCATATAGCCACAAATTATCCTTGGTTGACCACCGCTTCTATTCCCTCACATATCTCGGCCGACCCAAATACACTCGTATTACACCGAAAGGAATCAGTGAAGAAAAAGGGTGAAAACCTGACAACTACCAAGAAAGAATATCATGACTAAAGATAATTAAATTATCAATAGCCTTCATCACTAATAAATCGTAGATTTAGAACATATGGTAGATGATAAAACTTTTCAACCATAGTTATAAATGTGAACTAATAATCCATTAGAAGAGTCAAATAGACCATAAAATCTATTATCTTCTCCATGTTAAAAGTCCACCAACAATGTTTTATCCCTGTAACATCAATCAACAGTTCATGTCCACAATCATGTGAATAACTCATAATCATAATTGTAGTTCTAAATTCCTTTTCTCATCCAGGACGAAGATAATTTTCATCACCTGTCTTTACCTTAAACATCATAGATCATGGTTATACCAAATCACAGTTCCTGTTCATAATCATACTAATAAATTCATCTTTTCACTACGGGCCAAAGATATTCAACAACATGTCATCTTTGCACTACGAGCCAAAGATATTCAACAACAGGTCATCTTTGCACTACAGGCCAAAGATATTCATATCTCAAAGAAATACATAATCATTTCAGAATTTATATAAACCATAATTATAACCATGTTGATCAATTCACCTTTTCACTTAAGCTAAAGATATTCAATTATAAATTCAATGGTCATGATCATACCAATCACAATTCAACTTTTCACTACTGGCCAAAGAGAACCCTAGTCATGATCATACCAATAATCTACCTATCTTTACACTCTAGTGAAAGAGAATTTTAACATAAGGGTTATAAAAATGTTATATATGATAATAAAATCAATATAATCAATATATAGTTTTAATCTCCAGAGTAATATTCATAAATCAACTATAATTTGGTTAGAAAAAGAAACCAATTTTGTAGTGAATAGTAACTCGTGAATAGTAATCCGTCGTGAATAGTAACTCGTAAATAGTAAATCGTGAATAGTAACTCATGAATAGTAACCCTTCGTGAATAGTAACTCGTGAATAGTAACCCCGACATGAAAAAGTTCCAAATTTGATAAAAAGTTCAAACCAATATTTCAACATAATGATATTGAAGAAATAATATCACTTACGAAGAAAATAAGATCCTTTCAATCCCTTACAATCCCTTTACCTCAAAAGAAGCGATTTCTTACGAAGGAATAGCGAATCTAACTTATATCGTAGTATAGCAACACTCAAGATATCAAAATACTCACAAGAATATCGCTTCGATATATAAAGAGAGAAATAGAGAGAAAACTTCAGTTTAAATTTTGAATTTCGATTAACCTAAGACCTATTTATAGGAAAATGCTTAAAATACCAAAGCAGAAAATTTAATATAATATTTTCAAAACATATTCTTACGCACACCTAACCAGCTGATTTCAGCCATTTAACACATGCCCACAATTGAAAAAACGTTTTTCATATAAAAAATCATTTAAAGCTCCAAAAATAAAATCAATTATTCCAAATTTCAATAATTCATAATAAATAGCCCTTTTATCGTAAAATTCAATCTCGCGACATTTTATAGGAAATTCAATTCTCTACAACTTGGAAGAAAGTTTTTTCAAATTCCAAATGAAATTGACCAAAAATCCACATACTGATTTATTTTATAAAGTTATAATCAAATTTCAATCCAAGAAATGGGGTCCACCGACACAAAAAACATGTGTTAATCATTTAATGCAACAAAATACTCTTCCTTCTCATATACTCATATATCACACATTCATTATAAAAATATCATCATTATTATATTATAATAATATAATAAAATATTATTTTATCAGAAAAGATAAAATATCAATTTTCAACAATTGTCACTTTAAAAATTTTCTCCATCTATATCTACATAAAATGAATATTTTCCTTATCATATAAATCAATAATTAATTATTCACAAATAATATTACAGAATCACAATATTGACAACCAGGCAGTACCTAGGAAAGAGGGTGTGACGCCCCCAAAATAGGTATATGTAAGACCCCAAATTATTAATAAATGAAATTTATTTTTCTCTATTTATTATTTTGAAATAGTAAGGGTTGATTTGATTAATGTGGATAGTTATGGGTAAAATATGCAAATATTTTAAAATAAACAAGTGGTTATAAAATATTCATTGTTGTCGGGGAATATTCATTTGGTCGTGGAATATTCGTGCACCGGAGAAATATTCGCATGCGACGCCCATGACCCATGTTTGGGCCCCATAACGGAAAGTGATTGGATGAAAAAAGCGATAAATATAAGTTGTTTAAAAATAATCTGCAGAAGTGATTACCAAGTATCTATCATTAAAATACTCGGTGGTTAAAACGATGAAATTATTACCGTATTGCACCAATTATTGATTCTTACGTGAAGGCACTTACTCAATAATGGTTACATGTAATTATTGTTCAAGATTTTATTTTATTGATTTAATAATTGTTTGCGTTGATATTTTATATTCTTGTCATTGTTTGATAATTGTCGTTACACGTTATTTTTTTATTATCGAAGCAATAATTCATATTATCTCTGAATAATATTATTAGATAACAATATTGGCAATGTATAGAAAGTCTGCCTAAGGAGAGGTTTGGTCACCTAATTGCTGCGCCAAGATGGAAAAATTCTTATTGGAAAGCCCCTCTTTCCAGAACCGCACAGGTTGTCCAATCTTTGTGATTTTGTAATATTATTTGTGAATAATTAATTATTGATTCATATGATGAGGAAAATATTGATTTTATGTGGATATAGATGGAGAAAATTTTTAATGTGACAATTGTTGAAAAATTGAAATTTTATCTTTTACTCGATAAAATAATTCATTTAAATATATTATTATATTTTAATAATATAATAATGGTGCTATTTTTACAACGAATGTGGGATATATGAGTATACGAGGAGGAAGAATATTTTGTTGCAATAAATGTTTAAAACATGTTAAACATGTCTAATGGACCCCATTTCTTGATCGAAATTTGATTATAGCTTGTAAAATCGTCTGCTTTATGGATTTCAGTCAATTTCTGTTTGGAATTTGGAAAAACTTTCTTCTGCAAAGTTGTAGAGAATTGAATTTCCTATAAAAAAAAAAGCGAGATTCGAATTTTCTGACTAAAGAGTTATTTATCATGAATTATTGAAGTTTCAGAGTTCCGAAATAAATGTTTTTTGGAGTTTAAAATGGTTTTTGTAAGAAAAACGTTTTTTTTGTTGTAATTGAGTGGCGTACATGTGTTAGAAATGATCTGAATCAGTTGGTAAAAGTGGGCTTGACAATTATATATATATTATTAATTTATTAAATTTTCTGCTTTGGTGTTCTAAGCATTTTCCTATAAATAGAGAGCTTAGGTTAGAATTGAAAATCACAAAGCGAAGTTTTTCTCTCTATATTATCGAGCATTCTTGTATTCTTGTGAGTATTTTGAGTATATACTTTTATTCTTTATCTGATAAGTTCAAGTCATAAGCCTATATCCTGTTTCATTTAGAGTATAAATCTTTGAGATAAGGGATATTATTTTTTTTAATGATATTATTTATTCAAGATCATTATCTTGAGTATTGATCTCAACTTTTTAATCAAATTTGGAACTTTTAGTGTGGGAGTTCTTATTCCATTATCTGATCTTATTCACGAATCTGGCCTTTATTCATTGAATAAAATAAAAAATTTCGATAAAATTTTCGATTTCTTTTTCGAAAAATATCTATTCCGGATATTAAGCTTTGATTGTATCCATCCATATTTTGATCATTCTTAAATTTTACACCACTCATGATTATTTTTGAGGTATTTTTGGGCGTTGTGCAAAATGAAATGAGCGCATAAAACAAATAATCTTCTTAATCAATAATCCTATATTTCATTTTGTTTCAATGGATTCGTTTCTTTAAAATATTTTTCATCATCCTTGTCGTCTTAAATGATGATATTATTGAATATCTTTGGCATTGTCTGATGATGACTGATTTTGATGTGTCATATCATACATCACCCATTCCGAAGTGCACTATCAATACATGGCATGTAAACAACTACAACTTTATTATTACAACAAGAAACTCGTGAGTTTGAATACAAATATTATCTTCTGTATACAATATCTATACTCAAATAAATCTTCATCACATTTATTGATACATTATTTTACAAAATGGTGAGGACTACTAAACAACTCTCTCTAAAACCTTCATTCCATACCCTCGACTCGCACTTCGCTATATTCTCGCCTCCGAGAAGAAAAATAGAACAAAAAGGAAAAGGGTGAACTCAACTAGCCCAAGAAGAATATTACGACTAAGATAATATACAAAAAATTATCATTAGTCTTCAACAGGAAAAAAAATTTAATAGTAATACAATAGACAACAAGTTTTAAATCAATATTCGCAGCTGAAATAATAATTCATTGTAAGAGTTAAGAGAGAATGCAAACTACTATCTTCTATGTATGAATTTAAAAGTTCATCGCTCATCTTTTATCCCCGTAACATCAATCAATATATATCCGAATCAAATATTCATCTTTTGCACTTCAGCCAAAGATATTCATCACCGGGTCATGTTCATCTAAACACTGCTCATCTTTGCACTACGGCCAAAGATATTCATCGAAATCATTCATCTTTGCACTACGTGCCAAAGATATTCAATAATATCATCATTTAAGACCGAGGATGATGAAAATATTTTTAAAGAAACGAATCCAAAGAAACAAAATGACAAGGATTAAAGATTAAGGATTCGTATTTGTTTTATCCATACCTCAAAAATAATCATAGTGGTGTAAAATTCAAGAATGATCAAAACATGGATACAATCAAAGCTAGTATCCAACAATAGATATTTTAGATTTAAAAGGAAAATTTTCATTTTTTCATGAATAAAGTATCAGATTCGTGAATATAAAGGTCGATACGTGAATAAGAATCTCGACACCAAAAATTCAAAATTTGATAAAACTTCAGATCAATATTTCAAAGATAATGATATTGAAGAAATAATATCATTACTTAAAAAAAATATATCCCTTATCTCGAAAGATCAAGATTTAAATTTAAACACCTGATATAAAGCTATGACTTGAACTCAAGACCAGATAACAATACTCAAAATATACTCAAAATACTCACAAGAATACGCTCGATAATATAGAGAGAAAACTTCAATTTTCGGTGTGATTTTCAATTCTAACCCAAGACTTATTTATAGAAAAATGCTAACACCAAAAAAGTAGAAAATTTAATAAATTAATATTATTTATTTTTCCACATCTTCCTACACGCATCCAAGCATCTGAATTCAGTCTCTAAAGACATGTTAAAGATGCCCACCAAACACACAAAAAACGTTTTTCTTATTTAAATTATTTTAAACTTCCAAAAATCAATTATTTTTGAGCTTCAAACTTCAATAATTCATAATAAATAGCCCTTTTATCATAAAATTCAAATCTTACTAGGTTTTATAGGAAATTCAATTCTCTACAACTTTGCGTAAGAAAGTTTTTCCAAATTCCAAACAGAAATTGGACCAAATCCATAAATCCACGATTTTATAAAGCTATAATCAAATTTCAACAAGAAATGGGGTCCACCGACACATAAAACATGCTTTAAATATTTTTGGTAACAAAAATACTCCTCCTCCACATATACTCATATATCCCACATTCATCGTAAAATATCATCATTATTATATTATTAAAATATAATAATATATTTAAATGAATTATTTTATCGTAAAAGATAAAATTTCAATTTTTAACAATTGTCACATTAAAATTTTCTCCATCTATATCCACATAAAATCAATATTTTCCTCATCATATGAATTAATAATTAATTATTCACAAATAATATTACGTAATCACAATATTGACAACCGTGCAGCTTCTGTGAAAGCAGGGGCTTTCCAATAAGAATTTCTCTTTATTTGGCCAAGCAATTAGTGACTAAACCTCTCCTTGATGTAACTTTCTATACATTGCCAATAATGTTATCTAATAATATTATTCGGATAATATGAATTATTGCTTCGATAATGAAAAATATCGTATAATGACAATTTATCAAACAACAAAGAATATAAAATATCAACGCAAAATTATTAAATCAATAAAATAAAATACTTTGAATAAGAATTATCAGAACCATTATTGAGTAAAGGCCTTCACGTAAGAATCAATAATTGGTGCAATACCGCGGTACTCGTGTTTTAACCACCAGTATTTTAACAATATTAATCTGTAATAACTACGCTGTTATTTTTAAACAACTTATATTTGTCGCTTTCTTCATCCAATTGCTTTCCGTTATGGGGCCATTACATGGTCGCTACCATTGCCGCATTTAATATTCCCAGACAAAGATTTAATATTCCACGACCAAACGAATATTCCCCACAACAATGAATATTTTATAACCACTTGCTTATTTTGAAATATTTATGATTTTACCCATAACTATCCACATTAATCAAATCAACCCTTACTATTTTAAAATAATAAATAGAAAATTAAATTTCATTAATAATAAGTTGGGGTCTTACAGAGGGCTTTCCAATAAGAATTTCTCTTCTTCTTGGCGCAAGAATTAGGTGACCCAAACCTCTCCTTAGATAGAACTTTCTAGATATTGCCAATAATGTTATCTAATAATATTATTCAAATAATATGAATTATTGATTTGATAATGGAAAATAATTTATGCGGTGACAATTATTAAAACAACGAGAATACAAAATATTAATGCAAAGATTATTGAATCAATAAAATCTTTGAATAAGAATTATCGTAACAATTATTGAAAGAAGTGCGCTTTTACGTAAAGAATCAATAATTGGTACAATACCGAGTTTTTTCTTGTCGCAACAACGACATTATTCTGTGTTTTAACCACCGGGTATTCTAACGGTAACAACTACACCGTTATTTGTAAACAACTTATACTTGTCATTTTGTTCATCCAATCGTTTTCCGTTATGGGGCCATAAAAGGTTTCTGTACTATCGTCTGAATATTCTCAAGCGGAAGAATATTCCACGACCAAACGAATATTCTCCGACAACAATGAGTATTTTATAACCACTTGCTTATTTAAAATATTTACATATATCACCCTTAA
The DNA here is from genome assembly GCA_020205605.1 of Panax ginseng. Classification (NCBI taxonomy): domain Eukaryota; kingdom Viridiplantae; phylum Streptophyta; class Magnoliopsida; order Apiales; family Araliaceae; genus Panax; species Panax ginseng. The sequence goes on along the minus strand of CM035140.1, from coordinate 5,993,971 downwards.
CTTTAACTTTTTATTAATTTAACCATTTACTGAATAGTAATTATAAGAAAAATTGAATACTTTTATTTAATAAAATTTGGGGTCTTACATATATATATATATATAATAAAATATAATTGATTTTGAATTTCTCGTTAACTCTAATAAATCATTTGAACCGTCTAAAATTTAAAATAAATCACACCGTCCATATAGTGCTGAAACACGGAACACAACTAATATATCTATATATATACTCCTTCCTATTCAGATTAAATAACGTTTTAGGGAGTTTAATTTTATTCTATATAAGTGTCGTTTTGGAATCTCTATGCAATATTGCACTATTTTTTTCCTAATTTACCCCTCTATTTAATATGCTTAGTAAATGCAATTGTGGAGAGAGAAATAAATAATTAGGGACAATTGTAGAGAATGAGAAAAGACAATTGTGGAGAGAGAAATAATTAATTAGGGACACAAAAGATATTTTGTGTTATTTCTTAATAAATGTGCTTAACTCTAAAATATCATTTAATCTAAATAGAAGGAACTAGGGAGTATATATAAAGTACTACAATTATAATATTAGTAGGGTGGAGCACGTGACAGTTCAACCGCCACAGTATTAAGTGGGTGCAAATTAAGTGACATTTTAATATCACATTAATTATTATTACAATACAGGTGAGTGAGTTGGAGGTAGGAGTGAGCAAAAAACGGATAAAACCGAACTACCGAATCGAAATTTTTTAACCGAATTATTTTTATTTTTTGGTTTTTTTCGTATTTCGGTTATAACCGATTTAATGCTCATTATTCGGTTTCGGTTTTGATTTTAAAAAATACATAATTCGGGTACCCGAATATCCGAAATATTAATATTTAAAAAAATAATAATTTTATACTATTATCTAAATCTAATATCTTCGAGAGTTCAACTTCGAGTATCTGTATTTCACTTTCACTTCACTTATTCAGTATTTGAGTTACATTGTTTTTGCCTACCGTGAGCCAGGCAATTCTGCCTCCCACCCATCCAGTCTCCAGGTCCAGATCTCGAGATCCGAAATCCATTCCTCACGGCGACCTCTTCTTGCTTCTCGTTACATCATCTGATCTCCAGTCTCCGCCTCTCTCCGATAGTCCGATCGTCCGAATCGACTCGATCTGCTGCATTTCGTGGCTGGCCTCACTTCTCTCTCTCTCTCACTGTTTGTCGCGCATTGTGCGTCGACCTTTTCGCGGTCATTCTCTCTCTCTCCTCCCAGTCAAGCGGAGTAAATTTCATTCACTAATCTCTAATCTCTATCAAGATTCGTGTGCATGACTGGCTGACTGCATGTTGTTTTGTTGGGGATTAAGTTTATTGATTTTACTGATAGCTTCTTCTTTGTGTGTCTTGTCTAATTTGGGTTTAATTTGGTTCTTGTCAATTTGGGTTTCTTTTATTTGTTTATTATCTAATTTAGGTTTAATTGTTTTTCTTCAGAATGGTCACTTTTTTACCCAAAAGAAGAAGAGGGTTTTTCGATTATCTTAGTAATTTTTACTCTGTGTATCCTTACAGTTTAATTTGGGTTATGATTTGATTTCATGATTTGATTTAATTTGGGTAATTTTTTTATTCCAAGCTCATCAACTGATTCCACTGTCAACTGATTTCATGTCTAATTTTCTCGTTACTCGATTATTTTTTTACCATGGGGATTTCTATAGTTGTGTGACTGACATTGATAATGAATCAAGTTACTATAAAAATTTACATGATGCCTTCATAGTGGTTCTAATCATGATAAGTTGGTAACTTTTGTTCTTTGCGTTTCACACACACACACATAGTAACACTAGTCAACTTTTAATCATTTGATGAGCTTGGGTATTATGTATTTGAAGTGAATTTGGATTCTGAGTCTCTGACTGCAATTTCAGTTTACAATAGACCTTTTTAAAGTTTATTAGGACTGAGTCGACTGACTGTTTTTTAAAGGTGTGAGGGTGGTGACTATTGTCTACTGACTAGATTTTAGTTTTAGTTTTATGTGTTATTCCTTAATAATATAGGCTTGTAGCCTTGTACAGTGGTGAGTCTGGTGAATTGCAGTTATCGTATGTTGCAAAACACCAATGTTGATAGTTATTAGTGATTGACATGTTAATTTGATTTGTTTGACATTTGTAGATGATGTCAAGAGGTCTTTTAAATGATTTGCACATGGTGAATGATACGGACGAGCCTAACCTTGATGACCTTGATCCAATTGGACATGAGGCGAAAGGAGGCAAATGATGATTCTCTGCTTTTATACTTGTGTTTTTGGGTTTTTTTCTGCTCGCAGAAAACAAGAAAGAAATTAGTCAATAAGTATTTGTTTATCGCTATCGATAATTTAGTTCAAGATATCTGATTGTTTTTTATTACATTAATCTGTTATTGTTGATCGTTGTAGTCTTATTAGGAAACCGCAAGATCGGAGCTTGTTGATCTTTGAATCGTTGTCTCATTGATGCGAAGATGCTAATCTTTGATTCTTTGAATTTCTTTGATTTCTTTGCGCTTCTTTGGTTCTTTGGTTCTTTGTTCAGCCGTCAGTTCTTCTTTGTAGGCCCGTAATTACTTAGTTACTTAGTTATTTGTTGTAGTTAGTTGTTGTTCTTTGTAATTTTTATAAGTGATACTGTAGAAGTGTTTGGGCTTGTTTTGTTAGTTGTTCTTCTTTGTAATTTTTACTTTCTTTCTTTGGACATTGGACATTATTAAACCGTTAATTTGTTGGATAGTTCACGATGGTGAGTGGGATGATGTTTGCTAAGCAGTAACAATTGGATGTTAAACAAAGAAACACTAAACAGGTAACATTTCTTTGGGCAAAGGATTCGGTTTTACTTTCTAATTACCAAATTACAATTCGGTATTCAGTAATTCGGTTATTTTGAAATTTCGGTTATTAGTTTGGATAGTAGAATTAGCATTATTTCGGTTTTTGGTTATAACCGAATAGCTTATTCGGTTCGGTTATAACCAAATGATCACCCCTAATTGGAGGAGATGACATTTCAACTTTTTTTTTTAATTGCGAAGTTAGCTGAAATTTTAACATTCTTAGCTTGGCATGACATTTCAACTCTGCTGGTCGCATACATAACCATTCCATAATAACAGTCATTTTAGTTTCATACATATAAATTAAAGAATAATACTAGAGACACAAATTATTTTATAAATTATTGATATGACATACTCCATCTCAGCATATTATGTGGGGTCGAAGACTATATTGAAATAATTTGTTGATCAATACGCTAATGTGATGTATGTCATATCAACAATTTATAAAATATTTGTAAAATAATTTGTGTCTGTATCATTACTCTAAATTAAAAAAGTCACTTAATACTATTGTTTAATAGTTAAAATTTATATAGAATTCCATTCACTATCTTTATGAAAAGTTAAAAACTAATAATATAATAGAAAAAAATTTCTTGTAACAATGAAAAAAAAGTTTGAAAAATAAAAATAATAATAATTTTTTCTCTTAAAAATTGTAAATGACAAATAAATTGAAACAAATTTTTTTTAAAAAATTAAATATTATGGAATAGAAATAGTATTACACATTATATCTTTATTTTTTCTTATTCCTTTTGTTTTAGGTTGATGAGGAAATGAAAAACAAATATTTAAATCATCTTTTTTCTTAGCCGACTAGGTCAATACCTAGATAACGAACATCTCATATATATGACTGTTATTACATATTATTGTTACAATAAAAATGCCTCGTACGTACAAATGACAATCTTTTATGGTTAAATTAAATGAAGAGGCCAGTTGGACTTGGACATATATATAACCATCAGACCCATCACCCAAAAGGAAAGATAAAAATGAAAAAACAAATACTAACTTGCAACATGCCATACATACATATATCATTTCGAACTTCCTGGGCAAGTTTGGAAGAATTTTATGCAAGTTTGAACATAGCAGCAATAAATGGATCACTGCACATATATTAGAAAGATTACAGATTCTGGAGTTGAGACAAAAGACCATACAATATCCAGCCTTTGATCCTCATGCTTTCAGTAGATTCGAGATGAAAAATATGGACATGAACCAAGAATCACAGACTAGGCCTTGTATCTTCATATATTCAGTAATAAACAAGAGAACAATTTGACAAATATGCTTTGCAAGAAAGGAAATACTCTCATCCATTAATGTTCCACTCAAAACTGAAGCAGGTGCCTATAGCATATAGCATTTTCTTCCTCAAAAACTAGTCATACCTATACGTGTGTGTGCAGAGCTTAACTGAAGTCTATGTATAATCTCCCAAAAAGAACAGCCTATGGTTTGCTGAGGATCGGCCATCATGGCAACTACGGTTTATCTTCTGTTACACAAACAAAATAGTGTTAGAAACCCACTTGTTTAGACGTTAGAAAAAGTACAAAAATCATAAAACCAGTCTCAAGAAGATCATATATTCTAAAACAATTGGTCCCAAAGATACATTTAGTCAACTGTGTAGTCTTTAACGCAATCCTGGAAACATGTCAGAAATTTCTGTGTAGTCATTTGCAACACGAGTGTCAAAACTCAGGAATTCAAAAAAGCCATGTTCTTATAGCTCCAATAAACAAACACTTCTATAAAATCCTTCAGTCAATTTTATTTCTTAATTTTCTCTGAACACAATTTACAATTTGCATAAAGCAAATATAGGATATTGGCTTTGGTACTGTTATAGTGAGGCATAAAAGAGTTTCTAACAAAACGAGAGTATATCAGAGTAGAATCAACTAAACCAATTTCAAAGTTAAATGACCGTGTACTGCGCTAGGCATATATGTCGTGCACCAGACAGATAAAAGAACAATGAAATGAATAGCCATCTTTCTCAATGTAAGCAACAAAGTAAAACAGAACCTTCAGAATAACAATTAGTCAATTAATAATCAAGCTTCGCCAATGTATAATACTAACAACCAGTAAGGATTCAACGTATTTGCAGCCTAAAATGGTTGTAATCAAAGCTAAATTCATACCAGAGAAGGCCCTATGCTTCATGGTCAGCTATGCAAATCTATTTCCTCATTAAGATATCACAATTCGAGAAATTGGGCAGAAAACGAGGGTATTCCTCAGAAAAAGAGTGAACATGATAACATCAAAAACAATATGCAAGGTAGTCACGTGTGATAGTGGATTCCACAGTAGCAATAGTGAGTGAAACCCTCTACCTGTAGAGTACGGTCACAAGGCTGAAACTCAAAGGAACTGATGGGCCACCAAATTCCATCCAGCCTGCTTAACGTTCACTACTTAGCCAGACTAGTGGGGGCTGAAACCCCCCAACTAGAGATGGGATTCAAGAACCTAAGCAATTCAATTGAGAGCTCCGTAACTGATTCAAGGGAAGGTCCACCAATAACTAATAGGCTATTCCACGTGCAACTCTCACCGCATACAGCTCGCACAAAGACTGTAATACGTCAAGGTGGCCTACCGATTCCCATTCATCAAGTCACTTGTTCTTAATAGCAAATAGAACAATCTCCAATGTGTCTTTCTACTTGATGTTCTTGGCACTATTTTTTTCTTCAAATAGAGCCACCTTAATATTCCAAAGTCTAAACCTTTCTAGCCTTTTAAGATCCTACATATACATGTTAAAAATCAGTAAGAACAAAATGGGTAACCTGGAATATTGAACCCTCAGCAAATTATAAACCATATACTAATATGAACCCAGTTTCCGGCATTTTGAATTTGCAGTTATTTTATCAAATGTTCATATATTGCATCATTAAAGCAAACCATTAGGCCATTGATGGGATGTAACTTTCAAATATTGGCATATCCTACAATAGTTATCAACATCCCTTTAACTAAACAAGTAGAAATTGCATCATTAATTCTTTCTTTAAAAGCCATTAACGGCCACCTATCTACCATAAATACTTCATTGACAATTTTGACACTTTGCCAATTGTCCTTCCCATATTAAAAAAAATCCAAATTTCTTGACCAGATTTATATGAATCATTTTATTTCATATTAAGATCTCACCCGCTTCTTGGGGACTTCATAAAAAGCTTTGCGCGCTTAATTCTTTCTAGCTGAACCTGTGAATCCGTGAAGAGCTTCATCCTTTGAATCTCCAAATCCTTGGCAAATCGCATCCTCTGTTTCTCCATCTCAATCATCTGCCTCTGCTTCTCACCCTCCACCCTCTGATATATATCCCCAAACCTCACTATCGCATCCGCAAGCCGCCGGTACCCCTCCTCCAAAGCCGGCGGCACGCCGTCCCGGTAACTGTTCCGGGAAGTATCAGACTCCGCCTTGTCCGCTGCTGCTGCCGCCACCACCATTGCCGAAAATCTCCGCTTGGAGACCGTTTCATCGACCGTGAATGGTACCCTTTCCGGCACCGGCCGTTTCGATCGGGGACCGACGGGGACGGAGGACGGCGGGGGAAGTAGCGCCGGAGCCCTCCGACGAGTCACGATGGCCGCCGGAGAGGATTTGAATGAACCGCCTAAGAGAAAGTCGAGGCGAACGAAGAATGGCCACGGGGAGGTGTAATCTCCGGCGGAGTTAGAAACCCTAGATTTTTCGATCTTGTACTTCTTCTTTACGGTGTCCATGCGGTTCTTGCACTGGATGTCAGTGCGGCGAAGCTTCTTGGTGTGGCCGTGGAGGGAGTTGACGGCGGCGGCAACTTCTTGCCAGTGCTTTTGACGGAGGTTGCCGCGTTTAAGCTCGATGTAACGGTCGCCCCAGGCCTCGATGAGCGTGTAGGTGGCGTCCTCGGACCAGCAGTCCTCACGGGGAGGAAACGACGGCTTGTGGGTGGGTTTATGTGACGGGGGAGGGGTGGTGGTATTTTCGTCGTCGTCGGCGGCCATGAGCGGCGATGTGGCGGTTACGGGAGAAGTGGTGGAGGAATTTGCAGGGTCGGAGGAGTGAGAGGAATATTGGGAAGAGTGAGGAGGAGGAGTATGGCCGCAAGGTCGACGGGACATGATCATGGTGCCGTCCGGATTTTACTCTGTGTGTGTGTCGGGCAGATGGAGTGGAGGGAGAGGCAGAAAGAAATAATAGTAATAATAGCTTTAAGATTTTTATCTTAGTATTAGTATTTTCCATAATACTAATAATGTTAGAAACAAACGTAGTATTTTATAAAAAAAATACTTGAATTTTAAATTTTAAATTTTGAATTATCTTCTCAATTTTTTTAATTAAAAAATTTAAAAAATTTATTTTAGAAATTGTGTTTTCAATTTTTTCAAGCAGAGATCAAACTTTAAAAAAAATCTATTTTAAGAATTGTCTTTTAATTTTTTTTCATTAGGGAATTAAATTTTTAATTTTTTTAATTACGTCTAATTGATAGTGTCACATTAAAAAATTGATGACATAACGTGACTAAAAAATACTTATGTGTAATAGTCTCGTTTTAACATTTATTTAATAAATTTTGTGTACAAAAAGGGTAAATATAAGATCATTATTAATTTTACTTTAAAAATTAAATTTATCAAAAAATTAATAATTTACCAAAAATGATAAAATTATAATTAAAATTACTTTAAAAAATTAATAATCGTCTTCTATTAAAATAATAATAATAATTTACTTTTAAATTAATAATAGTCTTTTATTTATCCTTTTTATACAAAAAATTAATTGAATAAATATTAAAATAATACTCAATATTGCACATAAGTATTTTTTTTTAGTCATGTGTCGCTGTCATGTCATTAATTTTATGACGTAGTCCCCTAATGAAAAAAATTGAGAAGACAATTTTCAAAGTGAAAAAATAAAAATTTATTCCCTTAATTGAAAACATTAAGAAAACAATCTCCAAAATAGAAAAAAAATAATTTTTTAATCCCCTAGTGAAAACCCAAAATTAGGGTATTAATCCATATTTAACTCTTAAAAAAAATTCTCACCAAACTTGCATAATAGTATTTTGGATAATGGAATAATGTTTTGGGTTTTCTTATAATTTAAAGAAACCTAACACATTTATGGCCTTGTATTTATCTTTTGGGTTTCGTAAGTGATTTAGAGACAAGTTTTAAGTCTCATAAATAGGGTATCATTTTCTTATCTTATATAAATGTATTTAATCAGATGCACTTGTATGACCTTCATATTTCAAACCGGACATAGATTCATTGAAGGTTTACTTTACCCTTTTTATTCTCTATACATTAACTTTTAGATGGTTTCGAAGAATTTCTTCTCATTCTTGTATATTGTTTAACTGGTTATTACAATAAATATTTTTCATTGAACTAATATACTAGATGTTACTCTAGTATTTAGTTAGATTCCACTTATAGGTTGTCTTTCATTCAAATGTTTTAAACCCATATTCATGGAATTACTCTATAAGAACATCTCCGGCCAATGGACTATCTGCTGGACTATATTTAGTCCATACGACATCAACAAATGTCCTATAGTCTTCAATCCTTCCAGCAGATGGATTATCCTGTGGACTATCCCGGGGACTATAATATAAAAAGATTAAAATAATCAATGAATTCAAAAAAAACTCGGAGGACCATCATTTTTCATCTAAAAAATAATACATAGAGGACCATGATTTTCCATTAAAAAATAAATTAAAGAGATATTATCAATAAAAAATAAAAATCAAATATAATAAAAATTTGACAAATTATTATTAATAAAATACTTACAATTACTAAATGTTGGAATAATTGATTGAAAAATGTAAAATTTATTGAATTATTGTACATATTTATAGATTTTCCAATTACCCTAATAATTGTATGTATCCGTTCTGAAATTCTATATGTTGGTGTCGACTCTTCCCACTTCGTCTTCTTCATCTCCTTCTTCACAAACTTTTTTCTCCTTCATTTTCTTCTTTACAGATCTTCATCTCCTTCTTCTTTTTTTTTTCCTATCCTCTCTCCCATTTAATAATATTAAAATTATAGTCCATGAGATTTTTGTTCCTTGATTTAGTCTTTTTGGATTGCCGAAAAAGTGGCTGGACTAAATATAGTCCATCTGCTGGAGCAAAATCTACTTCCTAGACTAAATATAGACTAGGATTTTCGCAACTCCGGCCTGCTGGAGTTGCTATAACAATCTCTGCCTAGGAATTTTGTAATCGGGATCCACCAAATTATTTTGAGTTTGTAGTAAGAATAATGACTATATTACTTTATTACTATCGAGTGCTCATTCACATAGTCATGTTTTATATCGATATGTCTTGACTTTCTTAACAAGTCAACGCATTATTATATCTATCAACTTATGTCATAGATATATCTCTAATACTATGCACTTAAATCCATCACTTCCATTATCATAAAATGATAAAATTTAAATTTCATTGAATTTCATATATATAGTATCTCTCAAAATTAATTTTGTAAAACCCCAACTTTTTGAATAAAGATGAATTTTCTATAAATATTATTTTTGAATATTATGGAGTGAAATTGATATAATAGTTGTGGGTAATATTTATAAATTTTGCAAAGTATGCAAGTTGTTATATAATATTCGATTGGTCGGGGAATATTCGTTTTAACAAGGAATATTAAGACAACGGCACAATCATTGGTGGACCCTAGCGGAATTATTGTCGAATTGAGAAAACGACAAAATACTTTATGAAAATAATGGCGGAAGTTTTACTGTTAACTGTTGAAACACCCTGGTGTTAAAAAGATACGATAATATCGCGTGGTTGCATAAGAATACACGCAGATTATTATTATTGATGCTTAAGTGATAAGTCACTTTCGCTTTTGTTGTTATTATTAATGTAATAATACGAGAAAATCTTTTTATATAAAATAAAATACTTTTATAAAGTTATTCTATAAATAGAATATATTATATTCTATTATGCGTAGTGTTGCGTAAAGGTATATATATAGTGTTTTGCATAGTAAAATCTTTTTATATAAAATGTAATACTTTTATAAAGCTATACATTTTTATTAGACAATAATTAAAATATATTATATTTTATTATGCATAGTATTTGCATAGTAAAATCTTTTATAAAGTTATTACGTTTTATTAGATTATAAATAGAATATATTATATTTTATTTTGCTTTAAATATGGACGATCAAATTAAAGTAAATCAATCTCGAATGCTTCATGAGTTTAGTTACTATGCATTCCATTTTTCTATAAATAGAAGCTCATTCATTCATTATTTTCTTACAATTCACCTTTGAAACTCTGAGAGATAAACTATGTAGAGAAAGAAGAAAGTATTCTCGCTACTTCACTACTTATATATCCAAAGATCTTTCTTCTTTAAGGTAGGGAATATTATTTATTGTACTAAGTAAGGGGTGTTATTCTTTCTTATTCATGAAGAGAATGTTGTTATTCCATTTCTTATTATTACGCTGGAATAACTTTGTGTATACGCCATCTACCCTATACTTGGTTACATTCTTCTATTATTCTCATTGGAACATCCTCATGCATGTGTTTTACACCGGACTGGTTCCGTCTTATTATTATTCTGTTTGGAATATCATGTGCGTATGTGTTTTACACCTAACTGGTTCCGCTTTTATTATTCTGTTAGAACATCCTCGCTTGCAAATTTTGCTTGACTTCGTTCCGTTATTATTATTACATTGAAACATTCATGCGTGTGTTTTTACACCTAACTGATTAAAATCTTTATTATTACATTTGGAACATCACAGCAGTCGTGCAAATTTTGTCCGACTTTGGTTCCGTTATTATTATTACATTGGAATAACTTTTATCTCATCTGAAGATCTGGCATGCGTGGTGATTTCTTTTGTTATTCCATTCTTTATTATACTCGGTTGGTTAAAGTTTTGACTCTATACTCCATGAAATTAGTAGAATATCCTTGATATTTGCGCTTCATCCAAAGATTCTTTTCATGGAAATATTCTTCCGATCATTCTTGAATTTTACTCTACAAAACAATATCATGTTGACAATTTGGGCGTTAATAATTCTGGATAAAATAATTCTTGAACTTGTTTTATTGAATTCTTATATCATTGTCATCATCCTCATGTTTATATTTTGTTGAAAGTCATCTCGTGGCACAGTAGTGCATAGATGGACTTGGTATGATTATGACCGTGGATTATTCTATTGTAATCATGACCATTAATTAATACACAAATATTCTTGGCCCGTAGTGCATGGATAATTGTGGTCGTGATACTAAAGAATATCCTTGGGCGTAGTGTAAGTGATTCAATGATGTGGATTATTTATTAAAATCGAGTCTCAAATGATAATGATGATGAAAAACCTTTTAAATCATAAAAGATAGTAGATTTTATTTTTACTTGACTCTTTTAATGGATTGCTTGTTCACTGCAGTTAAACTTGATGTCTATTATATTTTATCGGTTTAACATTGTTGGAGACTAATGATAATTTATTCTCGCATTATCTTGGTCATAATATTTCTTCTTCGGGCTAGTTGAGCTCACCCTTTCTTTCACCGTTTCTCTTGAGAAATGAGAATATAAATTTAGAGCAAGTGGGAACGGAGTGATGGTCCGAGAGGATAGTATTAGTAGTCCTCACTTTATTCTCCTCGAAATAGTGTGATAATAATTGTAATGAGGACTCCTTTTGAGTTTGTATAATCTCTAATAGATAATATTTGTATTCCAACTTACGGTTTATGTTTGTCGTATTGTACCTGACGGTTGTATTAATTAAGTTGTATTTGAATTTTGTACCATGTATGTCGGCGACCCAAGATGGGTGATGTATACCTAATTTTGGGGCGTCACGGTTAATATCAAAGCTTGTGGATATGATCCTGGCTAAGATGTGAGACTAGAACTAGGAGGGAGAGGCGGAATTCCTTCGCTAGTATGACTCTACTTAAATTTATTTTGTATTTAAATTGGTTGGTCGAGTTTAGAGATATTATGTTACATGTCAATTAACCTTTGTTTTGTAGCGATGATCTGAAAATGACATCCGAAAATGTTGAGAATAGCAATGGAGCACAAGAGACCGCTGAGTCTCCACATATCAATAATCGGAGAATGTGCATCGAGGCGGCGACAATCCTCATGCAAACAACAACACTTGACCAAATCTTTGAAAGATGGATTATTCGGAGGCTTTATGCGATTCATGTAACAATGAGCATTTGAGAGCGGCTCTGTTTAAAATGTAGGTGGAAACACTGAAACTCTCGGCGGTCACCGCTAAATGCAGTTTAAAGAGCCGGGACTACTAGGAGTTTAAGGAGAGCCAAAACCACTTATAAGCGTAAGCATGAATAAAGCGGATCACCAAGATATTTGATGTCTTGGGATGCTCCGAGAAGCAAAAGGTTCCCTTTGCCGCCTTTATGTTGCGCGGAGAGGCGCATTCTTGGTGGGAATCGGTAAAAACGTACTCAACTCGCCGTATCTTAAAGATGTCTTGGGAGAAGTTCCAAGAGTCGTTCAACGTAAATACTTTCTCGAAAGTATTCGTCACATGAAGGAGGTGGAGTTTATCAAATTGGAGCAAAATAATATGACCGTAATCATGATACGAGGCAAAATTTGCGGAGTTATCCGGTTCGTCCCCACTTAGTGGATAATGAAGAGAATGGGCGCAAATGTTTTTAAGAGGTTTGAAGCGGGAAATACGTCAACATCTTATTTCTCATAAAGCGTGTTTGTATTGAGATGTTGTAAATAGGGCTCGATTAGTGGAGCGCGATAACGAGTCAACGCAACCAAAAGAGAAAGCAAATGACAAAATGATAATACCAAATGACAACAATCATCGAGCGGTGACAACAAGCGTGGAGGAATCAATGAAGCGAAAATGGTAACCACTTCGGTGGTAATCGAGGCCAAAACAATAAGAATGGACATTTCAAGAAGAGGAGATTCAACAATGATGGAAAGACGCGTCGACCAAAGACCGTTGTTAAGGAAGGAGAAAGACCACCTATCATATGCTTCAAATGCGGAGGGAGGGACACATCGGTCAAATTATGCGATCTTCAGTCAAAACATGTTATAATTGTGAAAGAGAGGTCACTTAGCCCGATTTTTATGCGTTCATAGAAGACAAATTCAATTAGGATGGAAGCACCAAAGACCCGGCCTAGAAAAGTCAAAGCCGGTAGTGCAAGGGAGAGCATTTGTTGTGACCTCCCAAAGAAACAAGGAACCCGAATGAGGTCATCACGTGTAAGTTTATCATAAACTCTGGCGAAATCTACACACTTTATTTGATCCAGGTTCTACCCATTCTTTTATTTTTCTCCTACTTTACGCAACGATTAAATTTGACTCGGGAGAAATTAGACTTTGACTTATCTGTGAAAACTCCGTTGGGAGAAACCTTCATTACATCCATGGTTTATAAGTCTTGTTTGGTTCAAGTTGGTACCCACACATTACCTTTCGATCTTATTGCATTAAAAATACTTGCATTTGATGTAATTCTACGGATTGATTGGTTAACTACTCATCATGCAAAAATTGATTGTTTTCGTAAGGTTGTTAGCTTTCATATTCCTAATCGACCTATTATGCGAATTCAAGCAACCAAACCGTTAAAATCAATCACTGTCATCTCAAGCCATAAAGCTATTCGTTTATTGAAAAATGGATGTCAAGCTTTCTTAGCTCATGTCACAGATCTAAACAAAAATACGTCAGTTTTGAATAATATTTCTATTGTTAATGAATTTCCGCGTATTCCTCGAAGAACTTCTGGCCTACCCCGGGCGTGAAATTGAATTTTGTATCGACCTTGAACCCGATGCAGACAAAACCCATTTCCAAATCCTATATCGAATGACTCTATTGAACTTCAAGAGTTAAAGACTCATCTGCGAGAATTGTTAGACATTGGCTTTATTCGTCCCCAAGTACTTCTCCTTGGGGTGTTCTGTTACTATTCGTGAAGAGGAAAGATGGGAGTATCGACTTTTGTATTGATTATCGGGAGTTGAATCATGTCACCATCAAAAATAGGTACCCATTGCCACGTATTGATGACTGTTTTGACCCGATTGCAAGGAGCCAAATTCTTTTCAAAGATTGATCTTCGTTCCGGATATCACCAATTGAAGATTAGAACCGATGATATTCCAAAGACGGCTTCGTAACTCGATGCACGGCATTATGAATTCTAGTCATGTCCTTTGGATTGACTAATGCTCCTCTTTGCGCTTCATGGATATGATGAACCGAGTATCCAAGGAATAATTGGATCATTTTGTGGTCGTCTTTATTGATGAAATCCTCATATATTCCAAAAGCCGTGAAGATCATGAGGAACACTTGAGGCTGATACTCCAAAAGCTTCGTGAATACAAGCTTTATGCCAAGTTGAAGAAATGCGAGTTCTGGCTTGAGGAAGTAGTATTCCTTGGGCACGTGGTATCAAGTCATGGAATATCTGTTGACCCAGCAAAGATTGAAGCTATTCAAAGCTGGGAGCAACCTAAATCGATGATCAAGACGTAGCTTTCTCGAACATTTGGTTATTATCGGAGATTCGTAGAAGGTTTTCTCGAATCGCTACTCCACTAACTTAGTGAATCGGAAATATACAAAGTTCGATTGGAAGCGAGGAATGTGAGAAGAGTTTTCAAGAACTCAAGAGAGACTCATTTCAAAGACTGTTCGACAATACCATATGGTTCTGGAGGATTTGTCATCTACAAAGGATGCTTGAGCAAAGGGGTTAGGATGTGTTCTCATGCAATATGGGAAAGTCATAGCCTATGCCTCACGACAACTCAAAGAATATGAGAGAGAATTATCCTACTCATGACATAGAGTTAGCAGTTATTGTCTTCGCATTTAAAATTTGGAGGCATTACTTGTATGGGGAGAAAGTGGATATCTTTACGGATCATAAAAGCCTCAAATATTTCTTCACTCAAAAGGAACTCAACATGAGACAACGACGTTGGCTTGAATCTGCTGAAAGATTATGATCATACCATCCAATACCATCCGAAAAGCGAACGTGGTAGGCGACGCGTTGAGTAGAAGATCATATGCGGCATGCAGTACAATATTGTCAACACAAAGGCCCATTTCAGTATGACTTACAAAGGATGGAGATAGAGATAAAGACTCCAAGGACCCACGTGATGATGGCAAATATCTGAGTAGAACCACTTTTAATTGATAAAATTAAAGTTGCTTTCAAATTACGATCTGGGTGATCGTAAGAGGAAGAAAGTCTGAAAGTGTGATGTGATCACAAGCAAGAATCGATGAAGAAGGAATACTTTGAGTCAACTCCAAACTTTGTGTTCTAACGACCACGATTTAAAGTATAAAATCATGATGGAGGCGCATAACACACCGCTTAGAATCCATCTCAGGAGTACCAAAATGTATCATGATCTTCGACATACATTTTGGTGGGGCAATATGAAGAAAAGATAAATACTGTTTATCTCAAGGTGTCTAACGATCAACGAGTCAAGTGAGCATCAAGTACCAAAAGGTCCATTGCAACCACTTAAAATTCTAGAATGGAAGTGAGAGCACATTACCATGGATTTCAAGCTTCGGTCTTCCCAAGGTTTCTCAAGGCATAGATGCGATTTGGGTCATTGTTGATAGATTGACCAAGTCCGCTCATTTTTACCGATCTGAGAGACTTATACACTTGAACGTCTTTCTCGTATGTACATAAACGAGATTGTAAGACCGCATGGTATGCCAAAGATCCATAGTTTCCGATCGAGACCCAAGATTCACTTCACGATTTTGGGTTAGTTTGCGAGAAAAGCTACGGGCGAGATTTATGATTTAGCTTCGGCATATCATCCTCGAGATGGATTGAGACGATCGGAGAGGACTATTTAAACTCTTGAAGATCTATTAAGACTCGTGTCCTTGATTTCAAGGAAGTTGGGACAAGTTCTTACCATTGGTGGAGTTTTCCTACAACAACAGCTTATCGCCAAGTATTGGCATGGCTCCATTCGAGCGTTGTATGGAAGAAAAGTGTCATTCTCCAAAGATTTGGGATGAGGGGGTGAAGCAACGTTGTTGGGACCGGGAGTTGGTACGCGATATGACTACGAGAAAAGATTCAAACGATCCCAAGAACGTATAAAAACCTCACAAGATCGACAAAAGAGTTATGCTGATCTTCATCGAAAGGACGTGGAATTCGATATAGGAGATCATGTGTTGTTACGTGTTACTCCATGGAAAGGGGTTACGAGATTTAGAAAGAGAGGAAAGCTCAATCCTCGATTTATCAGCCCATTTTTAATCCTTGATCGAGTAGGAACTGTGGCCTATAGACTCGCTTTACCGCCAAGTATGTCTCGTGTTCATAACATTTTTCACATATCCATGTTACGTAAATATGTGGAAGGCCCGAACCACATTATTGAATTGGAACCAGACGAAATAGCGGAAGATTTGACGTATGAAGAGGTTCCTGTTCAAATCTTGGATAAGAATGAACATATTCTACGCACCAAGGTTATACCTCAAGTCAAATTTTGTGGAGAAACCACGATGTTGAGGAAATGACTTGGGAGTTAGAATCTGAAATGAAATCATGGTATCCTTACCTCTTCGACATACCACCGTAATGCACTCCTAATTTCGAGGCAAAATTTCATAAGAAGGAGAGATTGTAAAACCCCAACTTTTTGAATAAAGATGAATTTTTTATAAATATTATTTTTGAATATTATTGAGTAAAATTGATATAATAGTTGTGGGTAATATTTATAAATTTTGCAAAAGTACGCAAGTTTTGTTATATAATATTCGATTAATGGGGAATATTCGTTTTAACAGGAATATTAAAGACATTGGCACAATCATTGGTGGACCCCATTAACGGAATTATTATTTGATTGAAAAACGACAAAAATACTTTATGAAAATAACGGCGGAAGTTTTACTGCTTAACTGTTGAAACACACGGTGTTAAAAAGATGATAATAAGCGTGGGTTGCGTAGTAGCGCACGTTATTAATTATTGATGCTTAAGTGATAAGTCACTCGCTTTTGTTGTTATTATTAATGTAATAATACGTAAAATCTTTTTATATAAAAATGTAATACTTTTATAAAGTTATTCTATAAATAGAATATATTATATTCTATTATGCGTAGTGTTGCATAAGGTCTACATAGTGTTTTGCATAGTAAAATCTTTTTATATAAAAATGCGAATACTTTTATAAAGCTATCTCATTTTATTGTACAATAATTAAAATATATTATATTTTACTATGCATACAGTGTTTGCATAGTATTTGTATAGTAAAATCTTTTATAAAGTTAATCGTTTTATTAGATTATAAATAGAATATATTATATTTTATTTTGCTTTAAATATGGATGTCGATTAAAGTAAATCAATCTCGACCATTCATGAGTTAGTTACTATGCATTCCATTTTTTCTATAAATAGAAGCTCATTCATTCATTATTTTCTTTACGAATTCACTAAAACTCTAGAGATAAATTATAGAGAGAAAGAAGAAAGTATTCTAACTACTTCACTACTTATATATATCAAGTACTCTTCTTCTTGGGTAGGAATATTATTTGTTGTACTCGTAAGGGGGTGTTATTCTTTCTTATTCATGAAGAAAGCATTGTTATTCCATTTCTTATTATTACATTGGAATAACTTTTGTATCTGCCATCTCACCCTATACTTGGTTACATTCTTCTATTATTCTCATTGGAACATCCTTGCATGTGTTTTTATGTGGACTGGTTCCGTCTTATTATTATTATTTGGAATATCATGTACATGTGCTTTTACATTTGGACTGGTTAATCTTTTATTATTACTGTTAGAACATCCTCGCTTGCAAAATTTTGCTTGACTTTTCCGCATTATTATTCTGTTGAAACATTACATACATGTGTTTTACACCTGGACTGATTCCGTCTTTATTATTACTCTTGGAACATCCTCATCGGTGAAAATTTTGCTGACTTGGTTACATTATTATTATTACTCGCTGGAATAACTCGCATACATGAAAGTCTGCGTGCATGGGTGATTTCTTTTGTTATTTCATTCTTTATTATACTCGGTTGGTTAAAGTTTTGACTTTATACTCCATGAAATTAGTAGAATATCCTTGATATTTGCGCTTCATCCAGTATCTTTTCATGGAAATATTCTTCTGATCATTCTTGAATTTTACTCTACAAAACAATATCATGTTGACAATTTGGACGTTAATAATTCCTGGATAAAATAATTCTTGAACTTGTTTTATTGAATTCTTATATCATTGTCATCATCCTCATGTTTATATTTTGTTGAAAGTCATATGTGGCCTGTAGTGCATAGATGGACTTGGTATGATTATGACCAGGGATTATTCGGTATAATCATGACCATTAATGAATACACAAATATTCTTGGCCCGTAGTGCATGAATAATTGTGGTCGTGATACTAAAGAATATCCTTGGCCAGAGTGCGAGGGTGATTCAATGATGTGGATTATTTATTAAGTTTGAGTCTCACGATAACGATGATGAAAAACCTTTAAATCATAAAAGATAGTAGATTTTATTTTCTACTTGACTCTTTTAATGGATTGCTTGTTCATTATTGCAGTTAAACTTGATGTCTATTATATTTTATTAGTTTAACATTGTTGGAGACTAATGATAATTTATTCTCGCATTATCTTAGTCATATTATTTCTTCTTTCGGGCTAGTTGAGCTCACCCTTTCTTTTCACCGTTTTCTTGGAAAATGAGAATATAAATTTGGGACGAGCCTCGGGGAGCGGAGTGATGGTCCGAGAGGATAGTATTAGTAGTCCTCACTATTCTGTGAAATAGTGTGATAATAATTGTAATGAGGACTCCTTTTGAGTTTGTATAATCTCTAGTAGATAATATTTGTATTCAAACTAACAGTTTATGTTTGTCGTATTGTACACGACAGTTGTATTAGTAAGTTGTATTTGAATTCTGTACCATGTATCTGACGACCCAAGATGGGTGATGTATACCTAATTTTGGGGGCGTCACAAATTTAACATACACATAATTCAACCTTATTTGTCTAGGACCCTTAGTACAAGAACTTAGTCAAACTTGCACTGACTTGACACAATAAATGCCAAAAATTATGTGTACAATCATTCATTTACATACCACTATTCTCAAACTGAGATATCTTGACAATAATTTTATAAATTAACTTATCTTAACATGAAGTTATAAAAACATATTATCTTTAATACCAAGATAATGTTTAATTTATATGTGTATATATATATATATATCAAATTACAACATTGTTCTAAAAATTAAGGAAATACCACGATTTTTTCTAACATTATTTCTTTCCTCGATCATGCCATCACCCAAATTTTTCCTAAAATATCTCAATGGGACATCAAATGCCCATAATACCGACAATCGAAAAATAAAATGGACATCTTTCAATGTTATTGTTATTTTTCTACACTTCATATGACATACATTTGTCTCTGGACGCCATTTCTTAATTAGGGCAGACATAAAAGCAGCATGCGTTTTAGTAATTTTTGTCCAATGACTAAACAGATCAATCCCCCACCCTTTTAATAATTTTTTTTATAGTTTGGTAAGTTCCCATTTATCATATATAATTTGTGACGCCCCCAAAACAGGTATACATCACCCATCTAGATTCGACAGATATAAGGTACTGAATACAAATACAACTTAATTATACACAAATGCCATGTAAAAATACGACAAAACATAGTCATGAGTTTTAATACAAATATTGTCATCTGGACAATATCCACACTCAATGGAGTCCTCATTACATTTATTATCACACTATTTCACGTAATAAATGAGGACTACTAATGCACCATCTAGGATCATCACCGGTTCCCACTAGTCCCAGCTACGTTCCTCATTTCACGAAAAACAAAAGGAAGAAGAAAGGTGAGCTCAACTAGCTCAGTAAGAAATATTATGACTAAGATAATGCATAATAAATTATCATTAGCCTTCAACGGTGTTAAACTGATAAAATATAATAAACATCAAGTTTAACTGCAACGGAACAAGCAATCCATTATAAGAGTCAAGTAAGGTATAAAATCTACTATCTTCTATGATTTAAAAAGTTTTTCATCAACTTTATCGCTGAGACTCAGCTTAATAAATAAAATTGAATCATCCCCGCCCACTGCCAAGGATATTCATGTAATCATCAATGGTTAAGCGACTATACCGAATAATCCTAGTCATAATCATACCAACAACTGTCCACCAATGAACTACAGGCCAATGAGGACTTTTACCACATCATTCGTCACATTACGGTCATGATTATACCGAATAATCTTTGGTCATAATCATACCAAGTCCATCTATGCACGTAAGCCAAAAATGACTTTCAACATAATATAAGCATGAGGATGATGACAATTCAATAAAATAAGTTCAAGGATAAATTTTAAAGATTTATAAGTTAATTTATTCTGAACTCAATAACGTCTAAATTGTCAACATGATACTGCTTTGTGCAGTAAAATTCAAGAATGCTCAGAAGAATATTTCTATGAAAAGATACTGGATGAAGCGCAAATATCAAGGATATTCCACTAATTTCATGGAGTATAGAAGCCAAAGCTTTAACCAACCGAGTATAATAGAATATATGAGCTAATCCGAAATGATTTTCACCCGCCATGCAGTAATCCACGTAGATGCATCATTTCCACAATTTAATAAGGAATGAATACGAAGGATCATTCACCATGCATGTGGTAATCCACATGTACGGAGTTATTCCAATAAAATAATAAAGAATGGAATAATGTAAGGATTCACCACGCGTGCGATAGACTACAAGATGCATGTGTTATTCTCAATGTAATAATAAATAATGGAACCAGTCCCACGTAAACGCATTGCATGTGATATTCCGGCGAATAATAAATAATGGAACCCGTCCCACAGAACGCTGCAGGTGATATATTCAAATGAATAATAAAGAACGGAATATTAGAAGAATTTCACCATGAATGCGGTATTGGCAGATAAACAAAGTTATTCCAAAGAATAATAAGAATAGAATAACAATGAAATTTCACCACGTATGCGGTACTTGATGAGATGAGTTTATTCCAATGTAATAATAAGAATGGAATAACAATAGAATTTCACCATGTATGCGGTACTTGATGACGAGTTATTCCAACATAATAATAAAAATTGAATAATGTAAGAATTTCACCAAGTATAGGGTAGACCGTATACAAAAGTTATTCCAATGAATAATAAAGAATGGAATAATGAAGTTCTCTTCATGAATAAGAAAGAAAGAATACCCTTACGAGTACAACAAATAATATGCCCTACCTTAGAAAAACCGGATATTGGAGTAGTGAGGTAGCGAGAATACTTTTCTTTCTTTCTATATAGTTTCTCTCTCAGAGTTTCAAAGAATTAAGTAAGAAATAATGAAGGAATGAGCTTTATTTATGGGAGAATGGACCTGAATAAGTAACTAATTCATGAACGGTCCAGTATTGATTTACTTTTAAATGGACTATCCCATATTGATTTACTTATTAAAACTTAAAGCAATTATTCCATACTTGATTTACTTATTAAAACTTTAAACCAAATATACATATTGATTTACTATTATAACTTTCCACAAGCAAATCCATATTGATTTACTATTATATCTTCAACCAACGATCCATATTGATTTAATATTATAACGCCAACGAACTATTCCGAAAAATTAAAGACATCTCCTCATCGAATAATATTGTACCCAAAAATGATTTGAATGAAAAGAAAATATATTTTACGGTGAATAATACCCGTGTGAAAAGTAACTCTTGAATAAGAACTCATGAATAGTAGAATCGTAAATAAACTCGTGAATAAGAACTCCTAATAAGAACTCGTGAATATTACTCCAACACAAAAAGTGTCCCGAATATTCATTGAACAATATAACCTCCAGACATCAATTATTATCGAAACAAATATCGATTTCCACTAATACTAATAATCCCAACACAAATGGAACTATAAAATTCATCTCTAATCAACACGAACATATTCATCATTAATATTATAACTCACAATATTTAACAATCGTGTCGCTCCTGTGAAAGGGGGCTTCGATAAGATTTCTCCTAATTGGCAAGCAATTAGGTGACCAAACCTCTCCTCGATAGAACTTCTAGACATTGTCAATATTGCAAATAATAATATGAATAACTTTGTCGTCTCAATTATTGATTTAATAATATATCATATTATGCAGTTGATATTGTGACAATAATTGAATCAATAATATGAGAGATATGATGTAGCAATTACTATAGCAATAATTGAGTATAACTGAGTGACTTCTTACGTAAGTATTATAAATCAATAATTGTGTCTTCTACTACGCAACTAATGCCATTCATTGTACTTTTTTTACTACCGGGTAGTTCAACAGTTTTAACTATAACACTTTCGCCGTTATTTTTATAAAATGATAATTCTGTCATTTTCTAACTACGACAATACTTCCGTTGTGGGGTCCACAAATAATTGTGCCGTCGTACGGATATTCCCCGACAAAAAGAATATTCTCCGACCAAACGAATATTTTATAACAACTTGCTTAGTTTGCAAAATTTATAAATATTACCCACAACTATAACATTATATCAAATCCACACCATAATATTTAAAAAAATATTTTGAGAAATTTAAATTTTTATTAATAAAATTTGGGGTCTCACAATCTCCCCTCCTTATGAAATTTCGCCCTCGAAATTTACGTACGTACCTGGTATGCTGAAGAGATGAGGATACCTTGCTTAGATTCTAACTCTTGAGGTATAACCTTTGAGTGTAGAATATGATCCTTCTTATCCAAAATTTTAACATGTATCTCATCATACGTTAAATCTTCTGCTATCTCGTCTGGTTCTAATTTAATAATGTGATTCGGGTCATCCACATATTTACGTAACATCAATACGTGAAAAACGTTATGAACACGCGATATACTTGGCGGTAAAGCGAGTCTATAGGCCACAGTTCCGACTTGATCCAGGATTTCAAATGGGCCAATAAAATCAAGGGGTGAGATTTCCTCTCTTCATCGATTCTTGCTTTTAGAATAATATCTTCTTGAACCTTCTTCTTCACATTCATTAGTTTCGGGTGTGTAGCTTGAGCGGCCTTTAACTCTATCAATTAAAGTCGATTCTAGTCGTATATTCGTTATCTTCACGTGGATCCCTAGAGTCTTTAACTCTATCTCCCTCATTTGTAACTTATACGAAATGAGTCTTTGTGTTAACAACATCACACTTGTAAATGCATACGATCTTCTACTCAACGCGTCAGCTACTACGTTCGCTCTTCCACGATGATATTGAATGATACGATCGTAATCTTCAATAGCTCGAGCCAACGTCTTTGGCACATTACACGTTCGTTTTGGGTGAAGAAAATATTTAAGGGTTTTAGAAATGGATTTTGTACTGGGGTCAATACAAAATTCGATTCCACGCTCTAGGGGTAGGCTAAGAAGTCTTCAAGAATACGTCAGGAAATTTATTAAAAATAGAAATATCATTCAAAACTGTGACTCTCATCTAAGACTTGGATATCACATGTAATGAAGGTTTCTCCCAACGGAGTTTCAACAGATAAGTCAAAGTCTAATTTCTCAGGAGTCAGATTTAAACATTGAGCGCAAGCAAGAGAGATAAAAGAATGGGTAGAACCAGTATCTAATAAGGAATAAACTTCGCAAAAATTTATAATTAACTAACCCGTGATAACTTCGTTCGATTCCTCGTCATGAAAAATGCTCTCCCTTAAACTACCGAATTTGACTTGTTCGGGACAGTCTTTGGTGTCATCATTACACCGAATTGACTTTCGCTTATAGGCATATTCCACCCTCAACTACTTCGTCGTACTCCTTCTCCATGATCTGAATCATTAATCTTTGATCCATATCGAATTGGGGTTGACCGCAATGTACAAGGTAATTCAAAACTTGATACTGGATTCTCCCAATTGCTGTTGAAAAAGAGAAATACAAATCATCTATTTTAGCTTTCTTGGATCGGACTTCTCTTTCCACTATCAACGCGTCGTGCGGCTTTTATCCATGCATCTTTCATTCTCACTAGTTCAGTTGTTTCTTCTTTCAGCTGCTCCTTGACATTTGAATTCTTAGATTCCAGCTTTAATATCGTATACCCTGCTAAAGAGTGCTTCTGTTCAACCATCGCTCATCGAGTAATACAATTTTAAATTGTTGCATCCCTTTGTTCCACGACCACCTGCCGTTCTTCAGCCTGCTCTTCTAACTCGTGAATACGATTTTGCAATTATATATTTTGATCAATAAGTTCTTCTAATAAATCATCCTCAGGTTCCTCTTCTTCCTCACTCTCGGTTGATACCTTTCACATACTAAATTTGAGTGCAACTTTTAATTCTTCAATCACCATATGGATATCTCTAATCACATTAACCTCGTCAGGTGATTACAGTGTCTCTCACATACCTCATTCAATCCATTGTTAACATTTTCAGCTATCATTTCAAACACTGCCACAAAACAAGGGTTAATTAACACACCATATATTATCCCAATATTCTGACCGACCAATTAAATACCAAATAAACTTAGGTAGGTCATACTAACGAGGAATTCCCGTCTCTCCCTCCTAGTTCTTATCTCACATCTCATAGGGATCATATCCCTAAGCTTTGATACCAACCTATGACGCCCCAAAACAATGTATACATCACCCATCTTGAGTCGCCAGATACAAGGTAATCAATACAAATACAATTTAATTATACAACAACCATGTAAAATACGACAAAACATAAAATTTGTGAGTTTTTATACAAATATTGTCATCTGATAATATTCACACTCAATGGAGTCCTCATTATATTTATTATCACACTATTTCACGCAATAGTGAGGACTACTAATGCACCATCTAGGATCATCACTCTGCTCCCCCGACCGGTCCCACTTACATTCTCATTTCTCAAGAGAATGTTGAAAGAAAGGGTGAACTCAACTAGCCCAAGAAGAAATATTATGACTAAGATCTTGCGGAATAAATTATCATTAGCCTTCAAATCTGTTAAAACCGATAAAATATAATATATAAGACCCCGAATTTTATGAAATAAAAGTATTCAATTTTCTTATAATTACTATTCAGTAAATGGTTAAATTGATAGAGGTTAAAGTTAAGGGTGATATATGATTTTTTTCAAAAATACGCAAATGGTTATAAAATATTCATTGTTGTCGGGAATATTCATTTGGTCGTGGAATATTCTTTTCCGCTTGGGAATATTCGCATTTACGTAGCGCAGCCTATTTGTGGGCCCCATAATGTAATAACCAGCTTGATGAAAAAAGCGACAAAGGGAGTTTTATAAATAACGTCAGTAGTTATTACCAGCTAACACTTTATTGGAATACTCGGTGGTTAAAACACCGTAATACGCCGTTGTTACGATAAGAAGACACCAGCATTGCACCGCTTATTGATTCTTACGTAAAAGCCACTACTCAATAATTATTACAAAGAATTATCGCTCAAAGATTTTATTGATTCAATAATTGCTGCGTTGATATTTTATATTACTGTTGTTTTAATAATTGTCACTACACAGTATTTTCCATTATCGAAGCAATAATTCATATTATCTGAATAATATTATTAAATAACATTATTGACGATGTCTAGAAAGTTTTGTCTAAGGAGAGGTTTGGTCACCTAATCAAGGCTACAGGTAGTTGCGAAATTTTTATTGGAAAGCCCCTCTTCTTTGGAACTACCGGTTGTCATTATTGTGATTCTGTAATATTATTTGTGAATAATTAATTTATTGATTTATATGATGAGGAAAGTATTGATTTTATATGGATATAGATGGAGAAAATTTTTAAAGTGACAATTGTTAAAAAAATGATATTTTATCTTTTCTGATAAAATAATTTATTATTATATTTTAATAATATAATAATGATGATATTTTTACAATGAATATGTGATATATGAGTATATGAGGAGGAAGAGTATTTTTGTTGTATTAAATGATTAACACATGTTTTGTGTGTCGGTGGACCCCATTTCTTGACTGAAATTTGATTATAGCCTGTAAAATCGTCCGTATGTGGATTTTGGTCAATTTCTATTTGGCATTAGGAAAAACTTTCTTCTGCAAAGTTGTAGAGAATTGAATTTCCTATATATAATCGCGAGATTCAAATTTACTGATAAAAGGGCTATTTATTATGAATTATTGAAGTTCCGAAGCTCCGAAATAATTAATTTTTGAAGTTTTAAAATATTTTTTTAATAAAAACATTTTTTATATGTTGTGAGCCTCATTAATCACATGTTATGTTGCTGAATTCAGATCTAGGAAGGTTGGCGTAGAAATTATAATAATTATATTAATATTATATTAAATTTTCTGCTTTGGTGTTCTAAGCAATTTCCTATAAATAGGGTGCTTAGGTTAGAATTGAAAATCACATCAGAAACTGAAGTTTTCTCTATATTATCGAGTGTATTCTTGTGAGTATTTTAATATCTTGAGTGTTGCCATACGGTGCAAGTTCGTTCAAATAAGTATTCCAAATGTAAGATCGCTTTTTTTGAGGTAAGGGATAGTAAGGGATTTTAAGGATCGAAAGGGATGTTATTTTCTTCGTAAGTGATATTATTTCTTCAATATCATTATGTTGAAATATTGGTTTGAACTTTTTATCAAATTTGGAACTTTTTCATATCGGGGTTACTATTCATGAGTTACTATTCACGAGTTACTATTTATGAGTTACTATTCACGAGTTACTACTCACGATTTACTATCACGAGTTACTATTTATGACTAGTTACTATTCATGAGTTACTATTCACGAGTTACTATTCACGGGTACTATTCACTACAAAATTGGTTTCTTTTTCTAACCAAATTATAGTTGATTTATGAATATTACTATGGAGATTAAAACTATATATTGATTTTATTATCATATATAACATTTTTATAACCCTGATGTTGAAATTCTCTTTCACTAGAGTGTAAAGATGGGTAGATTATTGGTATGATCATGACTAGGGTTCTCTTTGGCCAAGAAGGAAAAGTTGAATTGTGGTCTGTATGATCATGATCATTGAATTTATAATTGAATATCTTTAGCTTAAGTGTAAAGGTGAATTGATCAACATAGTTATAATTATTGTTTATATAAATTCTAAATGATTATATATTTCTTTGAGATATTAATATCTTTGGCATGTAGTCTGAAAGATGACTGTTGTTGAATATCTTTGGCCCATAGTGCAAAAAGATGACCCGTTATTGAATATCTTTGGCATGTAGTGTAAAGATGACTTGTTGATGAATATCTTTGGCCGTAGTGCAAAGATGAATTTAGTAGTATGATTATGAACATGAATTGTGATTTGGTATAACCATGATCTTTGATGTTTCAGGTGATGAAAATTACCTTTGTCCTGGATGAGAAAAGGAATTTAGAACAACAATTACGATTATGAGTTATATATGTGATTGTGGACAGGAATTGTTGATTGATGTTACAAGGATAAAACATTGTTGGTGGACTTTTAACATGGAGAAGATAATAGACTTTATAGTCTATTTGACTCTTCTAATGGATCGCTTTCATTCCACGCAACTATGGTTAAAAAGTTTTATCATCTACCATATGTTCTAAATCTCTGATTTATTACTGTTGAAGGCTATTGATAATTTATTTATCTTTAGTCATGATATTCTTTACTGAGCTAGTTGTGCTCACCCTTTTACTTCACAATTCCGTTCAGGTAATAAAAGTGTAGCTGGGTCGAGCGGGGGATAGCGAGGGAATAGAATGGTGGTCTATAGATGTTGAGGGTGAGGTGAATTTAACTTGGAAGGGTGTTTTGCCACTATCATACAAGATGTCTAATGACATACAACCTCGTGTCATCATAAGACAGGATTGTGCTCATCCACTTGTTGAGTATATTTACAAGCACTACCTATATAATCTTGGTGTTTGTTTGGAGTTTAATTCCTAATTAGAGACAGTGGAGATAATGATATGTCAAGAGAAGACTCATCATTGAGAAGAATATGATAGTAATCTTCTCATTTTTCTTTCGGGGTCTATTAGATCAACCAAGGATAATTCGTGGCCATATGATATCTACCATAACCTGGACGCATGGCCTCTCATGTATACGAAGGTTTCATTGAGCACTTCACAAAGATTTTAATTTCTAAAACAGCTTTTCGACTATACCTTTTATGTAAGGTGTCATTATGAGGTCATTCACTACGGGACATGAGTCACAGTTTGGTATATATTTGTATTTAAACTCACGCTTTAAGTGTTATTGTATTTTGCACGACAATTATTGTAATAAAGTTGTAGTTGTTTTCTGTACCATGTATTTGGCGACTCAGAATGGGTTGGATGAAATTGACCTATTTTGGGGGCGTCACATAATAAACATCAAGTTTAACTACAGCGGAACAAGCAATCCATTATAAGAGTCAAGTAAGGTATAAAATCTACTATCTTCTAGGATTTAAAAAGTTTTTCATCAACTTTATCGCTGAAACTCAGCTTAATAAAATAAAATCGAATCATCCTCGCCCACGACTATAAGGATAATCATGTAATCATTAATGGTCATAACTATACCGAATAATCCTAGTATATAATCATACCAACAACCGTCCCATCAATGAACTACAGTGACAATGAGGACTTTTACCACATCATTCGTCACATTACGATTATGATTATACCGAATAATCCCCTCGTCATAATCATACAAAGTCCATCTATGCACGTAAGCCAAAGATGACTTTCAACATAATATAAGCATGAGGATGATGACAATTCAATAAAAAAAAAGTTCAAGAATAAATTTTAAAGATTTATAAGTTAATTTATCCCGAACTCAATAACATTCAAATTGTCAACATGATACTTTGCTTTATGCAAAGAAAATTCAAGAATGCTCGTAAGAATATTTCCATGAAAGATATCGGATGAAGCGCAAAATATCAAGGATATTCCACTAATTTCATGGAGTATAGAAGCCAAAGCTTTAACCAACCGAAGTATAATAGAATATATGAAACCGCAAAATGGATTTTCACCGCCACGCAGAATCCACGTAGATGCATCATTTTCACAATTTAATAAGGAATGAATACGAAGGATCATTCACCACGTATGTGGTAATCCACATAGATAGGTTATTCCAACGTAATAATAAAGAATAAAATAAAAGAAGGATTCATCATGCGTGCGATAGATCGCATGCATGAAGTTATTCCCAATGTAATAATAAATAATGGAACGGTCCCACAGAAAACGCATGCACGTGATATTCGACGAATAATAAATAATGGAACCAGTCCGACGTAAACGCATGCATGTGATATATAAGCTACGTAATAATAAAGAATGGAATATTAGAAGAATTTCACCATGTATGCGATACTTCGCATGATAAAGTTATTCCAATGTAATAATAAGAATGGAATAACAACGTAATTTCACCATATATGGTGGTATCAGATGACATAAAAGTTATTCCAATGTAATAATAAAGAATGTATAACGTAAGAATTTTACCAAGTATAGGGTAGGCCATCATGATACAAAAGTTATTCCAATGTAATAATAAAGAATGGAATAACAAAGTTCTCTTCATGAATAAGAAAGAAAGAATACTCTTTACGAGTACAACAAATAATATGCCCTACCTTAGAAGAAACTGGATATTGGAGTAGTGAGGTAGCAGAATACTTTTCTTATTTCTCTATATAGTTTCTCTCTCTAGAGTTTCAGTGAATTCGTAAGAAATAATGAAGGAATGAGCTTCTATTTATGGGAGAATGGATCTGAATAAGAACTAATTCATGAACTATCCAGATTGATTTACTTTTAAACTAGACGATCCATATTGATTTACTATTAAAACTTAAAGTAACTATCCATACCGATTTACTTATTAAAACTTTAAACCAAATGATCCATATTGATTTATTATTATAACTTTCACCAGCCATCCATATTGATTTACTATTATATCTTCAATCAACGATCCATATTGATTTACTATTATAACTTCAACGAATCTGTCCGAAAAATTAAACATCTCCTCATCGAATAATATTGTACCCAAAATGATTTGACCGAAAAGAAATATATTTTACGAAAGTTGAATAGTACTTCGTGAATAAGAATTAGTGAATAAGTAACTCATGAATAAGACTCTCGAATAATTAAAAAGTGTCCCAATACCCGATCAACAATATAACCTCCAGACATCAATTATTATCGAAACAAATGTCGATTTCCACTAACACTAATAATCCTAACACAATGGAACTATAAAATTCATCTCTAATCAACACGAACTTATTCATCATTAATATTATAACTCACAATATTTAACAATCAGGTCGTTCCCAGGAAAGAGGGGGCTTTCCGATAAGGATTTCTCCTTATTGGCGCGCAATTAGGTGACTAAACCTCTCCTCGATGTAACTTCTGCACATTGTCAATATTGCAAATAATAATATGAATAATTTTGTCGTCTCAATTATTGATTTAATAATATATCATATTATGCAGATGATACTATGACAATAATTGAATCAATAATATGAGAGATATGATGTAGCAATAATTGAGTATAACTGAGTGACTTCTTACGTAAACATTATAAATCAATACTGTGTGCTACTATGCAACTACGCCAGACATCGCATTTCTTTTACTCGGGTAGTTTAACCTGCTTTAACTTCAGAACACTTTCGCGTTATTTTTATAAAATGATAATTACGTGCTTTTTAACTACGACAATACTTCCGCTAGGGGTCCACCAATGATTGTGCCATTCGCATTTGATATTTCCCAAAAAAGAATATTCCCCAATTAAACGAATATTTTATAACAACTTGCTTACTTTGCAAAATTTATAAATATTACCTACAACTATAACATTATATCAAATCTGCACTATAATATTTAAAAAAATATTTCGAAAAATTTAAATTTTTATTCATAAAATTTGAGGTCTCACATAATTACAATTGTTGGATCGACATCAGTGTACCCCTATCAACCACAATCCATATATGATCTGAAACATGACTTTCTTGATCATAAAGGACACTGGTTAATGGGTCCAGCAGTCAACAGTCCATATTTACCTAACAATACCAACAACAACAATAAAAATATCTAAATAAAAACATATACAATTCTACTAATACATACTACCCATGTTGATACCTAAGTTGTATTCATACATGTTATCCATATTATTATTTCATACATGTAATTCTATTAATATTTTTTGAATTAACAAAAAATCTTACAAAAAAATACCACCAACAACAATAAAACTAATATTCGATGTCTAAAAATATTTCATTATCATATAGTTGCTACTCAATTTGTATACATACATACAACCCAAGAAATATTTCATACATATAATTCTACTAATATTTTATGAATTCAAAAAAATTCGTAAAAAAAATCGATAAGAATATTCTTACTAATATTTGGAGTAGATTAATCGAAGAGAAGTTAATTTTTGATGTGCTATTAGTGCTTGTGAAGCGGCCAATCAAGCTTTGTCTCTTCCTTCTCTCTAATTATGCAGCAAATGATAGCTATGGAGGAAAGAGTTTAGATTTGGAACTTAACTTCATTAGCCGCAAGTTTTACAAGCAGTCAGTCAAAACGGTGTCGTTTTTATCGCGCTAGTAGGATATTTTTATACTAATCGCATATCCTACTAGCGCCCACCATGAAAAGGAATTAAAAATTGATAGTAGTTTAATAAATGAATTTGCCATAGGAAATAGTTGCACTAGTCGCAAGTAGGACCTACGGGTAGACCCCAACCTCATTTAATCTCAACGCTTAGATCAGTCAATGAACGGCCATATATCAATTTACTTGAATAATGCTCTCAACTAAGTAATGTGTACTATGAAATAGGTTACATGTATATAGAGAGAGAGGAGAGACAGTGTAGGCCGTAGTCTTTTGGGCCTCGTACC
The DNA here is from genome assembly GCA_020205605.1 of Panax ginseng. Lineage (NCBI taxonomy): Eukaryota > Viridiplantae > Streptophyta > Magnoliopsida > Apiales > Araliaceae > Panax > Panax ginseng. The sequence goes on along the minus strand of CM035140.1, from coordinate 5,961,821 downwards.
TCTTCGGAACTAAAAGAATATTCATCTTCACACCAATATGTGGGAATAATAATTATAAGTCGTACCTCTTTGATAGGATCATGTATCTGGCCCAAACTAAGAAGTCGTTAGAAGGTGGATTATATACGGGCTCAGTAGGCGAGCTTGCCACCTTGGTCTACTTATTTCTTTTTTTACATGGGATGGGGGTTCTGGACAGCTCACATCGACAAACTGGGCCCAATTGATATTTTGGAAGCTCACATCTACGAACCGTAAATCTACTCCTTTTTTCAAACCAATACCATGTTTTATTCAAACAAACAATGTTACGACATCATGTCCCTAGCTACTAGGCCCATTCATTTTTAATTTCCTTTAATGATTAAATAAACAACAATAAAAAAGAATCACATAATATTCACATACATACATATACATAATGTGGCCCCTTCCTGATATGCAAGGGTTGTAGTATGTATGTATGTGTATGTGAGCATTATATAACCCTTTTTTATGTGACAGTAGCATTATTTTTAAACAAAGTGTAGCCATCCTTCCTTATATTTACATGCTACCATATATTTATTTTAACTTTTAGTAAGTTGGTCTCAAATATAAGAAAAATAATGTTAGACACAAATTATTATACAAATATTTTATAAACTGTTGATGTGACATACTCCACATCAACTTTTTATGTGGGGCTGAAGACTACATTGAAGCAATTTATTGATCAATATGCTGAGGTGGAGTATGTCACATCAACCGTTTATAAAATATTTATAAAATAGTTTGTGTCAGTAGCATTATTCATATAAGAATTGAAATTAGCTACTTTGAAGAGTTTCAACGTGGTTTACTATTTCTTTTAAAAAATATAATTTTTTGTCAAATTTATTATTTGAATAAAATGAAGGTATATTTTTAGTAGTAATAATAATAATATTATGCATTGACATAATATTTTTAAATTTATTATTAAACTAACAACTTATTATATTTAAAAAAATACATAATATGTGGAATGTAAGGGAGTATTATTTTTGCATTATTCTTAAATTTCATAATTGAGGGGCTCTTGAACCGAAGAAGTATTTTCATCGTATAAACGAGCACAAGTGCAGGTAGGTACCCTCTTGAACAGACAAGTGGCAATTCTTCTCTTGAAGAGGCACGTGGCATTCTTACGACCACATATAATGCCAACCACATGATGACTCATTGTGTATGATTAGGAGTGAGCAAAAAACGGATATAACCGAATTATCGAACCGAACCGAATTATTTTAACCGAAATTTTCGAATAATTTGTTTTTTTTAACATTTCGGTTATACCCGAAATTTATTACGGGTTTCGATTAGGTTATACGGATATTACTTTTGGATTATTCGGGTAAACCGAATAACCGAACAAATAATGCAAAGTCTACAGACTATACAGATCTACACGACTCGTCGACTACACATCTTAGTCATCTCCTTTACTAAATTAGTACCGATAGCCATAGGCGATACTCGATAGCTCACTCTCTCAGTCTCAAGTTCAACTCTCAACCCAACTCTACAGATCTACACTCTACGTAATCACGATCGCGATCTCGATCCTCAACTCTCAACCTGATCTACACTCTACAGATCGCGATCTCGATCCTCCAAGTCTCTCGTCCTCCTGAAGTCTCAAACTCTCAATCTCCCGTCCTCCGAAGTCTCTCTCACTCAATCGATCAATCCAACAGATCTCGAGGGATTTCTCTCTACTCGTGAGCTCTGGACTCTCAAAGTCGAGAGATCTCGAACTCTCATCGCCTCATCGATCGACGCGTCACGCCGACGACATCCTAAGACGATTTTCCTTCAACTTCCTTCACCATCTCTATCTTACTCTCTAACGGTCAGCTCAATCATGTTTAGCTAAATTTATCAATCATCCTCCTTTAATTTGTTGAACTCAAGGGGCCTGCTTTCGGAAGAGTCCCTTTATCAATCATATAGTTGAGCTCCTAAAATTGATTTCATGGTTTTATCAATTGCACGATATTATCAAATAGTAAGAATTGAAGTGTATTAACAATCGTGGTGGCTATTAACTTTCTTGTCTCTGTTTGCATTTGAAGAATAGTTTGTTCTCTCCTAAAATTTGGTTTCTATGGTTTGCTGAATTCTGATTGTGTGTTTGCTGAATTCTGATTGTATTTTATTAGACTTATACTAGAGGTGGTTGGTTCTTGCATGTATATAGGTAGTGTTTCACTGTTTTGTACAAAATGGTTGAGAGAATTTAAGAATTTTACCATGAGAGTGCTAGAAAAAGATGTTGACTATTTAGATTGTATGAGTTCAACAAATTAAAGGAGGATGCTGACTATTTAGATTGTATGGTTGTTGGTTAGTTATCTGCTGGTGTTTAGCATGCATGATCAAACTTGAAGTAAAATGATTGCAAAGGTGGAATATTATCTCATTGGTGTTTAGATTGTTTGATTTATGCTTGAATATTAATTGCTTGAAGTTTTGATTTATGTAAACTTTTTAAACTTTCATTGTTAATGTAATTTGTTTGAAATTTTCGGATGATGTCAAGAAGTATTTTAAATGATTTGATATAGTGGATGATCTGAGACGAACCCCGACCTTGATGCAATTGGACACGAGAAAGAGGGGGTGACAAAGTGTTCCCACCCCAATCCCACCCCCACCCCCACAACCACAACTACAAAGAGCACGGACAATGTAAACCGTAAGTCAAGAAAGAAAAGGATGGCACCTAGATCCAAGGTGTGGTGAGGGGCACTTCATTCCAGCTTAAAATAATGATGGTAATGTCATCAAAGGTAAGTGTACTTATTGTGAAAAAAGAATTAGTTCACGATTCATCTTCAAATGGTACTACCGCTTTAAGAAATCATTTTAGAACTTGTAAAAAATCCCATCAAGATGGATAAAGCTCAACCCCAACTTGTAGGAATTAAAGAGGGTGAGGGGAGGGAGGGGCATGTGAGTACACTCACCACTGGAGGTTCGACCAAGAAGTTGTTAGGGCGCCGTTACATTTACCATCTTATCAGATGATGAGCTTCCTTTCAAACATGTTGAGAAAGATGGTTTTAAACGACTTATCTGACGCAATCAACGCTTGAATTATATGTGTGTTACTGCCCCTTACCATTTTATTGATGAAAATTGAAATTGCATAAGAAAATCTTAAATTTTCAACCATCACAAGTCATAAGGGGAAGGACATCGGGGAAATGGTTGAGTCTTGTCTAAAAGAGTGGGGACTTTCTAAAGTTATGACACTCAATCGTAGATAATGCTAGCTCAAATGATACAAAGAACTACTTACTTGAGAGAGATGTTCATCTTGGAAAACCAATGTCTTGGTGGTAAGTTCATTCACATGAGATGTATAAATCACATTATTAATCTTGTTGTGAATGATGGGTTGAAGTTGATTGAGAAATCATTGAGAATGTTAGGCGATGCGTTGAAGTATGCAAAACAATCCCCGCTTTGAGGTCAAGTCATTTAAGGATCGCATTGAGTATTGTGGTCTTCAAGACAAGAAAAAGGCTTAAGTCTAGATTGCCCAACTAGATGGAACTCTACTTACTTGATGTTAAGTTCAAATTTAAAGTACAAAAGAAGCTTTTGATCGATATAGATTTGAAGATCATGGCTTTGTAAAAAGAGATGGGGGCCAAGATATTTCAACTGACTCGAATTGGAATAGGGCTAAATTGTTTGTGAGATTCTTAGAACATTTTATAATCTCACCGCATGATTTTTCGCTCATCTTATGTCACATCAAATCGCATTTCATTAAATAAGTTGAAATTTATGTTATTTTGAGTGAGTGGGAAAGAAGCAATGATAGAGAATTGAAACAAATGGCCAAGGCAATGAAAAGAAAATATGATAAGTATTGGGGAAATGTTACAAAGATGAATATGTTGTTGTATATTCCTCACCGTGCTTGATCCTCGGCCTAAGTTGAGTTTTGTTCAATTTATTTTAGACGAAATGTATGGAGATGATGAAATTGAAGTCAAGATCCGTTGGTAGGTATGGGAGTAGATCTTCATTTTGATATTGATAATGAAGATAGGAAGTTAGAATATCAAGCGAGGAATAGGGCCACGGGATGAGATTGATGGTGTGAAGAAAGCAATGGAAGATATGTTTAATGAGTACAAAAAAAGTATTCAACTCAAGAAAGTGGGCCAAGTGGCACATCAAGTTTAAGTAATATGTCATCCCAAGGTTCTAATTCAATGGAATCCTAAAATACAAATAGACTTATGGATAAGTTCAAAAGCGCGGGGACGGGAGTGATACTTGGAGAAAAATCGGAGTTGGACAAATATTTAAGTGAAGATGCGGAAGAAGCCAATGAGTCCTTCGATATTTTGGTGTGGTGGAAAGCAAATAAGGTAAGATTCCTATCCTTTCACGACGCTGCTGTGATGTGTTGGCTACTCCCATTTCTACTTATTGCTTGAATCCGCATTTAAAGCACGGGGCATTCTTGATTCATTTAGGAGTTCATTGTCTCCTAATATGGTGGAAGCTCTCATATGTGCTCAAGATTGGATTAAAAAGAAGAATTGCATTGATGTGGAGGAAGATAACGACTTTGCCGATAAACTTGAGTGTGGTAATAATTATTGTTTATGTTTATTTTATTGAACTAATAAAACAATTTATAAAAATAATGTGTTTAATTATATTTTCATTTTTCAAAGAATTTCAAGTTGAGCTTGCATACTAATGATGTCAATGTTTCCACGAGGACCACGACTCAACTTAATTAAAGAGGTAAATTCATTATTGCAATTTAATTTATAATTTTGAGCTTCTAAGTTGTTATTCCTGTTATTGTCCTTCTATATTTGTTATCTAATATAATTAAATGAGCTTTATATATCCTCAAAAGCAGCTGAATAAGGAGTTAATATGTTTTGGAGTTTTACACAAATTGTCAATGAAAGTATGTTTTGGAGTTTTAAGCAGCTGATATTGTGGACTTGAAGGAGATGTACAGAGAACAAGTAAACTTGCTTTGTAAATAAGGTATTCTTTCTTACAACCTTCTTCAGATTCTTGTGTGTTCTCGATCAATCTTGTTGATATTATATTCACATCTCTCTCTTTAATCTGCAGATCCGTAATGAGTGTATAAATGTGCGCTCTCGATAAAGTAACTTAACTTCTTCTCGTGGAAATTCGCCTCCAAATTTATAGTGAATGTCAAGATTGTTCGCTTAATCAAAAGGGCTGAATTGGATTATTGAATTCACTGGAGTACTGGACTGTCTTTCAATTCACTGCCACTGGACTGGACTGCATAATGTTGTTGACTGTCATGGTAGTTGTTTACTTGATTCTGTAATATTGTGCTACTTGTAATGACTGCATAATGTTTTGCTACTTGTTTGTTTACTGGATTGTCTTTTAAATTTCAATTCAGTGATTCACTGGACTGGCATTGGACTGTATAATGTTGTGCTACTTGTTTGTTCACCGACCGCTCAGTGACAGCTTGTTTGTCTTCTTGTTTGTTCACTAGGCTGGCGATCAGCCTTTGGGCGATAATGGTAGATGCCTTTCAAGTTTCAACGACCGCTTTTCAATTCACAGGACTGCAAAGATCTTTGTTATTTGACAAATGACAAGACCGAATAACCGAATAATCTATTCGATTATTCGGTTATTACATATTTCGGTTATTTGTTTGGATACTTAAAACAGGGTAATTTTGGTTTACGGGTATAACCGAAATCCTAATTCGGTTCAGTTATTATCCGAATGCTCACTCTTATGTATGATGACTATGTGGTGGAGAGGAGAGGAGAGCGGAGGGGAGGGGAGGGGAGGGGAGGGGTAAGAAAGGGTGGTGGTGGAGAACATTATTGCAAAATTAGATGTAGCCACTTGATATTCATGTTAGTATTATTATAATACCACGGTATTGTACATAGGCCAAAAAAAGGTCTTGGATTACCCCAACGTAAATGTTTTTAGTGAAAAGCAAAAGGAAGTCATAATACTATATATATATATATATATATATATATATATATATATATATAATTCGCTTTTGGTGTATTTTTTTTTATTCTACATATCATGTTTATCATTTTTAACAATGGATCGAACGACGATTTTACACATCGTTGTAACAGATAAACAATTTATATATTATGGTGACCGTTTGATCAAATAAAATTGTAAAACTACTCCCTCTAATATCGTTTGGGTGCATTTTTATTGACTTAATATACTTGTATAGTTGAAGGAGATGAAGAGCAAATTTAATAAAATTTGCCACAAAGAAAATAAATTTAGATATTTTTATATTATTTTTTAATATTTTTATATGTTAAATCTATATATTAATTAAGATGTCGAATTTTAATTAATTAATATACGAGTGACCGTAGTCTATAGTTAAAGCATCGATAATACGTGGTGTTTTAATCCAAGTATAAAGCGGCACTCTATCCCTGTGATGTTGTTTTGTGGGGCAAATGGGAATGTGGTAAGGGCAGGCAGAAGGAGAAGATGGATCGGTAGTTTGGTAGTAACAAGAGTCGGTATGCCTCATAAAGGTCAAAAAGGGAACGGGTCGGCATGTGAGAGTTTGGCACATCGTGATCCAATTGGCCATTATAAATGTCTTGGTCTTGGCAATGGTATTTTTAAATTAAAATAATACTCCGAGATTTCTTAATCAATCAATCAATCAATCAACAACAAGTGTAAACCTTGTGGGACCAAGTACATCAAAATCCAATCCGGAAAGATCTTCATTCTTCGAGATAAGTTGGGACAAGAATGAGATATTAATAGTCATTTAAATTACCAAGTGTTTGTCTTCTATTTTAAAACTCTGGTCATTAGTAAATCTCTTACAATAAAAGCCTCTTTACTAGTACTACTATTATTAATTACTCCTTCCCTCCCAAAATAAAAGTCTTATTACTATTTTGAATAGTCTCATATTAAATATTCACTTTCCTTTAATAACTAAATTTTTACACAATTTTTCTTATTATACCCTTAGCATTAAATATCTTATACTTTTCTTATTCTAATTCTCTCTCCATATTTAATAAGTACTCCCTCCGTTCCTTAATTTAAGTCGTTTTAGAAAAATATTTTTGTTCCTTAATATAAGTCGTTTTAGAAAAATATTTTTGTTCCTTAATTTAAGTCGTTTTAGAAAAATATTTTTGTTCCTTAATATAAGTCGTTTTAGAATTTCAAGTAAACATTAATTGCTTAGTTTCCAATATTACCCCAAGTATTAAATGTAACTTTGGTTCTCTCACTATTTTCTGTCCAATAAATAACAATCTTTTCTTCCAATACAAGGACAAAATAGACAATTAATATTATAGTTAAAACGACCTATATTAAAGATCTGAGGGAGTATAATAAGTCACTCTCTCACCTATATTGAAAATGATTAATGAAATATTAGTATGATAATTTTGTTATTTTATTTTTTTTCTTAATATGCGTGAAAAGTCTATCAAAATTTTTATCCTGAAACGGATGGAGTAATTAATACTCCCTCCTCTCCTTTTCATTATATGTTGTTTTTTTCTTCGTAATATAAGACATTTTATGACAATTTTTTTTATTTCTTTCTTATTTTACTTCTAAAAATTCTCATAATTGAGAGAGATAATTAATTAGTGCGGATTTCAAATCAATAATTTATGAATACATCAAAATTTTCATGCCCCAAATGTCAAACTGACATCTCTTTTCCCTTCTCCCTCGTTCATTCATGTTCATGAATGTGTAATATCTACTACTTTAAGTCTCCTGGAATCAAAACCAAACACGTCTCCAATCTCCACAAATTTCCATCTGCCATTCACGTGGTCACCACTCCCATCTGCCACCTCTATCTCCCCTCCATATGCATATCCATTTCTTCAGTGTATACACCAACTTCACTCCCACTACAAACTTAACCTCAATGGCTGGAGATTGTTACACAACCACAGTCAACGACCTCCCCGATGTAATCCTCTCAAACATAATGGCCTCCGTCACCGACGTCCGCAGCCGCAACTCCGCCGCCCTCGTCTGCCGGAAATGGCTCCTCCTCGAAAGATCAACCCGCACTTCCCTCACTCTCCGCGGCAACGCCCGTGATCTCTTCATTGTCCCGTCTTGCTTCCGATCGGTAACCCACCTCGACCTCTCTCTCCTCTCTCCTTGGGGACACCCGCTCCTCTGTTCCTCCTCCGACCCCGCCCTCATCTCTCACCTCCTCCGGCAGGCCTTCCCTTCCCTCAATTCCCTTACAGTCTACGCTCGAAACCCATTAACCCTTCAATTCCTAGTCCCTCACTGGCCGCAACTGAACCAAATTAAACTAGTCAGGTGGCACCAACGGCCTCAATTGCCATCTGGGTCCGATTTCACCCCTCTATTTGAAAACCTTAATTCCCTTTACCAGCTTGACTTGTCCAGCTTCTATTGCTATACTGAGGATCTTTTTCCCGCGCTTGAATCTTATCCACACATTGCAGTGAAGCTCACCTCCCTTAATTTGCTAAACCCTTCATTTTCCGAAGGGTTTAAATCCCAGGAGCTGGAGGATGTTACAAAAGCTTGTCCCAATCTGAAAGAGTTTCTTGTTGCTTGTATGTTTGATCCTAGGTACATTGGCTTTGTTGGGGATCAAACTTTATTAGCTATAGCTGCCAATTGTCCAAAACTGTCGCGGCTACATCTTTTCGATACGTCGGCTTTGGTGAATGTCAGAGCTGATCCAAATGATGAGGGAATCACTCCCGACGATGCAAGGATTACTGTGGCGACTCTAATTGAGGTGTTTTCGGGTCTTCCTTTGCTCGAGGACTTTGCTCTAGATGTTTGTAATAATGTTACACATAGTAGTCCTGTATTTGAGATTCTTCAATCGAAATGCCCCAATTTGAGGAAGCTTAAATTGGGGCAGTTTCATGGAATTTGTATGCCGGTTGAATCGAAGCTGGATGGGATCGCACTTTGTCAAGGGCTTGAATGTTTGTCGATTAGGAACGTGGCTGACTTGACGGATTTGGGGTTAATTGCTATTGCTAGGGGGTGTTCGAGGTTGGTTAAGTTTGAAGTTCAGGGTTGTAAGAAGATTACTGTGAAGGGAATGAGGACTTTAGCTTGCTTGCTTCACCGTACATTGGTTGATGTCAAGATCTCTTGCTGCAAGAATCTGGGTGCCATGTCGATGTTAAAAGCGTTGGAGCCAATCCAGGACCGAATTCTGCGACTTCACATTGATTGCGTTTGGGATAGTGTTGAACAATTTGAGAATCTTGATGGGGTTGAGTTCAACTTTGATCTCAACAAGTTGGATGAGGGTCCTGTTTCCAATAAGCCTGCAGAATTCACCAATTTCTTTGAAAATACAACGTACAAAGACTTGTGCAACAAGAGGAAAAGGTGCAAATATTCTTATGATCAGAATTGTAGTTATGATAAAGTCAATGGCATAACAAGTAGCAATGGCAATGATTTTTATGGTAGAACATGGGATAAGCTGCAACATCTTTCACTCTGGATATCTGTTGGTGAGCTTTTGGCTCCATTGGTAACAGCAGGTCTTGAAAATTGTCCCAATTTGGAGGAAATCCGTATAAAGGTTGAAGGAGATTCCAGAAACTGGTCCAAACCATCTCAGCGTGAATTTGGATTGAGCATCCTTGCTCGGTACCCGAGTTTAACAAAGATGCATTTGGATTGTGGAGATATGATAGGTTTTGCACATACTGCTCCATCCGGCCACATGGACTTGAGCCTCTGGGAACGATTCTATTTATTTGGAATTGGAGGTTTGAGTCTCTGTGAACTCGATTACTGGCCACCACAGGACAGGGATGTTAACCAAAGGAGTCTCTCCCTGCCAGCAGCTGGACTGCTTCAAGAATGCTTTATGCTAAGGAAACTATTTATCCATGGCACAGCTCATGAACATTTTATGAATTTCCTTCTCAGAATCCCAAACTTAAGGGATGTTCAATTGAGAGAAGATTACTATCCAGCCCCAGAAAATGATATGAGTACAGAGATGAGAGCAGATTCGTGCAGTCGTTTTGAAGATGCACTGAATGGACGTCTAATCATTGATTGACGCCAAATGCCTGGTGAAAAACTGGCATTGCAGATCAAATGAAATAACAGCTTGACTTCGAGTGTTAGTTTGAGAGAGGTGGTCCCATTCCAATTTTGTAACCATTTTTTTAAATGTTATGTATTGCAAAGGGAGTGCATGAAGGAATCATCCATTGCTTCAAACAAGACTGGATTTTACTTTTGATTGCACAAAAAAGAGGATCATAGATTCTGCCGTTTAAAGCAGAAGATGAACCAGTACATGTTCTTTTATAGAACTGCAAAATCATACAAAAGGTTGAATACAATTTGAGCCAAGAACATATTGTAAAAAGAAAACCTCTACTATTTTGTTTTTATATACAACAAACATATTGTTCGCATTAGCTGAGTGAGTACTTGCAGTCTAGCAAGCGGCCGAGGATATCCTCACAACTTGGTCGGTCTTGGGGTTCTGCCCAGCAATCTGCATCAAGGAAGCTAAGGCATGAGTTTGTCCTAAACCGTCTAATAATTTCTTTTTGGTTTTATTTTTATGGACATTGCCTAACAGTATTCAGTTTCGTAAATTTTGTTAAAATTTAATGTGGAAGACCTGCAATTAGTCTGCCCAATGGACCTTCAGGGATCTCCAATCGTGATCCCTCATTTGCAACAGCATAAACAACCTAAATAGGAGAAACAAATGTTGGTCTGTCAAATTTTATTTAGTTCTTATTTCTTAATACCAATGGAGAGCAGAGACGTAAACTAGCATCATACTGTACTAAACATAGAAATATGTCAACGTACCCTTTCTGGTGCTGTACCATACCATGGCCTACTTAGAGTGCACAGCTCCCACATTATCACACCCGGGCTGAAAATATCACACTTCTCAGTGAAGGGTTCATTTCGGATAAGTTCATGAGCCATCCACTCCGGAGTCCCGGCTGACGAGGAGTCATTTATGGGCGTGTCTATCATCATTCTTGAAAGTCCGAAATCACAGATCTTAACTGTCCAATGCTTATTCACAAGGCATTTGGCACTTTTTAGATGGTGATGAACTATCTTCAACCGGTGTATACACATCAGCCCTCTTAGTTGCCAGAGAAAGACGACAGTCAGTTTAGAGTTGCAATACCATTTTATCACAATTTTTTTTTTTATCAAAGAACATTTTATTATAGAGGAGAAGTGGAACTGCAATACACATGGACAACAAGAGTCCACTCCACCCAAAAAAAAAGAACAATAAGAAGCAAGAACACAAATGACAAAAACATCCTGGCAGAAATGAGTTGCATCTTGCCGGAATTTATTCAAGTCTGACAAAGTTCCTCAAAAAGCTAGCATGGAAAAAAAAAACATACAGATGCATAAAAGGACATTAAGTCACATTCGTCAACCAACCACAGCAGTGCTAAGATTCTTGTCGGTCCATACACCCCACAAAATGGTAAAAAGAAGCATACTAACACAAAATCCGCCTTGCCTTTCTTCCACACTAAACAATAAGCGCCAAGCTGCCAAACCATCGGGCAATAAAATAAACTAACGAGAATGAGTCTCACTATCCTGCATACACCCTACACACATCCAGAGATAAACTTTTTTAGGGGCTAGATGCCTAATGCATGTCATTAGTATTTGAGTAAACCAACAGTCGGACACAAAAGTTCTAATTTAGAGGGAACAAGGTGCGAGCCTTTTGCTTTCTAAATAAAAATGATCGGGAAAAGTGGAGATTTGGGAATGAGCCTTATCAAGCAGAGATTGGAGTTGATCAGGATTGATTTGTTAAGCAATCAGCATAAGATGATAGTTTAAGCTGGATTAATCCAACACCGAATGAGCTTCAACAAGTAATTTTAAAACTGAGATCTGAACAAATGCACAGGTAAACATCACAATGAAAACATCAGCCAAAGTTTGACCCTTGCAAGTGCATAAATAAATTTCATGTGCAGGACATTACTATTGTCTTAAGATTGATAAATTCAGCAACAATAAAAATACTAATTACTGAAAACATGAAGAAACTAACATAGGAAATATATAATATATTGCATTATTAGGCTAACCTGCATATATCACGCAACATTTTAAGCCTTCTCCTCCAGTTGAGTTTCTTCTTCTGACCACTCAAAAGGATCAAGTAATATAGTGATCCCATCTCCATGTATACAGTAACCATTGATAATTGTGGAGGCTTCGTGCATGCTCCAAGAAATAATATAACTGAAATAAACAGCATCAATGGAATGTACAATACATAAGCAGTAAAAAAGACAGTTTAGTAAAACATTAGCATTTTTTTTTCTTTTATAAAGTTCAAATGCGAGTAACTATTTTTTCGCATTTACCCTTGTTGGTAAAACGTACTTTACATGGAAATATCTACATGTTGAAATCTTCTTATATTAGTTTCCCTTACATTTGGCCTTACACATGCTGGCAGGATATGGTGTGGAAGTGCTTTTTGCAAAACTCTAGATTTTCTTATTTGAAACCCTCTAGGCTAGCAATCTACGGAATGGACAAATCTGAGAAAAACAAACAAATTGAACAAAGATAGAGAAGATAAATACCATTTGGATATCGAAAAAAACAAAAACAAGAGAAACATCACAAAAAGATGGCCAAGTTAAAAAGAAATATAACTATAAAAAAAATACTATCGTCACTTTATGCAAGATTAAATACCTCAGGATGGATATTTCATTGCAGAAATCTTCCATGTTTTCAGCAGTAAGATCTTGCTCCAGGAAAACCTTAATTGCAACATCTGTTCCATTCCAAATGCCACGAAAAACTTCTCCAAAGAAACCTAGGAATTAACTGCCAAGAGATGAGTAATAACAACACAAGGATTATCAAAAAACATGAATATATATAAATATCTATGTATGAATAAGCACAGTATATGCATACTCCCTTTGGTGGCAGGCAACTGAATGATGTAAAAATCTACCTACTAACAACCTTAGTTTTATGTGGAATTCACTCAAAAACATTAGGTATAAATTTCAAAACAACTTGGGTGTAGTTCTTAAAAGTTTGGACCAGAATTTGCATACATCTTAAGGCCATATGTATTTTATAGATATTATTTATCAGGACTTTTCTTCGTATTTACCCGCATTAGGTTTAGCATTGTAGCTCGTACATTATACATATATACGACAAAAATGCTCTTCTACACGCGCGCGTGCACACACACTGACACGGTCCAAAAAGGAAGGAAAGGAAGAAAATCCAAGCCCAACAGGGGTTGACACTGTTCCGTTTGGAGTCATGGGGCCCATGGCCCCACAATATATCGAAGCTTACGACGAGCCCTACAAGAAGCATTGCCTTCGGCCATAATGAACACCATTTTAAGCCCAAAAAAGGCAGGGAGAGATGTGTTTAGGCCTTCCAAAGTTTTTACAAGTTTTGAACTAAATTGTTTTTTTTCATAATTTTGTTATTCATTTCGTAATTAGGGTCTCCAGCTTATTTTTAGTAATTAAAGGATGTTTTTGTGTGTTTTTAAGTTTAACTCTTATTATTCAGATTTTATCCAAATATTATTGGCCATCTTTGTGAATCAATTTATCTAACTTTGATTCAATTTATGTGATTGTTTTTGTTCTTTTATTTACATAGATTCAATTATCACATGATTGTTTAAGACACAACAGAGAGAGATAGATATAGAATTTATTAGTCTTTAATGGATATGTTAAGCGGATTCATTGCAAGGGTAAAGCACCAATCTTCTGTACACCTATATATATTTACATAAGACTGGTAATGTATTAAGACACAACAGATAAACTTATGATATAGAATAGTTAAGTCCTTCTACTGTCTTTGAGAATGTGTCATTTCTAAATGGATATGTTACAACACGGGGTTCATTGTAAGGTAGAAAATGAGCCAAAATGTTAGGCTTTGCTCATGTCGTGTCATTTTAAGGATTCTAGAGGTTGCCGAGTCCATGTAACATAGCAACCGATTCAAAACTTAGTTTGGCATCATATTAACAAACTTTATTTTTTATAAAATTTTATCACCCCATCACAAAATCCTACCACACCTCACCATACTCTCACATGACTGTGCTAAGTCAACAATCTATTTGTGTCTTAGCATCACTACTCCTAGTTATTTCCACTCATACAATTCTTACCTTTAAAAACTCAAAGTGAAACTACAACCATCCCAAGGTTAAGTTTTAGTCAACAAGCATTCTGAACATCGAGTTATTTAGCTAGAATCAAATCACAAATTTGTTGTCACACCGATGTCCACATCATTATTTCAGACCGATATAAAGAATTAGTACCATCCCAAGAACATGCTGACAATATGACAATATCTGCCTTCATAACTGCTAATAGTTTAGTCATCAACACTCCCATTGCAACCCTTGTGAAAGTATTGCATCATCAATTAATTATGTTCCCCATTGTCATGCTCACCAAAAAGCTTAGTCCCTAGGAATAGGATAAACGACTATTGGGTAAAGTAAATATCAACCTAACCTTGGTAATTAGATTCAAACTGACAATTATTCTCATACATACTAAATGTCTTGAATCTTGACCTTGTCCACATAATTATAAAAAGCAAACTAACACTTGGCTTGTTGGAGCTCTTTTATATTTAATAGTCCTTTTAATAATACTGGACATAAGGATGGAACTATTACTTGAAATGTTGAGCATAAGGATTAGACTGTTACACCTACATTGCCAAAAGACCAAAGGAAATCCAATAGGCAAAACTAGCAGTTACCCCACTATACTTGATCATTTTTGTGCAATAACTCACTTGGCTTTTAATTTATGCAATTGCCCCATTAAACTAATTAAAATTTTGTAATTTGGTCAATCTATTAAATTAAGTGGACGGAAGTTAACTTATTACTTACGTGGCGGTCTAAACAAAATAAGAAATTAAAATAAGTTACTTGGACAAATAAGACGAAATAAAAGGGAAAAATATGATTTTGTCCTATATGCATTATTTAGTTGTCCAAGTCATTTATTTTATTTTAAACTGCCTCGTAGGTAAAAAGTTAACTTCCGTCCAATTAATAGTACAGAATGACCCAGTTAAAAATTTTAATTAGTTGTCAGGGGCAATTGCATAAATTAAAAGTTGAGTGAGCTATTGCACAAAATTGGTCAAATACTGTGGTCAACTACAATGGGGTAACTGCTACTCTTGCCAAATCCAGTAAGATGTACATGACCATACGAAAAATCATAAATCATATGCGGTATAGCCTAAGTAATACTCTAGTAATACTAAACCTTGAGAGTAAAATCTAAGCTTGTTTCCTCTAGAATATTTGAACAGTTTTGAATTTTCAGAAAATGCCTCTATAATTTGTTTACCGGAGATCATTAGGAACAAACAAACTTCCACACTAGCCCGTAGAAATCCTCCAAGTTTCATACAAAGCTTACTTAAAGATGCCCCTGTACATAAGGTCTTCGTACAGGACACAGTTGAATCACCAAATTCGAATTTGCACATTAAGTGTAAGGAAAATCTCCAACCGCCCCATGAGTGAAGACCCTAGTTAGTAAAAAATAAAATACGTGCTAAAATTTCTCTAAAGCATAAATCCACCGTATTTTGACATATTGACTATTGCACAGAGAGCAAATATATTGATTAAATGGGTGAATGCTAAAAAATCTTCTCCTTATAAACACAGGACATGCTCAGTCTTGAGAGAAAAACCTGCAGCAATCAGTAAATGTTTTTTTAGTGGGGGAGGGGGGATTGGGGGTGGAATTGAGGCATCCACTCATAGGGCATTAACAACTGAAAAGGCTGTTAATCAGTTCCACACGAACCGAATTCTAGTTATAATATTCTCAAACTAAATTCACAGGAAGACCTTCAATATTAATAACTCTGTTATTCAGTTAACAGGATGCAAATTCGTAATTCTATATTTGCACACTTCAAAATCTGGGATGATTCACAAGGGACTCGTAGATGGAAATATCAGTTAAATGGTTGCAGCAATAACCTCAACCCTAGTTTCTAGATGATGGTTGGTCCACATGGGATCCACAAACATATAAAATTCCAGTGGCAGTTGTTTTACACCACCAGATATTATTCCACTATCGGAGTACTAATGACATTAAACATGATCCCAAAAGAAAGGCAACCACTACCAGTTATTTATTCTTGTGTGCTGTAAAGCAGCCTACTATTATCCAAATAATCATATTTATGGAATTCACAGAAACCCATATCAAAGGGTTACTTTGACAAATAGTTCAATAAGTTCAGCTAATTTTTTCATATTATGCAGTCGAGCTGAAAAAATCTGAAGATAAAAGTACCTCAGAGAATAATATTAAGAATAATGCTCACCGATCCCAACACGAGTGCCAACAGTCATTTCTGAGAAGTCAATATTCCATTCATGGAAAGGTAACAGAGGCTTGTTTTGGAACATTGGTGATTCCAAAATTTTGGTCCATGTTGAGACCATTTCATCATTTGCCCCACTTCTCCCTGAAGCCCAACTCCTATATTCATGAGGAGACAAAGGTAATGATATTGCCTTTTGGGAATTGAAATCCTCCTTGGGAAAAGCATACAAAGAAGACCTTCCACCAGATAATTCATCACGATCATAGAGGTGAATATCAGATACCTGAAGTAATGCACTAAAAATTACAATGATATAGAAACCAAATATGGTGAAACACCAAGTCTCCATGAAATGAACATGCTACAGTATTACAGATGTGAAACCAAAACCAAAATATGTTTCACAACTACAGTAATGGATTGACGGTAGTAATAGATAACAGAAATTTTAGTTGTGAGAATTAACACCTTCCTCTTAGAGAGTACATCAAAAAGAATCAACACCATTAACCGCCACAATACCTAAGACTCCATCTAACACAACCTAAACACAACTATATTGAGCTGGTAGAAAAGTAAATAAACAGTCCTATTCTAAAGCATAAGACAACTAGAGGATTCAGAAGGTAAGGCGGTAGGAATTTCAGTTCATTGTGCATTCTATCTTTCAAATTAGTTCACTGTTCTGGGATGGATTTCTAATTTTATCCTGCCTCCTTCTATTCTTGTTCTTTTCTCAATCAAACTAGCCTCCTCCTGCCCCCTTGGGTGGTTATGGTAGATTAGCTGCAGGTTGAATTTATCATCCTCCCCTGATTTGAGCGATCATTAAAGCCAAGTTATAAGAGCCATGTTGAGGCAGAAAAGAAAATATATTTACACATTTTCTGAGATATAATCAGCGATGGGTTGTACATTGTTTGAGATGGAAATCGTAATGATCAAAGTTATAAACACCATTAAGCCATTAACATACATCAAATAGATAAATTCATCACAAACAGTATTCTTGTCAGTGCTCAAGAAAATGGTGACAAGAAGTACTATAGCCGTCCACAATAGCCAGAACAAGATAAGCATACATTTTTTTGAAGATCTTGACCCTTGTTCTTGTCATCTGAAGAGTGAGGATATGACCTATTATTCCCTTGTTCTCTCAAGAGGCTATTCTGCTTCAATGTTTCATTCATTGCTCGTACAGCCCTACAAAATCCATTACAATAAATAAATTAATTTCATTTTTGGTATGAAGAATGTGAAAATTCTTGGTGTATCAATCTAGTATTTTGAGAGGGTCCACAGCTTTCCTAATGCCTTTTCTTTTAATTACAATGTCACAGACTCGAGCAATAGTTAACAACTCATACATGGAAACACATATTGTGTTTGTTTGACGAAATTGTAACCTTTAGGTTTTATTGAATGGTTGCAAATATTGGTTTACCTATTCCGCAATTGGAGTTGCAGGCTGCAGCTGCTGCAGAATTAGATGTACATGACGAGGTGTGTATATACTTGCAATTATTTCATGTTTACTTACATATGCAATTTTTATCTTTAATGCTGTAATATCTGTTCCTCATGGAGGGTAGTTTTAAATGAATCTCCGCATTAAAGTTATGTTTTCCTTTTCTAATTTGCATGAGAGAGAGAGAGAGAGACTACCTTGCAAGGTAGCCTCACAAGATATGAGTTTAATCATAAAGTCCTAAATATTTCCAATTTTATGATCACAATCAAAAGGGTCAATTATTTTCTTATACAACTCTTTTTGGGTGTTACTTGAAAGATGCTGCAAGTATTGTGCAACTGATATACAAAAGACGCACGTAATTAATCCATGATATGGAATTCAAAATGAGATTTTATATAATCCAAAATAAATCTTTATTATACATATCAGATACTTATGGATCAGATTGTGCTAACTTGTTCCGAGTCTTCTACAAGCATTACTAAATAAAGGATCATACATGAATCACAAAATTGGTCCAAGAATTTGAGATTCACTTCTTTTACTGGGTCCTAGTTTCAACATGCCTAAAGATTGCAGGGAGCTTCACTCTAAATTTAGACATTTGAAAGTGACTGACTGAATTTTATTATCAAATACAACACTTGCCACTGCCCTTATGACTGTCTATTTAATGTGAGCTAAAAGTAGATACATATGGTTTTTCCTGCACTAAACCAAGTTTGACATACAAAGACCATGGCAGACCTGCAATGGATAAATAGTCATCACAAATATCAATGTAATATCATATGATGTATTATGGAAGGGTTCCGGTGCATCACCAATTGTTAAAAAAGGAATCGTCATGAGAAAAAAAAACTTTCTTGGCGAGTGGCTTCAATCTAGCTAGATTGCTTTGATTCCCCTTGATATATCATTTCCCAAAAGGTTATATGAAAAACCAGACCACTAACTTCTTTATATGATGGATGAGAAAGACATCAGATCTTAGAAAGGACAGATCTTAGACACGCGTCTCATCAACAAAGGTGAGGGGATATGAAGCCTTAAAGAGTGAAAGAAGTGAGAACCATTGCCAGCCACAGGGGATGGAAGGTCTGGTCAGACTTTTTAAAGCATAATCTTTATCATCTCTGTCTCTCGAGGGTTTTCCTTTTAGGCACCCAGTATCCAATTTATCCATGAATTCAACCAATAACTTTCAAAGTTACAATTTTGTCCCATGACTTCAGTTTATTTTCAAGACTGGCAACTCATTTTGTCATTTACTCTATGAGGCTAATATGGTCCTTTAGAGTGAGAGTTACCAAATACTCTAATCGACCCTAGAGAACCACGTATTGGTACTTGCATACACAAACAAACACAATACTCTAAATTTAGATTTATCGCACTAAAAAATTTCTTTGTTATTTTACCTATAATTGCACAAATATCAATATTTTAAGTTAGTATTAAACGCGTTCAAACATTAGTCCTAAATTATTTATAATTTATAAAAAAAGGGGCAAATCTAAGGCGCTAACAACCAAATTGTTAATTCAACTAAAAATCTTCTATAAAACTTAAGTCTATTTCATTTAGATTTTAAGAGAATTTCTAACTATAAGAACTTATATAAAAATACCCTAGCATAACGCATTTTAGCAATGTAGCGTATCACATACCCTTATTTGTATAAGAACTTGTATAAAAATACCTAAAGATAAAATAAACCACATTTTTGTATTGGTAACAAAAGTTTAGACTAGTCATGATTTAATAACTCCATTTACTTATATTTGGTCTTTATCATCCCCTAGGCTCAATAGTTTCTCATATCACTTTTTCTTAGCGACAGTTGTTGCTTATGGATACACATACCATCATGTTCACTTTCAACTCCAGCTCTAAGAGTTGTACAATATTGTATTTAATATTTTTCGATTTTTTTGGTAATTTAGTACTTAACAAATTTATCATTATAAATTATGAAGTGATTTTATAACCCAAATTGAAAAACTGAATATACATATGCATTGATATTTTAACATTTTGTAAAGGAAATAGATTTCGAGCTATTCACTTGTTAACATATAGGTAAATTTTCTTCAATAAATCTCAAATTTTCATCATATAATTGAAAATTACAATGCATGACTAGAACCTACCATGACTTGGTTTCTGAAATTACACAATCCAATAAAGCAACTCTAATGATATTTTTTGAATCAGCTAGTAAGTATACTCAAGTTAAATCAGTTTATGAAGGGTTTCAAACTTACCAAAAGAATATATACACAGTTTTTTTTCCAGTAAATTGAAAAGAAATGACAACCATAAGACAGAATAGGGCTAGCATTAACCTTACGATGTCATCACCAATTTCTGGAGTAATACTAAGGCTTCTTCTTCTTAGTCTACGGGTTTCTGGAATCGATGCTCCTTCTGACCTGTAGCTAATTCGGAACAGAAATCAATAATCAGCAATTTAGCACCTTACTAACTTAGGCTGTACTAGAAAGTATTCTCCTTGAAATTCAGCATACCACAAAGAAAAGGAAAACACAAGTAATAAATATTATCAGTACCGACCAAAAAATAACTATTATCAGTAAAAACTCAACAACAAAACAAAAACAAGCTAACACCACAATATCTCTGGTACTAAATCAAGCCACTATATCCATAATGAGAAACAGAGAGACTAGAAATCATGCTTTAGAGCCAACAGCAAGTCACTAATTCCTTCAAAAACTAAGACTATTAGAGAATGGGCCCAACAAGGTATACCATGACTTTTTTCACGTGCAAGCAGGTCACACATGGAGAGATAAACCGAGTGCATCATAATGAAAACCAGACAGTGCAATTGCAGAAATAACATAAATGGATCGAATCAAATGCAAACAGAAAACTCAAATACAAGACCAATCATAACTCTTTTATAATGTTTAAACATCCAACTCGAAACATATTCGTTATGAATGGAATAGCCACATGATTTATATGTATAGGATATTGTCAACAATATCTTTTTTTCAAAGGAAAGTAAAATGAAAAATTACATACTTCAATAGAAACTGATGTCTACAAGTTTTACTTATGAATATTATGAATAGGTTAAAACTATAAATATATTAATACCAAAACAAGAAAATATATTCCCTAAACACCATTAATACACAAGCAACTTATAAGCTAACAATCCAGATAACTTGATGACCTTTGTAGCCACACCGTGCAGACATGGAATCATCATGTAAGCACAAAAAAGAAAGGGTAAGAAGTTGTAAGAAGCACCTTGATTTGGCAATATCATCAGAATACTCTCTAAATGATTTGCGATCACCACTAAGCATGGAGCGTCCATGTGCTCGAAACCAAGGATGCTCCAGACTACAAAAGCCAAATGAAAAACAAAACTAAGAGTATAACAAAAACAAAAATACGATAGTAAGATAGAAAATAAACTTTTAGACATGGAGCAACTTCAACGTTGCATCGAAGTTCTCTCTTCTGGGCCAGAGTATATTCATAATGTTTCATATCATATATTGAAGAAGTCTTTTTTTCATCTTTTTTTTCCTTTGATGATGGGTAATTTTGACCTTGAGTATGGGGATTGGAAACACTACCTTGAGGATATAATTCAAGAACTTTGCCATTTCTCCCACCACATAGGTTCTGGATAAAAGAATCTTATTAAGAAGATGAGACAATACAACTAACCAGGTCAAGATTTCCCACACAACTGAAGTAGAAAAATTACAATATCCTATATTAGAACAGCCACCAAGTCCCTATGTAGGTTTGAAACAGAAACTCCTCTAAAAGCCCTCATAGCTGGATGCACAAATGGAAGCTACAGTAAAACCTAAACCATGGAACATTTAATCATAATTATTGTGCAAGGTTAAAACTAAAATATCACTTTCTTTTATTTATAATTGGACCTAAAAATTTATATTAGCATCGAGAAAAACCTTGGACTTGAAGTCCTCTGTTCAGCAATGACCTTTCTCCGGCTCCTTCGCCAAAATGTAGTAGCAATATTGGGTTCACTGTGTGATAAATTGAGACGGTGAAAAAAAGATCAAATAAGAGTCCATCCCACTTAAATGCTCCAAGAAAGTTATGAATCTTTTTGAAAAAGGATAAAAAGGCTACGGAGAGGATAAAAGATTGTTTCACATTCCTTTTCAGGTCAAAGTTAGGGATTGTCAAAATGAGTAATTGAGCACTATTGTCACCTCAAATTTCTGTCTATAGAGGTTGAACGCAACATCATACTCCTCAAAGAAGGCCCCGGAACATTTAAAGATGCTTCTAGTCTACGTTGATATTGTAGGCCGTCATCTTTGTCAGCACTGCAGAATGCACAGCAATAATAAACCCTTCAACTATGTGTTTAAAGAGCGCAACACCCAAAGTTGAAGCAAATTCTAAAAATCAATTACCCGCAGAAAACTTTTCAGAAACACTTCAACTGAATATGTAACTCAAACTGGACATATATTATATCTGCTACTAACCTCTCAGGATCAACTTTATCTGAAAACCCATATAGAGAACTGTTTGGTTCAAGGGGCGAATCACAGGAATCATTTCCAGCAGAATCACTCTCCCTGGCTGCAGATACGTGGGTCATAAAAATTGCCTTGGTAGATCGGGGTATCAGTTGGCCAGGAAACCGCATAAGATCTACCAGTAGTTCTATAGAATTTAGTACAACTATTACAGACATATGCTTATATGAGTCTACGCACTCAGCTGCTCCTTCATTAGGAAATCCCTGTATGAAAAATTGTTCGAGAAAGGAGGAAACATAAAGGATTCAGAACAATCTTTACGATGAATTGCAATAATAAATATGACAACCATACTTAGGTGGTGTTTGATTGCATCTTAACGGTTCATCTCTTAATGCATCTTAACAACCTACATCTTTGTATTAAGAAGTTCTCTGAATAGTTTAAACTCATATTTGTATTTGCATCTTAACTATTCAAAGAACCTCTTAATACAAAGATGTGGGCTATTAAAATGCATTAAGAGGTGAAATGTTCAGATGCATTAAGATACAATCAAACACCACCTTAAGCTCATTAGTTAGATCTGCCACAAAATATTTTGACAAATTAAATATATTGTATGAAAAAAATATATAAAAAAGTAAATGATATTAATAAATAAAAAAAACCATTTTATAACAAAGGTAAAGCTTACCGCCATTAGGCTACTTTCAAGACCTACAGCATCTGCAAGAACTTTGAATAATATTGCTCGAGGACGGCATGAACCATTCTTTATTTGTCCCAACATCTGAACACCTCGACAGCCAGATGCATGAGAGGTTCCCTCAAGTGCAGCTTTTGAAGGACTTAAGTCCAAATTTGGTCGTTTATAGAAATCAGACACCTAAAGAAGAAATAACAAAAAAATTAACATGGAAGAGAATATTTTCTCCTAAAAACTATACAAGAGCATACTTAAGATGCAATAAGAACAGCTACTAACTGACCATAGGAGGTTTACAGGTCGAGAATCTTCCTTCTTTATCCAATGACATCAAGATACTGATAACGAACCAATTAGAGTTTCAAATCTCTCACCTCTCTCTATCTGCCCAAGGCAATAACATTTTCCTTTCCATTACGAATCAAAAACTGAATTTATAAATTACATGATGAAAAGACACCAAATTTAACCCAGGAACTCATCTAGGCTCTTCGAAATAATATTATTCATGTGAGGTGTAGAGGGTAGCACATCTGTGGCACCTTAATATATGAATACAAGGTGTGGGGCAACATATGTTTTTCTTCAATTGTTATAAAATGCGAACTACAAACTTGAATGAAAACATACACCAGCAGGCATGTTATCTATTTTAGTTTAAACTTTAGAATGAACATCTCAGATTTTGTTTAGCCACTGCTACACAATTCATCCCCATTGACAAGTTTGAGATATGAGAGGACTAAAAGCAACCCCCTACACAATTCCTCCCCTATCTCCAAAGCTCTTCCTCACTATTACCTTATAAAGAAATTGCAATTCACAAGGAACATAGAGAAGGTGAATTAAAATATTTAAGGAGTTTATGATATTCTAAAAACGTTCAAGGAATATGGGAATAATTCACCCAAAATGGGAATAGATTGCCAAAAACAATAACCACACACTATGTTGCTAACAAGTTTTCAACGGATTGATGATCAGATACTAGAAGTCCAAGATTTATAGAAAAATTCTCACCAAACCAGAAATCTTTTTTATCATGGCATGCAGGATTTGAGCTTAAACCTTTCACCAGTGTCACAATCAACTGCTTTAGCATAGAAAGCTTCTTATCTTTCTCTGCATATACAAGTATGATATCATCCTGTAATCCCTTAAGCTTTAGAGCAGAGAGCTCCTCCAAAGTAGGAATATAGTCAAAAAGATCTTTAAGCCTCTTCTCCTGAACAAGAAGTACATGTTCAATTGGAAAGTGACACACTAATTAAAACCCAACCAAAGAAGATATATCTGCAGCAACAGTAAATAATTCAACAAGGTATATCTTTCTGGCCTTTCAACAAAATCTGTGGTCTGAAAACAAGAACTGCAACTGCACAATTGCTATCTCGTTCTCTTCAAATTATATGTTATTTCTCTCCTTCCAAATAGTCTATCACAAACAACGAGGATAAAATTAATACAATGAGTAAAATGGGAACTTTATCGACAACAAACCTAATCCTGCATATATATGCCTCAAACACACCACAGTTGTCAATCCAAACATTTTTCTCAAAAACCCTAATTCGTTAACCCTATGTTTATCATCTTGTTAGATTTATAAAATGGGCCAAAAGATTAATATATAAAACATCAAACTCAAACTAATTGGCAATGAAAGAGTTGCCCCAGTCATTATATACTAGACATAGTTTGTCAAGGTATTCGATTTAGAACAAGATATATACTCTAACACTCCCCTCACGTCATTTGAGGGTTCTACGTGGACTGATGAATATAAAGCAAGCCATAACACAAGCCATGAAGAAATCTAGTAAACCACGAGCAACTATTGGCCCAATTGATAAGTGGTACTAGTTAAGAAATGGGAAACTTTGACTTATGAAATGGACCTAAGGATAATGAAGGCTAAGAAAGTGTTTAAACTCGATACTATTTAGATTTATAAAATGGGCCCAAAGTCTAGTATATAAAAACATCAAGCTCTCTAACTCAAAACAAATTGGCAATGAGAAGAGTTGGTTCAACTCATTATATACTAGACATACTTTGTCAAGGTATTCAATGTGGAACAAGATATATACTCTAACACATCTCATTACAAAAACAAAAGCGGCATAACAAGCATACATTATATACATAATTAATGTGACCATGCAGATATCCCTTTTTCCCATGGAGACTGTACTAACCACAGATGTAAATATGAATGCAGTATAATAACACTATAACAGAACCTACTGCTCCAAAGATAAATGCAAATCAAACTCATAAGTGAACATTTCTTTAAAAATATCACTCAATTCATATTTGATGCACATAATATCGGAGATATAATTAGAAGGACACACTATGGCAACATAATTTAACAGCAATAATAGCAAAGTGAGTGTTAGGTCTCACGGGAACGACAGAGTAAAAACCATCTGGAATAGGTTCAGAAAGCATTCCAGTGCTCCAGAGGATCTGTGACGCCATCTGATATGAATAATGAGCATAAGCATTATTTCCCATTGATTCTTTGACTTAAAACTTCTTCTTTAGAATCGAAAGAGATGGATCCAAACTTTTCAATGAAGTCTGCAGGCCACCAAATAATATTAGAATGCCTTTGCTGTGACTGTCTGGATTCATCTCATGAGACTTCCATTTCCATGTATTTGTAAAAGTTACTACCATCTTGTCCTTAGTTATTACCCCATACAAGCCCTTTCCGGTCCAGAAGTTATTTTAGAACAATTCATTGATTAACTAAAATCCTTAGTTTGCACTCCCATTAGATGGAGGCCAGGTGACCTGCAAAAAGAAAACCCCAAGGGTTCAAACTCAAATCTCAGATTCACCTTCTTCATTGGCTTCAATACAATACCAGTGTGTGTTTGTGTGTGTGTATAATTTGGAATCAAAAGTTAACTATATATAACAACCGAAGACAGAACTATTGAAAGTTAACTATATATGCAATAGGCAATCAACAACTGAAGTCAGAACTATTGAAGATGTGACATATGCAAAGAATATTTTGTGCAAGAGTTTCAGTATCACCAAAAGATGCAAAAACAGTCTCTCAACTAAAACAAGGAAGATATAGCCAACAGACTGAAAATCTGAAATAACTTTTCTTTTTCTTTTCCCCTCCCTATAACAGATGAAGTGTTAAATCTAGTGTCATTATCATATGAAAAAACAAATAAGAGTGAGAAAGAGCCTACAAACCTGAGCTCCCAGTATCCACATGATAAATTACAGTAAGATGTGTTCAATGTTCCCAATAATGAAAAGGTTCATGACCCAACAGTTATAAAAGAGAAATATAAGAGCTTGGCGAATGAATGCTATGGTAATTTAATAGAATATATATACGTACACACACGTACACATACATATATGCAAGATAACTATGAACTTGTACAGGAATAAACAATGAAAAATAAAAATGAAGGATTCAAATGGTGGAGTTCTAGGTAAGCTGGCTAGGCAGAGACCTTGGGCTTCAGAAAATTGCCTGCCAAGCTGAAACTCTCCCATGGGCCATGGCAGATAATATTTGTGCTTTAATTTCCAATATCAGATTCTTGAAGTCACTCTAACAGCCAGATGACCCAGATCCCATTCTGATTATCTATTACACTACTACTGAGCTCCAGCAAACATAGAACCTGTAAAATTCTTGATTGAATTCTTTACCTCCAAAGAGGATTATATTTCAATATCAAATCTCAATTTCACAATCGCTGCGCGTCTTTAATTCCTATATCAGACAATATGTATGTTACCCGCTCTAAAGATTGGTCCAGGGCCTTTTAAGCACCAACTTCTCATTAAAGTAGTTTCAAGCTTTCAGCACCTTATTCCAGCGAAGAAGTGAACTTATAGGCTGTCTGATCAATAAAAAGCTATGCAGGATGTTCTAATCAGTCACGTAGGCTAATTTGGGATGCAAACATAGGCATTTGAGAATTCCACCAACGGTAACCATTGTTAACAATTTCGAGACAACTTAAATAAAAATAAAATCATGGGGCAGCTTCTTGCATGTTCTTATTGATACTGAAATACATATATACTTCTATACTTATGATCCTTCTGCTCAAAAATTGGCTTTACCCCTCAATGTTGAGAGAGAATCCTAAAGGACTTTTACAAATTCTGTGTTGGATTAATCGATAGTAGCGCCAACATTATTTTTATAGGAGATACAGATACCTAACAATAAGACTTGAGGTAACGCGTGGAGCTGTTCCACTGCTAATTCAAGATGTATCAGCATTAACCTCTTAGCGTTTGATAGGTTTACCAAGCAGTAAAGAACATGGCACTAGATGGAGTATCAATTACCCCTTTCCACAATAAACTATGAT
The DNA here is from genome assembly GCA_020205605.1 of Panax ginseng. Classification (NCBI taxonomy): domain Eukaryota; kingdom Viridiplantae; phylum Streptophyta; class Magnoliopsida; order Apiales; family Araliaceae; genus Panax; species Panax ginseng. Next base: position 5,934,269 of record CM035140.1, on the reverse strand, counting down.
CCATTTATATTAAAGACATGAGGCGATCCTACATGTCCACTTTCCCACACCAAATAAATTAACATGGAAAATGAGAAAACCAAATTACAAAGTTCACCTCTTTGGAGCTCATCACAATAATTCTCAGAGATCATTTGACAAGTAAAAGTTATGTAAGCATTGCAAATTAAATTTGTCCCCCAACTGTTCCCTTTCTCTGCCAAATCCTGAATCCCTTGGCACTAAAGACTAAACATCATATCAATCAAGTTGGACTACCAGGTGGGTTTAATACTCATTTGGATTGTCAAGTATTAATATTTCAAAAAAGAATCAAACAGCTTTCCACAACATGCAAAATCATGCATCTAATGAATTCCATGTGTATACATCAGCTTAAACAGCTGTGATGCCCAAATTAATAATCAGACAGTTTTTCATGCAGAGAAAGAAATTTTCAAGCGTGCTCACATTCAGGACATCCAACTTCTGAAGTTCATAAAGAAACTTAGTTCCCAGTTGCAATTAACTTTTCTGCAAACAGCAAGTACTCAACCAACACTCCTTTGAATTATAATGGCAGTCCATCATCACTCCCTCAGACAACTAATGCAACTGAAACCTAAAAATAAAATCAACTATAATAATACTCAATTCAATCCTACAGCCTTTAAACAACAATTTAATCATTCAAGTTTTAATTAAACCTTGCAATGACTGAATACAATTCATGTCAAGTTATCAACTTTAAGCATTCTCTACCCAAGGTCATAATTCAATCAAATTCTTCTAACAAAAAGCAACATACATAGAATCCGCGCCAATACATATATAACACGCGTATGTTATTAAACTATGTATTAATACTAACAGATAAAGACAGAGGAGGGATGAGCTTACCGGCTGTAGATACAAACACTTGAATCTTCATCTCTGTCTACGCCAGAACGTTGCATTAAATCCAAACTCTTCCGTAAAAAACAACATGCCTGAATCAAGCTTTTGGAGGTAGGGGAATTCAAAATAGACTGAAGACACACAGAGAGAGATACAGACTGTGTGTATACTGTATACGTGAGAATGAGATATATGTAGTAAAAGTGATGAGAGAGATGCAAACGAACAGAGGGTGGGGTTCGATTCAATATTTGGGTTTATATGTTAGGGCTTCCGTTTATAAGTCAGTTATGCATAAATATTAACGAAATAATTGTATAATATTAAATATATTATTAATTATTTATATTGTTTTCAGATTGAAAAAAAGAATGTTATTTATTGAACAAAAAATAATAAAAAAATCAAAGTTATATTTATTACTAAGAATAATATTAAAAATTAAGCAATTAATGCTTATTTAAAATTCTCAAATAATTTATATTTTAGAACAAAAATATTTTTTTTAAATTATTTATATTAAATAACGGACGGAGTAATGGTTAGTCTGTAAAGCGGATTGTTTTAGGGTTATTCCATTCCCAAAAAAACAAAAAACAAAAACAAATATTCATTTAATTATTTACAGAGTCAAGCATGTCAAAAAGACCCCACTTTTCAAAATTTAAATGAGCCTGGCTTGCTTAAAGGAAATTTCTGTCGGTCCAATAATAGAGGACCCAAATAAATTACACCGAACGAAACACTATCCTTCCTACTGTAACGATCCGAATACATTGGACTCGGGCTCAACAGTCTAAAAAAGACCCCACTTTGAGATTGGACCATATCAAGTAGAGTGGGACTAGTGGACCTATAAAAATAGGGTGGAGTATATAACATCACCAAAGAGAAAGTATACTTCTTTTTCAGGAATTTATTGCTCAAGTTTCTCATAAAAACAAGTACACTATCCATGCCTGGACAAGTTTATAAAATAATTAATAATTAATTTATTAATTCAAAAGTAATTCAGTTCTAAAGAAAGAGAGTGAGGAAATACAATTTTATTGAGAGATTACAAAAATATTTCTCTGATAAAACTTATTTTCAAAACTAAATACGAATGAGAGATACATGTCGTGGGAAGAGTTGGTGTATCTACTCTCATCACCAACAATAGCGTATTATCATCATCAAACGGTCGATCGATGATTTTACCACATTCCTCTTTCAATCATTCTCTACATGTTTCAATCTCTCTCTCTCTCTATATATATATATATAATAAAAGCGAATGAGTGGCTTCACAAAGAATCAGTCCACGATTAAAGCTTCATCATCCAATGTCTCGATTTAATCCAATGGCTCGGATGGCTCTGATTTCAAATATACGCTCAATTCAAAATCCTCTCTGCCCCTCTCATTCCGCCATCTCCTTATCCCGCTTTCTTTTATTTTGAGGTTTAAATCCCCCAAATCGGCCTTTTCTTGGATCACTATCGCAGGGATTCTTCATTTTCGATCACTATCGCAGAGAAGTATCAAGGTTCTTTTCTCTCTCGATTTTATTTTGAGAATTTCTTGTGGGTATTTGAAAAGATAAGATTACATTTGTGAATGTTCTTATTTTCCTGTGTCATTTTGTTGTTGGGTTTTAACATTTGAGAATAACCCGTGAGAATTTCTTATGGGTATTTGTGTTCATAAGATTCTTGTGGGAATTTCCACTCAAGGTTTTAACATTTGAGAATTTTGGCCTTTTAGATCACTATCACAGGGGGATTCTTCATTTTCGATCACTATCGCAGCAACATCAAGGTTCTTTTCTATCTCGATTTTATTTTGAGAATTTCTTGTGGGTATTTGAAAAGATAAGATTCATTTATGAATGTTCTTATTTTTACTGTTTCATTTTGTTGTTGGGTTTTAACATTTTGAGAATAACCCTTGAGAATTTCTTGTGGGTATTTGTGTTCATAAGATTCTTGTGGAATTTCCACTCAAGGGTTTTAACATTTGAGAATTTCGTGGATAATATATTTCTCGCTTCAATTTACGGTGTGTTGTACAATATCTCATTTCTCTCTCCTCAAAAAGCCAAAACCAAAAGAAAGATGAAAAAGAATTCTAATTGACCCTTTGGCACAGTAAAGGAGGAGCTAAAAAAGGTTTTGCTAAACCCAACTTTTATACAAAGAGTTTCATTTGTGCGGTATAAAAAGAATTCTAATGGAGGAGCTAAAAAATTTGGTGCCATGAGTCCTAATTTTCTATTTGGGCTTTTTTTTTTTTTGTTTGGGTGCTCTGCTTTGGGATTTATCAATTTTCCGTAAAGTTTTTTTTAGTGTTTCTTGTTTTGGGTGTTATTTGGTGATATGGATTCAAAGGACATTTTAGTAATTGCAATTTTTATTATAGTGGTGACTATTTTATTTATATCTCACCACCACAATAAAGGACTAAACTTGATTTCAAAGTAGTATGACTATTTTATTTATATCTCACCACCACATTAGTTTATCAAGCCTCCTCATGAGGGGAGGCATTGTTATGTAGCCTATATGGCCTTAATTATGGAAAAGGTCAAGATAGGTAGTACACGAGATCCGGCACACGTGGTAATTATGTGGGGCCTTTGGGGAATAGACAGGGGGATCAGCAAGGCGCCGGCGTGGGTTTAACTTGTCATACAAAACCTTTTATTAGAGGTCTTGTGTGGGTTTATTTGCAATCTCGAGCCTCAAATTCATGGTGACATTACTGACATTGTGATGTTGTTTTTAATCACTTTTATATGTGATGTCTTATTTCTAATTAAAAATGTTGATATCCTAATCTTCTATTGAACTAAAATTGAGTTAAATTTCCGAAAAAAATGGGGATGGTGTAAAGGGGGGATTAGCTAGCCTTACAAAATGTACCCTTTCCTAACCTTTATAAGTCTACAAAAAAGGTACTTAATTTCAAATAAAGGTCTCTCTGGGATTTCAGGTCTTTGAGTACAAAATTGACATAGAGTAAACTATCTAAAAGACTAAAAGTACTACTAATTATAAGATTTACTATTTCGTATTAGTGAATCATAACAATTTTCAGATTTACTTATATCAATCTAAATCATTCCCCCCTACATACACACATGTGTGTGCTCATTTGTTTTTTAGATAATTCAGGGTAAAGTAAAAGTTTCGATTTACAATTGTTTTATTTTGCCTCACATTTTGATACTTGGTGTAAGTTAGGTTGATTCTCTAATGTTTTATTTTTTGTGTTTGCCTTTTTAAATTGAAAATTATATATGATGATTTTATGTAATTGGGAATTTAATTGTTTAGGTTAATTGATGAAATATTTGAATAATTGAATTGATGAATGCTGAAATTATTATGAAATATTTAAATTGATGAAATTATTGATTAGCAATTGATGTTTTTTGTATTTATACTTTTAATCTAATGGATAAATACTTGATTGATATACTATATATAGTTATATATATATAAATATATTGATATTGATTGGTTGATAAAATTATAGAAATTTGTAACAGTTCAAGGATGACTAAATTCAATTTAGTCAGGCATGTCAAAATTTGGTCAAAAACACATCTTTCAAGAAAGCGCCTTATAGTTAGGTGGAGTTATTACTGAATTATTGTATTAATTAATGCCTCAACATTTTTGAAGGGAAGATAAGGGTTCAAATTTTGAAGGAAGAAAGGGTTCAAACTAAAAGGTGGGAATTGGGATTGTTGTGAATTACCCTAATACAAAAATACAAAGGCTGTTAATGGGTGTGTATCTAATTTGGTCAGATACACAACTTGTTTGGTAAAAAATATTATGCCTCTTAATCGATAAGATTTAGAAATAATGCTAAATCATTTTGAGTGGCATCTGAGATAGTTTATGTGTTTTTTTTTACTAAAATAACCTCAACAATATTACAAAATTCTTCATTTATTCCCAATATAATTTTAACTTACTTATTTGTCCAGTTTTCTTATGTCACTCTTGTCTATTGCTCCCTCTCAAATCTTCACTATTCCTTCGCCGGTAAATCTTATCTCATTTCTTCATCTATTGTTCATTATTGCTCTATTGGTGATTACTCTAATTTTTTTTGTGATTTCAAACTTTTTTCCAAATCTCCTTCACTGCTTTAGGTATTTTTTGTTGGCATCATATACATGTATGTGTGTGTAAATTAATATCGCTCACGAGGCTTTGTTTTCAACTAGCGGAAGAAGAATACTGAAGAAGCTATCGATTCGTGACGTAGCTGATCGAATTTATTCTTGAAAAATGCTTTTAGTTTGGGCGTTTTTAATATATAACATACAACATATAGAAAAATAGGATGAAGGGGGGAGAAAACATGTTTTTTAAAAAAAGATTTTCCTTATTATTTTCCATTGTATATTTTTTCCTCTTAGAAAGCCCTTCTATAAATAATTTCATAAATATATATTCTTTTTTCTTTTTTTGCTTAGAATCAACCTATTGAGCAGACTTCATCCTTGAAATGTTATGCTCGAAATGTAAGCATGCATCTTCATTTAGAGATGAACCACTGTATGGGCTATGTAACTTGATTAAATATGAAACAAAATCCCTGTGTAGTGCAATGCCAATGAACAACTGTTGTAAAGGGCTCTGTTTCCGGTTGCAGTTTTATCAAATTTTGTCAACAATTTTGGATAAATGCTCTATTATTCAGATTTTAAACTGTTCTTAACTTTTTTATCAAACACCAGCTAAGATTTATTTTCACAATAGTTACTGTTACTTGTGTGACCCATGTATGAGTTTATAAGCTTACTTTGATCTATATGCACTAATTGTGCATTATTTGTTTGATATGTGATTATGTATCCCAACACATATTTCATGCATGACGTAATTTTGAGATTTAATAATAATTTTAATGCACAACTCTAAAGTGTAAATAAAAAAAATGGGAGAAATTATTATTTTCAAAATTTAATCAAAATCACATCAATATTAAATTTTAAATACAAAATAAGTCTTGTATTTTTTTAGAATGGATAGACTAGAGAGTATATAATTTATATAGTTCAATATGATACTTTGCATCTCAAATACATATGTGCAGTGCAGTGCAGTGCAGTGCCACCCTACAATAATTAATAAATTATGAATCGAAAGAAGCAAATCATGTAAAATCATTACAATGTTGATAAGGGAGAACCTCAATCATTTTACAGATATATAATGTTAAAAGTGAGAAAAATGATGTACCTAATTAATTAGTATAGCGCACCACCCAGTAGTACACATATAAAAAATATATTAATATTTTATTAGTTTTAAAATTAAAAATATAATTTATTTTTTAGATTAAATGAGATCAAAATTTTAAATAATATAAATTAAATTTTAAATTATTATATAAATTTAATCGATTTTTTTCTGATATAAATTTTGATTTTTTATTTAATTTTGTAATTAATTGTTAACGATTGACTTTAAAAAAATCAAATTTACTTGTAAAAAAAAAAAATAAATTGAGAGGCAACACACGGTGGATCATGTATTTAAATTTCATACTAACTCACAGATTTCAAATTTACTTGAGAGGCGGATGTTGAAGATGATGGAATGGTGTCTGGGGCTCCCTTGACTATGACTTTTGGGCCCATGTTTTAAATAAATATCATCACATGATCCCATACAAAGTGACCCAAAACCAAAAGTCCAAGAAAACATCACTAACAAAACTAATTAAGCCAGGCAACGTATTGATTCCCATAAAAATACTACTCCTCCATTAAAATTATATATATCTACATATATAGTAGAAGTTTCCATTGACAAGAGATAAGCTCAAACTCAGAGCTAAAGGAAATTATTAGTATATCACAATGGTTTATTCTTCACTTGTTGATATCTCTCTGGTTTACAGCTCCTCCATGCTCAATCATTCAGCTTAACAGATTGTATCAGATAAACATTGTTTAAGGTACTATTTCTCACTCAGTTTCTCTCATCTTTATTTGTATACTTAATTGATGTTTTGGCTATTTTTTAGGTTTTGCTTATGCTAGTTGATGGTTGTTGGGTTGTAAGTTTTATTCATAAATTTGAAGTTAAAATGTTCTTAGGTTCTGATATGAATGTTCATGGGAAAATTAGGGTTATTTGTAGTTGAATTTATTACCTGGTTTCATGTTCCATCCTAAATATTATTGGAGAAATTGTTGTCTCTGCTGCAAATTCTCTGTCTTTATTAGCGTATTGATAATTGAAATTCAATAAGGATCAACATTTGGTGATGTATGTAATTGGGTTTGATAAGGTTCTCAATTGGGAAACATAGGGAAGGTTATGTCTGTATATAAATACAGCAGGATGACGAATGTTGATTTGTGAAAAGGCAATTGGCAAGGCTTTTATAGGTTGTACTTGGTTACTTCAATCAGATTGTGTTGAAAAGTTGAATCTGTTTTGTTTTAATTTAATATACTTGGCTCCTCTCTCCCAGTATTTGTCATGTCACTGCCAATGCAAATGCAGTGAGATATGTTTTGTTTGCTCTCAGCGTATGTTATAGGACTCCAACTCTTATTTTCATGCTGGATGCGCCAACCTACTATATCTAGGGTCTAGGCACACTAAAACTTTCTTTGATTTCTCAATTCATATCAAGTCGCAACCGAAGCTATTTACTTTTGTTCTTTTCAATCTACCCTCTTCTTTTTTCTTCTTTTTTTGGGTGGTGGTGGTGAGATTGGGGTTTTGGGTTTGAAATTACAAAGCAGTAGACAAAGATTAGAGCCGGAAATTAAGCTATATGTACTTTACAGTTGTCATTTTCTGCACCACTTCATTTTTCTAAATCACGCTTACCGGAGCCATCGCTGGTTGTGTGCTATTTACAGAAGTCACTTGGTTTCATGCTAAGAATCTGATGGAAGACAAACAATTAAATTTTTATCAACCACTTCTATCTGTGAGGCGCTCCTCACCAACAGTGCCCTCAGTCAAGGATGAAAAAAGGAAAATTGATTATTCCCAATCCAAAATACCTCCTCTTCCTACTTATAAATCAGAGCTGAATTCAGGCCCATTAAGTAATGCAGGAACGGTTCCTTTCGTCTGGGAAAAGAGCCCAGGAAAACCCAAGGGTGAAAGCAGACCGCGAAACCATGCTGTTGAACGACCTCCAATTGCCCCAAAACTTCCTCCTGGGAGGATCTTGAAAACCACAAAACAAGATTCTGATAAAAGTTCTGAACATCCTAGTCTCAGTAAGCGCCATGGGGAAATTTCCTATTGTTCACAGAGTGTTTCAGCTTCAAATCAAGATGTAACTAAACTAGAGAGCTCCAGAGATATAATGGATGTGGAAAGTTCTGATTCAGGGGAAGGTGATGAAACGTATTTGGATGCTCTTGATACACTTTCAAGGGCTGAATCAGTCTCTTTAAATTGTAGTGTAAGTGGTATAAGTGGATTGGACGATTCAGGTTTAAATACATCTGGAGCCTTCTTGGCAGATCTACAAACTCGGGATTTCATGATGGGTCGGTTCCTGCCAGCAGCTAAGGCAATGACTTCAGAAACACCTCAATATGCCCCCAGGAAGCAGCTTGTTGTTTGGGAGCAACCAAGACAGATAATGAATGTAGTAAGTGGAGATAAAAGGCCTTCACTTTGGTATGGGCCTAATGTTGGACCGCATTACACTCGGGAGAAAGATTTAGAAGAAAGTGATGACGACTATGATGAACATGGACAATTTCCAGCTAAAGTTTGTGGTTTACTACCTCGATTTTGCTTAAAAAGTTCTCTTTGCCGATTAAACCCTGTCCCAGGAATGAGTGTGAGGACACGAGTACCCATGTCTCCTGGTAGTAGAACACATGGTAGCTCTTCTTCTGCTGGTTCTTCCTGTGAAGATGAGAATGAGGTACTACTTTAAAAAAAAATCCAATCTGTATTTTTTTCTTTTCTCCTCAGTTTTTTTGTTGATTAATTGAAACTTTAAATTTTCTATAGCACATCAGGACTACTGTTTATAAGCAAAGATCATTGGGTGAACTTCAGGCAACTGAGTTTCACGAAGATACGATTGGTTCAAATTATAAGTTAGACCAACTTAGTTGCCCGTTTAATCCTCATAAGCTAGAAGGATCAGACTTATACAAACGTTTGCAGGGTAATGGTATGCCAACCCACCATAATGAATTACCTAGATCTGCCTTTTCTGGACAAAAAGGATTTCGCAGCACTCCTGGGGAAGCAAAAAATATTGGTTTCAGTTCACTTAGCAAAGGTTCTAGCACCTTTCAGGAACTATTGGCTGACAATGGGGAAATAGACACAGGGAGTCCTATGATTGAGAAGACTCTATACGTAGATATTGTACATAAGGTGGAATCTTCTAGTATAAATTCATATGATTCAGATATGAAGGGGGGGAATGTTTTCAAAAATCTTTCAAAATGGAAGCCGATAGAGGATACTCCCTTAGTAGAGTCTTCATTTAAGGATACTGAAAATTTGAACGTTGAAGGCGAGGAGGCAAATTTAAATGATATTTCCCAGAAACACGTTGATTTTAGTGTACCATCTTTAGCTGACAAATCAAATCAGGTATTAGCGACAAACACACTGAAGGGATTTGGACATTATGAAGGTCTTACCAATGATTTAACTACCTCCGTAAAATCAAAGGTGCCTCACAACGTAAACATGGATTTTGAAACTCAGCAGCCTCCAAAAGCAGAAGATTTAGAAATATCTAATGGAAACTACTTCAAGTTTCCTGTTCCCCCACCTTTACCAAATTCTCCATCAGATTCTTGGCTTTGGCGTACTCTGCCTTCCAAGTCTTCAAGGAGTCCAACTTTACGTTCACATCCTGGAAACCATGCCTCCAAAACATCATCTGTTCATCTCAATTGGGGGACAACTGTTAAAACTACCATGGGTATGGGGCAACACCAAAATGTGCGATCTTCTGAGGTAACAAAATTTATTTTTCTTTTCTTTTGCTTACTGATTTAAATTCTGAGATGCACTAACACTTTCCTCTTTCTATCAGGAACTATTAACGCCTATACCAGAGACTTAGCAGAAGGCCTATTCTGAATTTCTTTAGCTTGTAAATATGCTTAGGCTGGAAGTCCATTGGTTAGAGAAATTTAAAGGTGTGATAAAGTAAATATTTTCCTCTTAATTGTCTTCGCAGGTGCTTGCTATATTGGTTTACTGGGATAATAATGGGTTGGTAAATGTAAATTTGGTGACCACATCCTATTCTGCAATTAAAATGTGCAATAATAGTTTCTTGTAAAGGGCATGAATTGATTGAACTTTATTTCCTTACTGAATAAAGGAGATAATACTCGTATAGCCATGTAAATATTCTCTTGTGCATGTTTCGGTTATCATGAACGAGTGTTCTTATAACGATGCTGGAATTTTCATTTGGAGAGTTAATTGTTCATTTGCTGCCAGATCTGCCACAAGTAGGCCCCTTGATTTGATGCTTCAACTGCAGCTATGCTTACTTAAGTCGTATGTTATTACTAATTTGATTAGCAAATTATTAGATGTTAGTTTGTCACAGTTGGTATTTTAGACATTCTAGTAGAGGAACTTCACACTGTGTTGTCTATGCAAATTGTAGGAAACTATATTTATAAAAAACTCCTGCTTAACAAACCACCTGGAGGCTAGGCAAGAAACATCCTAAGTTGTACTTTTAAAAATAAGTTAGGATCATCCACTCCCTTATTTGCTAGTACCTTATTAAATACATAGTTTGCTGCTCCAAAGCAAAAATGCAACTAACCCTCTATTTCTTCACCATCCATCCAATATCAGGGAAAAAACGAAAGAATAACCTTGTAGACAGTCCTGGAACAGCACTCCATCCAATATTAGGGAAAAAACAAAAGAATAAGCTTGTAAACAGTCATGGAACAGCACTCTGAAGGAAATATTTATGAGTGACACAACTTTATTTAGGCATCCCCTGCACCCATTCCATGTCATTTCCCAAACTTTGAATTTTGTCATGAAGGTAACATCAAGTTTTTTTATGGAGTGAGCAGATGAAACTTATGTAGAGCACCTGAAAATATGGCTATTGGAAGAAATTGGCAGGCGCAAAATCTTAAATTTCATCGCAGGCTTCCCAAAAACCTTCCTTCTTGACTCTGCTGCATTCTGTCTAATTATTAAGAACATTTTTGCTGTTTTGCTATAAAAAACAAACCACCAAGCACAGGCTGGCTGGCCCTTTTCCCTTGTCCCATGGGCAGTGTAGACTTCTAGGCGGTGGCTGCATACCAAGATAACCTTGCAGCTTCCATGATCAAAATTCTTCAGGGCAATGTGGCCAACTGAAAGACAGTCTTGGAAATGAATGGGTTGGTTTTGAACATCTATAACTCATAAACATTAACTTGGCTCGCAATCAAGAAAGGAAAACCAAGCTGGTGCTTGAGATGAGAAATAATTTCAGCGAGTAACCAGTGAAGCCTATGCTAGTAAGGCTACCTCAAATCCCAACTCTCCCAAGTTAATTTAATCTTCCTCCTGCTATCAAGGCAAGGAGTTGTGTGAGTCGCCCTAATTGAGCTCATGAATTTGCAAAAGAAACTTGACAGTAGTCACGAGAAAAAACACAATGAAAGGTGAAAAACTCTGGCGATGGCCTTCCACCTAATCTTAACATGGGCAATATCCAGCCTGACATCTCAACTATTACTCGGTGTTCCACTTGCTTAGGCGATGCCACTGGACAGTAAATGTTAGAATGTATATTAATATGTACAACTCAAATGATTACATTTCCAACAAAAATAATTAGTATTTCACAGCTGTTGAAACCCATTACTAGAGTTTAGCTCAATACTGCCTAAATGAAGGCTTAAGTTCTTATAAATGCAAGGGAAACTCTCCAAAAGAACCCTCATGCTTTAATAGCACGGCCCTTGTACTTGACTCTTCGAATCACAAAGTCATCAGGAGGTTGAAACTCTTCTAACCAAGTCACCTCAGGGACCACCACACTGTCCACTTCAAGATTACCTTCAATGAGGGGAAAAAAACAAAACAAATGAACTATCAATCATGAAGAGTCATTTGGAAAGGATAGGAGTAATCTCAATATCAATACAATAATCAAATAGCGAAAATATGCTAATAAGATGATGATGGTGATCAAAACTGAGATAACAAAGATTAAGTTTGATTACCTGGTAGATCCCCTCTTGGAGACCTGCGAAAATAAGTGCAGTGCCGACCATCCTCTGATGAGTAAGGTGGAGACAAAATGTCAAAGATAGCACAAGGAGTTAATGCTTTGAAACAATGTATGTTGCCTCCACTAGTTGGATACAAAACTGTTGTTCCACAAGGTGCAATCATCTCATCGTCTCTAACAAGCTTCGCAGGTCTCTCCACTATTAAACCATTCACAACTTATCACTAATAGAATCTCAAAGTCCAACCCTACAGAAAAAGTAAAGAATCTAACAAGAGTAATTTGTCTATAGGAAAAATATTTCCTTTTCTTTGTTATAGGTAAGCTTTTTCATTGTAAAAAATACCAAAAGCGGTAACCAAGAAAGTACATTGTTTTCCCTGAGCAATTGGGGGTCAACAAAGCTCTCAAACCATAGGCAGTCTATAGAAACGCGAACGCCACAAGGTTTCTACTCCACCCACTAATGCGCACAACATTTTACATTTGAACAAGAGACAACAACTAGAGATGAGTTATATACTATAATGTGAACAATGTTGCACACGCATGTATCATGTTGCATCTGAAATCATCATCTCGATGTAGATAACTGTGTTACATTGAATCACCCGGGTATACTCTAAGATTACAAGAAATTATAAATGGCAGGAGGCAAACATTAGCTAATTTATAGAATGGATCATACAATCACTTTCTCCAGAAACATGAATGCACGCCAGTGAGATGATGCTTCTACAATTTTATGTAAGATCTTGTACACACGAAAAGTAATAATGATGAACTGATGATCAAATGAACTTTCCTACTGGAAGCAATTACCACTAAACAATTCACCTCAACACTAAATATAATCATGAATTTATTTATTTTTAAAAAAAAAGAAGGAAAAAAGAAAAGAATAATTCGAGTCCACTTTGTTCATAAATACAATGGGATATATTTTGATATTCACACTTTGTGAGTTGGAGTTCTCCCCAATTTGCTGGTTTTATGATTTGTGCAAATTCCAAAGGTTGACTGGTTCACTACAAATTCAATGAGTTCTAACAACATATTCAAATGTGCATGATCAACTTGGATATTTGCCTACACAGAGCTCCAAAATACCCCCTCAAAAGCATTAAGTCATGAATCTAGCACCAAGTGTGGGTTCAATTTAATTTGAGCTGTCAGCTTAATGCGGACAGGAAACTAAAAAAGAAGATGGGCACTTTTGTAAAATTATGAGAATGCTAGGAAGGATAACCAAACGACCACCAATTATACTCACATTAAGTTTCAACAATGGATCACATTTGACTTATATATTATATTTATTTCTTCAGAAAAATAAATTTTAGTATTATGTACTACCTCCAACCCACAGCAGTTATCACATTTGATGATTTCATGGAAATTATCAAATTAAGAAAGTCAATCTTTGAAACTTAAAAGACTAATTTGTGAAAGAATTTCCAATATTACTCTTATTATCGATCCGGTATAAGCATATGTGCATATACTTGCAACGGTCCCCAATCAAAAAGTATAGTCCTATTTTTTCCTTTCCTAGCCTTTTTTTTCCACTAATGTTGCCTAGACCTAGACATTAGAAAATTACATCATTTTGAGATAAAATAAAACAAACTGTGAAAATATTTGTGAGGGAGGGAGTAATGTTTTATGCTTCATTTGTCTCAAAGAAAAAGTATTACCATTTTATTTTTTTTGGAAAATGACAGACTGTATGTCCTTTCTCAAAGCTCTATGATATACTCTCTTTATCAAAGCCTTGTAAATTGTTAGATAACTTATGAAATAATTTTGTACATTGTTATATAAGTAGTTACAGTATTAAATATATTAAATGTAACATCAAAAGTGTTCAATTTATTATTTTCTAGCAGTGTCAAGAAAAAAAAAAGAAAAAAGAAGAATCCTTCTTTAGCAAGCAGCTATTTACTCCAGTTATTAAGAAATAATATTTGTGTATAGTCTAGTATCAGACATCCCACAGTTCGAAATATGAAACCCGAAGAATGACTTCTATTTACAAATTACAACTACTGTCATTTCATGATGTGGAAAAATCTAAAATGTTCAGAGCAAAAGAAATGTAAAGGCTTCTTCTCCAGGGGAAAAAACAGAGGTAAAAAATGACTTATAGAGAGATGCATTCATAGATATCTTAGAAACAAACTTAAGTCGAGTTCCTAAACTTGATTAGCAACAACCTTGTTTCAGGACGGAAATGGAAGCTTCTACACAATGAACAAAACAGTGAAGAAAACATAACAGAGACAAGTAATTCTATGTTCTTATTAAAATATCAAAGGCTGAAAAAGCACACACCTAGTGATTGATCAGAAGGACCAGGTACGTCAATCCAATCATATGATTTTACTTGTAACGAACCATATAAGAGCTTGCTTAAAACGGTCATTCCAGGATGATTATGAAGAGGAATGATAGAAGAAGGTGGCATGCAAAATATTCCCAGCTGCCAGAAAATTCAAATAAAAGGATCGCAGTCATTATACAGGATGCACCTAAATACAATATTACGAGCAAACAGATATACCATACGTGCTCCACTTACAGTGAAGCTGTCGCCCTCATATAAATGAAGATATTTGATTGGTGGCAATGATCGATGGCCCCCATATCGTTCATTCACGGAGTCTGTCCACCCACGAACTAATTGTGCCTCCTGCTCGAGACCAACATCAGAAGGCTTGATTTTATCTGAAACAAAACTGAAAGTCTCATAAATCCCTCATACAACAGGTAAATCATGTATTGAATAAATGTCTGGATAGTACTTGACTAAGTAATAGAGCCATTAACGAAAATATGAAGAATTGAGTCATAAAAAGATGGCGTAAAACGATTTATTTCTAACAACTTAGAATCATGCTTACAAGTTGGTAACAAAAATTATTACATAAACTCCTGACTACATTTATAACAACAGTTAGAATCATACAATGTCTAGCAAATATGATGCTCCCTCCGTTCCAAAATATATGATTAAGTTAGACTTTTTGAAGTCAATTTGAGATATTTTCAAAATCGAAATTGATATGAAATTGTTTCTAAAAAGTAAATGAATAACATTAATTTTGAATTTGAAAATATCTCAAATTGACTTTAGAAAGTCTAACTTGAATATTTTGGAACGGAGGGAGGAGTATATAGGAATACAGTTGGTGGCTATGTCAGAGGTGATAATTAGCTCATACTAATTGAACTGCCATTCTTTATTGCAAGAAACAATTAAAGAAAAAAAGAAACCGGAAAACAGATATGGATGACAAAAGAGCAAAAGAATGGGAAATCCTGTGAGGACTAGATGTGACTTAATATCATAGTAGGAAGACCAAAAGAGGGGGAGGGGGGGGGGGGGAACCAGACAAAAGAAAGAAAGAGACATTATTCTAGCTTTTGATACCATGGTTACTTTCACCATTCTGCTAAATGGTTTGTCTTATATATACATACATATATGTATGTATATATAGAGGACGGATGTAAAGCATATCTCTTAAATAACACACCTCTCTTAAATAACATAACTTAATTAAAACTACGTCGTTTTGGAGATTCTTTAAAAAAAACAAAATAATATTAAAAGAGAGTTGTCCCACTTGCTTTCCTTTTATTTACAAAAATATCACCCGCGACCCCACTTATTTTTTAAAAGAATCACCAAAACGACGTAGTTTTAATAAATGTATGTTATTTAAGAGATATATGCTTTAGATATGTCCTCTGTGTGTGTGTGTGTGTGTGTGTGTATATATATATATATATATATGTATACATGTTCACCCCTTTTATAGAAGAAGGTGTTAATAAGTTTACAAATTCTGAAAAATAGATGAAGTTTTCCTTTGATGGGGATTAAACAATGTTACAACATAACTGCACCTAATGATTGACAACGGTACCATGGACAATCATGAATTTGATAGTTTACTGTGCCACATTCAGGCCATAGAATCGGAACAACACGGCAACAAATTTTGGATTGTACAATAACGATTGAATATTCTCAGTTACTTTCATATGCGGCAATAATTAAACATGTTCAAGATGTGAATCATATGACAACACTGATGTAATAACAAAAAGGATAAAAGTAATAGGTTCCGAGTATTGCAATTAATAGAGGAAAGATATCAGTCTAATTGGCAGAGGCGGACACATAATTAGAACAAGATTAGTACTCCACGTGCTTTTTCACATATCAATTCTACACTATTTCACATGTTCCCTATACATATAAAACTTGAACACAACTAATATGAATATCAAGCGTGCATTTCAAGAATATATTATATCAAATCGTGCTGCAAATCATCCAGCTTGATAATAAACTCGCAAGATATATATAAGAATAAGTGCATAACCATTCTAATTACATACTTACATATGCTTTAGATACACATTCAAAATTGCAAGGCTGAACTTTTAGAAACAAAAAATGAAAGGCAAGGAAAGGAAAGGCGTCTGTCTTGCTACCTAACATGGAGCGAACTTTTTCAATAGCATCTTCTGATATGGGCCCATTGGTAGAAAGAGACACTTTACAAACATTATAAAGCTTCTGTATAGCTGGCATGATGTAAAACAATACCAGCAAACCTAACCCCAGGAAATAGATATCCTTAGGCCTTTCCAAAACCCAAAATTGATGGCAAAGCTGAAATCCCAATCAGAAGGGTCCTCTACTTCTTAGAAGACCCTTCAATACAACTATAGATGTCGTGCAATGAATCAAGAACACAGTTGGTCAAAAACTGGATCTTAAAATTTGAACCAAATCAGCATATCTACATGGCAGTTAATTCCTTCCGTTCCACATGCTTCCGCGAACACCTACCGTGTGAAGAGAATTAGAACAAAAGTAACACTAAATCTTGCCCTTCAATCAATTATTATATAACTATTTGAGCTTAATAATCACGCAACGTTTCAAATTTAAATAATGCAATTAATGTGTGCTTGGTTGCAAGAAATCCATAGCATGGAATTCGAATTGGGGGCATGCTAGTAGAATTCCAATGTGCTAATTTACACATCAAAACACAGTGTAAATGCTAAATACAAATAACTCCAATGAACAAATATCATATCAAAAGTATCCACTTTCAACAATTACCATTTAATATCGATTGAAGATACCTATAATGATTCCGTAACAGCTAATCAAGCAACTGGAGAATCCCTCGGAAGTTCGCTACAATTAAAACATGGGCCCAGTAAATAAAAACAAAAACCCGAGTGTTTATTGATTAGGTGGTCGATTGAATTCAATTGTTACAATTCCGTGTAAATTTGAAGAATAAGAGACAGTAATATTCATACATATATGCGTATATATACTGAGAGATATAATGTTGAGTGAAGTATGCAAGACAAGGGAGAAGAACAGTAGTTTATGCCATACCTGATTTAGAGAGAATTAGAGAAGGATCGTCCCAATTATTAATAATAATAATAATAATAATAATGAGAGAAGAAGGAGGAGGAAGATCTCGTTAGTATATGTACCATATGTCTATTAAATTCAAGTTTCAATTGATTTGCAAATATCAATGAATTACTATTAAACATGTGTATGGTAGTCAACGTAAATTACTCCCTTCGTTTTCCATAAAAATTAAATTAAATGAGAAAAGTATATATTTTTATAATAATTTTTAAAAAAATATTATTTATTTTAAATTTTATTGTTACATATAATTTTTAATAAATTATTAAAATTTTAATTTAAAAATATCTTAAATTAATTTTTAAAAATTAATAACGATGATATAATTTAAAATGAAGTATAATTTTGTGGGGGATATAATTTACCTATAGACTTGGTGTCTACCCCCATTTTTGGTACATACATAACATGATAAAAGATAAAATAGATGAACCATCAAGAGTTGGTTCTCGCGTACAAGTCACAATAAAAGAAAACAGAGGAATTGTTTATTTTGCAAGTTTCAAACAATTTTGGATGCTTACTTCAAATATATATCTAATTTTTAACTAAGTTTTATTTGGCAATATCTGTTAAGGGGAGTACATTATATTTTTGGCCCAAAGGAAAATATTAATTATCAAATTCTTGTCAAGTTATGAAAAAAATACATATATATTATTATTATTATTATTATTATTATGTTTGCTTCAAAATTACTATTTTTGTAAAGATTATCAAAATATTTAAAACTTTACTATATAACATAAATATATTCCGCTATATTGTAAATACTCTCTTATTTTCAAAATAAAAATTTAATTTGATTTTAAGATTAAACAATAACATATTAAATTTTAAATTGATATAAATTTATTTAATTTTAATTAATATAATCATTATAATTGTATAATATATAACAAAAAATATTAATTATAATTTTATTTCATTCTACATTTTATGAGATATATTGATTTTGAAATTTAATACATAATTATGTGACTTTAAAAGTCAAATTTTATTTCTAATTTTAGAAGGTTGTATATATACATGTTAAGCGTAACAATTAAGCTAAAATAATAATAAGATAGAACTTTATTTAAATTTGGGCGAAAAAATATAAGAATAATTCAATTTCATTCTAATTGATTTGGACAAAAAAATAAGATTCAGATTCATTTTAATTTTTATATTATTGAAACAAAGAGAGACGGTTATTTCCATTTCTCCAACTATTTTTAAAATAAATCACGTCTATATTTATAAATTACATATTTTATAAACTACATAAAATTTTGACGGGTGTAATGTAACGGTCACATAAAAAGACTGCAAGTGTTGATAAATTTTTTTCTTCGTTCACTATTTTACTGGACTTTATCGACAATAGCGTCAAGTTGATATTATGGTTTCATTTCCTTTTATTTTGGATTTTGGTAATTAGTGGGGGCAGTTTAAAGTTTTCTTCAAATGTTAATAATCATCGTATTTATAAAAATAATATTAAGAATATCAAATTTTTTTACTAAAATGTTATGATATTAAATATTTTAATAATAATTTATGGCATTGTATCTACCTACCTAATGTTATGATGATACAATATTTGGAATATTTTTTGAGACACCTAACATTACTTTATTTAAAATAAGCCACTGTTAGAATTTACATATTTAAATTTGATGATAAATGTAATTAATGTATATCTGTACCAATAAATTTTGTAAAGTTCATATTAATGTTTTGATTCAATGTACAAAGACTTATATTAGAAAGATCAAATATTGTTAGGTTGATCTTGTTAAGCTGATCAGATGTATAGATGATAGGATTTCAACTTTCGTAAAGTTACTCTACTAGTTAGTACTGTAAAGATGGATCACAGAGTAAATGCATGTCGTAGTACATCAGATGGATCGCAAAACATTTGCACATATCGCAAAGTTCATTTTAAATCGTAAAACAAATATAAGTTCGTAAAGTGGACAAAGGAATCGTAAAGAAAAACGAAGTTCGTTGAGTACGACCTGAACGAATAGTATTCCAAACAATCGCTGAGTAAAAAACTTATCGTAAAGTAACTCAATGATCGTTCAGTAAAGTAAGATCACAAAATTCATTCGTAGAATGACATCACAAAACAATCATCGCAGAAGAGCAAATCGTAAGAGTAAACACTACTGTGAAGCCCCCAAAATAGGTATACATCCCCCATTCTGAGTTGTCAATACATGGTACAGAAACAACTACAACTTTATTATTACAACAGTAAAACTGTGAGTTTGAATACAAATATTATCTTCTAGACAATATTTATACTCAAATAAATCCTCATCACATTTATTAATACATTATTTTACAAAAATAGTGATGACTACTAAACAACTCTCTCTGAACCTTCATTCCATTACCCATTTAAATGTACTCGTTATATTCTCGCCTCTGAAGAAAAATGGAACAAAAAAGAAAAGGGTGAGCTCAACTAGCCCAAAAAGAATATTATGACTAAGATAATATACAACAAATTATCGTTAGTCTTCAACGAGGAAAAATCTAATAGAATACATAGACAACAAGTTTTAAATCAATATTCATGATGAAATAATAATTCATTAGAAGAGTTAAGCGAGAATGCAAACTACTATCTTCATGTATGAATTTAAAAGTTCATCGTCTATCTTTTATCCTGTAACATCAATCAATATATATCTGAAATCAAATATTCATCTTTTGCACTTCTGGGCCAAAGATATTCATCGATTAATCATGTTTCATCTAAACACTGTTCATCTTTGCACTACGGGCGAAAAGATATTCATCGAAAATCATTCATCTTTGCACTACAGGCCAAAGATATTCAATAATATCATCATTTAAGACTGAGGATGATGAAAAATATTTTTAAAGAAACGAATCCAATAAAACAAAATGACAAGGATTAAGGATTAAGGATTAAGGATTAAGGATTCGTACTTTATTTTATCCATGTCCAAAAATACCTCAAAAATAATCATAGTGGAGTAAAATTCAAGAATGATCAAAACATGGATACAATCAAAACTAGTATCCATGATAGATATTTTTAGACGAAAAGAAAAAATTTATTTTTCGATGAATAATCTTAAGTATTCGTGAATAATGTAGATATCGTGAATAATTAATAGTATCGTGAATAAGAACTCTCGACACCAAAAGTTCTAAATTTGATAAAACTTGGATCAATATTTGAAGATAATGATATTGAAGAAATAATATCATTACAAAAAAATAATATCCACTTACCTCGAAGGCAAGATCTTACAGTTGAAACACCTTGGGATATAAGCATGACTTGAACTTGCACCAGAGTATCAATACTCAAAGTATACTCAAAATACTCACAAGAATAAACCGATAATATAGAGAGAAAACTTGATTTACGGTGTGATTTTCAATTCTAACCTAAACACTCTATTTATAGGAAAATGCTTAGAACACCAAAGTAGAAAAATTTAATAAATTAATAATATATATATATATATATATATATATATATTTCCAATGCACACTTAATTTGCCCAACATCAGCCACCAACCAACTACACAAGACTAACAACAAAAAAACGTTTTTCTAATTTAAAATAATTTAAACTTCCAAAAATCAATTATTTCGGAGCTTCGGAACTTCAATAATTCACAATAAATAGCCATTTTGTCAGAAAATTCAAATCTTGCGAGTTTTTATAGGAAATTCAATTCTCTACAACTTTACAGAAGGAAGTTTTTCCAAATTCTAAACAGAAATTGACCAAAATCCATAAACGGGCGATTTTACAAGCTATAATCAAATTTCAATCAAGAAATGGGGTCCACCGACATGTTTAACATGTTTTAAACATTTATTGCAACAAAAATACTCTTTCTCCTCGTATACTCATATATCACACATTCATTATAAAAATATCACCATTATTATATTATTAAAAATATAATAATATATTTAAATGAATTATTTTATCAAAAAAAGATAAAATTTTAATTTTCAACAATTGTCACATTAAAAAAAATTTCTCCATCTATATCTACATAAAATCAATATTTTCCTCATCATATAAATCAATAATTAATTATTCACGAATAATATTACGTAATCACAATCTCGACAACCGAGGCGGTTCACCGAAAGAGGGGCTTTCGATAAGAATTTCTCCTTCTTAAATACAATTAGGTGACCAAACCTCTCCTTGAACGAGGAACTTTCTAGACATTGCCAATAATGTTATCCAATAATATTATTCGGATAATATGAATTATTTCTTCGATAATGAAAAATCTTGTGTAGTGACAATTATTGAAACAACGGTAATATAAAATATCAACACAACAATTATTGAATCAATAAAATAAAATCTTGAGCGATAATTCTTTGTATAAATTATTGAGTAGTGCCTTCTACGTAAGAATCAATAATTGGTGTAATCATCGCAAATGTCTTCTTGTATTTTAACCACCGAAGTATTTTAACAAGATGATACTTGTAACAACTACGCCGTTATTTTTAAACAACTTATTCTTGTCGTTTTCTTCCTCCAATCGTTTTCCGTTATGGGGCCCACACATGGCTGCGCCGTCGTATGAATAATCCCCGACAGTACGAATATTCCACGACCAAACGAATATTCCCCGACAATAATGAATATTTTATAACCACTTGCTTATTTTGAAATATTTGCGCATTTTACCCATAACTAACCACATTAATCAAATCAACCCTTACTATTTCAAAATAATAAATAGAGGAAAATAAATTTCATTTATTAATTATTTGGGGTTTACAACTCCCTTCTTATAAAATTTAGTCCTCCGAAATTGACGTACGTCTACCAGTGTTTCAAAAGATGAGGATACCTCGCTTTCATTTCGCTTTTCAACTCCCGGTCATTTCTCAATAGCATGATTCCTCCACAAAACTTTAACTTGTGGTATGACCTTTGTCATCGTGGGACATGCTCCTTCCTATCCAAGATCTTGACAATTACCTCTTCATACGTTAAGTCTTGGCTTTATCTCATCCGGGTCTAACTCTATAACGTGGTTCGGGTCTTTCACATATTTACGAAGTACAAATATGTGAAACACATTATGAACACATCGTAGGAAGACCCGTAGGAAGACCCGTAACGAACCCTTAGGAAGACCCGTAACGAAATCCATGGTAATGTGTTCCCACTTCCATTTCGGAATCTCAAGTGGTTGCAACGGACCCTTAGGTACTAGATGTTCCGCCTTTACACATTGACAAGTTAAACACATCGAGATAAACTTTGCAATCTCTCTCTTCATATTGTTCCACCAAAATGTATGTCGAAGATCACGATACATTTTAGTACTTCCAGAATGCATTGCAAATGGTGTATTGTGTGCCTCCATCATAATCTTGTACTTCAAATCAGAGTCGTTAGGAACACAAAGTCTAGAGTGGACTCGAAGTATTCATTCTTCATCAATTCTCGCTCCTAATAGCTCCTTTCAGATACTTTCTTCTTACGCATCATTTCAATAAAGATTGGTGGCGAGCAACCTTTAACTTTTCTATTAAAGTTGGCTCTGTCATTATACTTGACATCATCGCGCTTTCGTTCTGCATATGATCTTCACTCAACGCGTCACCTACCACGCGTTCGCTTTTTTCGGGATGATATTGAATAGTGTGGTCGTAGTCTTTCAATAGCTCGAGCCAACGTCATTGCTTGCGTGTTGAGTTCTTTTTAGTGAAAAAATATTTAAGGCTTTTATGGTGCGAATATATCTCCACTTTCTCCCATATAGATAGTGCCTCCATATCTTTAGCGCAAAACGATCACTTGCTTGACTCTAGATCATGAGTAGGATAATTCTCTCATACTCTTTAAGTTGTCGCGAGGCATAAAGCTATGACTTTCCCACGCTTGCATGAGAACACATCCTAACCCTTTGCACGAAGCATCATTGTAGATAACAAATCCATCCGAACCGGATGGTATTGTTAGCACACATTCTTAAATAAGTCTCTCTTAGCTCTTGGAAAATCTTTTCGCGTTCCTCGCTCAAACGAATTTTGAATCCTTCCGAGTCCACCGAGTTAGCGAAGTAGCGATTCGAGAAAACCTTCCACGAATCTCCGATAATAACCAATTTAAGCCAGAAAAGCTACGTCTTGATCGCAGTCTTGGTTTGCTCCCAACTTTGTATTGCTTGAATCTTGGCACGGTTAACGAGATACTCCATGTTTTGACACCGACGTGCCCAAGAAATGCTACTTCTCGAGCTAGAACTTCGCATTTCTTTAACTTGGCATATAACTTATTTTCACGAAGCCTTTGTAGTACCAGCTTCAAATGGTGCTCATTATCTTCACGACTTTTGGAATATATGAGGATGTCATCAATAAAGACAACAACAAACTGATCCAAATATTCCTTGAATACTCGGTTCATCATATCCATGAAAGCCGCATGAGCATTAGTCAATCCAAAAGACATGACTAGGAATTCATAATGCTTGTACCTAGTTTTAAAGGCAGTCTTTGGAATATCCTCAGTTCTAATCTTCAGCTGATGATGTAACGACCCCAAAATAGGTCCATTCCATCCAGGCCATTCGTGAGTCGCCAAATACATGATGTATGTAAAACAACTACAACTTTATTACAACAATTGTCGTGGTAAAATACAACAACACATATCTTTGTGAATTTGGATACAAATAAATATCAATCAGCGTGACTCATGTCCCAACCGTGGGCAAGACACCTCATAATGACACTTACACAAAAGGTATAGTCGAAAACTGTTTTAGAAATTAGAATCTTTGGGAAGTGCTCAAGAAACCTTAAATGCGTGGAAGTCCATGCTTACAGGTTATGATAGATATCATATGGCCACAGAATTATCCTTGGTTGACCCATAGACCCCAAAGAAAAAATGAGAAGATTACTATCATATTCTTCCCAATTGTGAGTTTTCTCTTGACATATCATTATCTCTACATCTCAATTGAGAGTTAAATTTCAAATAGACTCTAAAATAATATAGGTAGTCTTTGGTAGATATACTCAAAGAAGTGGATGAAACCAACACTGCCTTTTATGATGACACGAGGTTGTATGTCATTAGACATCTTGTATGATAGTGGCAAAACACCCTTCCAAGTTAAATTCACCTCACCCTCAACATCTATAGACCACCGCTCTATTCCTCATTATTCCTCGCTCGACCCAGTTACACTTTTATTACCTGAAAGAAATTATGAAGCAAAAGGGTGAGCACAACTAGCTCAGTAAAAAAAATATCATGACTAAAGATAATTAAATTATCAATAGCCTTCATCAATAATAAATCAGAGATTTAGAACATATGGTAGATGATAAAAAAAAATTCAACCATAGTTGCAGCGGAACGAGCACTCCATTAGAAGAGTCAAATAGACCATAAAGTCAATTATCTTCTCCATGTTAAAAGTCCACCAACAATGTTTTATCCCTGTAACATCAATCAATAATTCCTGTCCACAATCACATGTATAACTCATAATCGTAATTGTTGTTCTAAATTCCTTTTCTCATTCGGAATGAAGATAATTTTCATCACACTTATCTTTACCTCAAAACATCAAAGATCATGGTTATACCAAATCACGCCCTCGCTCATAATCATACTAATAAATTTATCTTTGCACTACGGGCCAAAGATATTCATCAACGCTCATCTTTTGCACTACGTGGCAAAGATATTCAACAACAGTCATCTTTGCACTACGACCCAAAGATATTCATCCACAATTCATCTTTGCTACAAAGCCAAAGATATTCCTCAACAGCTTCATATTTGCATTACGGGCCAAATATATTAATATCTCAAAAGAAATATATAATCATTTCGAAATTTATATAAACAATAATTATAACCATATTGATCAATTCACCTTTTGCTTAAGCTAAAGATATTCAATTATAAATTCAATGGTCATGATCATACCATCCACAATTCAACTTTTCACTCATCGCCAAAGAGAACCCTAGTCATGATCATACCAATAATCTACCCATCTTTACACTCCAAAGGAAAGAGAATTTCAACATCGAGGTTATAAAAATGTTATATATGATAATAAAATCAATATAATCAATATATAGTTTTAATCTCCAGAGTAATATTCATAAATCAACTATAATTTGGTTAGAAAAAAAAAACAATTTTGTCATGAATAGTAACTCATGAATAGTAACTTCGTGAATAGTAACCCATGAATAGTATCTCGTGAATAGTATCTCATGAATAGTAAAACCCGACTGAAAAAGGTAGAAATTTCACAATAAAATCCATACCAATATTTCGCTATAATGATATTGAAAGAATAATATTTTTTTAAGCTTATAAACAATTTATTTTAATTGTTTACGCTTTACTAAATAATGCATTTAATCATTCTAAAATGCCAAACTCATAAGATTTCATCACCAATAACCAAAATCCTCATCAAAAATCTGCATATATCTCATGTAGGATTCTCAAGCCATAAAATCCTATTTTCTAATTTTCTTACTTCACATAACATATTTAATTCATTTACTCATAACTAGTCCATTTTCATGAAAAATAACAAATCAGTTCCAAAATATTTTTTTTTCTGGAATTTAGCAGAATATAGTCCTATATTGAACATATATTTTCTCGAAATTTTAAAAGTCATTTACTATTTTTCACATGGCCAAAACCACCGAATATTTAAACATTTATCATAAATTGTACTTTTATCCAAAAATTCTGAAATTTACACGATATACTGATATTATATAGATGTACTCCCAATAAAAATTTCATCAATTTTGGAATTAACCACAAGGAGTTATAAGGGTTTTCTTTTAAAATAGTATTTTCTCATAAAATTCATAACTCTTAATCTATACATCCAAAATCGCCGCTTTTGGACACAATCAACAAAACTCATCAAATTATCATTTCAAATTTTTCCAGAATTTTGAAGGTTCAGAAGAATTTCAAAATAATAACCCTTAAAATCCTTTATTATCCCTTACCTCAAAAAAAAAGATCTTTCGACCGGAATAACGTTGAATCTAACTTGCACCGTATAGCAATACTCAAAGTATACTCAAAATACTCACAAGAATACATTCGATAATATAGAGAGAAAACTTGATTTACATGTAAGATCCCAAATAATTAATAAATGAAATTTAATTTCCTCTAATTATTATTTTGAAATAGTAAGGGTTGATGTGATTAATGTGGATAGTTATGGGTAAAATTAAGTAAATATTTTAAAATAAGCAAGTGGTTATAAAATATTCATTGTTGTCGGGAATATTCGTTTGGTCGTGGAATATTAAATGCTTGCTCGCGAGAATATTCGTATGCGATGGCGCATCCATGTGTGGGCCCCATAACAAAAAGCGGTTGGAGGAAGAAAATGACAAATATAAGTTGCATTTAAAAATAACGGTAGTAGTTATTACCGATTTACATTTGTTGGAATACCCGGTGGTTAAAACACGATGAATACGCGTTGTTGCCGCAGAAGCACACGGTATTGCACCAATTATTGACTTTCATAAGAAGGCACTACTCAATAATGGTTACGATGAATTATTGCTTGATTGTTTTATTTTATTGATTCAATAATTGTCATGCGTTGATATTTTATATTGTTGTTGTTTTAATAATTGTCATTATACGATATTTTTCATTATCGAAGCGATAATTCATATTATCTGAATAATATTATTAGATAACATTATTGGCAATGTCTAGAAAGTTACATCTAAGGAGAGGTTTGGTCACCTAATTGCGCCCAAGAAGGAGAAATTCTTATTGGAAAGTCCCCTTCTTTCGAACCGCTGCTGGTTGTCGATATTGTGATTACAGAATATTATTTGTGAATAATTAATTATTGATTCATATGATGAGAAAATATTGATTTTATGTGGATATAGATGGAGAAAATTTTAATGTGACAATTGTTGAAAATTGAAATTTTATCTTTTCTCGATAAAATAATTCATTTAAATATATATTATTATATTTTAATAATATAATAATGGTGATATTTTTACAACGAATGTGGGATATATGAGTATCTGAGGAGGAAGAGTATTTTTGTTGCAATAAATGTTTAAAACATGTTAAACATGTCGGTGGACCCCATTTATTGATTGAAATTTGATTATAGCCTCTAAAATCACCCGTTTGTGGATTTCGGTCCAATTTACATTGGAAATTTGGAAAAACTTTCTTACAGTAAAGTTGTAGAGAATTGAATTTCCTATAAAAACTCGAGAGATTCAATTTTCCGACAAAAGGGCTATTTATTATGAATTATTGAAATTCGAAGCTCAAAATAATTTGATTTTGGAAGTTTTAATTATTTATTTTATGAAAAACGTTTTTTACTTCTTCTAGAAGGGAGCATGTGGTTTGTATTCATATTTGCAGATTCTAAGAATGGGCGTAGAAAATTTTTATATATATTATTATTATAATAAATTTTACTGCTTTGAATTCTAGCAATTTCCTATAAATAGGTCTTGGGTTAGAATTGAAAATCACACCGTAAAAGTTTTCTCTCTCTATATTATCGGCGTATTCTTGTGAGTATACTTTGAGTATTGCTATACGGTGAAAGTTCAAGATATACTTTATATCCATGATTCCGCTTAAATCTCGATCTTTCGAGTAAGGGATATTATTTTTTTTTCGTAATGATATTATTTCTTCAATATCATTATCTTTGAAATATTGATCTGAAGTTTTTATCAAATTTGGAACTTTTGGTGTGGGTTACTTATTCACGATATCAGACTATTCATTCGATACTCTGATCTTATTCACGAATACGGACTTTATTCATCTGAAAAATAAAATTTTTCTTTTAAGTCCAAAATATCTATTGTGGATACTAGCTTTGATTGTATCCATGTTTTGATCATTCTTGAATATTACGCCACTATGATTATTTTTGAGGTATTTTTGACGGATAAAACAAAGTACGAATCCTTAATCCTTAATCCTTGTCATTTTGATTCAACTTTGGATTCGTTTTTTTTAAAAAATATTTTTCATCATCCTCGGTCTTAAATGATGATATTATTGAATATCTTTGGCACAGTAGTGCAAAGATGAATGATTTATGATGAATATCTTTGGCCATGAGTGCAAAGATGAATGATTTCGATGAATATCTTTGGCCCAGTGTGCAAAGATGAGCAGTGTTTAGATGAACATGACCAATCGGTGAATGTCCTTGCTTTTGTAGTGCAAGGATGAATATTTGATCCCGGATATATATTGATTGATGTTACGGGATAAAAATAGACGATGAACTTTAAAATTCATACATAGAAAATAGTAGTTTGCATTATCTACTTAACTCTTCTAATGAATTATTATTTCATTGCGAATATTGATTTAAAACTTGTTGTCTATTGTATTCTATTATATTTTCCTTGAAGACTAACGATAATTTTGTTGTATATTATCTTAGTCATAATATTCTTTATTTGGCTAATCGAGCTCACCCTTTTCCTTTTTGTTCCATTTTTCTTCTCGGGGGCGAATATATAGCAAGACGAGTCGGGGTATGGAATGAAAGTTCTAGGAGAGAGTTGTTTAGTAGTCCTCACCATTGTTGTAAAATAATGTATCAATAATTATGATGAGGATTTATTTGTATGTGGATATTGTGCAGATGGCAATATCTCGTATTTAAACTCACAGCTTTCTTATTGTAATAATAAAGTTGTAGTTGTTTACATATCAGGTGTATTGACAACTCGGAATGGGGGATGTAGACCTATTTTGGGGGTGTCACATTCTGGTGTGATTTTCAATTATAACCTAAGCACCCTATTTATAGAAAATTGCTTAGAACACCAAAGCGTAAAATTTATTAAAATAATAATATTATATTTTTTTTCCCCAAGACTTCATACGTATGCCCTCAACATCAGAACTCAGCCCCTAACACATGTTAAATGAGGGAAATAAAATGTAAAAAACATTTTTGTTATTTAAATTATTTTAAACTTTCAAAAATCAATTATTTCGGAGCTTCAGAACTTCAATAATTCATAATAAATAGTCCTTTTGCCAGAAAATTCAAATTTCGCGTATTTTTATAGTAAATTCAATTTTCTACAACTTTGCAGAAGAAAGTTTTTCCAAATTCCAAACAAAAATTGGCCAAAATCCACAAACAGACGATTTTACAAGCTATAATCAAATTTCAAATCGAGAAATGGGGTCCAATCAACATAAAAACATGCTTTAAATATTTTTGGTAACAAAATACTCCTCCTCCACATATACTCATATATCCCACATTCAACGTAAAAATATCATCATTAATATATTATTAAAATAATATATTTAATTGAATTATTTTATCAGAAAAAGATAAAATATTAATTTTCAACAATTGTCACATTAAAAATTTTCTCCATCTATATCCTCATAAAATCAATATTTTTCTCATCATATAAATCAATAATTAATTATTCACAAATAATATTACAGAAACACATTATTGACAACCAGGCAGTTCCCAAAAAAGAGGGGGCTTTCCAATAAGAATTTTTTTCTTCTTGGCGCAATTAGGTGACCAAACCTCTCCTTAGACAGAGCTTTCTGACATTGCCAATAATCCTATCTAATAATATTATTAAAATAATATAAATTATTGATCCGATAATTAATGAAAAATACTTTGTGTAGTATGATTATAAAATATCAATAAAGAATTATTGAATCAAAATAAAATATTGAATAAAGAATTACGTAACAATTATTGAGTAGTGCCTTCTACGTAAGAATCAATAATTGGTGCAATCCGCGTCTCATGCTATGAACAACGCGTATTACTTTACTTTACCCAATTATTCCAACAAAGATATTAGCGATAACAACTACGCCGTTATTTATAAACAACTTATTCTTGTCGCTTTCTTCCTCCAATCGCTTTTTTCCGTTATGGGGCCCTGAAAAGATCAAGCGTCAGCAATACGAATATTCCCAAAGCGATTTAATATTCCACGATTAAACGAATATTCTCCGACAAATGATGAATATTTTATAACCACTTGCGTATTTTTGAAAAAAAATTTTATATATCACCCTTAACTTTAACTTTTTATCAATTTAACCATTTACCAATTGTAATTATAAGAAAAATTGAATACTTTTATTTCATAAAATTCGGGTCTCTTACTGATGATATCCGAGCGAAGATCGATTTTGAAAAGAATTGTGCTCCTTTACTGTTCGGTCAAACAGGTCATCAATACGAGGTAATGGATACCTATTCTTGATAGTGACATGGTTCAATTCCCGATAGTCAATACAAAGTCGCATCTCCGTCTTTCTTTTTATAAATAAAAGCAGAGCACCCCAGGAGATGTCTTAGAGACCAGAATGAAGCAGATGTCCAACAACTCCACGTAGTTGGACCTTTAACTCCGAAGTTCAATAGGAGCCATTCAATAGAACCAAAGAGAAAAATAAACCAATTTTGTCGTGAATAGTAACTCGTGAATAAGAACTCATGAATAGTAACTCGTGAATAGTACTTTCAGATGATAATACATGTAGTCAGTATACATAAATAATGTCATATATCGTAAATAGTACTATATACATGAATAGTCTTGGTATCGTGAATAGTAATCCCAACTCAAAAAGGTAAAAATTCCACAATAAAATTCATACCATATATTTGAAAGATAATGATATTGAAAGAATAACATCATTATGAAGAATATAGCATCCCTTAATATCCCTTACCTCGAAAAGAACAACACTTGGATTTGGATATCTGATATGACATCAAGGAAACTTGACTTTGAAGAATAAGAACTCACCAAGTATCTAAATACTCACAAAAATACACTCGATAATCTAGAGAGAGAAGAGAAAAAACTTGTTTACGGTGTGATTTTCAATTCTAACTTAGCCTTCTATTTATAGGAAAATGTTAAGACGGCAAAGCGAGACTTAACTCCGCAACTCCGGTGGCTTTACCTGCTACTATTTCCACCCACCACATTTGAAAATTCAATTGAGCACATTTCTCACCAACCAAAAGTGGGGCCCACCAATTCTAGAAATTTTCACCAAAATCATTTATAACCTAATTTCCGAATCAGTCACCTCTTAAAATTCATAACAAATTATACGCTCATTTTTAACGGTTCAAAATTTGTGGACATATACTCAACTTATATATGTATAACATATCCAAAAATCACAACGATCCAACGGTCGGATTAAATATTATAACTCACACAATAAAGCTGTAATAACACCGATTTGATCTTTTAATACCTCAAATCCGACAAAATACTGATAAAACACCTCAACATTAACTCCTTCATTTATAACCACATAAATAAACCCATCATTTATATCCACATCAAATAAATATTTCCTTATCATATAAATCAATAATTAATTATTCACAAATAATATTACGTAATCACAATTATAATGACCATATGCTCCCGAGAAAGAGGGGCTTTCGAATAAGGATTTCTCACTTCTCATGGCCTTGATTAGGTGACCAAACCTCTCCTTGTGTAACTTTCTAGACTTTGCCAATAATGCTATCTAATAATATTATTCCAAATAATATAAATTATTGATCGATAATGAAAAATATCGCGTCAGATGATAATTATTGAAACAACAATAATATAAAATATCAACGCACAATTATTGAATCAATAAAATAAAATATTGAGCGATAATTACTTGTAACAATTATTATTGAGTAGTGCTTCTTCACGTAAGGATCAATAATTTAACAATCATGCAATCTGCAGTGTCTTCTTGTGTAACCGCAGCGTATTCACGTATTTTAACCCACGGGTATTCCAACGATTATTATCTTATAACAACTACGCCGTTATTTAATTTTGTCATTTTCTTCTTCCGACAGTTATCCGTTATGGGGCCCACAAATAGGCTATGGCAAATGCATGCGAATATTCTCAAATAGCGGAAAGAATATTCCACGACCAAAACGAATATTCCCACAATAATGAATACTTTATAACCACTTGCATATTTTGAAAAAAATTCATATATCACCCTTAACTTTAACTTTTATCAATTTAACCATTTACTGAATAGAAAAATTGAATACTTTTATTTCATAAAATTCGGGGTCTTACATCATTTACTTTTCAAGTTCTTATTTTATTTCAGTTTATTTATCTTACTTGTGATTGATTACCTAGCTAATTTTAGAACTGAGATTCTTTTTTAATCTATAAAAAGATTTTTAACAATCATATTCCGATGTGCTTAATCAATATGATTAATTAATTATTTGGTAATATCGTATAAACAATCAAGAGTTTTAAAAGATATATTTAACCCCCCTTCTAGATCTATAAGTGTATTTGGGAAAAAACAACTACTCTCTACATTCATAAAAAAATGATTAAATATATATTTTTTTATCCAAAAAGAATGAGATAAATTACATAAAATGAATGGTAAATATGTCATTTAATGGATTTTATTAGTATAAAATAAAAATAAAAATACTCATCACTTTATATAATTTTAAGACATCACTAAAGATAAATTTTTTATTTTGTATTTTTTTAATACGTGTCCAAATTATACTTTACTTATCTTTTTGAGACAAATAGTTTATAGCTTCAATATTATTTATATTATTATAAAATAAAAAATATAAAAGACTTATAAATTAGAATATTACTTCTTAAGTCCCCAAAATGATGATTAAAAGTATAATTTTTTATCTCCAAAATAATAAAATAAAATACATAAAGTAAAAGATAACCAAGTCATTTAGTAGTCCATTTATATAAAAAGGGATCACTAAAAATAAATTTAAAAAATTCTCTCTCTCTATATATTTTAATCTTTTGGACGGTGGGAGTATTTGGTACAATCATGTTCTTGTATATACATCTAAATTACATTTAAAATATTATATTTTATAAAAATTTAAATTAAAATAAATACTATATATATTTTTTAGACGTCACCAAAAAAACAAAAAAATAAAAATAAATTGAAAATGTCTAATAATCCGGTCCGGAAGGACTCATACGAGTGCAGGGACAGAAGAACTGGTGCCCACTGCGCAGAGCATTTGCTGGATAATGAAATAGGTGAAAGTACTTTTTTGTCCTTTTATCTCCCTCCTTTATAGTAGTACCACCTGCTCCCTCTCTCTCCTTCCTGTCTAATTAACACTGTACGCACGTGCTACCCAGAAAAGAGTGCCTTCAAACAAATGCCCTTTCACTTCTCCTATATTTGCATTCATGACTACTAGTGTTTGCATTCCTTGATGCTTAGACCAGCAGATTCACTATTCTTAGACCAGTATACTGGCTACTGGCTACTGGCTAGTTTATGTCTTTTTTATAGACAAATGAATGTAATGTAACACATGTATGTTTTCCCCCCACCTCCTCTTCTCTTTAAGAATCAACTAAAAGAGTAGGAGTATCCAATTATATATCCAAACTTATTCATTAAATGAAGATAATTAATTAGGTAACAAAAAGAGCTTATTCATGAACATAATGAAATTTAAATATAAAGCCAAAAAGATTATCAACACCTGAGAGAAAATTGGCAGATACATTATCAATGGCGGCCATAATATGGATTTTAATCATGATAAGATAATCTTTTACCGAGGATAAACCATATAAACTTCGAAAGTATAAGGGCTTCCATACAAAATAAAAATCTACTGTTCCCGCGCCATAAAACAAACACCTGAAAAATAAGGAGAGACGTGGTCTCTCTCTCTCTCTTTCACTTCAAAACTCGAAAATTACTCTCTCATCCATGGCTTCTTAATTTAGCTCTCACTCCAATTTCTAGGGTTTTTGGGTTTTTATCTATTTATATAACTAATTATCGGATGCAATGGAACCAGAAGAAGAAGAGTACAAGAGAAAAGATCACCTAGCTCTGGTCATAATTCTCGTGCTCGCCTTTCTTGCCGTCGCTTCATTGTTCGTAGCCTTCAGTTACTATTGCTACATTCGCAACAAAGTCTCCAAGCGCTTGAGAGATGATAAAAAGAGTGAGTCTTTTTCTTTCACACGCACTTTACCATTTTTCAAAATTTCCCTGTTTTTGACATATACCCAATTCTCGTTGCTGGTTTTTATTAAGACCCAAGACTTTATTAAGTATTTTCTTCTTTTTTTTTGGCTTGTTTACCCTCTCTAAGATTCCTGAGAAAATGGGTAAGAGATGAAATTTGGATATTATATTTTTGGGTTCTATAATGTGGTCACGGGTCTAGAAATTTATCAGCAAAGTAATCTCTGCTCCAAATTATTTTATTTTTATTTATTTTTGATTTTAGTCTATGTTTTGGAAATTGGAGCATGTTAAAAATATATATATAAGGTAAAAAATAATAATAATAATAAGCTAAAGATCCATTAAACTTGATTTTAGTATTAGACATGATTTTTAGGTTTTCTGCAAGAATACATAATTTGATACTTGGTAATTTAAGGGCTTTACTGTACCTTTCAATTGTTTCCCCCCAAGTGAATTGAATATGTGATTCCCCCCTCTCACCATTTCCCTGTGTCGAACATGGTTCATTGTTTATTCTTGACCTATATAGCTTCTCATAAACCTGACAAATAACGGTGTTTTGATTTCTAAGTTTAAGATTGTTGATGTTGTTACCATCTTTTAGTGGGTAGGAGAATGTTGCAGGAAGTGAAATTGGATTTTAGTAAAAGAGGAAAAAGAAGAGATTTTGGATCCTTGTCCTCCATAACTGATTGTAGTTGGCTAAAAAGTTGTTCTTATATTATTGTCTTATTAAAGGGATTGATTATGAAGATAAAGGCGGTACTTTTGCAAATATTCAAGTTGCTACTGAGAAAGGACTTCACCTGTTCACTTTCAAGCAGCTGCATTCTGCCACTGGTGGTTTTGGCAAATCTAACGTAATTGGACATGGTGGGTTTGGGTTAGTGTACCGAGGAGTGCTTCAAGACGGGAGAAAGGTTGCAGTCAAATTGATGGATACAGCTGGAAAGCAGGGAGAAGAGGAATTTCAAGTAGAGGTTATATCTCTATTAACTACTCATATATTGCATTTTTGATCTTTCCTACTTTGTGCTAGAACTTTTGATTTCACTTCATTTCTTACTCCTTGATTGGTTGTCTGTATGGATATTAGGTGGAATTGCTGAGTCGACTGCGCTCTCCATATTTGCTGACTTTGGTTGGTTACTGTTCTGAGAGTAATCACAAACTGTTGGTGTATGAGTTTATGGCAAATGGTGGTCTGCAGGAGCACTTGTATCCCATAAGTGGTAAGTGGATTTTATGCTGCTTAGACAATTTGGTTTTTGATTAGTCGTTAAATAGCACTTAAGCCTAAAGTATTGGTCACTTTTATTAAATCCCATGTCGATTTGAAAACTAAGACATTAAAATGTTGTGGGGCTGGATTTCCAAAAACAATGTCAAGAGAAGAGAACTACACTGGTTTTCCATCAGTAAAGCTGTGAAGAAATAGGAATGTCCTAATAAAGGGGCTTCAATCACTGAAGCAGGTTGTGGTCTAGCAGCAGAATGTAGAACAAGAACCGAGGAAAAGGAGTGTGGTAGATTTTTAGATGATGAAGGCTGACCTTCACCTACGCTGAGAGAGCTACACTAGCATCCATAAAGGCAATTACAGAGGGAAGAACCTTTAGGAAGACCAGCTTTTACCCATACTCCAAAACTGTTCGTATTCGTTTTGATTTAATTATATTAACCAAAAAGAGGGGATCATAAATTTCAAGCTAATGCGTGTGTAGGTGGGTATAGAGTAAAATTCAAGTAAAGTTGAATGATAGATCCACATTTACTTTACTTTATTAGTATCTTGGATTGTTGAGACCTTTTCTGGTTAATGGCCTTATATACACCTTTTCTGGATGCAATTGTAAGTATGTTAATGGTGATGCAGTTCCCAATTTCACTAATCTTTAGCACTTGTTTTACCTTTCCCGTCCTTAGGTAGGGTTCGAGCTGACCCGAGTTATGGTTTATGAGTAACAATAGAGCGAAGCGAGTGCTAAATGGATAAGCATAGGTTTTTATTTGTTGTATTTTTGATATGGGATTGACGAGCTGACTCTGAGTGGAGTTGTAACTATCCTGCCAAGCGGAAGGCTAACCACTGTAGTAGCGATAATAGATATTTTGTTAATAAATTTGTCTTAAATCTACAGGTTCTAAGGCTGTTTCTTCGTTGAACTGGGAGACCCGATTGAGAATAGCTTTGGAAGCAGCAAAAGGTTTGGAATATCTTCATGAGCATGTCAGTCCCCCGGTTATTCACAGGGATTTTAAGAGCAGCAACATCCTTTTGGACAGAAATTTACATGCCAGAGTGTCTGATTTTGGATTGGCCAAGCTTGGATCAGACAAAGCTGGTGGACATGTGTCCACTCGAGTGTTGGGTACCCAGGGATATGTTGCCCCGGAGTAAGGACATACTTTTTACTATTTGTTGGATGTTTTTTCTTAATTTATTTATTTTTTCTTAAAGTTATAATTTGACAATGAATTTTGGTTGGTGTTATGCAGGTATGCATTAACTGGCCATTTGACAACAAAATCAGATGTTTATAGCTATGGGGTTGTCCTTCTTGAGTTGCTCACTGGTAGAGTTCCAGTTGATATGAAGAGAGCTCCTGGGGAAGGTGTTCTTGTATCGTGGGTAGGTTCTTCATTTAGTTTCCCCTGTGATATGAAGAGAGCTCCTGGTTTTACGAATTTCATCATCCGTATTGTCATACTCTCTTTCTTTCTCCCATGAATTTCCTTTTCCTCTTGAATTGTGACATATCTTCTCGTCTCTTGCTATTGGTTTACAATAGGCTTTGCCCCGGCTGACCGACAGAGAGAAGGTTGTACCAATTATGGATCCAGCACTGGAGGGTCAGTACTCTATGAAGGAGGTTATCCAGGTTGCGGCCATTGCTGCAATGTGTGTACAACCAGAGGCAGATTATAGGCCACTAATGGCAGATGTTGTGCAGTCACTGGTCCCCCTGGTGAAGCATCACAAGCCAACTTCTAAGGTAAGCAACTGCTCTAGTGTCAGTGCTACTCAATCTCCTAAGACATAGGACTTTGGTAAAGCTAGTGATGGAAGACAAATCGGAGTTATATTAATATGTTTTCGTGGTCTCCATAATATGCAAACTGGAAGTGCACATCATTCAGGCATGAGATAGCTGTTGTATTTAGGTTTCTGGTGAAGAATGTTTAAGCTTTTGCAAATGGTATTGTTCTGTGTATTAATTTACTTACAGCTCACATCATGGTCGTATTACACTATTAGATTTGATTTAAGAAAACTTTTTTTATTGTTTCATTATTTATTTAAATTAATAGACTAGATGTTACTCTTATGTTTTTATATTAAAATGATTTTTTGTAACTCCTTGGCGCAAAGCATAATAATAATTTCTATATCCTTTAGGTATTAAACCTTTTGAGTTGGTATAAAAACATTTATTGAGCAATCCATTTGGTGATATTTGCAATCATACCAGTCAGGCCATACAAACACGATTATTTATTGACTCTATTTAGTGTAGCTTAATATACAGAGTATCCAAATTTTTTATATATTAAAGTGTAAATCTAAATTTTTTATAGGCCTAATCATGAATATGATGATAATTCATGTTTTTAGCCCCAAATTAAATAAGTGTTATGCACTGAACTGATTGTTGATGGCAGGCATTTTACAATACTTAATTGCCGTAAAGATTTTGTTACTCTCCCCCCCTCCCCCTCCCCCTCCCCCTCCCTTAATAAATTTATGTCATTTTATATAATTAAAAATAAAATGTATTTCTAACTACGGATTAAAAAATATTTGTAATTCTGGAATGGAAGTGTACGGAGAAAGAGAGAAGTTCCTTTGGACTGATCAGCAAATTAAGTACGTAGTCGAACAATCTTAATTACTAATGCTCGGTTTTTGTGAACAAGTTTATCATATCATATCTAATCAAATATACACACACTCATCTCCTTCTAAAAATGGGAACTTATTATTATTTTTATTTACTTTTTCATTGCCGAATATAATTAAAGTCGCTTAATTGGACATGTAATTTAGACTTCGATGAAACTTTAAAAAGGAAAATTAACTATTCAGTAAAACTGTAAAAGTATTCAAAAAAATTATGTGTAAAAGTTAACCTAATTTGTTGATGTTAGAATTTACGGTTAAAGATCAATCTGCCTTAATATTCAATACCAAATGGAGGGGCAGTTTTTTATCTTAATTTGTTGATGCTGTAGTACTATTCTTCATTGATTGTTTAATTCCACAACATTATATATATATATATATATATATATATATATATATATATATATATAGTATAAAATGTATCTTATATCAACTTAATAAATTATCTTAGATCACTTCCAATGTAACGTCATTTGATCGTCAACTTAATAATTTAACCGTACAGATGTAATGAACATGCAAAAATATGAGAGTATATAAAATTTAGTTTGATTTAAGGCATTGGAATGTCATTTTTTGAATAATATATATATATATTTCGACAACTCAAATTTTAGTAAATTCTCAAACAAAATTTTACACTCATATTTTTACATGCTCTTTAAATCTGTGCGTTAGATTATTAATTAAATTAATGATCAAATGATATTGTATTAAAAGTAACCTAGAATAACTAATTATCATAGGTCAATCTCTTACCTATATATATATTATTAATTAAAATAATAAATATCGTTAATATAAGTTTAGCATAATATAATAATAATTATATCAATATATATTATATGTCACATCTAATAACATTAAACTATAAATAAAATTATAATTACTAAATAAAATAGGCACCAAACCTATATAAATTGAACAAACTCATCCTCACATGAGTTAAGATTTACGGGGTATTGGAATTTGGACGATACTAGGTTAAAAAATTGTACATAAACCAATTAAACAAGACGAAAAAGTAGGGGGTGGTGGCCCCCACATGCAATCCCGCCCATCCCTGAGCCTGCCCTGCATAAAGCGGAATGCAAATTAAAATTAGTGATCAAGGTTCTTTCTCCTACCGTCAATTAAGGAAAAATGGCCTTCAAAGTGGGGGTAAGTTAGATAGATGCATTAATGATAATGATCCTAATTCAAACAAATTAAGAAAGTCAATAAAACATTAATAAATTGTGTATATATATATATATATATAGCTCACTTAATTATACTTGACTAAGTTTGAATTGAGAATGAAAGCTAGATGACATATTTTTGTCCCTGACTAACTAATAATTCTTAATAGAGAATGAAAGGATTATATATATATATATATATATATATATATATATATATATATATCTGAAAGGATCAAAAAAAATGCTTAAATAGCGAATAATCTTTAAATAATAAAATTTTATCAAACGACGTAGTTTTTTGATAAGACGCATGACATTTTTGTAAATACGCGGTGGCATGGTATTTACAAAATGCCATCGCTGTCTTATCAAAACTACGCTGCTTTTGATAAAGTTTTATTATTTAAGAAAATTCTACTTAAGAATGCCTACTTCTCGATCTATATATATATATATATATATATATATATATATATATATATATATATATATATATATATATATATATAATGGATTTGCTCAAATCTTAATGTTGAAATTTAATTCATGCATGTGTTATAATGTTTTAAGTTATGTATTTTATATAGGACCTTTAAGAATTTATTTAGTCGTTTCAGATTAGATTTATAATAATAATAATAATAAAATTGTTGGTCAAACATGAAGGTAAATTATATTTTGCTTATATATACGTTGACTAGAATACAATATATAACAAACAAACCCTAAATTAATCACATCGATATGTATAAATGATTAAAGAATTAACCTTCTTTGAATTAACTTTACAATTTTTACATGATCTTACTCGTACATGCTCTTGTCAGTTGTCATGCATGATCTTGCTTATGACCTCTTCCGAAAAATAAAACTAAAAGAAATGAAAAGAGAGGGGAAATTAAACAAAAGATATATTAAAATGAATATATATATATATATATATATATATATATATATATATATATATATATATATATATATATATATGATCCATGCACTAGCATTATTTTAATTTTAGAAAGCACCATATATATATCTACATTCAATACCTAATCCCAGCCTAATCGAGAAGAAACATACAACACTTGTTGGTGCCATGCATAGCGGTATGTTTTAAAGAACCCCAAAGAATTTGTATTCAATATTTCCGTAGATCATTAGCAGTTGAGTATGCATGAAGTCGAAGACAAATTATTCCCAACAACAAATTAATATTGGTGTTAAAGTTGAATTTTAGAAAAATATCAACAACAAAAAAACTAAAATAAGTCCTAAAAAACTTAATATACCTTACTTTACGTATAGTCAATGCAATGCCATTCACATCAACTTTTCCCAGCAACTTCATGAGCAAACATTTCCTTTTCTCATTTTCAACTAAAAAGACAAGTAAATGTATAAAATGTCAATACATAATTAAAATGTCTATAAGTTCCATGGATTGTGACACTTGCTATTACTTTAATTACCAGTTGAGTATAAAGCTATATAGCAGTCATCCCAACAGTAACTTGCTCCCTAAGTAGCTAGGTAACTCTTGATTATAAACTTTCGTGTGTCATTCCCGAGTTCTTGATCTTATTTCTAAGAGTTCTATTGTACATTGTGAAAGTTTTTAGGTAAATTATGATTGTGACGTATGTGCTATGTGATAGATAGATAAGAATTAAGAAGGCTCTCACTTTATGTATTCTATCTTCTTGCATACACTTTCACGTTTGTTATAATTCAATTTCGTGAAATATTTATGTATATATATATCGTTTTCCTATTATCAATACAGGGCATATATATATAATCATAAATATGAAAGTTATATTTCCTGAATCCTGATTCAAAAAGTTAGAATTCTACGATTCCGTAAAAATACTCATTAATTAGAAGTATATTTCTAAAACGACAGCTGATTTTTAAGGAATTTTTTCTTTTATCAAACATCTTCGTACCATTAATTAGAAGTATTATAGTGGTGCCATGATAATATACTGATCAAAAAATAAAAATAAAAGTAATAACATATTAGTTATAAGTTCATGTTAATTTAGTCAAAAAATAATTATAAATGTATATTTAATTTTGGAATAAATAAAAAGAAAAATATATATATTTTCTAATTATGAAACATTGGGAGGTATATTCCTAATAAATAGGATATACTTTTAATTTTTTTTCAATAACATTTTTACTAATTAAAGGCTTTAGTCTTTGAAAGAAGTAGATCTTAATATGCCAATTAAAAAATATCGTAAAGAACATTTAACTGAACGAGTCTCAAATAAGTGTGTTATTTACGTACAACATGACATGACATGAAAATATCTCCCAGTAAATTAACATATCTGCTGGATTGTATTTGTACGTAGTATATATGTTTACTAGCTCGTGTGTGTGTGTATATATATATATATATATATATATATATATATATATATATATATATATATATATATATATATATATATAGTAAAAAAAAAACTGTAGTGTAAACACATACTTTGTACGTAGCTTGAAATACTTGCGCAACAGGCCGACCTAGTGGATCTTCTTTAATTTTCTAAAAATGTCCAAATCATCCACATATATATAGCTGCTTTTTCATTTGCATGCCATGTTGATTTTTGCCTCGGTCAAACTGCACTTCTAGTTGTATTGCTAGCTACCAATCCAATCACTAATGCATGTAATCTCTAAGACCAAATTACCAAATCCTTAATTAATTACAGCAGAAAACTTTGAAATATCATACATAACATTACCTAATCGATCGCTCTATCCCTCTCATATGCATGCACAATACGTGTCTATAAATACAGACACCATTCATAGCTAAATAATCATCCAAAGCTTTAGGAATAAGTACCTGCAGTACTATATTCAAGAAATTAAATGGCTTCCCTAAATATTAACAGTATCTTGTTTACAATACTACTTTCCATCCTTTCTTGCTTTGCTAATGCTCAGCTCTCGGCAAACTTCTATTCTAGTACTTGCCCTAATGTTCAATCCATTGTGCGCACGGCCATGACTCAGGCTGTCAATAATCAGCCACGACAGGCCGCTTCTGTTCTTCGCTTGTTCTTCCATGACTGCTTTGTCAATGTAAGTGAGATCCTAGCTAGTCCCCATATATATATATATATATATATATATATATATATATAAACTTAATTAATATCAGCAAACTAATTTTTGTTATTAATTAAGGGTAGTGTTCCTAATATATATATAGCTGATAATATTTTTCTTAATTTTCTTGTGAGTGTTAATATATTTCAGGGTTGTGATGGATCCGTACTGTTGGACGACACATCAGGTTTCACAGGAGAAAAAAATGCAGTGCCAAACCGAAATTCAGCAAGAGGTTTTGAAGTGATTGACAACATTAAAACTCGTGTCGAAGCTGCTTGTAATGCCACTGTATCTTGTGCTGATATCCTCGCACTTGCAGCACGAGACGGAGTTGTTGCAGTAAGTGCCGCTACCCACCTTCCATGATTTATAACCGTCTCGTGCTTTTTTGGTATAAATTTTAAGACATGCAAAATATGTATAGATATGATATTTATTTATACATGTGTATGTATGTCAACAATTTTTTGAAGAAAATGTAAAATACAATTACAAAAAAATTAAAAAAGTTTATACACGGAATAGTTATTGTCATGCATTTAGCATGGTTACAGTATATACTGGTATATATACATATATATATATATTGTTAGGTGTCTCTTTTTAAAAATTAAAGCTGATAGTTACTTAATATAATTATGTCTATCAATTCACTCCTTGGTTCAACTACAAACTCTTTTAGCTCTTTTTTTTTTCTTTTTAATTCCCTTTTAATAGTTTTTGCAAAATTAGTTGGATTTAATTATCAGATAATTAATTACTATTTTTTTTGCTATATATAGTCCGGAGGACCTACGTGGACTGTGCCACTAGGACGACGAGATTCAAGAACAGCAAGCCAGAGTGCAGCCAACTCCCAAATCCCGGCCCCAACCTCAAATCTCGGAACTCTCATCTCCATGTTTTCTGCCAAAGGCCTTAACGCCCGAGATATGGTGGCACTGGCCGGTGGCCACACCATAGGCCAAGCCCAATGTCGCAACTTCCGAGCACACATTTATAATGAGAATAATATCAACGCCGCTTTTGCAACTACTCGCAAGGCAAATTGCCCGGCTACAGCTCCTAATGGCGATTCCAATTTGGCTCCGCTAGATATTCAGAGCCCAACCACGTTTGATAATAAATACTATCAGAACCTTGTGGCCCAACGCGGACTTCTCCATTCGGACCAAGAGCTATTCAATGGTGGATCTCAAGATGGACAAACTAGGACTTATAGTAGTAATAATGCGGCTTTTTTTAGTGATTTTGCAGCAGCCATGGTTAAAATGGGGAATATAAGCCCATTAACAGGATCAAATGGAGAGATTAGAAGGAACTGCAGGCTTCGTAACTGATCTTAATTAATTTCAAGCTTTTGAATAAGCAGCTTTGTTATGGTTTTCTATTTTGAATAAGTTGATGTTTGAAACTTTACTTTCTATGTAGTATAATGATAAATCAATCAGAAATATTAATTGTAGTGGAAAGTTTCTTTGTTGAATTAAAG
This sequence comes from Panax ginseng, assembly GCA_020205605.1. Lineage (NCBI taxonomy): Eukaryota > Viridiplantae > Streptophyta > Magnoliopsida > Apiales > Araliaceae > Panax > Panax ginseng. The sequence goes on along the minus strand of CM035140.1, from coordinate 5,889,868 downwards.
TAATTATACTATATATATATATATATATATATATATATATATATATATATATATATATATATATATATATATATAAATATGACGTATGTAATTGCTGTATACACATCAATTTTATAACGACGGTTTTTTGGGTTATGTGACGAGGTTTCATCCGTCATATAACTATTGTGACGCTTCAAAATTAGGTATACATCACCCATCTTGGGTCGCGTCAGGATACATGGTATAGAATTCAAATACAACTTACTAATACAACTGTCGTGTACAATACGACAAACATAAACTGTGAGTTTGAATACAAATATTATCTACTAGAGATTATACAAACTCAAAAGGAGTCCTCATTACAATTATTATCACACAATTTCACAAAATAGTGAGGACTACTAATGCTATCCTCTGGACCATCACTCCGTTCTCCGACTCGTCCCAGCTATATTCTCATTTTCTGAAGAGAACAGTGAAAAAAAAAAGTGAGCTCAACTAGCCCAGTAAGAAATATTATGACTAAGATCAGAATAAATTATCATTAGTCTCCAACAATGTTAAACTGATAAAATATAATAGACATCAAGTTTAATCATAATGAACAAGCGATCCATTAAAAGAGTCAAGTAGAAAATAAAATCTACTATCTTTTATGATTTAAAAGGTTTTTCATCACTGTTATCGCTGAGACTTAGCTTAATAAATATTCCACATCATCGAATCACCCCTGCCAGACTACGGCCAAGGATATTCTTTTAGTATCACGACCACAATTATCCATGTACCTTCTTAGGCCAAGAATATTTGTGTATGCATTAATGGTCATGATCATACCAACAATCATCCATCAATGCACTACGGACCAATGAGAACTTTTTACCACATCATTTGTAATATTACTATTCATGATTACAATTTAATAATCTCTGTCATAATCATACCAAGTCCATCTACGCACTATACGCCACAGTAGATGACTTTCAACAAAAATATAAACATGAGGATGATGACAATGATATAAGAATTCAATAAAACAAGTTCAAGAATTATTTTATCCGAAAATTATTAACGTCCAAATTGTCAACATGATCTTTGTTTGTAGAGTAAAATTCAAGAATGATCGGAAAAATATTTCCATGAAAAGATCTTTGGATGAAGCCTTGAAATATCGAGGATATTCTACTAATTTCATGGAGTATAGAAGTCAAAACTTTAACCAACCGAGTATAATAAAGAATGGAATAACAAAAGAAATCACCGTAAATGCGGTATTTGCATGTACGCAAGTTATTCCAACGAATAATAATAATAACGGGACCAGTCGAGCAAAAATTTGCAAGCAAGGGGATGTTCCAACAGAATAATAATAAGGCGGAACCAGTCCCGTGTAAAAACATACGCACAGGATGTTCCAACTAATAATAATAAAGATTTTAACCAGTCCGTGTAAAACACACGTGAACGTGATGTTCCAAAATAATAATAAAAAGATTTTAACCAGTCCTGTAAAACACACGTATACGGATGTTCCAACAGAATAATAAAAGAATGTCACCAAGTATAGGGTGAGATCACAGATATCACAGTTATTCCAATGTAATAATAAGAATTGGAATAACAACGATTCTATTAATGAATAAGAAAAGAATAACACTCCTTTACTTAGCACAATAAATAATATTTCCTACCTTAAGAAGAAAATCTTTGGATATATAAGTAGTGAAGTAGTTGATACTTTCTTCTTTCTCTCTATAGTTTATCTCTCAGAGTTTCAAAGAATTCGTAAGAAAATAATGAATGAATGAGCTTCATTTATAGAAAAATAGAATGCATAAGAATTAACTCATGAACCATTTGAGATTGATTTACTTTAATCTGACGGTCCATATTTAAAGCAAAATAAAATATAATATATTCTATTTATAATCTAATAAAACGAATAACTTTATAAAAGATTTTACTACGCAAACATTATGCAGTACTATGCAAATACTATGCATAATAAAATATAATATATTCTAATTATTGTCTAATAAAACATATAGCTTTATAAAAGTATTCATTTTTATATAAAAAAGATTTTACTACGCAAAACACTACGTAACACTACGCATAATAGAATATAATATATTCTATTTATAGAATAACTTTATAAAAAAGTATTCTTTTATATAAAAAAGATTTTCAGATTATTACATTAATAATACCAACAAAATTGAGTGACTTATCACTTAAGCATCAATAATTAATACCGTATGCTACTTCTGCAATCACGCCAGACATCGCATTTCTTTTAACACCGAAAGTGTTTCAACGCTAATCGGTAAAACTTTCGCCGTTATTTTCATAAAGTATTTTTGTCGCTTTCTCGATCCGACAATAATTCCGTTAATAAAGGGTCCACCAATGTTTGTGCCGTTGTACTAATATTCCTGTTAAAACGAATATTCTCCAATTAATCAATAGATATAACAACTTGCGTGATTTTGCAAAATTTATAAATATTACTCACAACTATTCTATCAATTTCACTCCATAATATTCAAAAATAATATTTATAGAAAATTCATCTTTATTCAAAAAATTGGAGTTTTACAGCTTATTCCTAAGCATATGACGAAGAATCATGGTCATATAGCCCTTCATGTAGAATACATACCACAGTATATACATATAATTATATATAAAGTTCGCTTTTGTAGTTTATGGACCAAAACGAACCGACTATAGCGACAGTTCAAACTGTCACTAAATCTTAAAAAACCGCTGTCACTAGCTCGATTCGTTTTTTTTTGATAAATTTTTCATATATATATATATATATATATATATATACTTTTGACAAAAAAAATCTTATGTACGTACGTAGCTGCATGCACGTTCTTAATGTGTGCCATAAAGAAGAAAAATGCTTTAAGTATGTGGAACGAAGTTGGACGAGTGATACTAATACGTAGTCCTTAATAAAACAACTAAATGAAGATTAATTAAATTAAAACATACTTTTAACATTTAAATATTTCATTAGGAAGTTATGTTAATTCAAATTGATATTACTATTATTCTTGTCGTAGTTCTTCTTAATTATCAACTCTACGGGAAAATAAAATTTAAAAAGAAGATGAAAAGTTAACATGTTGATTTTGAAAATATATAAATACTTGGGCAGCTCTAACAACATATTTTTGATTTCTCAAATCAATTTTAGACATTTTTAAATTTATAACTATTATGTGTCATTCAAGTTTTACAGATATAAATTTTGTAATTAATAATATTTATTTTTAGATATTTTACATTATTTATAATTGAATCAATTGAAATTAAATGTAAAAAGTTAACACGTCTCTTGTAACTTAAAACGGATGGAGCAACAAGTATATGTGAGAAATTAAAACAGTTTGGTTGCTATAATATATAAATATAAATATAAATACTTTTGAGTAATAAATAAAAGAGAATAAAAGAAGTATATGATCATCAATAATATTTATATATGTGAATGATGTTGAATATATATTTCTGTAATTATATTATTATTATTATTTGTGTTAGTAATGGATCGATCAGTCTACGTACTATAGTTATTATTTGACTAGTCTTGGCACATACTTTTCGTTTTTAGGAATTATTCTCTCTCGTCTTCTTAAGGTGAAATTTCTAGCTATTAATTGGAGTATAAATTAATTAATGATTTTCTACCTTAAATTGTAGGCGATAATTATTTATTAATTTCCAGTTGGGAAAGGGTCTAAATTGTGAATATTCTCTCTCCTCCCTATAAAGAATCTAGCTACCTACCTCATTTAGCATTTTCATATAAATTTATAAATATTGGCTAGGTAGTTCGGACATTTTTTTTATTTTTTTTTCATAGTACCTCTAAAAAAATATATAGTATTTATTTTAACGTGAATTTTTATAAAAAATAGTGTTTTAGGTATAATTTGGATACATACAAGAAACAAGGTTGTATAGACTATAGACTATACATACTCTGTTTCTTGTATGTATCCAAATTACACCTAAAACACTATTTTTTTAAAAAAAATCAGTTGAAATAAATACTATACATTTTTTAGAAGATACTACAAAAAAAACCAAAAAAAAAAGGAAAAAAAATTACTAGAATATGAATAAAAAAATATCCCCCTAGAAGGACTCAAACATAAAAGAGTGTCGGTTTGGATATTATTGCTCTTTGTTTGGGCGATATCTGCAAATTACTGAGTTGAGTTTGAGCGTATTGGTTCGAATTTGGGAATACGCGAAAATATTTATTTTCTATTTATTTTGTTTATTTAATGCAATACTATTTTATTGGTTATTGCTATCCAAATATTGAACAGAACAGAACAGAACATTGAATTGTCGCGTGCCCGTACACTCTCTCTTCTCACGTGGGTCTAACTTGCCCCCACACCTCTTGTCCGTCTATCTATCTAGTTCCTCGCCAACAGTAAGTTGATACACCACTCACCCGTATATTCCCAGTCCTCTAACAAAATCTAGAGAGAGAGAAACACACACAGTCAAGTATTATTGTATAGAGAGAGAAAGACGGGCACATGGCCTCGTTGCCGCTGGGACCTCAGCATCCGCCAGACAACCATGACCCGTTGAAGCTCGCCGCTCCTCACCGGACGGAGATGGACTCCGATAAGGTAAACTATCTCTTTCTTCTTCAACTTTCAGGCGATCTCCCACTCCGTCGTTTATTTCTTGTAATCATCCCAACCTTTTTAAAGCTGGCACTTTTTCGTATTATTCGTTGATCTAGCTCGGAGACCTTTAATTTACTTGATCTATCTGTTAATTTGATTTTTGAGCTGTTTGTAGACGTGGGTTTGAAGTTTTCCAATCTAGATTCTAGAGAGAGGGGTTTGAGTTGCATATCTTATTTTGGTGCGTTCTCTTATTAATTGTGATTTTTGAAACAACTTGTCTTTTCTTTTCTTTTCTTTTCTTTTTTGGCTTTGTTATGCTTTGGTGAGGTGGTAGTGAGACTGAAAGGAAAAATAAATTAAATTAGAAGCTAAGTAATAGAAATCACTTTAATATTTAACATTATATAATATATAATTATACAGAATCTACAACCTGATAAGTGCCAAAATCAAGTTTAGTATGCAGTTCGTGATTTGTTTTTCCAGAAATTTTAGTTTTGATGTGGGTTTTGTATTTCTGTTTTTGTAGCTTGATTTTTGGTATGGCGTCCTTGTGCCCTAATGTATTTTCTTTTAAGCTATCTTCTGTTTTGGGTTTCGTACAGTCTAGGTCCTTGTTCAAACCTTTTTGGCCCCTTTTCTTTCTATTTAGGTTGATTGTGCTTCAATCTGTTTGGTTTGCTTCTTGCAGTTAATGGCATTTGATTCTCTAGTAGTTTCTTACTTCAAATGCAAGCCTTCCGGCATGTGATACTTGCTTGACAGTTATGGTTATGTCATTATTATATTTTCTAATGCTTATCTTTTAAGATTTTTAACACTATGCCTTCCTGTTACCTTGACATTGTAAGAGTTATCGGTCATTCTTCATGTGTGGTATTCAGCTGTGTAGTTACATAGGATTTTTGAAGCTACCTAAACTATGGTATTTTGTTATTATGTTTCATGTGGATGATGTTTGTGATTATATTGATCCTTTGATCTGGGTTGTATTGTAGGAGATGTCAGCTGCTGTTATTGAGGGGAATGATCAAGTTACTGGTCACATCATTTCTACAACAATAGGTGGCAAAAATGGCGAACCAAAAAGGGTTAGAAATGGTTTAATTTTATTTATTCTGCTCTACTGGCTTATATGCTTATGGATTTATGGATTTATGCAATGCGGAGTTATATACTTACAATCCTCGTTAAAGGTTTAAAGTGCTAAGAATCTATCTCACTTATTATGGGATGGTTTTTTCTATAATGATTTTTCTTCTTAGTTCTTAAATGTGACACTATTTATATTCTTTCTTTAAAAAGAATTTTTTTTATTATCAAGGTGGGTGAGGGGGACATAGAACCTAAACTCTCAACCCTACAAGAAGTATGCCAATAGGTTATTGGAGATATCTTCAACAATATTATACAAGTCCTAATGAGATTTGATCCCTACACCTCCCCGTTAGAGGATGGGAGGTACCACTAGAGTTAGAGTTCATTGTTCACTATTTATAGCTTTTTAGTGCAACTTTATTACTGAATTAAAGAATACCATTGTTAAGTAAATTATGAATAATTCAGAGTAAATATTTCTGCTTCGAATTTAGAAAGCCTAAATGCATCTTATAACGTTTTACAGACTATTAGTTACATGGCAGAGCGTGTCGTGGGTACTGGATCATTCGGAATCGTTTTTCAGGTACTTTAACCTTACTTTTGTTACAACTTTGCGGTCTCGCCATTGACTTCTTCTGTTGATAATGTGATGTCCCTAATCCAGGCAAAGTGCTTGGAAACCGGAGAAACCATTGCTATAAAGAAGGTTTTGCAGGACAGGCGGTACAAAAATCGTGAGCTACAATTAATGCGCTTAATGGATCACCCCAATGTGGTTTGTCTGAAGCATTGTTTTTTTTCCACAACTACTAAAGATGAACTTTTCCTCAATCTGGTAATGGAATATGTCCCTGAGACTATGTACCGGGTTCTCAAGCACTACAGCAATGTAAATCAAAGAATGCCACTTATTTATGTCAAACTTTACACCTACCAGGTTTGAAGTATTCTATTTATCTCTTTTAGCTATGCTATATGATTGTATCTCTAATCCACACTGATAAAAGCTAAAATACTTGTCAGATATTTAGGGGGCTGGCTTATATCCATACTGTTCCAGGTGTTTGCCATAGGGATGTGAAGCCTCAAAATCTTCTAGTATGAGTTAAACATCTTTGTTTCTTAAACTTTAGGTTGATCAGTAATCTGAACCTACATTATGTTCAATGTGCAGGTTGATCCTCTCACCCACCAAGTTAAGCTTTGTGACTTTGGAAGTGCAAAAAATTTGGTATGCTTGCCTTGTTAATTATGCCCACATCTTAGTTCCTCGAGTTATGTAAAGTCATACATGGGCATCTCATTGAAATCTTGTATTGTTATTTTGAACTTTGATGTTACTAGTCTTTACATTTGCGAGTTTGATATTTTATAGACCTACAGAATGGGCTATTAAAATTATTTCATACCTGTGCCTTAATAGTTTTGGCCAAAACTCACACTGATATCTTGATAGTTAATAAATTTGGCATTCTGGAAAAGAAACCTGGTTAGAGATCAAACAGGTTTCTCTAAATGTTGGAAGAGTTTGAGAATATTAAAGAAAACATTTGGTATTCTCAAACTCTTCCAACATTTAGAGAAACCTATCATTTTTTTTTTTTGGGGGGCAGGGGTGAGGAGAAATTATAGTGTTATTATTTGTAAAGTGACCTAGTATTTGATGTCATGTATTTTAATGTTGTATTTAATGCTACGTGAGTTTTGTTCACATTTCCTGATCTACTTCTCCAAGAGTTTTGCTAGTTAATGTTTCCTTACATGGGGCTATCCCTTCCAGACAGGCAAAAAAAATTCATGCTCAACTCTGATGAACATAGTTATACTTGCGATTTTATTTATCAGACTTTAATTGTTCTCTGCAAATTTCCCTGTTAAATACTGGTCCACTTCAAAATATAAGTGCAATTTGACTTATTTGAAGTCAATTTAACATATTTTAGAATTAAAATTAATGTGACTCCTTTAAATTCTGAAAATGACAAATCTTGTAATTAGTATTTTTTTTTTAAATAATTTACAGTATATGTAATTGTATCAACTTAAATTATAGAACTCATATAGATTTTAATTTGAAATTCTCAGTTTGACTTTAAATAGTCAAAATAGCTCTTATATTTTGGAACATGGGAAGTACATAATTTCCTCTCCTATAATATTACCTTGTGAAAAACTCAAAAATCTGTTCTAATTTAGAATTACTTGGTTTAATTATGATACCACATGCCCAATTGTACAGCCCAATTTCCAGTGGTGAACTCATATGTTTCTCATCTAACTAAATATCAAATACATTGGCCATCTCAAAAGTAGTTGCCATTGCTTCCATGTTGTTGATATTTTAGGCTCTTTTAATATTTTTTGGATTTTTTTCTTTTCCTTTTGGGGGATTGGGGGAGGGATTTACCTAATCATGCCTGAATTGTTTGTTTTTATTTGGTTCTCTTTGTTTTGTGTTCACCTTTTCTCTTTTGAAGTCTTTCTATAGGGTTGCGTAATGTCTTTAACATTTTTTCTAATAAATTACGCAAATTCTCAGCTTGTTAGATGTCACGACTTATTACGCAAGCAAGTAATTTTTCCCTGTGCAATCTTCAATATTTCACCAATAAATTTTATCTAATCAGGTCAAGGGTGAGGCTAATATATCGTACATATGCTCTCGTTATTACCGAGCCCCAGAACTAATATTTGGTGCAACGGAATATACTACCTCGATTGATATTTGGTCTGCTGGTTGTGTCCTTGCTGAGCTTCTTTTGGGGCAGGTTCGCAATTTTCATCTCATTATTGATTCTGTTGGTTATTGCCAGTTTCCTGAATGGTATATAGATATAATTTTAGTTCTATCGCGAACTTTACATTGTTTCAAATTTATCACAGCCATTGTTTCCTGGCGAAAATGCAGTGGACCAACTTGTAGAGATTATCAAGGTGTTGCGTTGTTATCCCTGTTTACGTGTAGGTTTTGTAATCATATGATCGCTTGTACTCAAGTTTAGGATCTTTGTACAGGTTCTTGGTACTCCAACTCGAGAAGAAATACGATGTATGAATCCAAGTTACACTGATTTTAGATTCCCTCAGATAAAAGCTCATCCTTGGCACAAGGTATGTGTCTCCGCGTTCAGTTCTGATATTTCAGTTTCTTTGTGTTTCACCATAAACTGGATTATGTTGAAAGGTGGATGACATGGTCCTCTGGTTCAGGTTTTCCACAAAAGGATGCCTCCTGAAGCAATTGATCTTGCTTCACGCCTCCTACAGTACTCACCAAGTCTTCGCTGTACAGCTGTGAGTTCAATTTCTTTTCTCAATTTGTTCATTTCTACCATTGCATCTTTGAACTCGGTCTTTATGAAGTTTTAAACCATGTCTCACTTAATGGGTTAAATGATTTTAGTACTTTAGGTCAACTTACTAATGACTAACTATTTATTTTTTCTTACAATCAACTAACTTAACTTTTGTTTTCTTACAAAAAAATTGATTTTCCATCATTGGCGTTAAATTTTTTAACAGAAGTTTGACATGGCAGTGCCACATACATATTGAATCCTAGTTGGAATGTTCTTTTAATAGTTTTTTACATGTCATCTCTAGCCCCACCCAAAAAAACAAATTTATCCACCCAAATCCATGAACATTTGACTCGACCCAACTACTAATCATAATAAATAATATATTTGAAATTAAAAGGGGTTACATTTTTGAATTTTTTTTTCTTCATTTTCTTCCTCTAATCAATCCAAACAAAGTTGAAACTGCAACTATATGCAGATTTTATAGAAAGAGAGAACATTCACATATAAAAAAAGCATTCTCTGATCGAAGAAAGAAAGAACATTCATAGATAGATTAATGAATGGCGAATTAATTTATCTGTGTGACCGCCCCAAATTAGGTGAAAATTATGCCTTGAATTGAAGAAGAAACCAGAATCCTCCGTCAATTGGGTATTTCGTGCGGTAATTAGTTTCTTGATCCATTTATGGACACCTTTTGGCATTTTTGGGGGTGTCTTTGTAGCTATTGACACCAAGATCTATGAATTTTGGGGCTACGAATTGGGTTTACTCTTGGTTGTCGATTGCTAGTGTTTTTTGTAGATGAGTTCTTCTAGAGTCAGGGTTGATTGGTTAAAGAGAGAAAGAGACTGAGAAATATTATTGTTATAATATGACTTGGCTATTTTGTTATTGATTGTGATTCTTAATTCATCACCTATGTTGGTGGCGACGACGTGGTACCGGCAGTAGAGGCGGATAATGCAGTGGTATTGGAAGAAGATTGAAGATGGGTTTGTTATTTTGCTTAAGTATAAATATATGGGTTTGTTATTTTGCTCAAGTATAATATATTTATATATTGTTATATATGATAATATTTGCTTTCTATAATTGATAATTATTAATTATATATATAAATATCCAATATATAAAAATATATGTAAGAATTTATTTTGAAAAGATTTTTAATTTTGCATATTTTAATTTTATAATTTCCATAATTATATTTGTTATAATTACATAAAACTCATTTTGTTATTAAATACAAAAATAACTAAATTATCTTTTTTTTTTTTAAAATTCTTCTATGTATTTTTTGTTTAATTTTCTATTTTATTTATTTATTTTAAGATTTCCATGTCATCTTTCTCTCTTATGTGGAATCACATGGCAAACCGTTTAAAAGTCAAAATGATTTAACGGATTTTGTAACGCTTTTGTAAGAAAATAAAAGTTTTGTTAGTTGGTTGTATGAAAAAAAAGTATTGTTAGTTATTTGTAAGTTGACATAAAGTATAGTGATGCAAAAACATTTAACCCCTCACTTAATTGATTTGATAGTAGAACTATTATGCTTATAATTTTCTTGTGGATCCTACATTTGTGCAGTCATTTGATGATATTTTAGATAATTTCTATCATTACGTACATTTCCTCAAAAAGTTTTGGATACTACAATCTTTTCAAATTGACTCGTCTTTTTTTGCTGCAGCTAGAAGCGTGTGCCCATTCTTTCTTTGATGAGCTAAGGGATCCCAATGCCGCGCTTTCCCAATGGTCGCCTTTTTACCTCTTTTCAACTTCAAGCAGGAAGTATGCCTCATAACTATTGCCTTTTGTTAGTATGGCACTTGGGAAAACTGTGATCTCCTAATATCATTTCCATCCTTGTGGATTTCTGCCTAATTAATCTACCGTTAGCTTGATTCAAATACTTGTTTGATCTGACTAGACACGAACAAACTATCATGAATCTTCTCCAATTATATGGGCCTTTGAACAAATAGCTTGAAGTTATAATTCCTGGAAAATGAGAGATAAACTTAACACATTTAACATTGACGAGATCCTGTCTGACAAAAAGAGAATAAAAAAGAAGGGAGGAGAGCTGGGTCATTTCTTAGCTACTTGTTCTCATTTTTTTATTCTTTGTAACATGGACCATCTTTTTAATCTTTCAATTAAATTAAAATCTGCTTCTTTTTTTCTTTTTTCTTTTTAATTTATTGATCACTGCACCAGTGAAATATGCAATTGATTTGCCTGCAATAAGTAAACTGCAAAATACTTTAGAAAGAAAGAATGGAGTGGTGAAATCAGCATCTTTAATTGTTTCAGAAAGGGTTTCTCATATATGTTTTTTAGTCTTCATAATTCTGATTTTCATCTTTATCTAAAAACAAAAAGGTGAGCAAAATATTGGAAGGATTGTGTTGTAAACTTGTAATGGACAGCCATTGCTTATACGATATTGTTCTTTTATTTCTTAAAAGATACTCCTTTTCTTTGTTGGTATAGAAATTTTGTTCCAAGAGAAGTACATATTCACTCATTATTCTAATGTTTGATGTTTGTACTAGGATGATAGATTATCAAAACACTTGCATTGTCATCCATTCTTCCCCTGGACATTGGTAACACCTTGGAATCATAAATAAATAACTTACAGTTATAGGTGGTGTATGAATTGATCCTAATTTGTTTTTGGATCATAATGCATAAGTTGATACATATTCATAGAGTTACTTAATTTCTAACTTCCTAACTTTCATTTACTCGAATTCCATGTGGTTGCAGTTAACTGGGGCTTCGCCTGAGCTGATCAACAGGCTTATTCCAGAACACATCCGGAGGCAGAGTGGTCTAAGCTTCCCACATCCAGCTGGTACGTAATCAAATTGATCAACTGTTGTGCTAGTTGATGGATGGTGAACATAAGGGGTCTCTTTGTTTGTTTATATCGCCAGTCTTTTTGCCCTAACCAGTGATTTTCTTTCTCAAGAGAGATGTATGCGTGAACTGGTTGTTTTGGCTTAGCAGAAGCTGAAAGAACTTCCCCTACTTGTGTAAATTGTTTTTGATCGCAAAAGATTTCAGAACGCTAGGCATACAAAATCTGGCAATTCTAGTCAAGGCTAGCTAGGCAGATGCTCTAAAGAAACAGGAAGAACGCTAGGGGCTTGTAGTTTCCCTTGTTTATTTATATGGTGTTATTCCTAGTGCTGCACTCAAATTTTTCATTATTGATGAAAATTACTGTTTCTACCTCGTCTGCTTCATCTCGATTTTCTAATAATTTTTAGTTTTTGCTTATACCAGTCACTTTCTTTGGGATTTTGGTGTTATGTGCAGTAGAAGTGTGTTCCAGTTTACTGTGGGTTGGGATGGCCACAAGTGCTGCTGTAGGGTGCTGGTATTCTGATATATAGCATAGTGTGGTGTGGAAATTATGTAAAAATATAGAGAAGTGCACTTTTGACTTTCCTTTCTTCCAAAGGCTACTTTTCAAAGGATGAGGATGGGGGTGGGGGGGTCACTTCTTACGACAAACGATCTCCTTTACAATATAAAGCCGGTGGCATTCTGCTCTCAAGCGTCTTTCTTGTTTTCCATCCATATAACAACTACCAGCATTCATATGACCAACGTCCAAACCAAAGAATGCTCTGTTTTGTCAATCTTGGCTGCCTCTATTTTCCAACTATAAAAACCCGAATCCTAATTATAGAATTTTATGATCCCTCCCTCCGCTTTTATAATGGAGTTTTATCCCTCCCTACTAAAACAAATCAAATTCGGCACCTTCAACGTGGCCAGCATTCCTTATGACCGCTAGCGCCTTTATTATATTCTTTCCACAAAGTTCCAAATTATATATATATATATATATATATATATATATATAGCATCCCTCTTAAATAATACCTCTTATTTTGATGATTCTTTTAAAAGCCGTGGATGGTATTTTTATAAATAAAAAGAAAGTAAGTTACATAACTCTTTTAATATTATTTTATTTTTTAAAAGAATCATCAAAACGACGTAATTTTAATAAAGGTATGTTAGTTAAGAGAGATATATTATTTAAGAGATATGCTTTAAATCCGTCCTCAATAATATATATATATACGATTAGGATCAAGTCATAAAGCTTCTTTCACAGTTACATTTCCTTTAGACAACGGTTTGATCATACATAAATCGCTTATACTTTTTAGCGACGATATATGTTGTCCGTCGCTAAAAAGTATAAGCGACGGTTGTATGGTAAAAACAAATAAAAGGGGGTGAGCACGCTGATCTTGATGCTTGCTCTTTATATATATATATATATATATATATATATATATATATATATATATATATATATATGGCATACATTAATTATACCAAAATCGATGTATGCTACTATTAGTACTAGCGGATGGTTAAAAAACACTTATGAAATAAGTGTTGGTTAATTAACCTAAATGAAACAACCCAGGTCAAATTCGACTCTCAAAAGATACTATTGGTAACAACTTATTTTATAGAGACAAATTTTTTAGAGAGTAAATTATGATACAATATGAAAATTCTTGGTCAAATCGAACAAAATTTTAAATCATTAAAATAATATCTTCTTGGGTTATCTTAATAATCTACAGCTCACCCAAAAGGTGGTATTAACTTATTTTCTCATATGCAGAAAAAAAAAATTCCCTATTTTTCAATGCGGGACTGGGGTGCTACACTAAATCTTGCTTAATAAACCCTAAATCCCGGTTAATAAACAGTAAATTTTAGTTAATAAACACTAACATTTATTGGTTAAGCCAAACTTTATTCTGATTAACTAAACCCTAAACATATATTTGTCAAGTCAAAATCATTATTCTTTTAGCCTCGCTATTATTAGTAACAGATGATATGTGTTTTTTTACCGTCCGCTACTAATAGTAGCTGATGCCGATTTTTAGTTTCTAATATTGACCACTTCTTGTTTTCAATGATATAGATAATGTATGCCTAATAAAAATACATAATAAATACATGATATGGACCTCTCTCTCTATATATAAATAATATATTCTTGTATGGTGAACAGTTACGGACAATTAGCCTTAATTACAACCCATGTAACACCGCTCACGTCGAGATCGTATGACTTAAATTAGGAAACTGAAAAATACACAATAAAAAATAATTTTCATATTAAAATCGGTAAATCTTATCTTTAATAATTTTCAAAATGATCATTTATACCATCATTTTTTTCAAATATCTAAAAATGTTGGTAAAAATATCAATTTTCTCAATCGTCTCATGCAACAACTTGAACCCATTACATCTCCAACTTGGTACCAATTACATATAGCCAAGCTGAAGGCTAGTTGTCAAAGCCAAAGGAATCAAGTTCCATTCTTAAACAATCACAGTATATTTTCCAAAATTCAAATCTTGGAGTTCCCCACGACAATATGTTATTTCTATTTTCTTTGAAATTAGGAAAGAAAGAAAATATGATGGGTTTATTAGCATTGATCATTCTCAGTTGAAGAGAGAACAGAAGAAAAAAAAGGTAAAAATCTCGCCATATAACCTCAGTAAATTTCAATGGCCGCCCGCCTGTTACATTATTCTTCTCTATAGTTGATGTTTCTGCAACAAGAAACTAGTTAGATTTTGTGACCTCATGGATAGCATTCGCCAAGTATCCAACATTGCCTGTAGTAATCCCTGCCATACTGCACATATTGTTTGGGTATTAGCAATATTCCAAATCTCCGAAGTAAAAGGACAGAGAATGAGAGAAGGAAAATATATAACCGTATACATAATGTAATTAAAATTATAATTTTTGATTGGGTATATTACCTAATCCGACCGTTACGAGTCATGTAAATATGAAATTCATTTGTCAAGCGATCAACTTGTTCAGGTGTCATCCCACTATAGCAAAACATGCCAATCTGCTTGCAACACCCAGCATGGTTGTAACAACATATAAGAATTCCAAACTAGTCGAAAAAGTCAAAGACAAGTATAAAAAAGATTGATGAATTTCAATACCTGATTAGTTATATGTTCCCAAGAAAGTGGGGAGTCCAATTTTTCAAGATTTTCTCGAAGAGTAGTTCGCATCCCAATGATGCGGTCAGCCATGTCCTAGAAAGAGGAATATCACTGTTAGTGTTGACATTTGGAGAGTGATATAAGATAATTCCTTGTTATTTATAGTTTAATTTCCGTCTCAAAATGATTGCATACTTGTATTAAAATAATTGTATATTGTAAACCTTTACGTAACAAACATCTAATCATTTTGCATAGGAAAAAATATTCATTTCCTTGCAGGAAGGAGGGAGGAGGTACAATAAGCAAAATTGGTTAACCTAGTACGTAAGCTAAGACATATAGAACTTCTCTTTCAAAATAGAAGATTAGTTGCCTTAGTATTTTAGTATTTTAGAAACTTAGTATTAAACACCTGGCAACAAGATGTATGTACCGTGTCTAATCCCAGGTTAGACACTTACTAATCTCAATCCTTTACTCGGGTCAGAAGCATGTTTTCCATGTTTATATACGACCAGTGAAGTTTTTTCTATCATTAAAAGTTAAAACACCGATAAACCATCAAACTAATATTGCCACTAGTTTTTCTTATAATGTTATAGTAACTCACCTTAACTTCCTTGAGCCACAATTTCTTCAAGTCTGGATCACCAAGGATAGTTGAAATAATTAGAGCACCATGAACCGGTGGATTACTGTACATTGGTCTGGCAAGCTGCTGCAACTGACTTTTCACTGCCACGGCTTGTTTTTCATCTTCGCAAACCACACTGCAGTTAATAGAGAAAGTCATTAGAAGAAGGGATAACAGAATTCTGCACTTCCTAAATTTCTCAACAAAAGAGATAGAGAAGTCTACATAAATGATAAATCTATATGTTTCATTGTTAGACTCCAATAATATATTAAAAGCAGCAAATACACTAGCAATGGTGTGTGGTTTCCCATGTCATAGTTTCTAAAACTAGAAAAAAAAATAAAAATTTAAGAGCCTTTTCTTTCTTTTCTTCTTTTCTCCCTAGACAATGATCCACCATTTTCTCATCCTAGCTTTAAAAAAATATATATATAATATACATAAGAATTTCAGAACTCAGAAATGGAAGATAATTGCAGTTAGGGATCCGGTTGTGGAAATGCTGAACAAAGACTTGCAGGTTGTGAGCAAGAGTACTGTCTAAAGGTAGCTCCTTAGCAAATTATGAGCCATTATAGTATGTACATTTTCATACATGACCATATTACAACCCCCCCCCCCCCCCAATAAATAAATAAATATTAGTGATAAATGATAATAATAATAATAAAGAACCCCAACACCTTCGTAGCGGTTATTGGTAGAAACACCAAACCTTTTTGTGTGCCTTTAACTAGATAACTAAGGATTGACTACAATTTTAGCTAATATGCAAACCAATACATTATTTTATTAATTCAGACAGTTTTATAGGTCCCTATGATGTTTTTCTATTACATCTTTTGAGGTCTTTTCTAATAAATATTTACGGTGTATATAGCACAATCCACTTGAAGGCCTGATTGATCTCAACAACTAGTAAATTTGGCTTTGATCATCATGTACTTAATATCTTCTACTTAATCTGGGAAACCTCCTCAGTCAAAGTCACAGTTCAGTTCTTTTTGTCTCCTAGAAACTAATGCATCACAGTCTGCCAGAAATCAACAGTCTATACCCTCCTCATATGGCCTCACTTATACAGCTCTCTTTTCTATGGTTCCCCTATGCACTCCCTCACAACAGGATGCCTTCATTCCTGCATACCCCTAATAAATCCATGGCTACCAGTTTTTGGAGTGATGAGCCTCTGTTAAATTCTGCAAATGGGGTAACCACAAAGCCACATTGGACAATTTGACACTGGTTAATTGTCAAAGCCCATAATACGTGGCCTCACACTCACACTGATGGAACTCAGCTCCTTTTTAATATGCACAAGGTTTTTCATAATACACTTTTCTCCAGGATCGGGATCTGGCTCTTGGATCTGCACCAATTTTAGGGTGATCCAATAAGGCACCTGTTATCCAACCAGGATGGAGGCGCAAAGTTTTATGTATTCTAGACAAAATAAAAACGAAAACATGCAGCTAGAGTAATCTTGTACAAAAAAAAGGAAGCTATTTCCTGTTTCAGATGAAGGTTTTAAATGGCAATCACCTGAGGCAGCCGACTCTTTGGCCATAAAGTCCCATATTTTTTGCGTAAGATTGGGAGCATCCAATTAGATGGCCATCCTCAAGAAAAATCCTGATAGACTTTGCATCCTTCTCTGGATCACCACTAGCAAAACCTTGATATGCCATGTCGAAGAAAGCAAAATGTCCTTTGACCTGAAATTTAATAATTACATTTTAATAAATGAAATAGAGAGGGAAGGATGAAACAGAAACAATCCATGAGATGTCTACCTTGAATTGGTAAGATATCTCTTTCCATTGTTCCTCTGTAGGATCCACCCCTGTAGGATTATGTGCACAAGCATGAAGCAGAAAGAATGATCCATTTGGTGCATTCTGCACAAAATAACATACAATCGGTTGAAAAAAATAGAGAAGATCACAGAAAGCAATAGCAACAGAGAAAAATGAAAAAAGAAAAGAAGGCAACTATCTATATGGCCAACTCAATTTAAGCCATTAAATGTGCTCTGGTTACCTTTACGTCATCCATCAGGGAAGCAAAATCCAACCCTTTGGTTTCTGGATGATAATAATGGAATGTCCTTTGTGGGACGCGGGCATCTCTCCATATGTTATGATGACTGTTAAAATTTCCAAGTTAGTATCTCAAAGCACCATATATGATAATAGAATGTACATGAAGGAACTTCTTCTAATTGGCTAGCCTTTAAAGTATGAGAACCCCTACAAGGAGTTAAGGAGAATTCTGCAAACAATACTAACTTGGACCAGGTAGGGACTGGAATGTAGATTTGGGAATCAGGGCAAAACCGCTTCTGAAAATCTGCAAAAAGTCGGTTCCAGAGAGAGCTTGCACCAGTTCCAGAGAGCTTCAGTGTTTCACAACCATCTGCATTCTGAGATATCTTTGATTAATATCAGATTTCTTTTTTAACATAGAGCAAGCTTCATCTGTGTTTCAGAATTCTCCCCCATCTTCAGTGTTTCATCAACCATTTCAAGCTTCCTCCCATTGGGAGATACTCCCTGAAAAATTAAACCTTGTTCAATAGAGCTTAGACTCTATTGTTTTTTAACATAGAAATATATCACCCAAAGTGGAATGGTATAGGCAAGATCAACATGAGCTGAAAGTTATCTTAACTGTTTATCAAACAAAACATTTAGTATTAAATAAACTATGCATTGAGAAAACAAGTGAAACATACACAAGATACAGATCAAAACCTCTTACGAGTCCTTATCTTCATAAAACTCATCCAGTTCTCAGTTCTCACCCGAATCATTTTGGAATGAAGGGTTTTCTAGAAAAGGAAATTGATATCAATCAAAACATTAAAAGCTCAATCAAAATTTCAATTTCCAGTTATCATGTTCTAAATAAAATCTAATGCCAAAATGTCTTGTTTAGCTTTACTTGGTCAGTTATGGCTTCCTTTAGCTAATTAGCTCATTTCATCTATTTGACAGCAAACTGGCAAAGTATATCAGAGTTGCTCCTTATATTTGCATGTTTTATATTCCTTTTGTATCTGACTTTATCATCAGCACTAACTAAGAATAAGGCAGATATATCTCTTGGGTCAGAAAAATTCAAGTTGCCATTAGTTTAAAGAGATACTTTCTTTTGGAGTTTCTTCTCTATGGAAACTTGAAGATCATTAGTATAGTGATTATTATTTGGTTAATATTTCCTGTAATTGTATTGCTTAACCTGACAATCTGAAACATGTCTGGCTATATTTTCAATTTAGATTCTCACACGTGAAGTAAATTACGAATTGGAAAAACCAACCTCATATTTGACCCAATGTTTCCCAAATTTCAAAAGCCAAAGTTCCTATTACATACTGGGATCTTTTCGACTTTTAGGTACATTTATCTACTGTAATTCTGATTAACGAGAAATTAAGGTGATTTTATCATGCATCTTCATCGCCATGATATTGGACTTTTGCACCACATTTTGTTCACCAGGACATTTTCCAGAAGACCAAAACAGCACCTTGTAACATCCTATAAATAATTGCTCTGCCAAAAAAAATCAATTGAATAATTTCCCAACTAAATAAAGCTTGTGAAACTGAACTGAATTATAAATTTTGCATCTTTCTCACTTAGTATCTAGACTCACAAGACAAATACTGAAATAAAGATACTAAAAGTAAAAACCAGGAAAAGTGTCCATAATCCCACTATCATACTGTTCTGAATAGTTGACGAATCTTTTAGGATATAAGAATCAAACGCGTGTAAGTAAGGGATAAAAAAGTACAGAGATATGGACCACATCTGCGTGCAAAAAAGCGCAATTGGTCACACATGCATAGAAAGTAACGCCACTAACTAAATACTCCTACCACCTGTTAGTTTTTTTGTTCACCGAAAAATTCTTAGGAAAAGATTATTACTACTCGTATTATTTTTTTCATAGAGAGAGTTAATTACTACTACACGGAGTACTTGATACTACAGTAGTAATAAATGAACCCTCCTCACTAAAAGCAGGTAGTAATTAAATTTCCTTAATGTAAGCTTAACGATTGATTTTATACGATTAAAAATTAAATGCTCTGTTTTCATTTATTTTTGCGAATATTAAAAAGGGAAAAGAAGAGAAGAAGTAAAATCACTCACATATTCAGATTTCCGGCGATTCTCCGTTCAGCTTCTCTGACACACTCGAGAACAACCGGTTTTCCATTATCGTCACGGTAAGCTCCCTTCAAAAATCAAAATTCACAGAGATAAATTTGGAGAATAAATACGAATAAAGGAAAGAAGGGCTGAAACAAATGCTAGACTTACAACTCCGACATTGACTTTATCCGGGCTGGGATCTGCAAGAAAAGCTTCGGTGACACCGAGAATTGGGTCTTTCGGGGAGGGCTCCACGCTTCGCCACCATGAGGACATCGATCGCGCTCCATAGGCCGAGCTAGGACTGAGGAATCGTTTGGAAATTGCAGTTGGGAGCGCCATCTGTATGGTGTGAAATCGAGGTACAGAAGAAGCCTCTTGACTGTTATGGAAGAGAGAGAAACGAAAGAGTGTTTCTCGTGTATGCGTGTGTTTATATATTTATACTACTAAATGCGAAAGAGGCGTGAGGTTGCAAATTGTTACAACTGACATTGAAATGCGTGAGACTGCTGTAAAAACAAACGCACACCATTCACCGTGGCAGTACTGCTCAGTATGAAATTAATTTTTGAATAAGTTGATTATTGATATGTATACAAGTAAAATTATATGTATGTCAATATTTAATTGGTTAATCGACTAATTTATTAAAAACATAACTTTATACTAACCAGATCCATTGACAAAAATAATTAGTATGGAGTGAAATTCATAAAAATTTCATTTCATACCAGATGTAATACATTCTTGATACTCACTTGTTCAGACACAGATTTTTATATTCTACATAATATATAAATTAACATACGGGTAAGGAGATCATTCTTTTATATATATATATATATATATATATATATATATATATATATATCAGTATTTTACTGAGTAAAAATAAATTTAATATAAAGTTCATTTTATACACAGAATTCACATATTTTCAACTTGATTTCTTCCCCACAGTAATATTTTGAGGAAATAATTAAAAAATAAAGTACTCTTTAGTTCCAACTACCAACTACCAACTACCAACTACCAACTTGAGATATCATCGTACATTAAAATCAGTAGTTTAAATTTATTTTAATTTTCAGTGTTTACCACTGATTTTTATAAAAACCAAATGAATTCATATTTAAACCATATAAATTTTTTATTTTAAAACAAATGAATTCTATAATTCAAATAGTTATAATTTTTATTATTTATTTTTTTCTTAATAGACTATGAGTTGTGTATGATGTGGTGTCACTCATTCGTAATCTCTGTATAAATAAGGAAGTATAGTTTAATTTTAAAAAAACAGCTAATTATGAATATTTTATTTGGATAAAGACAACTTAACACCCTCCAATTTTGTTATTCGTATCTAGATATGTTTATTTATTATTTTTCTTTTATTTCCTTTTTTTTCTCTTGTTTAGTCATTTAAAAATAAACTTTGATATTATCAAATGTATATTTTTAAATTTTATTGTGTATGGTTAAATGTTTAGCGCAACGTATTGAATGTAATTTCTTTTATGTTGCTCAATGTTCTCTTGACTATTTACCTAAAAATAGGTTATTATTTATTAAAAATAAAAAAAATGTCCACCCTACATATTAGAAAAATCACAAACAATCCATCTTACTATACTCGACTAGATACATGGATAGATGAGAATCAAGGAGAAACGCATATATTATTATTTTATATCGCTTCCTCATTTTCATTATATAAGTCATTTAAGATATAATTACGTATAATGTTAGATAGATTTATATTAATATTCGTACACTAATTAATTACTCTTTTTCCTCCCTCTCAATTACTCTATTTTTTAGGGACAAAATATAAAAGAAATAGTATTTTCTTCTAAATATATGTAAAAGAAATAAGTATTATGTTAGTCCCAATTCAACTTTGTCATAAAATTTATTGAGATGTATATTACTATTTATCAATCATAAATATATATATCTATATATGTATCTATCTCTCTCCTCATGCTAGGTAGGAGTGTTTAACCAAGTAAAAAGGTCCGAATTCCATTTGGTCCCAACTCAATTCGATGCTGAAATCGGCCAAATGTCGATACCGATACTGGTAGCGGTTGGATCGGTATACCGAACCGACGGTACCGATTTTTACCAAAAATTAATATAATTAATATTAATTAACCGGTTCGGTAAAATCGAACCATCAAAAGGTCGAATCGAAAGCTTAGGTTCTTTTTATGCAAACCGAATTTGGTTCGGATGCAGTCGAAAAATCAAATTTTTTGAACAGCCCTAATGCTAGGTGGCTATTGGGCTTCATGTCCAATCTAATTACCCCTACTAATTTTTGTGGGCCACTTGAATTTGGGCTTAGTCTGGCTCGAGACTACAAAAAATAATAGTCCAACATATTTTGTATTATGCACCGACCGAAATTGGACAATTTCTAACCATGGTTCCACCGATCATCATCTTATTGTTCTTTCCCTAAACAAATATATAACTAAAACGGGTAATTGATGGTAAGAAAATAAAATTAATTTTTTGTTAATAAATTCTACTGATGAGATATTTGATACAGCCATAAAGTCAAAGTAGATTTTTTTATTATTATTATTATTCTACTTCAAATACTATACTAATTGTGTGATTGAATCATAAGGAGATTAATTCAATCACTCCCCTAAATTTTATTAATTGTGGCTAATATTAAAAGGGAAAAAAGAGATCAATAATACATGAATTTAAATGGGCTAGAAATTTAGTGGACTATTCCACAGGTTCTACTCTACAAGAAAAATGTATTGGGCTGAAAAGTATGCGGCATAGATGGCCTGATTCGCTAAGCACATCACCAAAACCCTATTTATACTTCCACTTAGGGTTTCTCCCTTCCCATTTTCCCACCCCTTGCAGCTGCCAACTTTACCACCCGGGAAATCGCCATGGTATCTATCTCCCTATCCTATCTATCACACAGAATCATTCTCTGTATATATATCATGCTGTGTGATTGTGTGTGTATATATATATATATATATTATTATTATTTGTAATTGTTTTGGAATGATGGATGCAGGCTTCAGAGAAAAAACTATTGAACCCGATGAGAGAGATCAAGGTCCAGAAACTCGTACTCAACATTTCTGTGGGGGAGAGTGGAGATCGACTCACTAGAGCCTCTAAGGTACGCCCCATTCTTGTCTTGTTTGATTCAAAATTTCCCACATTATTTTTTGCAATTTTATATTGTCTTTTGGTCTTATTTCCACTTGTGTTCTCGGCAGGTCCTGGAACAACTCAGTGGTCAGACCCCTGTTTTCTCCAAAGGTAACCTTTTCGATTGATTAGAATAAAATGGTTATTGCCATAAAGTTTGTGGTTATAATGTATTAGCTGAATTCATATATAGGTTTGAATCAGATTAGTCATTAGAGTGTTTTTTTTACTTAGTTTTCTTAGCAGAAACAGTTGCTAATGTTATTTGAGTGATATTCATGTAATAAGCTGCTGAGAAAGGGAATGTCAGTCTTAATTGACTTGGATGTTAAAATAGATAATTTTAGGGTTGGAAAATTTATCTATAGGCCTTAAAACAGCTATTCACTCATTGAGCTTGGTGGTTTTATTATTTGAAAGATTATATGTCTAAATGGTTCAATCAGTTCAAAGGAACATGTTTAGATTTATGTAAACAAATTAAAATCTATTAATCCGCATTATTTAAATTTTCAAATCTTCATTTGTTCTGCTTGACAGCAAGGTATACTGTGAGGTCTTTTGGGATCAGGCGTAATGAGAAGATTGCCTGCTACGTCACAGTGAGGGGAGACAAGGCAATGCAGCTTCTGGAGAGCGGGTTGAAGGTGAAGGAATACGAATTGCTGAGGAGGAACTTCAGTGATACTGGCTGCTTTGGTTTCGGTATCCAGGAGCACATTGATCTCGGAATTAAGTAAGCTGGTGTTTTGTATTCATCTGTTATCCTTCATTCACTATATACTGCTGCCTTAATTCTTGTTCATAATTGAATTAATTAAGGTGATAAAAGGTGAAAACTGTGACTGTAAATTCAGTATGGCCATATTATGTAGAGGATAATTGCATGTAATGTCTAATGTGATTGTTTCTTTGTTGGATTGTTGTTATACTGTATAAATGTTCTGATCGATTGCACTGTATATTATACTAACTCCATTCCAAAGTATAATATCATTACTGACTTTTTGAAGTCAATTTAGGATATTTTTAAACTCAAAATTGACATTAATTTATTTAATTTTAGTCGATACAATTATACATATTTGTAAACTATTTAAAATGTTTATTGTTTCATAATTTTTAGTGAATCATCTCAATTTTGAATTTGAAAATGTCTGAAATTATTGTCTGAAGTCAATTATGATCTTATAATTTGGAACGGAGGGAGCATGATTTACATAACAAAGTAGGTTCATGTTTTCAGCTGGCTTCCTTTGTGTAGAATTTAGAAAATTGCTCATTACATGTAAAGTATATGATTAATTCTCTCAAGTTAGGAAAATGCTCTTTGATGGGAAATTGAACGCAGTTTGTAGATGCTTTTGTCATGTGGACTATATAATCTGGAAATTGTTGTATAGGACAGATGGAGATTTACTGATTATTAAGGTTTAGTTTTGCTAAATGCCAAGTGTCGATTAATTATATTCAATTATTGTCAGTGAAACCTAGTAAATGCCTCCTGTTCCCTGAATGAGTTGATCAGGATGTTTTTCTCCAAATTTGGTTGTTTTTGGTATGATCTTCTCTGTAGTGAATCAAATCTGTTCATCTTTTGATCAAGAAATAATCCCTTCGATCATGTAGAGTAACTATTTGTTTGAAATTTGGTAAAACTGGTGTAGTTTCATTATTTGAACTCTAGTTTTGAATATTTGAATTCCCTGGCAGTTTTATACAGTCTATTAGTTTTTTCTTCTCGCAAGGAAGGTGCGATGGGGGTTAGAGTTTGGGGGTGCATTTAGGTTTCTACTTTCACATGATTTGTAAGAACTTTTGTATCAATTTCTTGGGTTTTCAGTTATGCTGGTATCTATTTCAAGCTTATATTATTAGGTGTTAATTGCTGATGTATGGACACAAATTGTCCAAATGTTTGTTTTCTTGTATTGGTGTCTTGAAGGCCTTCTCAGCACAGGGTGCCTAGTCCTTACATGCAGAATACTGCCTTGCAAAAATATATTGCTCTTTTCTTTTACTCCAACTATGAATCAGTTGCACTTTTTAAGTATTATTTGTTTATTAGTTTGTGTATTCTAAGTTCTTCAATTAAACTTTATCCCCCTTGTGGAATCAGACTTTGCCAGTCAATACATTGAAGTAGATCTTTTTTTTTCTTCTCTACCCTTTGTTTTTTATTTTATTAATATGTTATATTTGTTTCCCAGGTATGACCCTTCAACTGGCATTTATGGTATGGATTTCTTTGTTGTACTTGAACGTCCTGGTTACCGTGTGGGACGTCGTCGTAGATGCAAATCTCGTGTTGGAATCCAGCACAGGGTCACAAAGGAGGATGCAATGAAGTGGTTCCAAGTCAAATACGAGGGTGTGATCCTTAACAAGTCCCAGAATATTGGGGGTTAATTGAATGTTGTGGGATCAGATTGGATAATTACAAGCCAAGTTTTGTGCTTTTTAGACCAGCAATGCATATCAAGTCATGTTTTGAATAGATGCAGTCATGTTTTCTCTAGAGGCGGATGTTTTTTTCACAGCGATTTTAGGATAATTTCTGCTGTACTATGTACTGGCTTGCTTATTAATTGTGTAACTGTGTTTGGCATTCTATGGTAGGTTTTAGAATCCAGTTCAGGCTTTGAGCACTTGCCTATACATCCTCAAAACATAACAAATAAATAAAATTTTATAGAACTATTAACTATTGGGGTCTAGCAATTAGTGGTTTTTTGTGCAGTGATTTACTAAACAAAATACGAGAAGAACAAGTGCTAGTACTTGATAAAAACTTACTAAATCATTAGGTTACATGGTATCCGAAATATTACAATGAGCAAGTTTACCTACCAAATAAATCTGCCAAAATCATTGTTGTCAAAACTAATAAAAGTAATTCAATTTTCATCAATATACGAGATGTAACGATGTAATTATTGAAAGTGGTCTCTAGAGTCTTATCTAAGAAAGATGAGAAGAAAAAAACTATGGTTCTGTTGAGACACCAATCTCAGATTGTCGTGGTTTTCAATTTTCCAAGTGTCATACGAAACAACAAAACAATATGCTCATACCCAATATACATTGCAAAATTTGGGAGACAATACTTGAACCGTAACTGGTAATTGGGCACAAAATTTTGGTGCAGATTTGACTTGGGACAGAGGTTAGTACTACAAAATTTGGGGCCTTGTTTTCGAAAAATGTTTCTTCTTCAAAGTGGTCATATCATCATTATCTCCCCTTTTATAAAGGCAAAAACCCCACTATCATGATATGAGCGCAGCTATGCAGCTATAGATAATCTCCTGTAGTCCACCCAAAAGTTTACCTTTCTAACTTCTCACGCATCATCCAACATTGGCCCAAGCTCCATACATTCTCTTATCCCTCCTCTAATAGACTTGATACAAATGCTACTCTCAGAAGCTAGAGCAATTGTACTAGATGGCTTATCAAAAACAATAAATTGATTAGGCCAACAGCTACGTTCCTACCGAGTACTGTATACAAAAAGTGAGGTGATTGATTTGAATATCCTAAGGAAGGAGGCATCTCTGATTGGGGTTTGTTCTGTTTATATGTTTACACCTCATTGACTGGGGTTTGATGCTCCAACAATGTATTGTTCTGTTAAGGTATCAAACAGACAAACATAGCAATCCAAACATCATTACAAACAACCTGACAAGGCAGCATAGGTTATTACAAAAACCATTGAACAATACTAACATAACAAGAAGCATTCTCATACTCACTTTCAAGTCTCATACATCAACATTACAAACTGAACGGCTCCTTTTTCATCACCCAAAGACCATAATCCAGAAAACACTAATATCAAAAAAGTCCCATCTCTGGATGACATTGGTCACAGTTTTTCCTTTTCCTCGCAGAGAACTAAGATAGCTACAATCTATCCTTACTTTAAAGTTTTGGCCTCGTTCAAAATTCAGTGTTGAGATGACGAATCCATGAAAAAACAACACTTACAAGACCAGCTGCTTCCCACATACATAACCACCGAAAGTAAAAACACAAACAGAGATCACATCAGGGAATAATAAGCTTCTTGCCAGCATAAATTGTGTCCCCAGTCAGCCCATTAGCCTCCTTAATTGCCTCAATCGAAACCTACAACCCAATCCCAAAAATCAACCATTAAAAATGACAAATTTTCATTTTAAAAACAAATGCAATAAAGTAAAAAAGATACTAATATCTACCCCATATTCCTTAGAGAGACCCCAAAGTGTATCTCCCCTTACAATATCTACAGTCCTTGGCATCAACTTTGGCTCATTTTTCTCCACACAAGTACTGGGTTTCTATAAAATAAAACAAGTAAATCAACTTAAACAAATTTCAACTTCTCTCTACAGAACCACAAATTAATGGAGTACTGAAATGAGGTAAGAGGAATTACCTTAATAATGGGTTCTTGAGGGGAGAGAAAAGTTGGCTCTTTGATTTCGTTGCTGTTGTTATTGTCGGGGAGGTTGGGGTTGTTGAAAGGGTTGAGGGCTTTGAGAATGCTCATGGCGATACCTGAGAATACTACGAACCCGGCGGTTTTTGCCACGGTGGCGTCCTTGCCATGGTCTTTGCCGTCGCCGGAGTTTTCGTTTGACATTGGATCGGAAGGGCTGGGTTCAAAGAAATAAGGGGTTTTAGGGTTTTGGACCACAAATGTCTGAATTGAGATGGTCGTCAGGTAGTCAGTCTTCTTTTGACATTCACGCGACCAGCCACTTCTTATCCTTGTTATCTTAGCTGTGTGAATTTTTATATTTTATTTTTTAAATGCAAGAACTAAGAAGTGTGCACGTGAGGACACGTGACATGTTCCAGTCAGTCATACGCACAAACCTCAAATTCACGCGCTCTCTCTCTCTCTCTCTATAGTCTTTGGCCCTGATTCTGCCATCTCAAGCATCAGCACATTATTTGACACCAAAATTTTAAATAATACAGCTAATAAGTAATAACCCAACAAGTATCAGTAGGCTTCAGCTTCTTTCCCCTCTGCTTTAATTTTCTGATATTTTCACTAACGGCTCAATTAATCTCACCAGTTTGCACTGATACCCTCAAATTACAAAACCCAACGCGGACTCTCTGTTCAAGAAGCAGATGGAGAATGTTGTCCAGAAATACTAGTCTCAGTTGGAACCCAATGGCAATGGGTCATGGCGGAAAAAGAAGAGGGTTTGGGAAGCTCCGGGTCGCAGTGCGTTTGCTGATGATTATTATGCGGTTTTGGGTCTGGTAATACTGCTTCGATTTTGATTTTTATATGTTTTTTGGGGGTCAGATTGTGGGTTTGTGTTTTTTTTTTGTCGATTCATTCACTTGTGACTGGAATGCCTGATTAATCAACTATGTCTTCATCCAATTAAACAGTTTTTATTGAGTATTGAGGTAATGGGTATTTTATTTTATTGATGCAATGGCATGTGCATAGTAATACAAAAATAGGCTTAGTTTGACTTTTATTTTGGTCAAACGGACCAATTTTAGAATTAAAATGTAAACATATTTATTTATATTTTACAAACCTATGAAAATTCACCTATATTTACAAGAAAAGCATATAAAATTTAATTAGACAATTTGACTGAAATTTTACAAGATGGAGGGAGTATTATTCAGTCTGGTAAGAATACCTTCACGCATATACTTCGTTTTTCCTTTCCATAAAGAGGGAGTCCTCATGTGAAATTTAACCTTTTTGAGAAAAACTTAAGCTTGGATTCATCATCTATCAATTAAAAGTGTGATAAACTATTTCAAGAGTTAATGTAATTTCCAAAATTCACCAAACAAAATGGGGGTGGTAGGATTTCCTACAAACTGATTTATGACCAGATAGAACTACCTGAAAAGAGTTAAGAACAAGGAAAGTGTATAATGTTTTTTTGAAATTAACGATGTAATTCTATTAACATGTGTTGCATGTTGTTGTATTGATATGTTTTGGACAATTCATCATCCACTCTCTTTTCTTCATTCTATTATTCTATACTTGTCCTCTATTTTCTTTCTTTTTTCCTTTTTTTGGTACAAGGCATAATGCTAAATACTTTGGTTATTTCTTGCCCCATGTAACCAGCTTCCAGATGCCACACCAGAGCAGATCAAGAAATCATATTACAATTGCGTGAAATCTTGTCATACAGACCTGAGTGGCAATGATCCAGAGACCACTAGTTTCTGCATGTTTATCAATGAAGTTTATGCGGTGGGTTTTCACCTTGAAATGTAACTCCTCCGTATTGAGTACTCAGTTTGAATATTTTGCTTTTGTTTCTACTATATTTGGATTATTGCAGTGTAGGTTCTGAGTGACCCTGCGAAGCGAATGGTTTATGATGAAATTCATGGGTGTACTTTGACTGCAATCAACCCATTCCTGGATGATTCCTACCCAAAGGAGCATGTATTTGTTGATGAGTTTAGGTGCATAGGTACGTTGAGTTTCTACTCAGCTCTTACTTTTATTTGTCATGTGATTAACCTTCAAAGATTTATGATATATGGATCGACACAGAAATCTGAAAATATTGATCCTTGGATTTATGGTTTAATAATTAAACAATCATTTTGGATCTAAAATTTGGGGAAGCATTTAACATTCTTGTGACAATCTACTCCTATTATCGGGTATATATTCCCATGCATATTTTAGTATTTGTTTTCAAGACTTTTTCCCTCTAATTAAAATTGAATTTGAAATACATTAATGCATATGAATAAAATACAATTACAGTGGTATTATGTCTGCCAATTTCTGAGTAATGATTAAATTTGACCTAGAAAATATCTAATGTTTTTTCTTCTTCTTCACAGGCTGTAAAAACTGTGCCAATGTTTCCCCAGATGTGTTTAGCATAGAGGAAGATTTTGGGAGAGCCAGAGCATGTAGCCATTCTGGAACCCCTAACTTGGTTCAACAAGCTATTGAAAGTTGGTCAGTCATGAATTAACTGACATGCCATGGCTTGAATAACTCTAGAAGTATATTTATCATCTGTTTAGTCTCCAAAAAATCAACAAACATATTAGAGCATCAATAACAACAAATTTCTCAGTTTTTTTTCGAGATTTCATTATGTGTGTTTTTACAATCAATATATAATTCTGTCAAGTGGATACATAAACTGCAGTTGATTCCCTCTTATATTTGTCGGCATGCTTGCTTTTTTCTTCACGCGAAAATGAGGTAGCAAGTGACTAAAGTGCCAAAAAATGACGATATATTTTAATTTTATGCATCCTCTAACTGCTTATGCTTTTAGAGACATGCCTAATAATTTATATCATGCTTTACCACTTCCTCTCAGGGTAAATCTCCAGTTGCATTAAGTAGGAAGTGCTAAAACTTGATCTGCATTGTTTGTCCCATTCTCTAATGGATTAAGCTTTTAGAACATTTTGTAACCTGAAATATACTGAGCCAACTTGAGATTGGCTTTCATTTGATTTTCAGCTCCAGTAAAGAAGTCTCCATAATTTTCCAATGTCCTAACAATAAAAAAATTGTCTGGAGAAGATTTTCGTGCTTTCGTTGCTGTTTACTTTTTACATTTATGGTCTGATGATATATTTTTCTTTCTATACAAGTATCACTAGATGAGTTATCAAACATACAAAAGTTAGTGTAAATTTATTTTTTAAATGTTAATGCTATAAAATTGTTCTTTTAGACAGTTAGGTAATTTAATGCTTCTTCTTCACTCTTCAGCCCAGTTGATTGTATTCATTGGACTTCTGCTGCTCAATTGTCTTTGCTAGAAGATGAAATGCATAGGGTAGAAAGAGTTAATGCAAGTCTTTTTTTCTGCAGTTTCTCTCTTTCATCTGTTTAATAGTAATATTCATCTTAATCAGATATCAATATTTTTGTAATTAGTTGTCCACTTTCAAGTTTATACACCAACTTGTGTATACGAAAATATAAATGGCGTGCACCACTTGTATGGATTGCCTAGCCAATCTTTTCCCCTCCTTTTGTTTGCAATGTTTTGTGTGAAGAAACAAACCCGGCATACTAACTTTAAAAGTCTGGAGTTCTAATACAGATGTTAGTGAAAATAAAAAATTTAATGTTATCCCAGTCGATAATTAGGCCATGCTAGACTCTGGTCATATCACCTATTCAGCAGTACAGAGGGATGCTGGGTAAGATCTACCTTTTAGAATTATCCTTTATTCTTATTAGTATTTTAAATGCATGCAGACTAAACCATACAGAAGATTTGCTAGGGTTTTTTTAATTTGATTGCTATAATAAATTTTTAACTCAGGGTTTAGCAGTAATACTTTGTTGAAACTTAATAAAAGTGCAGGTATCTTATTTTTGGTTTTGCTGAGAGATAAATATGCATTTTAACTATTTATTACTTTCTTTTATTTTATATACTATCTCAAACTATGTACAAAAGTTTATTATTTTGTGCTTTTTGTTGATCACAACAGGTAGCACTGATGCTTGCAGGAATGGGATCCTCAGTTGATGTTTTCAGAATGGTATGACTTGTTTCAATCAATTTGAGCATTTCCTCTGCCTAAAGTTGCAGCTTGATTTGTTCTTTGAAATGAAATATATTTATTATATTTTTTGTTGGTGATAAAACCAATTGATCATCCAAGTGAATTTGAAGTGCCTAGTGGCCTTGCTGGAGTGTTCGTAAGTTGTAAATTGGTTGGTTATATTGGTCTTTAAAAATGAAGTCAACTTTTGACATCAATAGTTGATTGTCTGGAAGAGTCTGATGGGATTACAAGGATTTTTAATTATTATTTCCTTCAACAAATGTCTATTACTGTTTTAAAAAAACAATGTCTATTACAAGTTAGCAAAATACAACTATTGGATGCTGAGGTAAAAGGAGTGGAATTAATCAGTGAATAAGCTCTGTCTTGACAAATTGATACTTTAGTTGGATATATATGTTTTGCACTTGAAATAACTTGGTACCCACCAACACAAAAAAGCACAAAAAGTAAACTGAACTTGAAACTGTCATTTGTAGGTCTCCTTTTTCTTACCTCATCCCCGAATTGAATGTAGTAGCATCTAGGAAGAGCTCTTAGATACAGATGTTTGAATGGTGGCAAACCTTTAGTCAGACTATAATTGCTATATGTACTTAATTTATTAACTGCTATTGTTGCCCTTGGATTTTAACTAAGCTGCACTTACCGTGGCAGGCAAGCTCACGATGGGAAAAGAGGCAAATTAAAGTCCTGGTAAGAAGTGTAATACATGCACATCTTCACCTTTACATTTTCTTCTTTGTTTTTGTTTCCCCCTGAAGTGAAGTTCCAAGTTTGTTGAATCGAAAGCTAAGAATTAGCGATAAAATATTGTACATGTTTTTCTTTTGTGTAAAATATTATAATATGTATTATACCTTATGTGTAATTTGTTTTATTTTCCACAAAGCATCTTACATGTCCTTACCTATTTCCTGTCAATGCATTATTAAGCTGCATGCTATTAAATGATTCTGCTGGATGCAATTCAACTTAACATTAGCATTTATACCAAACTAGTTTGATTGATATCTGAATGCTGGTGGATTTGTGCTATTTAGTATGAAACCCCTTTTGCTGAATGCCATTCTGAATTCATTGCAGGAGCAAGCTAAAATGAGGATGATGATGAAGCAGAAAGGATCTGATAAAACAGAATCACACTGGAGCAACCTTTGGGGACATGCCAAAAAATATGAAAATACAGGTAACTAAGAAGGATTCAGTTAAAGGAAATTACAAATTTCTCAAAAATAATGTTTGTAAAATATCATGGCAGAATCTCCATTTGTTCGCACTTTATTATATACTATTTTTCAATGAATATCGAGTATTTCATTCAGAAATATTTGGTTGTATGTGGCTAGTTTAGTTTGTTCATCTTTACAATACAAGCACCGAGGCACATCTTTTTTGGTTAAAGTAGTCAATGGCCTTCTTGTCAAGCTGAAACAAATTGACTTTCCATTAAAACTTGTTTTTTTTATTTTTCTGATTGTGTTTGTGTGCGAGTACGCATGTGTTCTTAGAATGCATTATTTGACACATTTTTCAATGGCTTAAGCTTATGATGAAAGGGGCAGTCCAGCGGTTGTCATCTTAACCTTAAGCTTCTCACCACATGTTATGGACATATTGTGGTCTTGTGACATTTATAAAATAAATATTTTGGCTTTTAATGCTGGTAGGAGCTATATGTACTTGATTAAAACGAACACTTCCCAACCAATGGTATGATTGATGAAATTCTATCATGATTTTCAAATTTCCGACAACGACTTTGTGGTGTGTGTTACTGAAATTCCTGTAAACAGAACAATTGTCTTGTGATATGACGGGCTCAGTCACCGACTTTGTACATGGTTTTTGCAGATGAAGAAATTAAAGAGAGAGCAAAAAGAGCTGCCGCAGCAGCTCGAATGTGGAGAGAGTATTCAAGAAGGGGTGTTGATAAACCCTCCACCTTTAAACTCCCAGAGGCAATTTCCAACAAGGAAAATTAAGCAGTAATCTCTTGTACCCTTTTTATCTTTAGAATCATGTATACTACTAACTGTATCTAAAGGTTGTTAGTTTAAGACATCTGTTAAAAATCCTAAAGTATGTAAAATTCACATTAATCAGGCAGCTCAGAAATTAAGATGGATGTAGGTGCAATGTTGCTAATAAGTGAGAAAATATTAAATTTAATGCAATTAAACACAATTTTCTCTATGATCGCAAAAATTCAGTTTTGATCTTCAGTACTTTGGTACTGAGTGGAAGTTTTAGTAATGGTGACAATTAGATATTCTCATATTAGTCGCTGCCAAAAAGGCAAAAGGGTATATATATATATGGTTGTTTGGACGTCCCTAGCAATAAATTTGTTTAATTTTGCTATTAATTTCATAATATGTTTTGATCAAGCTCTTGTCATGCATGACATTTTGACTTGCAAATTACTTGGTTCAATATGTGAAAAAATGCGTATAGAAAGGAAGGTGATTGATTCATAATCCCCATATCTACAATTTCAAAAGCAAAACCTAAAATACCCACACAAAAAAAACCTCAGTTACAGAGATACAGACAAATACGGTTCATTTTACAGTAGATGCAACGCTGCGAGCCCACACTCTAAGATGATTTTTCATGTCGATTCCTCCTCCACCACCACGAGGATCTGGAAATCTCCATTTTATGAGTGGGTTAGTTACCTTTGTTCGATCCGAAACACCCCATGCTTCTGAAAGATAAGGTCTTGAAACTTTATGTTGATGAGTATCATCACTTACTACTTCTTCCCCACCTTTTCTTCCATATCTTTGCAATCCTGGAAGGATTGAAACCAAGCTTGAATCTTTATCTTCTTCGCAGAACACAAAACCCAAGTCCATAAACCCTTTAAGCTCCTCAAATTCGAGGTTGGACAAGCTCCTACTACCTTTCTTGTTTCGCCTACCCTTTTTTCTCCTCATTTCTTCTTTCCCAGAGAGTGCAGCTTGTAGTTTGGGTGGGACTATAACAGAGTTTGGAGAAGCTGGACTAAAACTTGTCTCGGAGCACAAACAGTGAAGACTTTGAGATCGAACATCAAGAGAACGTATCCGAGAGAGATTTAATTCTTGGGACTGGCCAACAACTGGAAGTGATTTTGTTTGTTTATTGGTGAAGATTTGAAGTTCAAACCAACAAGAGTCATAGAGCTGTAGGACTTGTTCAGCTGCCATAAGAATCTACCTGCACCTGCAGTTGCAGTAGAAGATGAGGAGGAATGGAAAACACACGCACAAATAAAGCAAAAACTTTACTGCATTAGATTAGATGATGCTCCCTTCCCTTGGTTTTATGGGAATCTTGTTGGTGACTGGTGATAGATAAGATAATATGTGTAAAATAGTTGTTCAAATTATTTGTAGCAGAACGCATATTTTCCTTTCATGGACGTTATTATTCTATTTTGCCAACCAAAATCTATCTTTTTACGTTTAATGCTTTGTGATTGTAATTTTAAGTTTTAATTAATAATAGTACAATTTCTAATTATGGTCAAAAAATCAAATTCATATAGAAAAGACTTCATTTGGGTTATAATTAAATTAATCATGCCTATATTTCTTTCTTTGTCCATGGCTTCATCATGTATGACTTAACAATTTTTACCATCATAATTTACAATATTATTAGTAAATTTTAAAAATTACTTTATTTTTGAGTCTTGTTATATATTACAAAAAAAAATTATCCAACTATATAACATATAAATATATGAGATTACTCACTTATTATTACATAATAAAAGAATCTGCATAAACCTTCTTCTTTTCTTTTTCCACGTCCTTGTAGACTCTGATCACATTCTATTTGGAATGAATTGGATTCTTTATCCCTGGCCCAGCTTATCATGATCAACCTTTTGCTTTACAAAAGGCAATCAATCCTTTAATTAGCCGCTGTTTGTCCCAATAATATCCAAATCTCAAACATTGTAGGCAAATTAAATAAGTAATACTCCGAGTTGTCCAAAATAAATCTTATTAACAAGATTTATAGATATTAAGAATGTATTTTTATATCATATCCATCCTTAAAAATAATAAGTTGTTTGTTTGGTAGTGTAATATTATAGTATTATTAATAATAAAGGAACTAAAAAAATATCAAATAAAACTCTTTTTATGTTACAAAGTTCATATAATATACCAACAAAATCTAAGAGGACCCATTGTCTAAATTAAATTAATTTCTTCATTTACTCTTTTCATTTTGCTTGATCATAAATTTAGTTTTGTTAGATTTATAGTTTAGTTTGATTATCATCATTATTAATAGTAGGTGCATTACGGTATTGCCCTTAAAGCAATGCACATATTATGGTCAACACTTGCAAGTAGCTGCTGGTAATATTAACATAATAATAAGTGTAATACAGATTTTCTCTCACTATTGTTTGCAGGGTTGGAAATATCAATTTCCTAAATATAGTGGAATCTCAATTTAATAGGATAATGAGGTGATCCAACATGTTTGTTGGGTCATTCAACACAGGTGTTTGCATGGCTAAATCATTGACATAGCTAGTGTTTTAGAGGACACTAGGTAGGAGTATGAACTCCTCTAACTATAAGGGACAAGCCCAAGGGTGATGAACTCTTCTGGTAATTAGAAAATGGCTTCTGGAATCTTTGGTATGGTCGTAATATAAATTGGGTGGTTGGTCGTCTATTTTGATGAGTAAAGGTGAGGACTAACTAAACCCCACTAGCGACCCACCAGATGGTTTATTCATTGCATTCCCACCACTAAACCACTCACCTTATTTCAGATAAGATAAGACTAGAAAGGGCATCATTTATCTGTGGAACAATTTGATATGATATAAATCAAATCCATGTTGCCCGGCAGGCGGCAGGCGTAGGGAGGCCGGAGGGGAGTATCATTTACTAATGCCCACATTAAATATTTGTTTGAAATGTCTATATACGTACATAATTTACTAAAAACAGAGCATTCACGTGTGGATGCAATTATATATATATATATATATATATATATATATATATATATATATATATATATATATATATATATATATATAAGCTTTGCAATTATAATTCAGAAAAAGGGTATTGAGCATGATTTGAGAAATGATTATGATACCCTTTTTGCTGACCTTGAATGTTGAATAACTTTTCAGCCAAGAGACAATCTCCTTGTAAGAAAAATACTACATGATAGTAAAATTTTGTTACAAGGGAGGGAGAGAGGGGGTATAACAAGCTTTTTAGCAATTTTTCAGAACACACGTTTCTATAATTAGATCAATCCACACAGCTATACCAAACCACATTCTGCCTATTTAAACACTGTTTCTGCAACAACAACAACAACAACAAAAAAAAATTCCTTTCTATATTCTCACACATACTAAACCATAAATGAAAAAGGTAACCTACGGAGGAACAATTCTGATGCAGCTATTTTGGAATCAAAGCCTAGCTTGAACAGCAGCTGAATCTCTTGAGAACAGACGAATCGTCTTTCACATTAATCGTCTCTCCTTTGGATGGGAGAGAAGAAGCAGCAACTCCTTCATCCCCAGCTTCGACCGACTTCTTGCTGACAATATGATATATCTGAGTGAGAACTTCCTTAAAAGCATTTTCAACATTGGTTGCTTCAAGTGCAGAAGTATCCATGAAGTAAAGAGACTCCCTCTCCGCTAAAGCTTTTGCATCCTCAGTTGAAACAGCAACTAGGTGCCGAAGATCTGATTTGTTGCCAATAAGCATGACTACAATGTTGGGATCCGTGTGATCTCTTAACTCTTTCAACCACCTCTCAATATTCTCAAAGGTAATATGTCGAGTGACATCATACACAAGTAAAGCACCAACGGCTCCCCGGTAGTAAGCACTAGTAATGGAACGGTATCTATCAAAAACAGAAAAGGTCAATCGAAGCACAAAAGCCCCGCCACCAATGGTTTCAGAAACGCAATATTAATTATATCCAATCTCAACAACATAAAAGACACATTTAAATTTATGTCTAAAGCTCTGCATGTGGCATCAAAAAAGGGGTATTGCTCATAATTTGAGAATTAACTGTCCGTGGACCCTCAGTCCTCTTTAAGCTATTGTGTAAAGATTTTTATTCTATTATGCTTCTAAATATTGCTACCTTTCCTATTTCTTTTTCTCTTGTTGCTAACTATATGCACAAACACGCATATAAGATGAAGAAACCTTTTATTAGAGACGTTCCATACTTCCATTTGCAAAGATTGATATTAATTTTGAAGTTCCACTTTCAAAACTTCAAACTGAAACCAATTAGTAACTGTAGCATTACATTCTAGATCACAGCAATAATAGTGTAAAAACAACAGTAATCACAATATTAATTTAATACAATCATATTGTGTAACGTGCCCAAATATAGTTGCAGAAATATAAATCAAAAGGAGTATCTTAAAAATGATCAGTGTTAGGCCAAGTAAGAGAGACAATGAACACCATATAGTTGCAGAGATACAATTTGACTTTTGAGATTAAACGACGGCATATTAAACTTCAAAATTAGTATGATTCAAAAAAAATTAGAATAAAATAAATTTTGTGATTAATTGTTTTCGTTATATACTATGCAATTAATTGTATCAACTAAAATTAAATAAATTTACATCAATTTAAAATTCAGTATATCGTCGTTTGACCTCAAAAGTCAAATTGTATCTTTAATTTTGGAACGGAGAGAGTATAAGGAGTATCTTACAAGTTACGACTGATAGCTATGCTCTATTGTCATTTGATTGATTTTCCCAAACAACCAAAAGGCCTATCTTTTTTAATTTGTGGCACCAATCAGATTAGGCATGTTCATCGATAATTAATCGGTCCGTATTGGACCGGATCGGACCGGATCAAACCAGTTATCGAATCTTCTCAAAATTGGGTATCGGTATCGACATACCGAACCGGTTAGCCGGTCCAGAACCGGTACGGTACCGGTTTTATTTAATTTTGTACCGATTGGATTTGTTTCTCATTTATGATTCTAATGGTAATATTATTCCAATCCCTGCAAAAGCATAAACTGCCACACCTAAACCATAGAACAAAACATAGAATCCCCCAAATGCTTGCAAAACAGGGCTTTTCCCTCTTGAGGTATCCCAAAATGGGAATTCACCTTCAAAATCAACATACATAATTTAATTATCTTTAGAAACAATCTTTAGAGTAATTTTTTTATTAAAACAGACTTCAGGTTGAAGCAGTTGCTTAAGCACAACAAATGGCATTCTCATGTGGTTCTTTTATCAAAGAGATGGAATGCATTCTGCGAATCTACATAAAATGGCAGCAGACTTAAAAAAAAAACTCACAATTAATAAAAATAAAAATACACAACAAAAGGATCAACCCCATATATGCTCAAAGGGGCTAAATTGGTCAATGTTAGAATTGTGTTCAACCCCAATTGGAAAGGAAAACAACCCCATATGCTATATGAACTGATTTACCTGAAAACCCCAAGATTTTGGGGTTGGGATTATTAATTGAGAAATTGAAAATATTTGTTTGGGTAGTTGCTACGAAGATGATGTAGCTGACCCAAAACACAGCTTGGGGTAAGACAATCATGGCGCCTGACGGCCAGACATCGAAGATTAGACCGCCGAACGAGTTGATTTTGGAGGAGCCGCTGAGGGATTCGAGGTGACGGTGCATGTGGACCAGTCATGCAATAGTAGAATCGGAGGTTTGGCCGGTGGGAGAGGATGGATCGGTGAATTCGAGAAGGAGAGGAAGGTTCGAGGATGGTCTGAAATAGAGAGAAAGGTCTGAGATGGAGATGGAGAGAAAATGAGACAGTGAAAGGAGAATAAATATGAAACATTATTAATGTAACCGGTACAACCGGCTCGGTTCGGTATATACCGAACGAGCCAAACTCCTTCCTGTTCCCGGTACCAAAAATTCGGTATTTGCCGGTTCAATTTACCGAAACCGTACCGTTCCCTATTTGTCCCGAACCGGACAGTTCGGTTTGACAACAAAAAATTTTGGTCACCCCTAAATCAGATCACTACTAATCGTCTGAACCTTTTATTGAAACCATTCCTTATTGGAATCATGAATTTATTAAACTACTAATAGATATATTATAAAACTTTAAAAAAAAACAAGGACTTTATAAAGCCTGACAAGCTGACACCCAAATCCAGATTCTAATTAGAACACCAGATGACAAACATTGGACATTACTGCAAAATAGTAATGAATGGAATTGCTTGGCCTCACAAACCAATAAATTAATAACAGCAGGTGGTAATGAGATCTTTTCTGTGAATATAAACAGGAAAAATCCTGAGGTCCCATAATATAACCAGCAATATAACTAATAGCCATAGAAAATGATCACAAAATTCAAGTTCCAATTTACTGTAATATATATTTCAGAGGGAAAAAGCAAAGATTATCCGACTTTAGCAATTAGATATGTTAAAATTCTAATCAGAAACTAGTACACGCAATGGATCAATTTCAGACATTAAAAAAATTATGGTGCAACCTTCACCCCAAACATCAATAAAAAAATTATCTTATTTAATTCAGTAACGCTTGATCGGGAAAAAACAAAAGCAAAAAATTACACATCAAAAACCTTTCTTTCTTTCTTTCTTTTGATAGTTCACAAAGTTAATAAAGTCGGATAGAAAAAAAAAATAATAAAAATCAACAATTGAGCCAGCAGATCCATGAAACCAGATAATAAAATCACAAATTAGAAGGTATAACCTCGCAAAACCCACATAGCCCAGATGAATATATATACACACGTACGTTTATGTATCTAAAATGAATTAATAATATTTGGAGGGAAGAAAAGAAACAACCTTTCTTGACCAGCAGTATCCCAGATTTGAGCTTTGATGACCTTGCCATCGAGGGTGAGACTCTTGGTAGCAAATTCGACCCCAATAGTAGACTTGGATTCAAGATTAAACTCGTTCCTGGTAAACCTGGATAGGAGATTTGATTTACCAACACCAGAATCACCAATTAGAACCAACTTGAATAAGTAATCGTATTCATCTTCAGCTCTATACCCACCCATCTCTCTCTCTCTCTCCTCTTTTTTTGAAATTTGAAAACAATGGAAAGGAAATGGTGGTGACTGTTGTTGGCAGGTTGGCTACATTCTTGGGAAGATCAAAGAGGATTTGGTTGCTAATTCCTAAGCTACCCTTACCCTGTCTTGCAGTTTTTTACTCCATATTGGAGAAAAGAAAAGAAAGTATGAAAAAAATAAGGTGAGGATGTCTGTCTTGTACTACATTTTATATAATTTTGTGAGTCATAAATTTAATTTTTTCCCTCTCTTTTTTTTAATATATGTGTAAATTATATTTTGTTCAATTTTTTAAAGACTTAAGGATAGGGGTTGAGTTCAGTCGAAGGGTATCTTTACTCATATTATACTTGAAAGTTTTTTAAGGTACAAAAATTCGAATAAAATTTTGCAATATTTGCTCATATTCGAATTCAACACATTTTATTGTACTTGAGTTCAACTCGATTTATTTTTTAATTGAACTATTCGCGAGCATTTAAGACACAAAATAGGATTGAATCACTTATATTATGATAAAAATATATATAATTAACTCAGTCAAATAGTTGAAATAATTAAAATTTGAATACTTCAAATTAGATCTCTAGCATTATAAAAAAATAATAATGAGATGATATAATTACTCTTGAAACAATTAATGAACTACTTCTAATTCTAAAAGTATGTAGAGAATTTAATTGTTAAATAATATATATTAAATAAATTGAGTATCAATAAACTTGTATCGAGTATGTATCAATAAAATATAAAAATTTTAATATTATAACTAAACGAACAATCGATGACTCATATTCGTATCAAATTCGAGTCTTACTCAAAAATTTTGAATCAATGAAAATACAAAATTCGTATCAAATTCGAGTCTTACCCAAAAAAAGCCCTTTGAAATCGATTTACGATAATTTTGAGTAAATGAAAATACTTATAGGTGAATACGTTAAAATTTGTTTTACCAATCAAATATTAATATAAATTAATAATTCAGATAAAGCTCCTTACTTAGATTGGTAATAATAATTTTATTTAAAAGTTAAAAATTATTAGTAGTATCGTAACTAGATAGCAGGAGAGCGTATTCTCTATAATTTCAACAAATTTTTATAAAACTTCATTGTAAATTATTAAAATTTTATTTCTTTAATTTTTTACTGGTCAAAGTACATTTAATTCCAATAAATAAAACAGCTGGAGTAACACGTAATAACTCCAAATGTGTTATTATTGGGCTTTTCACGAGCGGGTAAGGCCTCCAGGGGTGGGCGAGCTAGAGGTTGTTGTGGATCAAATTTATCTATTTATCTAATAAAATATAAATAATTTTTAATTTTCGTTTATTCAATAAATTATTTGGACCGTCTAAAATTTAGGATAAATCTCACCGTCTATACAGTGCTAGAGACATGGAACACAACTAGTATTTTGATATTGGGTCAAAAAAATCTATCTATATAATAAAATACAAATGATTTTGAATTTTCCGCTCACTAAATAAATTATCTGGGTCGTTCAAAGTTTGGAATAAATCTCACCGTCCATACAGTGCCGAAGGCACGAGACACAACTAATTTTTTAATATGTCAGTATTTCATAGATTCTGTTTTCAAGATTAAGAGGCAAAAAAAAAATTATCAAATAAGATTTGACTTTGAACGAATCAAAAATAAATAATTTAAAAGACATTCAAACACAAACAAATATCATTTTACTCCATTACCCGTATTATATCTCTATCAGGAGCAAAAAAAGTAAAAAAAGTAGACTATGTTGAATTATACTAAGATAAAATCTTACCTTCCTTCCAAACGCGGCACTAACTATAAGGTAGAAGCTACGCCTGTACAAAATTATTCCACCGCACCCTGAAAAAATTGAAAATTTCAAAAAAGGACTAGAAACATAGAAACTGCATCAACAAGTCTTGACAGTTTTTTTGGACCGGAATTGTAGATGAATTTTTTATAAATATTATTTTTAAATATTATGAAATGAAATTGATATAATAGTTGTGAGTAATATTTATAAATTTTGTAAAGTACGCAAGTTATTATATAATATTCGATTGGTCGGGGAATATTCGTTTTAACAGGGAATATTAGTACAACGGCACAATCATTGGTAGACCCATGACGTAATTATTGTCGGATTGAAAAAAAACGACAAAAATACTTTATAAAAATAACTACGGGAAGTTTTACTGAATTAAGCAAATGAAACACGGTGTTAAAAAAGTGAAATGTAATGGCGTGGTTGCGTAAGAAGCCTTGGGTATTAATTATTGATGCTTAAGTGATAAGTCACTCGGTTTGTTGGTATTATTAATGTAATAATACGTAAAATCTTTTATATAAAATGAATACTTTTATAAAGTTATTACATAAATAGAATATATTATATTCTATTATGCGTAGTGTTGCGTAATTATTCTGCGTAGTATTTTGCGTAGTAAAATCTTTTATATAAAATAGAATACTTTTATAAAGCTATACATTTTTATTAGACAATAATTAGAATATATTATATTTTATTATGCATAGTGTTTGCATAGTAAAATTTTTTATAAAGTTATTCGTTTTATTAGATTATAAATAGAATATATTATATTTTATTTTGCTTTAAATATGGATGGTCAGATTAAAAGTAAATCAATCTCGTAATAGTTCATGAGTTTGAATTCTTATACATTCCATTTTCTATAAATAGAAGCTCATTCATTCTTTTATTTTTTCTTTTAATTCAATCGAAACTCTGTAGAGATAAACTATAGAGAAAAGAAGAAAATATTCTCTACTTCACTACTTATATATCCAAGATCTTTCTTCTTGGGTAGGGAATATTATTTGTTGTACTCGTAAGGAGTGTTATTCTTTCTTATTCATGAAGAAAACTGTTGTTATTCCAATTTTATTATTACATTGGAATAACTTTTATAATCTGTGATCTACCCTATATTTGGTGACATTCTTCTATTATTACATTGGAACATCATATATACATGTGTTTTACACTGGACACGGTCCGTCTTTATTATTATTCCGTTGGAACATCCTCATACGTGTTTTACACCTAATCTGTTCCGTCTTATTATTATTACATTGGAACATCCTGTGCATCACAGGTTTTTTGCATGGACTGGTTAAAATCTTTATTATTACTGTTGGAACATCACAGCCGGTTGCAAATTTTTGCTGACACGATTCCGATATTATTATCCTGTTGGAATAACTTTGTCACATCTGAAATCTGCGTCGTGGTGATTTCTTTTGTTATTCCATTCTTTATTATACTCGATTGGTTAAAGTTTAG
Source organism: Panax ginseng (assembly GCA_020205605.1). NCBI lineage: Eukaryota > Viridiplantae > Streptophyta > Magnoliopsida > Apiales > Araliaceae > Panax > Panax ginseng. The sequence goes on along the minus strand of CM035140.1, from coordinate 5,845,794 downwards.
ACTTATACTCCATGAAATTAGTAGAATATCCTTGATATTTATGACTTCATCCTGTATATTTTCATGTAAATATTATTCGATCATTCTTGAATTTTACTCTACTAAAACAATATCATGTTGACAATTTGGACGTTAATAATTCTGGATAAAATAATTCTTGAACTTGTTTTATTGAATTCTTATATCATTGTCATCATTCTCATGTTTATATTTTGTTGAAAGTCATACATGGCTTTGTAGTGCGTAGATGGACTTGGTATGATTATGACCGGCGTTTATTGATTGTAATTATATTAGTAATGTTACAAATGATGTGGTAAAAGTTCTCATTGGCACGTAGTGCATTGATGGATGATTGTTGGCATGATTATGACCATTAATGAATACACAAATATTCTTGGCACCTGTAGTCGTGGATAATTGTGGTTGTGATACTTAAAGAATATCCTTGGCCAGTAGTAGTGCGGGGTGATTCGATGATGTGGATTATTTATTAAGGTTTGAGTCTCAACGATAATTGATGATGAAAAACCTTTTAAATCATAAAAGATAGTAGATTTTATTTTCTCTTGACTCTTTTAATGGATTGCTTGTTCATTGCTGATTAAACTTGATGTACATTATATTTTATCGGTTTAACATTGTTGGAGACTAATGATAATTTATTACGCATTATCTTAGTCATAATATTTCTTCTTGGGCTAGTTGAGCTCACCCTTTCTTTCACCATTATTCTCTTGAGAAATGAGAATATAAATTTGAGAGCCTCGGGGAGCGGAGTGATGGTCCAAGGATAGCATTAGTAGTCCTCACTATTATGTGAAATAATGTGATAATAATTGTAATGGGACTCCTTTTGAGTTTGTATAATCTCTAGTAGATAATATTTGTATTCAAACTCACGGTTTATGTTTGTCTATATTGTACAACACAGCAGATTATTAGTAAGTTGTATTTGAATTACGTACCATTTATCTACGACCCAAGATGGGTGATGTATACCTAATTTTGGGGGCGTCCACAACGGATGTCAAGCTTTTCTTAGCCCATGTTATGGATTTGAATAAAGATAAGTCGATTTGAATAATATTTACATTGTTAGAGAATTTTCGATGTATTTCTGAAGAACTTCCCACTACCCCCGAACGTGATGTTGAATTCTTTATTAACCTTGGTAAATGCACAAAACCCATTTCTAAAACTCCATATCGAATGGCTCTATTGAACTTTAGGAGTTAAAAGTCCAACTACAGAATTGTTAGACATAGGTTTCATTCGTCCGAAAGTACATCTCCTTGGGGTGCTCTGTTTTATTAAATAAAGAAGAAAGGCGGGAGTATGCGACTTTATATTGACTACTGAGAATTAAACCATGTCACCATCAAGAATAGTATCCGCTTACCTCGCATTGATGACCTGTTCGACCGATTCTGAGAACACAATTCTTTTCAAAGATCGATCTTACGTTCGGATATCATCGGTGAAGATTAAAAGCGAGGATATTCAAAGACCGCCTTCGAACTTCGATGACGGGCATTATGAATTCTTAGTCATGTCTTTTGGATTGACTAATGCTCCTGCTGCTTTCATGGATATGATGAACCGTGTATTCAAGGAATATTTGGATCAGTTTGTTATTATCTTTATTGATGACATCCTCATCTATTCCAAAAGTCGTGAAGATCATGAGCACCATTTAAAGCTGATACTTGAAAGGCTTCGTGAAAACAAACTTTATGCCAAGCTGAAGAAATGCGAGTTCTGGCTTGAGGAAGTAGCATTCCTTGGGCACGTGGTGTCAAAAACATGGAGTATCTGTCGACCGTGAAGATTGAAGCGATCAAAGTTGGGAAGCAACCAAAGTCGGTGGCCAAAGTCGCGTAGCTTTAGAACTTAATGGTTATTATCGGAGATTCGTGGAAGGATTTTCTCGAATCGCTACTCAGATTAACTTTCAGTTGACTCGGAAAGATACAAAATTTGTATGGAAGCGAGGAATGCGAGAAGAGTTTCCAAGAGCTCGAGAGAGACTCATTTCGGCACTGTTACATGTAATACCATCTGGTATGGATGTATTTGTTATATCTGGCGATGCTTGAGGCAAAGGGTTAGGATGCGTTCTCATACAACATGGGAAAGTCATAGCTTTATGCCTCACGACAACTTAAAAAATATGAGAGGAATTATCCACTCATGATCTAGAGTTGGCGGCAATGAATGTCGCGTTGAAAATTTGGAACACTACTTGTATGGGGAGAAAGTGGAGATTTATCACGGACCATAAAAGCCTTAAATATTTCTTCACCCAAAAAGAACTCAATATCTGGCAACGACGTTGGCTTGAACTATTGAAAGATTACGATCACACTATTCAATATCATCCCGGAAAAGCGTAACGTAGTAGGCGCGTTAGTAGAAGATCATATCGCGAAAGACGAGTGCAATATTGTTAATGCAAAGGCCCATTCTCGTATGACTTGCAAAAGATGGAGGTAAATTAAAGACTCGAGGGACCCACATGATGATGGCGAATATATGAGTAGAACCAGAGCTTTAATCGATAAAGTTAAAGTTTGCTCAAGCTACGGACACGGAGGATACATATGAAGAAGAAAGTGCAAGAAAGAGCTATTCCGAAGCGAGAATCGATGAAGAAGGAATACTTAGATTCAACTCTAGACTTTGTGTTCTAACGATTACGATTTGAAGCATAGAATCATGATGAAGGCACCTGAACACCCGTTTGCAATCCATCACAGGAGTACCAAAATGTATCATGATATTCGACATACATTTTGGTGGAACAATATGAAGAGAGAGAGAGATCGCGGAGTTTATCTCGAGGTGTTTAACTTGTCAACGTATAAAGGCGGACATCAAGTGCCAAAGGGTCCATTACAACCACTTGAGATTAGAAATGGAAGTGAAAACACATTACTATGGATTTAGTTCTGAGTCTTCCCAAAGTTTCTCAAGGCATAGATGCGATTTGGGTTATTGTTGATAGATTAACCAAGTCCGCCCATTTCTTACTTCGATCGTGAGACTTATTCCTTGAGCGTCTTGCTTCGCGTATGTATCGTGAATGAGATTAGAGATTACATGGCATGCCAATATCCATAGTTTGAATCGTGACCCAAGATTCACTTCACGATTTTGGGTTAGCTTACGAGAAAGCTATGGGCGCAGATCTGATTCGATTCGGCATACCATCCTCAAAGCGGACGGACAATCGAGAGGACTATTCAAACCCTTGAAGATCTATTAAGACTTTGTGTCCTAGATTTTAAAGGAAGTTGGGATAAGTACTTGCCAGCTGGTGGAATTCTCCTACAACAACGATTATCAAACAAGTATAGGCATGGCTCCATTTGAAGCGTTGTATGGGCGAAAAGTGTCGTTCTCCCGATTATCTTTGGGGCGAGGTGGGAGAAAGCACGTTGTTGGGACGAGAATTAAATGCGCGTGACTCTGAGAAAAGATCCAAATGATTAAACAACGTATATAAAAGCGGCACAAGATCGACAAAAGAGTTATGCGGATCTTCATCGAAAAAGCGTGGAATTTAATATTGGGGATCATGTATTGTTACGTGTTGCACCATGGAAGGGAGTTACAAGATTTGGGAAGAGAGGAAAGCTCGATCCACGATTTGTTGGTCCATTTGAGATTCTTGGCCGAATAGGAAATGTGGCCTATAGACTCGCATTACCTCCAAGTATGTCTCGTGTTTATAATGTTTTTCATATATCCATGCTTAAATAAATATGTGAAAGACCTTTAACCATATTATTGCGTTAGAACCAGAATGAGATAGATAGAAGATTTAAAATCTGAAGAAGTACCTGTTAAGATCTTGGATAGGAAAGAGCATGTCCTACGAACCAAGGTTATACCACAAATTAAGGTTTTATGGAGAAACCATGCTATTGAAGAAATGACCTAGGAGTTGGAATCAAAAATAAAAGCGAGGTATCCTCACCTTTTCGAAACACCAAGTACGTATGTTAATTTCGAGGACGAAATTTCATAAGGAGGGGAGGTTGTAAGACCCCAACTTATTATAAATAAAATCGAATTTCCTCTAATTATATTTGTGAATAATAAGGTATTAATTTGATATAATTCTCTGGTTATGGGTGAAATGTGCAAATTTTGCAAAATATCCAACTGGTTATAAAATAATCATTGTTTTGAGGGAATATTCGTTTGGTAAGTGGAATATTCTTGTTGTCGGGGAATATTAAATGCGGCGAATAGCGATCATTTGTGGGCCCCATATGAGAATAAACGTCGGATGAAGAAAGCGACAAGTTTGAGTTTTTATAAATAACGGCGTAGTTATTCTGAATTAATATTGTTGGAATACCGGTGGTTAAAATACGATGTCTGGCGTAGATGCACATATTGATGAATTATTGATCCTTACGTGAAAAGGCCTTTACTCAATAATTGTTACGATAGTTATTGTTCAATATTTTATTTTATTGATTCGATAATTCTTTGCGTTGATATTTTATATTATTGTTGTTTCAATAATTGTCATCGCACGACGAGATTTCCCATTATAAGATCAATAATTCATATTATTTGAATAATATTATTAGATAGTATTATTGGCAATGTCTAGAAAGTTACATCGAGGAGAGGTTTGGTCACCTAATTGCGGCGCCAATAAGGAGAAATTCTTATTGGAAAGCCCTCTTTCTGAAGCAGTGCAGTTTATCATAAATGTGATTACTCATAATATTATTTGTGAATAATTAATTATTGATTCATATGATAAGAAAATATTTATTTTATGTGGATATAAATGTTGGATATATTTATTGTGGTTAAAAATGAAGGAGTTAATGTTGATAAGAATTTTAACTTATTATAAATAAAAAAATTGAATTTTCCTTTATTCATTATTCTAAATTAATAAGGGTTAATTTGATATAATTCTTTTTCTATATGGGTGAAATGTGCAAGTTTTTAAAAATAAGCAGTGGTTATAAAATATTCATTATTATTATTATAAATATTAGTTTTCCTTTATTCATTATTCTAAATGGAATATTAATTTTTTTATGGGAATCTCCGTCTGACAAAATATGATCATTATCGGGAAAAAAATGGGCCCATGTAGGAATCTCCGTCAAAAGCGGTTGGATGAAGGAAAAGCGACAAAGATTGAGTTTTATAAATAACGGCGTAAATTATTCTGCAGATTAACCTTTGTTGGGTTACACAGTGGTTAAAATCTGATGTCTGGCGTGGTTGCGCGATGGCACGGTATTACCTGAGTATTATTGAATTATTGATCCTTACGTGAAGAAGCCTTTACTCGATAATTATTACGATGAATTCTTGTTCAATATTATATTTTATTGATTCAATAATTCTTTGCGTTGATATTTTGTATTCTTTGTTGTTTGATAATTGTCATTACTGCGATATTTTCCATTATCAAATCAATAATTCATATTATTTGAATAATATTATCGAGATAACATTATTGGCAATGTCTAGAAAGTTACATCTAAGAGGTTTGGTCACTAATTGCTTGTGAGGTAAGGAGAAATCCTTATTGGAAAGCCCCTAACTCTGAGGAGCGGCACGGTTGTCGATCTTGTGATTACGTAATATTATTTTAAAATAATTAATTATTGATTATTATGATAAAGAAAATATTTATTTTATGTGGATATAGATGGAAAAATTTTAATGTGACAATTGTTGAAAATTAATATTTTATCTTTTTACGATAAAATAATTCATTTAAATATATTATTTTAATAATATATTAGCGGTGATATTTTATAATGAATGTGGGATATATGAGTATATGAGGAGGTAGAGTATTTTGTGGCATTAAATGTTTAACACATGTTTTTGTGTGTCGGTGGACACAATTCTTGATAGAAAATTTATTATAGTATAAAATCGCTTGGTTTATGGATTTTGGTCAATTTACATTTGGAATTTGGAAAAACTTTCTTACGTAAAGTTGTAGAGAATGGAATTTCCATGGAAAGTCACGAGTTTTGAATTTTTACGATAATCGAGCTATTTTCTACAAATTGTTGAAGTTTGGAAAATAAAATAATTTTTATTAAATTAATGGGTGGGACCCACTTTTGGTTGGTGTTGAACACATGAAATTTGCTATTTTTTTCTAATTGGTGGTTGGCTTGGTTGGTGGAGGCATGCGTGAAAATTTGAAAATTAATAATATTATTTTATTATTTTTTAGTCTCGCTTTAGGCGTTATAACATTTTCTATAAATAGAGGCTAAGTTAGAATTGAAAATCACACGAAACAAGTTTTCTCTCTTCTCTCTCTAAATTATCGAGCGTATTCTTGTGAGTATACTTTGAGTGTTCTTTATCTGGTCTTGGGTTTACATATCGACCTTATCTGAAAATTCGATCGAAAATACGGTTATTTTGAGGTAAGGGTATTATTTTCTTCTTAAATGATATTTTTTTCTTGATATCATTATCTTAGAAGTATTGGTGAATTTTTTATCAAATTTGGAACTTGTTGTGTAGGGAGTTCTTATTCATTATCTGACCTTTATTCACGTATCGACCTTATTCACGAATCTGACCTTATTCATAGAAAATAAAAATTTTCTTTTTTGTCCAAAATATCTATTACGGATCTTAGCTTTGATTGTATCCATGTTTTGATCATTCTTGAATTTTACACCAATATGATTATTTTAAGTATTTTTGGACATGGGTAAAAACAAAAATCTGAATCCTTAATCCTTAATCCTTGTCATTTTTTGTTTCCTTTGGATTCGTTTCTTTAAAAATGTTTTCATCATCCTCGGTCTAAATGGTGATATAAATGAATATCTTTGGCACATGTAGTGCAAAGATGAGCGATTAAGCGATGAATATCTTTGGCTGTGGTCTGCAAGATGAGCAGTGTTGAGATGAACATGACCAATTGGTGATCTGAAATGAATATCTTTGGCACATAGTGCAAAGATGATTAAAGATGTATATTGATTGTTATTACGAGGATAAACTATTGATGATGGACTTTTAAACCTTAGAAACGGTAGAATTCTTTCTCTACGTGACTCTTACAATGGATTCTTGTTCCATTGCATTTGTTGATCTAAAACTTGTTGTCTATTGTATTACATTAGATTTTTCTGTTGAAGACTAACGATAATTTGTTGTATATTATCTTAGTCGTAATATTCTTCTTTGGGCTAGTTGAGCTCACCCTTTTCCTTTTTGTTCATTTTTTTCTTCTCGGGAGGTGAGAACATAGCGAGGATCGAGTCGGGTATGGGTGATGGTTACAGGAAGATGTTTTAGTTTATCCTCATTATTTACGTAAAATAGTGTATGAATAATTAATGAGGACTTATTTGGGTGTGTATATTATACAGAAGACAATATTTGTATTCAAACTCACGATTGTATTGTAAGTATTACTACGACATACATATTATCAAAGTTGTAGTTTGCTTTCTATACCATGTATTTTGGCGACTCGAGAATGGGTGTTGTATACTATTTTGGGGCGTCACGATTAATATCGAGCTTAGGGATATGATCTCTGGCGGAGATCGGGGAATAGAACTAGGAGGGAGGCAGAGTAAATCCTTATTAGTGTGTCTACTAAAGCTTATTTGTTGGTCGGTCGTAATATAGGATATTATGTGATATGTTAATTTGTTTAATTAACCCTTGTTTTATGGCGATGTTAAGAATGGGCTGCTGAAGAGCGTTAACATGGAGTTTATGAGGCCCAGTGGAGCTGCGGTCTTTCTCAAAGCAAGGAGAAACGTCTGTGGTGGCAATGTTCCTCTGTGAACAACGCCCTTTGAACAAATGATGAGCAGCGGGATGTTTAGAAGCTTTTTGCGGTTCATGCAAAATCGAGACGAGGAGACTTCGTGTACAAAATCTGGGAGAAAATGATAATAACGTGCGGTTTGTCACGGCGAACAATTGAAGAGTTGGGACCACAGATTTCCATGGAAAGCGGGATCCGATCAAGGCGCGAAAGCGTGGGTCAAGCAAATTACCAAGATATTCGATGTCTTGGGGTGCGCGGAGAACAAAAGGTTCAATTCGCCCACCTTTATGTTTAAGTGGTGAAGCGATTCTTGGTGGGAATCGTGAAGCGTACTGACGGATCTTTAACGTGTCTTGGGAAAGATTTGACTGTTCAATGACAAGTACTTTCGAAAAGTATTAAATCGTATGAAGGAGGTAGAGTTTATTAGACTCGAATAGAACAACATAGCGGTGTCTCGATCTGAGAGCAAGGTTCGCGAGAATTATCGGTTTTGCACCTCATTTGGTGGAGAATGAGGAGCGAATATGGCGTATGTTTTTAGAGAGGTCTAAAACCGGAGATTAAATCGATACCTTATCTCTCATAAATTTTCTCTGTATTCGGATGTTGTCAGCGAGGCTCGGTTATTAGGCGAGATAGTGAGTATACTCAATGGGGACCCTGATCGGGGGTAGTCATCGAGCGATGATAACCGGCGAGGAGGAAAGAATACGGACAAAGCGGTAACCACTCGGTGGTAATCGTGGACATGATAATAGGAGAGGTGACTCAGTGGAAATTTGAGAAAGAAAGATTCAACAATGGCGGGGAAGATATCAGCAACGACACCGGCACAACAACAAATGCTAGGGGAGGAGAAACGTAGCGGTTAGATGTTACTGAATCACGGGAAGGAGGGACATATCATTAAGAACATCCCACAACAATCCAAGGTATGTTACTGTTTGTGGAAAGGAAGGCCACATCGCTCGAGATTGTCTTATCGCGAAACCAAGTTCGGCGAGGAGTGGTGATTCGAAGAACATCCGGATAAGTCGAAATCGGCGGTTCTGGAAGGCGTTTGTCGTGGCCCCAGACAAAGCGTGAGGAACCAAAGCGAGGTGATCACGGGAGTAGCTAATCTTGAATTCTTGCGAAGTTTATACCTTCTTAGATCTGCGATTCTACCCATTATTTTATCTCTCTGCTTGTGCTCAGCGTTTAAACTTGACTCAGGAGAAATTAGATTTTGATTTATCTGTTGAAACTCCATTGGGTGAAACCTTCGTTACATCTACGGTTTATAAATCTTGCATGATCGAAGTTAGCACTATCACATTACTGTTGATCTTATCTCTTTAAAGATACTTGTTTTTGATGTGATTTTAGGAATTGATTGGTTAACCACTCATCATGTACCAAAATTGATTGTTTTAAATTAAGGTTGTTAGTTTTCATATTCTAACCAACTTGACTGTCATGCAATTCAAACCACTAAACCACTAAAATCGATCATTTGTCATATCAAGCCCACAAAATTATTCGTTTATTGAAAAAGCGGATGTCGAGCTTTCTTAGCCCATGTTATGGATTTGAATAAAAGACAAATCGATTTGAATAATATTTACGTGGTTAGAGAATTCACGATGTATTTCTGAAGAGCTTCGGTCTACCCCGAGCGTGATGTTGAATTCTTTATTGACCTTGAGCAAGATTAAAGCCCATTTCTAAAACCCCATATCGAATGGCTCTATTGAACTTGAGAGTTAAAAAGTCCAACTACGGGGAGTTATTAGACATCGGTTTCATTAAATCTAATCGTCGTCTCCTTGGGGTGCTCTGTTTTATTATTCGTAAAGAAGAAAAGGCGGGAGTAATATGCGACTTTATATTACTATCGAAAATTGAACCATGTCACCATCGAGAATAGGTATCCGCTACCTCGCGTTGATGACACATTCGACCCGATTCTGAGGGCGCGATTCTTTTCAAAGATCGATCTTAGATTACGGATATCATCGGTGAAGATTAAAAGCGAGGATATTCAAAGGCGGCATTCGAGGACTCGATCTGGGCATTATGAATTCTTGGTCATGTCTTTTGGATTGACTAATGCTCCTAACGCTTTCATGGATATGATGAGCCGTGTATTTAAGGAATATTTGGATCGATTCGTTGTTGTCTTTATTGATGACATCCTCATCTATTCAAAAGCCGTGAAGATCATGAGCACCATTTGAAGGCTGGTACTACAAAGACTTACGTGAACACAAGCTTTATGCCAAAGTGAAGAAATCACGAGTTACGGCTTGAGGAAGTAGCATTCCTTGGGCGCGTGGTGTCAAAACAAGGAGTATCTGTTGACCGGTGAAGATTGAAGCAATACAAGTTAGGGCAATGAAGTCGGTGGCCAAAGTCTGTGACTTTACGGGCTTACTTTGGTTATTATCGGAGATTTGTGGAAGGATTTTCTCGAATCGCTACTCAGATTAACTCGGTGACTCGGAAGGATGCAAAATTCTTATGGAAGCGAGGAATGCGAGAAGAAGCTTCCAAGAGCTCGAGAGGAGACTCATTTAAGGCACTGTTACGACAATACCATCTGGTTCGGATGGATTTGTTATCTGACGATGCTTACGACGAGGGGTTAGGATGTGTTCTCATGCGACATGGGAAAGTCATAGCCTTTATGCCTCACGACAACTCAAAGAATATGAGAGGAATTATCCTACTCATGATCTGGAGTTAGCGTGATCGTCGTTTCGCGTTGAAGATATGGAACCTTTAACTTGTATGGGGAGAAAGTAGAGATTTATCTGGATCATAAAAAGCCTCAAATATTTCTTCACCCAAAAAGAACTCAACATCACGGCAGCGGCGTTGGTTTGGTACATTAAAGATTACGATCACACTATTGATATCATCACAGCGGAAAAGCGAGCGTAGTATGGTAGCGCATTAAGTAGAAGATCATATATGCAAATCTGAGTGCGATATTGTCAACCAATGAGCCCATTTGGTATGACTTACAAAGGATGGAGGTAGAATTAAAGACTCAGGGGACCACATAATGATGGCGAATATACAAATAGAGGCAGACTTTAATCGATAAAGTTAAAATTTGCTCAAGCTACGGACACAGAACGTGATCGCGTATGAAGAAGAAAGTCTGAAAGGAGCTATTAGGAAGTAAGAATTGATGAGGAAGGAATACTTGAGTCAATTCTAGACTTTGCGTTCTAACGATTACGACACGAAGCATAAAATCATGATGGAGGCACACAACACCGTTTGCAATCCATCTGGGAGTACCAAAATGTATCATGATATTCGACATACATTTTGGTGGAACAATATGAAGAGAGAGATTGCGGAGTTTATCTCAAGATGTTTAACTTTGTCGGCGTGTAAAGGCGGAGCATCAGTGCCAAAAGGTCCATTGCAACCACTTGAGATTAGGAATGGAAATGGGAACACATTCTTATGGATTTTGTTCTGAGTCTTCCCAAAGTTTCTCAAAGGCGTAGATCTGATTTGGGTTATTGTTGATAGATTAACCAAATCTGCCTATTTCTTACAGAATCTGAGACTTATCCCTGAGCGTCTTGCTTTCGTATATGCGTGAATGAGATTATCGATTGATTGCATGGCATGCCGATATCCATAGTTTGGATCGTGACGAGATTCACTTCAAGATTTTGGGTTAGCTTGCGAGAAAGCTATGGACACGGTTCTGATTGATTCGACGATACCATCCTCAAATTGACGGACAATCGAGAGAGGACTATTCAAACCCTTGAAGATCTATTAAGACTACTGTGTCCTATATTTCAAAGGAAGTTGGGATAAGTACTACCCATTTGGTGGAATTCTCTACAACAACAGTTATCAAACAAGTATAGGCATGGCTCCATTTGAGGCGTTGTATGGACGAAAATGTGGATTCTCCAGATATCTTTGGGGACGAGTGGGAGAAACAACATTGTTGGGACGAGAATTGAAATGCGCATGACTACGAGAAAAGATCCAAATAATTCGACAACGTATTCAAACTTCACAAGATCGACAAAGAGAGTTATCTTGATCTTCATAGAAAGGGCGTGGAGTTTAATATTGGAGATCATGTATTGTTACGTATTGCTCCATGGAAAGGAGTTACAAGATTTGGGAAAAGAGGAAAGCTCGATCGAGGTTTGTTGGTTCATTTGAGATTCTTGGCCAAGAATAGGAAGCGTAGCTTTATATAGACTCGCGTTACCTCAGTATGTCTCGTGTTCACAATGTATTCCACATATCTATGCTTCGTAAATATATGAAAGACCAGAACCACATTATTGCATTAGAACCGAGGCGAGATAGTGAAGATTTAACCTACGAGGAGATACTGTTGAGATTTTGGATAGGAAAAGAGCATGTCTTACGCTTGAAGGTTATACCCTGAAGTTAAGGTTTTGTGGAGAAACCATGCAATTGAGGAAATGACATGGGAGTTGGAATCGGAGATGAAAGCGAGGTACCTCACCTTTTCGATATACCAGTGCGTCGTCGATTTAGAGGAATGAAATTTCATAAGGAGGGAGGTTGTAAGACCCCACTTATTATAAATAAAATTGAATTTTCCTTTATTCATTATTACAAATTAATAAGGGTTAATTTGATATAATTCTTTGGTTATGGGTGAAATGTGCAAAGTTTACAAAATAAGCAAGCTGGTTATAAAATATTCATTATTGTCGAGAGAATATTCGTTTGGTGTGGAATATTCTTTTTGTGAAGAAATCTCCGTGCTGACGAAGTTGATCATTAGTGGGCCCATGCTGGAAAAGCGGTTGGATGAAGGAAAACGACAAAGATTGAGTTTTATAAATAACGGCGTAAATTGTTATCGTTAACACTTTGTTGGGTTACACAGGTGGTTAAAATCTGATGTCTGGCGTGGTTGCGATAGCACGGTATTACACAGTATTATTGAATTATTGATCCTTACGTGAAAAGGCTTTACTCGATAATTATTACGATGAATTCTTATTCAATATTATATTTTATTAATTCAATAATTCTTTGCGTTGATATTTTGTATTCTTTGTTGTTTGATAATTGTCATTACGGTATTTTTCCATTATCAAATCAATAATTCATATTATTTGAATAATATTATCGAGATAACATTATTGGCAATGTCTAGAAAGTTACATCTAAGGAGAGGTTTGGTCACTAATTGCGCCAGGTGAAGGAGAAATCCTTATTGGAAAGCCCTCTTTCACGAGGAGCGGCACGGTTGTCGATCTTGTGATTACGTAATATTATTTTAAAATAATTAATTATTGATTATTATGATAAAGAAAATATTTATTTTATGTGGATATAGATGGAGAAAATTTTTAATGTGACAATTGTTGAAAATTAATATTTTATCTTTTACGATAAAATAATTCATTTAAATATATTATTTTAATAATATATTAACGGTGATATTTTTATAATGAATGTGGGATATATGAGTATATGAGGAGGTAGAATATTTTTGTGGCATTAAATGTTTTTGAGCTCACCCTTTTCCTTTTTGTTCCATTTTTCTTCTGAGGAGGTGAGAACATAGCAGGATCGAGTCGGGGTATGGAGTGATGGTTACAGGAAGATGTTTTAGTACATCTCATTATTTACGTAAAATAGTGTATGAATAATTAATGAGGACTTATTTGGGTGTGTATATTATTGCAGAAGATAATATTTGTATTCAAACTCACGATTGTATTGTGCGTGATTCACCCACGACATCTGTATTATCAAAGTTGTAGTTTGCTTTCTATACCATGTATTTTGGCGACTTCGGAATGGGTGTTGTATACCTATTTTGGGGGCGTCACACTTTGTGAGTTTACTATTCATCGATCTGAGTTTTCTTGACCTTATCTGGATATTAGATTAAATCTTGATATTTTGATGTAAGGGATGTTAGAATATCCTTGATATTTGCGCTTCATCGATATCTTTTCATGAAAATATTCTTACGATCATTCTTGAATTTTACTCTACAAAAGCGATATCGTGTTGACAATTTGGGCGTTAATAATTCTGGATAAATTAATTCTTGAACTTGTTTTATTGAATTCTTATATCATTGTCATCATCCTCATATTTATATATTTTTGAAAAAGTCATACATGGCACTTTGTGTAGTGCGTAGATGGACTTGGTATGATTATGACCGGGGATTATTGATTGTAATCATGGCCAGTAATGTTACAAATGATGTGGTAAAAGTTCTCGTTGGCGTAGTGCATTGATGGGCGATTGTTGGCATGATCATGACCATTAATGAATACCTGAAATATTCTTGGCGTAGTGATGTGGTGGATAATTGTGGTGGTGATCTTAAAGAATATCCTTGGCCGTAGTGCGAGGGGTGATTCGATGATGTGGATTATTTATTAAAATTTGAGTCTCGGCGATAAAAGTGATGAAAAACCTTTTAAATCATAAAAGATAGTAGATTTTATTTTCTCTTGACTCTTTTAATGGATTGCTTGTTCATTGCTATGATTAAACTTGATGTTTGTTATATTTTATCGGTTTAACATTGTTGGAGACTAATGATAATTTATTACGCATTATCTTAGTCATAATATTTCTTCTTGGGCTAGTTGAGCTCACCCTTTCTTTCCTTTATTCTCTTGAGAAATGAGAATATATAGGCTGGGACGAGTCGGGGAGCGGAGTGATGGTCGGAGAGATAGCATTAGTAGTCCTCATTTATTACATGAAATAGTGTGATAATAATTGTAATGAGGACTCCTTTTGAGTTTGTATAATCTCTAGTAGATAATATTTGTATTCAAACTCACGATTTATGTTTTGTAAATATTGTACCACGGCGATTGTATTAGTAAGTTGTATTTGAATTACATACCATGTATCGGCGACCCAGAAGATGGTGATGTATACCTAATTTTGGGGGCGTCACGGTTAATATCAAAGCTTAGGGATATGATCCACAGGCTAAGATGTGAGACTAGAACTAGGAGGGAGAGGCAGAATTCCTTGTTAGTATGACTCTTAAATTTATTTTGTATTTAAATTGGTTGGTCGGAGTTTTAGAGATATTATGTTACATGTCGATTAACCTTTGTTTTGTGGCGATGTCTGAAAATGACATCAAAAATGTTGAGAATAGCAATGGAGCCTGAGGCCGTTGAGTCTCCATATATCGATAATCGGGGAGAATGTGCATCGGGGAAGGCGACAATCCTCATACAAAACAACAACCTTGACGAAATGATGAATGATGGATTGTTGGAGGCTTTATCTGATTCATGCAACAATGAATGAGAGAAGCGGCTCTGTCCAAAATGTAGGTGGAAACACTTGGAAACTCTCGGGCGATCCTTGCATTAAGCGATTCAAGGCTGGGACCACCGGAGTTTAAGGAGAGCAAAACCACTTATAAGCGAAGCATGGATAAAAGCGAGATCACCAAGATATTTGATGTCTTGGGATCTTTCGAGGAAGCAAAAGGTTCCTTTCTTGCCTTTATGTTGCGGAGAAGAAGCGATTCTTGGTGGGAATCGGTAAAATATACTCGACTGCCGTCTTGAAGATGTCTTGGGAGAAGTTCGAGAGGCATTCAACGACAAATACTTTCCGAAAGTATTAAATCACATGAAGGAGGTGGAGTTTATCAAATTGGAACAAAAACAATATGGCCAGTGTATGTCGTGATGAGGCAAAATTTGCGAGTTATCCGGTTTTGCGTCCCAACTTGGTGGATAATGAGAGAGAATAGCGAATGTTTTTAAGAGGTTTGAAGCGGAATCGTCGTCGACATCTTATTTCTCATAAAGCGTGTTTGTATTGGATGTTGTAAATAGGGCTCGATTGGTGGAAGCGCGATAACGAGTCAATATGACGAAAAGAAGCGGTAAGCAAAATGATAATACCGGTGAGAAGCGATCGTGAAGCGGTGACAACAAGCGTGGAGGAATCAACGGGCGAAAAATGGTAACCACTTGGTGGTAATCATCGAGGCCAAAACAATAAGAATGGACATTTCAAGAAGAGAGATTCAACAATGATGGAAAGGCGTCGGCACCGGACACTGTTGTTAAAGGAAGGAAAAGACCACTATCGTATGCTTCAAATGCGGAGGGAGGGACACATCGGTCAAATTAGCGATGTCTTGAGTCAAGCGTGTTATAATTGTGGAAGAAGGTCAACTTGGCGATTTTGTCGTTCACAGAAGACAAATTCGAGCTAGGATGGAGGCACCAAAATTTTTCCCGGAAAAAGTCAAAGCCGGTGGTCTGAGGAGGCGTTTGTTGTGACCTCCAGAAAGCGAGGAACGAATGAGGTCATCACGGGTAAAACTTATCATAAACTCTAGCGAAATCTACACTTTATTTGATCTGGGTTCTACCCATTCTTTTATTTCTCTACTTTGCGCTCAGCGATTAAATTTGACTCAGGAGAAATTAGACTTTGACTTATCTGTGGAAACTCGGTTGGGAGAAACCTTCATTACATCCACGGTTTATAAGTCTTGTTTGGTTCAAGTTGGTACCACACATTACACATCGATCTTATTGCATTAAAAATACTTGCATTTGATGTAATTACAGGGATTGATTGGTTAACTACTCATCATGCAAAAATTGATTGTTTTAAATAAGGTTGTTAGCTTTCGTATTCTAATCGACCTATTATCTGAATTCAAACAACGAAACCATTAAAATCAATCACTTTGTCATCTCGAAGCCATAAAATTATTAGTTTATTGAAAAATGGATGTCGAAGCTTTCTTTAGCTCGTATCACGGATCTAAACAAAAAATAAATCGATTTTGAATAATATTTCTATTGTTAATGAATTTCTGGCGTATTCCACGAAAAGAACTTCACAGCCTACCCCAGGCGTGAAATTGAATTTTGTATCGACCTTGAACACGGTACAAAACCCATTTCAAAATCCCATGTCGAATGGCTCTATTGAACTTGAGGAGTTAAAGACTCATTACGAGAATTGTTAGACATTGGCTTTATTAAATCTAGTACTTCTCCTTGGGGTGCTCTGTTTACATTAATGAAGAAGAAAGATGGGAGTATCGACTTTGTATTGATTATCGGGAGTTGAATCATGTCACCATCAAAAATAGGTACCCATTGCCGTATTGATGACTGTTTGACCCGATTCTGAGGAGCAAATTCTTTTCAAAGATTGATCTTAGTTAGGATATCACCGATTGAAGATTAGAGCAGATGACATTCAAAGGCGGCTTTTCGAAACTTCGATGCGGGCATTATGAATTCTAGTCATATCCTTTGGATTGACTAATGCTCCTCTTTGCGCTTCGTGGATATGATGAGCCAAGTATTGAGGAATATTTGGATCACTTTGTGGTCGTCTTTATTGATGACATCCTCGTATATTCCAAAAGCCGTGAAGATCATGAGCAACACTTGAAATTTGATACTCAAAAAGCTTACGTGAATATAAGCTTTATGCGAAGTTGAAGAAATCGAGTTACGGCGAGGAAGTAGCATTCCTTGGGCGCGTGGTATCAAGTCATGGAATATCTGTTGACCAGCCAAGATTGAAGCTATTGAAAGTGGGAAGCAACCTAAATCGATGGCCAGAAATCGTAGCTTTCTCGGCTTAACATTTGGTTATTATCGGAGATTAAGTAGAAGGGTTTTCTCGAATCGCTTCTCCACTAACTTCGGTGACTCGGAAAGATCTGAAAGTTCGGTTGGAGCGAGGAATGTGAGAAGAGTTTTCAAGAACTTCGAGGGAGACTCATTTATTTTGTTACGACAATACCATCGGTTCGGAGGGATTTGTCATCTCTGATGATCTTGAGCAAAAGGGTTAGGATGTGTTCTCATGCAACATGGGAAAGTCATAGCCTATGCCTCGCGACAACTCGAAAGAATATGAGAGGAATTATCCTACTCATGATCTAGAGTTAGCGGTTTGTTGTCTTCATGCTTAAAAGATTTGGAGGCATTACTTGTATGGGGAGAAAGTGGAGATCTTTCACGGATCGTAAAAAGCCTCGAATATTTCTTCACTCAAAAGGAACTCGACATGCGACAATGACGTTGGCTTGAAGCTGTTGAAAGATTATGATCGTACCATCGATACCATCTGGAAAAAGCGAGCGTGGTAGGCGGCGCGTTGAGTAGAAGATCGTATCTTGATGCAGAGTGCAATATTGTCGCATGAAGGCCCATTTGTATGACTTGCAAAGATGGAGATAGAGATAAAGACTCGGGGACCCGTGTGATGATGGCAAATATCTGAGTAGAAATAGGCTTTAATTGATAAAATTAAAATTTGCTTTCGAATTCTGATCCGGGAGGTGATCGTATGAGGAAGAAAGTCTGCAAGAAGGTCTTTATCTGCTGGAAGCAGAAATCGATGAAGAAGGAATACTTGAGTCGACTCCGGACTTTGTGTTCTAACGACCACGATTTAAAGTATAAAATCATGATGGAAGCGCCTGACTGACACAGTTTTGCAATCCATCACAGGAGTACCAAAATGTATCGTGATCTTGACATACATTTTGGTGGAAGCGATATGAAGAGAGAGATAAGCGTTGTTTTTATCTCGAGGTGTCTAACGTGTCGGCGAGTCAAGCGAACATCAAGTACCAAAAGGTCCATTGCAACCACTTGAAATTCGAGAATGGAAGTGGGAGCACATTACCATGGATTTAGTTCTTGGTCTTCCCAAAGTTTCTCCGGCGTAGATGCGATTTGGGTCATTGTTGATAGATTGACCAAGTCTGCTCATTTCTTCTGAAATCTGAGAAACTTATACACTTGAGCGTCTTGCTTTCGTATATGTACATAAGCGAGGTTGTAAGATTGCATGGTATGCGGTATCCATAGTTTACGATCGAGACCCGAGATTCACTTCACGATTTTGGGTTAGTTTGCAAAAAAAGCTATGGGCACGCGCATTCTGATTTAGCTCGGCATATCATCCTCGAGACGGACGGACGATCGGAGAGGGACTATTCAAACTCTTGAAGATCTATTAAGACTACTGTGTCCTTGATTTGAGGGAAGTTGGGACAAGTTCTTACCATTGGTGGAGTTTTCTACAACAGCGATTATCAAGCAAGTATTGGCGTGGCTCCATTCGAGCGTTGTATGGAAGAAAGTGTCGTTCTCGGTATCTTTGGGATGAGGTGGGTGAAACAACGTTGTTGGGACGGGAGTTGATGCGTATGACTACGGAAAAGATTGAAGCGATCCGTGACGTATAAAAAACCTCACAAGATCGACAAAAGTTATCTTGATCTTCGTGAAAGGGCGTGGAATTCGATATAGGAGATCATGTGTTGTTACGTGTTGCTCCATGGAAAGGAGTTCTGAGATTTGGAAGAGAGAAAAGCTCGATCCTCGATTCATCGGCCCATTTTAATCCTTGATCGAGTAGGAGCGTGGCTATAGACTGACTTTCTGCCAGTATGTCTCGTGTTCATAACGTTTTTCACGTATCCATATTACGTAAATATGTGGAAGACCGAACCACATTATTGAGTTGGGCAAGACGAAATAGCGGAAGATTTGGCGTATGAAGAGGTTCTGTTCAAATCTTGGATAAGAAGGAACATATTCTACTGCTCGAGTTATACCTCAAGTCGAAAGTTTTGTGGAGAAACCACGATGTTGAGAAATGACTTGGGAGTTAGAATCTGAAAATGAAATCAAGGTATCCTTACCTCTTGACATACCGTCGTACCACCACTAATTTGAGTGAAATTTCATAAGAAGGGGAGATTGTAAAACCCCAACTTTTGAATAAAGATGAATTTTCTATAAATATTATTTTTGAATATTATGGAGTGAAATTGATATAATATAGTTGTGGGTAATATTTATAAATTTTGCAAAATCACATGAAGTTGTTATATAATATTAGATTGGTGGGGAATATTACGTTTTAACGAGGAATATTAAATACTGACGCACACAATCATTGGTGGACCCCTGAGCGGAATTATTATCGGATTGAAAAGCGACAAAAATACTTATATGAAAATAACGGCGGAAGTTTCTGAGATTAGCTGTTGAAACACGGTGTTAAAAATGCGATGTCTGGCGTGGTTGCGTAGTAGCGCTTGCGGTATTAATTATTGATCTTAAGTGATAAGTCACTTTCGGTTTTGTTGGTATTATTAATGTAATAATCTGAAAATCTTTTATATAAAAGCAGAATACTTTTATAAAGTTATTACATAAATAGAATATATTATATTACTATTATGCGTAGTGTTGCGTAGTGTACTGCATAGTGTTTTGCGTAGTAAAATCTTTTTATATAAAATAGAATACTTTTATAAAGTTATACATTTTATTAGACAATAATTAGAATATATTATATTTTATTATCGTAGTGTTTGCATAGTATTTACTGCGTAGTGTTTTGCGTAGTAAAATCTTTTATAAAGTTATTAGTTTTATTAGATTATAAATAGAATATATTATATTTTATTTAAAAGATTTTTTAGCTTTAAATATGAATAGTCAGTTAAAATAAATCAATCTCGATGAAGTTCATGAGTTAATTCTTATCATTCCATTTTTACATAAATAGAAGCTCATTCATTCATTATTTTCTTTGAATTCACTTGAAACTACTAGAGATAAACTATAGAGAGAAAGAAGAAAGTATTATTCTTCTTCTTCTTATATATCCGATCTCTTCTTTTAGGTAGGGAATATTATTTGTTGTACTTTCGTAAGGGGTGTTATTCTTTTTTATTAATGAAGAGAGCTGTTGTTATTCCATTTCTTTATTATTACATTGGAATAACTTTTGTATCTGTGATCTACCTATACTTGGTGACATTCTTTTTACATTATTATTACATTGGAACATCACATACGTGTGTTTTACATGGGACTGGTTAAAATCTTTATTATTATTACATTGGAAATCTCACATGCACATGTGTCTTTATTATTATTATTAGGACTGGTTTTCCGTCTTATTATTATTACATTGGAACATCACATGCATGTGTTTTTGCATGGGACTGGTTAAAATCTTTATTATTACATTGGAACATCACATCCGTGCAATTTTGCACGACACAGTTAAGATTATTATTATTACATTGGAATAACTTTTACATCTGAATCTGCGTGCGTGGTGATTTCTTTTGTTATTCCATTCTTTATTATACTCGGTTGGTTAAAGTTTTTACTTATACTCCATGAAATTAGTAGAATATCCTTGATATTTAACTTCGTCGATATCTTTTCATGGAAATATTCTTACGATCATTCTTGAATTTTACTCTCTGAAAGCGATATCGTGTTGACAATTTGGGCGTTAATAATTCTGGATAAAATAATTCTTGAACTTGTTTTATTGAATTCTTATATCATTGTCATCATCCTCGTATTTATATTTTGTTGAAAGTCATCATGTGGCACATGGTGCGTAGATGGACTTGGTATGATTATGACCGAGGATTATTGATTGTAATCATGGTAGTAATATTACAAATGATGTGGTAAAAGTTCTCGTTGGCGTAGTGCATTGATGGGCGATTGTTGGCATGATCATGACCATTAATGAATACCTGAAATATTCTTGGCGTAGTAGTGCGTGGATAATTGTGGTGCGTGATCTTAAAGAATATCCTTGGCCGTAGTAGTGCGGGGTGATTCGATGATGTGGAATATTTATTAAGTTTGAGTCTCGGCGATAAAAGTGATGAAAAACCTTTTAAATCATAAAAGATAGTAGATTTTATTTTCTACTTGACTCTTTTAATGGATTGCTTGTTCAATTGATTTAAACTTGATGTACATTATATTTTATCGGTTTAACATTGTTGGAGACTAATGATAATTTATTACGCATTATCTTAGTCATAATATTTCTTCTTTGGGCTAGTTGAGCTCACCCTTTCTTTCCTTTGTTCTCTTGAGGAAATGAGAATATAGGCTGGGGACGAGTCGGGGAGCGGAGTGATGGTCGGAGAGGATAGCATTAGTAGTCCTCTCATTTATTACGTGAAATAGTGTGATAATAATTGTAATGAGGACTCCTTTTGAGTTTGTATAATCTCTAGTAGATAATATTTGTATTCAAACTCACGATTTATGTTTATGTAATTATTATTGTACGACAGTTGTATTAGTAAGTTGTATTTGAATTACATACCATGTATCGGCGACCCAAGATGGGTGATGTATACCTAATTTTAAATATATGGTTACAAATTGATACGCAAGTGAAGAATTCAAGAGAGTTTGTCTTTTTCCTTATCAATACAAGTATATATAACAAGTGGAGAGAATATTTTATTTAAATTAATTTAGTTAATTATTTTAAGAAAAATTTGAATATTAATTTTGTAAGACCGAATTTTATGAAATAAAATTATTCAATTTTTTTATAATTATTATTGAAGAAATGGTTAAATTGATAAAAGTTTAAAGTTACGGGTGAATTATGCAAATTTTACAAAATACTGCAGAGTGGTATAAAATATTCATTGTTGTTGGAGAATATTAGTTTGGTAAATGGAATATTAACTACTTGTCGAGAAATATTAAATGCTGACAGTATGATTTTTTATGGGCCCATGTAAGAAGCGATTGGATGAAAGAAAGCGACAAATATAAGTTGTTTATAAATGGCGACGTGGTTATTCTGCAGATTAATCTTGTTAAAATACTTTCGGTTGGTTAAAATACGATGTAGCACCGCGGTATTGCACGATTATTGATTCTTACGTGAAGACCTTACTTTCGATAATTATTCTGATAATTCTTATTCGATATTTTATTTTATTGATTCAATAATTCTTGCGTTGATATTTTATATTA
The DNA here is from genome assembly GCA_020205605.1 of Panax ginseng. Taxonomy (NCBI): domain Eukaryota; kingdom Viridiplantae; phylum Streptophyta; class Magnoliopsida; order Apiales; family Araliaceae; genus Panax; species Panax ginseng. The sequence goes on along the minus strand of CM035140.1, from coordinate 5,823,150 downwards.
CTTGTTGTTTCGATAAATTGTCATTACACATATTTTCCATTATCGAACAATAATTCATATTATCTGAATAATATTATTTGATAACATTATTGGCAATGTCTAGAAAGTTACATCTAAGGAGAGGTTTGGTCACTAATTGCTTGGCGTAGTGAGAAAATTCTTATTGGAAGCCCCTCTTTCTGGGAACTACTACGGTTGTCGATATTGTGATTATGTAATATTATTTGTGAATAATTAATTATTGATTTTATGATGAAGAAAATATTTATTTTATGTGGATATAGATGGAGAAAATTTTATAGTGACAATTGTTGAAAATTGAAATTTTATCTTTTTACGATAAAATAATTCATTTAAATATATTATTATATTTTAATAATATAATAATGGTGATATTTTTACAACGAATGTGGGATATATGAGTATCTGAAGAGAAGAAGAGTATTTTTGTTGCAATAAATGTTTAAAACATATTAAACATGTGATTGGACCCCATTTAACCGAAATTTGATTATAGCTTGTAAAATCGCTTGGTTTATGAATTTCGGTCAATTTCTGTTTGGAATTTGGAAAAACTTTCTTACGCAAAGTTGTAGAAATTGAATTTCCTATAAAAACTCATGAGATTCAAATTTTCTGATAAAGGGATATTTATTATGAATTATTGAAGTTAGAAGCTCAAAATAATTGATTTTGGAAGTTTAAAATATTTTTATTTACAAAAACGTTTTTTCATTTGGTTCCCTCATTTAGCATGTGCAAGATGGCTGAGTTCAGATTTTAGAAGGTGTGCGTAAAAATTTATATAATATATTAATATTATATTAAATTTTCTGTTTTTGTGTTCTAAGCATTTTCCTATAAATAGGGTGCTTAGGTTAGAATTGAAAATCACATCAGAAACTGAAGTTTTCTCTCTCTATATTATTGAGCATATTCTTATGAGTATTTTGAGTATACTTTGAGTGTTGCTATACGGTGCAAGTTCGTTCAACGTTATTCCAGTCAAAAGTACTGCTCTTTTGAGGTAAGGGATAATAAGGGATTTTAAAGGTTATTATTTCGAAATTCTTTTGAACCTTCAAAAATTCTGGAAACTTTTGAGATGATAATTTGATGAGTTTTGTTGATTGTGTCCAAAAATGGAGATTTTTGGATGTATAGATTAGGAGTTATGGATTTTATGATAAAAGACTATTTTAAAAGTAACTGTTTATAACTCCTTGTGATTAACTCCAAAATTGATAAAATTTTTATTGTGAGTACATCTATATAATATCAGTATACCGTGTAAATTTCAGAATTTTTGGATAAAAGTACAATTTATGATAAATGTCTGAATATTCGGTGGTTTTGGCCATGTGAAAAATAGTAAATGAATTTTAAAAATTTTGAGAAAAATATATATTCAATATGGGACTATATTCTTCTAAATCCCAGAAAAGAAATATTTTTAAAACTGATTTGATATTTTTCATGAAAATATTCTAGTTATGAGTAAATGAATTAAATATGTTATGTGAATTAAGAAAATTGGAAAATATGATTTTATGGCTTAAGAATTATATATGAGATATATATGCAGATTTTGATGAGGGTTTTGGCTATTGGTGATGAGATCTTATGAGGTTGGCATTTTAAGATGATTAAATGCATTTATTAGTAAAGTGTAAACAATTAAAATAAATTGTTTATAAGTTTAAGAAATGATTAAAATATTGTGGTAGTATTAATAATATTAGATTATGAGATTATTAAGTGATTTATAACATTTTGATTAAGTTGTTATGAAATTATTGATTTATGAAACTTCTTTCTTGAGATTAAATCTATATGTTGATTATATTGTTTTTATATAACATTCTTATAACCCTAATGATGATATTTCTCTTTGACTTGAGTGTAAAGATGGATAGATTATTGGTATGATCGTGACTATAGGTTCTCTTTGGCGATGGTGCAAAGTTGAATTGTTGGTTGGTATGATCGCGACCATTGAATTTATAATTGAATATCTTTAGGCTTAAGTGCAAAGGTGAATTAATCAACATGGTTATAATTATTGTTTATATAAATTACGAAATGATTATATATTTCTTTGAGATATTAATATATTTGGCTTTGTAATGCAATATGAATCGTTGAGGAATATCTTTGGCTGTGTAGTGCAAAGATGAATTGTTGATGAATATCTTTGGGTGCGTAGTCTGAAGATGACTTTGTAGTTGAATATCTTTGGCTGTAGTGCAAAGATGAATCTGTTGATGAATATCTTTGGCTGGCACAAGTGCAAAGATGAACTGTTGATGAATATCTTTGGCCGTGGTGCTGAAGATGAATTTATTAAATATGATTATGAGCGAGGCGTGATTTGGTATAACCATGATCTTTGATATTTCAAGTAAAGACAAGTGATGAAAATTATCTTAAATCACGAATAAGAAAAAATTTAGAACAACAATTACGATTATGAGTTATCGTGTGATTGTGGACATGAATTGTTGATTGATGTTACGAGGAATAAAACATTATTGGTGGACTTTTAACATGAAGAAGATAATAGACTTTATAGTCTATTTGACTCTTCTAATGGATTATTCGTTCATTCACTTGACTATGGTTGAAATTTTTTATCATCTACCATATGTTACAAATCTACGATTTATTATTGATGAAGGTTATTGATAATTTAATTATCTTTAGTCATGATATTTTTCTTTGAAATTAGTTGTCTTTCACCCTTTTGCTTCACAATTCCTTTCGGGTAATAAAAGTGTAGTTGGAATGAAGCGAGAATAACGAGGGAATAGAGCGGTGGTCTATAAATGTTGAGGGTGAGGTGAATTCAACTTTGGAAGGGTGTTTTGTCACTATTATACAAGATGTTTAATGACATACAACCTCGAGTCATCATAAAACGAGTTGTCTTCTTTCATCCACTTGCTTTGAGTATATCTATCATTACTACCTATATAATCTTGGTGTTTGTTTGGAGTATAATACCCAATTAGAGGCAGATTGAGATAATGATATGTCGAGAGAAGACTCACCATTGGGAAGAATATGATAGTAATCTTCTCGTTTTTTCTTTAGAAGTCTATTAGATTGACGAAGGATAATTACGTGGCCGTATGATATCTATCATAACCTTATCGCATGGCCTCCATGTACGAAGGTTTCCTTGAAACACTTCCCAAAGATTCTAATTTTAAAAGCAGTTTTTCGACTATACCTTTATGTAAGGTGTCATTATGAAATTTCTTGTCACAGTTGGAACATGAGTCAGATTGATATATATTTGTATCGAAACTCATGACATATGTATTTGTTGTATTTTGCAAGACAATTGTTGTAATAAAGTTGTAGTTATTTACATACCATGTATTTGGCGATTTCGAGAATGGGTTGGATGAAATGGACCTATTTTGGGAAGCGTCACAAATTTATAATTTTAAATAAAAATTATATAATTATAATAATCTGAGTTTAAATTTAATAAATATAATTATAATTTGATATATATATATATATATATATATATATATATAAATCCATGCATGAATCTCAAAATAAAATAAAATAAATTATAAAAATATTAATGTCATATGTATATATACTAGCTGTGTCTCGTGTCTCCGATATTATATAAACGGTGTGATTTATCCCAAACTTTGAACGTCCAGATGATTTATTAGGGTGAGCGAAAAATTTAAAATTATTTGTATTTTGTTAGATAGATATATATAATAATAATCTAAAAAAACACTTACAATTGAATTATTTAAATAAATAAAAAATATAAAAAATTAGTTTGTATTGTACCTCATACTGTTCAAAGCATCTTCCGGGTAAGGTTAGCGTTCTGGATGTTTGTTACCGCGTTTGGTTTCGGATAAAAGATTATCCGTTTTATCTGATCTAATTAAAAGAACTAGTTATACTGGAGTATTATATTATTCTCTGAATATTTATCCATGACTTTACTTGTACATATTAAGAGATCACTACATATATAAATAAAATATTGATATGTTCTGGCAAAGAACAAGCCCTAAATCTTTTGTTTAGTTGCATACTTGTATCTACCAATACAATCCCTAGAAATTATTTTCTATTCAACTCTAAAGATCGAGCTATCACATATAAAGATTCAAAATTTTCTTGATTACGACTCACAGGTTAGTTTCAGCATTCATTTCCTCGACTTATTTGTCTCTTTTGTGCTAAATTTGGGATCTGATCTCTTGCTTTTAACATTTTTTGGGTTTAGTATCGATCAATTTGGTTATATGATAAATGGGTATCTGTTACTGAAACCTTGTTTGATTTTCACTACATGTAATGATCATTTATTCTTGGTCGGTTCTTGAATCTGATTGTGATAGCTCCTACAGCGTGTTTTGATGTTTGGTTAATTATGTAAAATTGATATCTTGTTTATATACAGATAACTGGAAATCAGTCATTTCAAAGAAAAATTAACTATCGAAGGTTTCTGGGTTTTGCGTTGTGAACCTTTAGTGTTTTTTTCAAGGGAGTTGAGAAAAAATTGAGGAAAGATGATGTCCAGATCGTATACCAATCTTTTAGATTTGGCATCTGGGAATTTCCCGATAATGGGTCGGGAGCGGGAGCAGGAGCAGGAGCGAGGCTCCCCCCAGGGTAATGACAGTGCCAGGCAGTATTTCTGAGTTTGATGATGATCAGGCCCATAGTATTTGCTCGATAATCCTTCTTCACTTGCTTCAGATAGGATGATTATTGTGGCAAATCAGTTGCCCTTAAAAGCAAAGCGAAGACCAGATAATAAAGGATGGAGTTTTAGTTGGGACGAGGATTCATTGCTTTTGCAACTCAAGGATGGTTTGCCTGAAGATATGGAGGTACTGTATGTTGGGTCATTGAGTGTTGATGTTCACCCAATTGAGCAGGATGACGTTGCCCAACTTCTGCTGGAGAGATTTAAATGTGTTGCTACTTTCCTTCCGCCAAATCTTTTGGAGAAGTTCTATGATAGTTTTTGCAAGAAGCAGCTATGGCCTCTTTTTCACTATATGCTGCCATTTTCCGCTGATCGTGGGAATCGGTTTGACCGTTCAACTTGGGAAGCTTATGTGGCAGCAAATAAGTTGTTTTCACAAAAAGTGATTGAGGTGCTAAATCCAGAGGATGATTTTGTATGGATTCAGGATTATCATTTAATGGTGCTGCCGACCTTCTTAAGGCGGCGCTTTAACCGATTGAGAATGGGGTTTTTCCTTCACAGTCTGTTTCCTTCTTCTGAGATTTACAGGACCCTTCCCGTCAGAGAAGAAATTTTGAAAGCTCTACTCAACTCCGATCTTATTGGTTTTCATACTTTCGATTATGCTAGACATTTCCTTTCTTGTTGTAGTCGGATGTTAGGTTTGGAGTATCAATCAAAGAGGGGCTACATAGGGTTGGATTATTTTGGAAGGACTGTTGGGATAAAGATTATGCCAGTGGGGATTCACATGGGTCAGATTGAGTCGGTGATGAAACTAGCTGATAAAGAGTGGAGGGTTGGGGAGCTCAAGCAGAAATTTGAAGGGAAGTCGGTGTTACTTGGAGTTGATGACATGGATGTTTTTAAAGGTATCAATTTGAAACTTTTAGCAATGGAACAAATGCTCAAGCAGCACCCAACGTGGCAAGGAAGAGCTGTGCTGGTCCAAATTGCAAATCCTGCCAGAGGTAAAGGGATAGATTTGGAGGAAACACAGGCTGAAATACAGGAAAGCTGCAAGAGGATCAATGAGAAATTTGGTAAGCCTGGGTATGAACCCATAGTTTTCATTGACAAGCCCTTGTCAATCAGTGAAAGAATTGCCTTTTACAGCATTGCCGAGTGTGTGTCGTTGTCGTGCTGTTCGGGATGGGATGAATTTGACTCCATATGAATCGTTGTGTGTAGACAGGGAATATCTGGGGCAGAAACAGGTTCAGATTTGAGTGGACCCAAGAAGAGCATGTTGGTTGTGTCAGAATTTATCGGGTGTTCTCCTTCCCTGAGTGGAGCAATTAAGTGTGAACCCATGGAATGTTGAAGCAACTGCAGAGGCAATGAATGAGGCTATATCGATGGCTGAACCAGAGAAACAGTTGCGACATGAAAAGCATTATCGTTATGTTAGCACTCATGATGTAGCTTATTGGTCACGTAGCTTCTTGCAAGATATGGAGAGAACCTGTGCTGATCATTTCAGGAAAAGATGTTGGGGAATTGGTTTAGGCTTTGGGTTTAGGGTTGTGGCACTTGATCCTAATTTTAGAAAGCTTTCTATAGATGATATTGTGTCAGCTTACATTAGGGCTGATAGAAGGGCCATTCTGTTGGACTATGATGGCACTGTGATGCCCCAGAATTCCATTATAAAGACTCCAAGTAGAAAGGTTACCTCAATCCTGAACAGACTTTGCGGGGATCCAAATAATACAGTTTTTATTGTCAGTGGACGAGGAAGGGACAGCTTAAGCAAGATTTTTTCTTCGTGCAAGAATCTTGGAATTGCGGCAGAACATGGCTATTTCATGAGGTAAGTTTCATCCTTACCCTACTAATATAGAGAGACGTTTTATGTTTTACTGGTAAAGTATGCTGTTTTTAAATGTGTGGATGTGGATAGTTAAGCCACCCCCCCCCCCCCCAAAAAAAAGGAAAAAAAGAAAGAAAGTAAAAAACACTAAGAATCAATGCATCCGTCAGTTTTGCAAAAAGTTTTTGGGAATTTGTTTTTGGCAGGCTTGATCAAATTTTAATGGTGACGGTGACAACCATAAAGAAATAAAATTGAATTTGATGGTGACGGTGGTGGAGTTCCTTCAGGAAAACTAAATATTTTGATGAGTTATTCCATTTAATTCTCGTCCTAGGATAACATTATGCCTCCCTCATGGTGTAGAAAATCCTTATCTTGGGGACTATTTCATTAAATCGTCTTGTATGTAAAAGAATCCAAATTCAAGATGATGTGGGACTGGACTAAAGTCTAATCCCTCCTCAGCCCTCAGTTCACACACCAACGTTTTTTTTTTGCATTTATCCAGAAAAAAGGTAAGGAATTTAACCACTTACATAGCTGAGGGGTTACAATGAAAAATAGAAGCTCAAGTTATTGCTTTCTTATTAGAAGAAACATCCCTATCTATCTCATCACTTGCATTGAAGTTTTATTAAATGTGGTAGATGCCACTGAAGCACATTTTTATACAAATTGTGAAGTAAAAAACTTACCAAGACCTAAGAAACACGAAGACTTCCAAGTGGCAGCCAATGTTACTCGCTGGCACTGGACATGTGTCAAACACTTTCTTGACGTGTCCACTGTTCTAGTGAAAGATTGGGCTTTTAGAATACTTGTATCATACCATCACACCATTTTTTTAAAAAAGTACTTTATTTTTTAATCTATGTAATGAGTTTATAATGTATAGATTGAAGGCGCATGGTGAAATGTTTGTCATGTCTCACCTTGAGCTAGAGGCAATGATTGAAGTAGATATGCAATACAATGGAGTTTGGGGTGTGCATGAGTCATTTTCTAAAATTGGATGATTTCATTTTCTAATATATGTAATGGGTTTAAAATATATTGAGCAAGTGGACAGGAGGTAGTGCTTTGAATATTAATTTATCTAGTCTTTTAATTGGAGGCAACAGCCCCCCACCCCCTTCTTTTTTTTGTTCACTCATTCTATTTTCTTAAACAAGTTATTTGATTGTCATTTGTGAATCATATCAGGCGGTCGCATGATGATGAATGGGAAGTCTGTGGTCAAAGTACTGAATTTGGTTGGATGGAGATGGCTAAACCTGTGATGAAATTGTATACCGAAGCGACAGATGGTTCTTCTATCGAAACAAAAGAAAGTGCTCTAGTCTGGCAGTACAGGGATGCAGACCCAGGCTTTGGATTTTCTCAGGCAAAGGAATTGTTAGATCATCTAGAAAGTGTTTTAGCAAATGAACCTGTTGCAGTGAAGAGTGGTCAGTTCATTGTAGAAGTCAAACCTCAGGCAAGTTATTATGATCTCAGTTCCCACTTTTCAAGTCCAATGTTGCATTCTGCTTTGCTGTTTGTGGTTATGTTTCTTTAATTTGGTCTTTCGAGACATGGAATGAAGGGAACAAAATGGCCTGCCATGATGTTATATACTTTCAATTAACTGTTCTTAAAAACATAAGTTGACTAAACTGTCACTGATGGTCGAAGCATGCTGTAGATTGTTTTTGAGACGTTTTTGATAAGTTTTGTGTTCCGCACCCAAAAATATGTAAGCAAACCTTATAGAATTTTAGTCATGTAGATTCAGCAGAAATATTTTTGAAATTCTGGAGTTCTGAAATTACAAGGTTACTTTTGGTAATGATATTATGATTGCCAGCATAATTGTCTTGCATGGGAAACTTTTGGATCCCAAAATTTTCACTGCTATTATGACACCTAGCGTATGTGTACATATTAGTAACTTCCTGTATGCTGCTTTACCTATCCTGCAAGTGCTTCATATATTCAGAAACTTTTTTCCATAAATAATGTTATTTACTTATTTGGAGATCCAATCTTTTGTTCTGCATTAGCTACTGGAGACCTGAAATGCTTTAATGTTATGTTTTCCCAGGAAGTCAGCAAAGGCCTAGTTGCAGAAAAAATCTTCACTTCAATGGCTGAAAATGGTCAACAGGCTGATTTTGTGCTTTGTATTGGTGATGATAGATCTGATGAGGACATGTTCGAAATAATTGGTAGTGCAATTTCAGGAAATATTCTTTCTTCCAACACTTCAGTGTTTGCCTGCACAGTTGGACAAAAGCCGAGCAAAGCCAAATATTATCTGGATGACACAAATGAAGTTATATTAATGCTTGAAAATCTTGCTGAAGCCACTGATTCTCCAGCCTCATCTGAAGCAGAAAATGACATCTCTCCTTGAAATCTTTGCTCTGGTTTGATCTTTTAATCAACTTTGGTTCCTTTCTTTACAGGAACATATTTCAGATCTGCTGGTGCCATGTTTCTTGTGTTGGATGTTGGTTGTAGGTTCAAGTTCAGAGCAAGTAGTTTACCTTCGGTTTGTTCTCCCCCCCACCCCTCTCTCTCCCGTCTCTATTTTTTTCTTTATACTTGGTCCTCTTCTATGCAAACTTGGTTTCTGATTGGAGAACATAAGTTTAAATGTTACTGATTCCTCCTTGAGCAAATCTTGTAAAGAAGGGATTCTTGATGCCCAAGATTTGGTGATCATCAGTAAGAATCTGCATTACCCTGGATTATTGGGCGAGAATAACATTGAGCTTGAGAGATTATATCCAGGCCAAATCTAAGGAGGCATCATCTTCTAAAGGTGTTCTTTTTTCTGTTTCATAGCAAAATATGTAAATTCTGATAGGAAAGAGGTATCAAGATGGTTCCATTCCAGAAGTCAAAAACTGAAGCTGGATGTCTCAAATTTAGTCAAATTCTAGAAGCATGCAATCTGGATAATATGCCCCTGGAGGAAAACCTCATGTTCTGTTGCCTGTTTAAGAAGGAACTCTAGTACTTGTACATGGAAGAGGGGGGGTGACTTAGAATTAAAAAAGTGGCATATTTCATCTGCAACAGACAAAATAAATTGTCAGTTCACTGGTGGGCATTGGTAGTGTACAGGGGCTAGATAAAAAAATGGTTGATGAAGGGCTGACTGGCATTAATTTTCTTTTTGTTTGTCCCAACAAGAGCATTGTGGATATGAGAAGCTTTGGAAATAATTTCAACATGCATCTTTGGTTGTATCAATGTGTATTACAACTGATAATGCTGCTGCTATCCTTTTCTGTCTTGTGATTATTGTTGCTTTTGTTTCTAATATGATATGATGATAATATAGGTGGTAAAATGTTTTGGAGATATTTTATATAATTCAGTCTCTCCATTTTACCGTATTTAAAATGGCAAGAAAGTTTGAGGTATGGAAGCATATTAACATGGCGATTGTATTGTATTGTAGTATCATGCCTGGATAATTCAAATCAGAGACTTCGGCATTGAATTTTTTTGTCCAATAGAATGTTTTGTGGCTTGATATTTGAGATGAATAATTTGTTCGGTACAGAATTTTACCCAATATTATTTCTCTTCCGTTTGGTAACAATTACTACAAGAAAAGTAAAGAAAAAGCTCTCTAGGTTTAATGCCTACTTTGTCCCTGGCAAATATTCTTTCTTCCTAGCCCTGGCCAGATGGACAACTGCACTGAATTCATAAGCATAGCTGAAAGTTCAACAAATTTACTGGTAACAAATAAAACCTTCAAACTAGTCATAACCTGATTACATCCAAATGCACGAACAGGTAATAGCGAGGATTTTTTTTCGTCGCTATAGCATAGAAAATCGTTTTTTTATGCTATAGCGACGGGAAAACTTCGTCGTTAAATAGGAGAGAGCCGGAATATATATATATATATATATATATATATATATATATATATATATATATATATATATATATATAAAGCATCAAGTCACATACCTTACTCACGTCGTGCTTACCCTCTTTAGCGCGGCGGTTTGGTCATACTGATAATCGTCGCTCTATATTATTAGCGACAGAGACAACATATAAGCGTTGCTAAAAGTATAGAAGCGGCGGTTGTATGGTAAAGCCGTCAAGAAAAGGTGAGCATGGGAAATAAGATAAGGGTTTGCACTTGATCCGAAATATATATATATATATATCTGATCAGGATCTTAAGCTCCTCATTATCCAATTCATCCGAAGCTTATCTCCTTTAGCGACGGACGTGACGGATTCGATTAAATACAATGAAATCAATACATACTTTTAGTGACGATATATGTTGTCCATCGCTAAAAGTATAGACGACGGTTGTATATCGTGAAGCCGTCGTCGATCCGTCGTTAAAGGGGGTGAGCTTCGGGTGAGTTGAATAAAGGTGAAACAAAGATCCGAACTTAATATATATATATATATAGAGGATTCCATCCACAACAATAGGTTGTTGGGAGCAATCCATTTTTGGCCGCCAATTACTGACTGTATGAAAAAAAAAAATAATTTACATAAGTAGCCTATTGTGGCAATGGCGGTATTTTGCCAAAAATGAGTTCTTTCCAACAACCCGTTTTTATGGATGGAATCCCATATATATATATATATCGGGATCAAGTATTTCTCAGCTTAAATAACATTCCTCTTTAAATAGTATTTTTTATTAAAACTACGTGCGTTTTGGAGGAACGCGGTGGCATTTTTTTAAATATAATGTCACCGCATATTTATAAAAATGTCACCGCGTTCCTCCAAAATGACGTAGTTTTAATAAAAGAATATTATTTAAGGAGGAATGCTATTTAAAGAGAATACTCTTGATCCTTACCGTATATATATATATAGAGAGAGGGATATGATCCATAGCATATATGTGCTATGGAGTAAAATTAGGTAAATATCATCATAGCCGTCCGTTCAATAAATTAAGGGCCCAGATTAAAAAAGGATTCTTCCTTACGTCAGACGCCAGGCGTAAGCTGAATTTAAAATATATCCCATACGCTAGTTCAACTAGCGTAAGGTTTAAACATTTCCATTACCCACTTTACCCCAAACAAAGCAAGCCACTTCTTCTAGTAATGGAATACGCCAGCCAACAGTAGAAAAAATCAGATACTTCTCTATTCCCGAGAAAAACATGGGATCCGAGATCCTTTACAATAATATCCCTTTCTTCGCTCTCTCTTTTTCTCTCTAAAATCATCATGTCGTTTGACGGATTTTCCTCTGGCGCCAGTGGCGGTGGCGGTCAAGGCGTCGTCGCCCCACAACAATATTTCTGCTACCAATGCAACCGTACGGTCTCCATAACTCTCTCATAACCGTACGGTCAAGGCGTATTGTCAAGGTTGGAGATTGAATTTTGTAAATGTGGTGATGGTCCCAACTCCCAGGCATTCATATGCTGCACCATTTGAGTACTAATTGGGGATCACGGGAGATTCTCAACAAAGGAAAGGATGGGGAGAAGCATTCATTTTGTAAATTGTTCACTTTCTTTTGTTACACTTACGGGTGCATGGAAGTAGGGTGTTGGGATGGATTAACATATCGTCAGTTTTGTATCCTTTAAATTTCTTGCTTGAAATTTTCGATTCTCTTTTCTTTAGGTCTCTCTCCTTCACAAGTCTATTAATTATTTCTTGACGTGTTTATTAAATAATTCATTTGCATTAATTTCTAATTAAGACTAAAATTTGGTGGAAGATGCTTATAATTATTTATTATATAAAGATCATGGGACGGTGGTCTGGTCTGCCTTAATTTCTTAGGAAATTGAAATTCTTCTCCTTCCACTCATTTGATTCCAAAATTCCTAGCTACTCTTTTTGTCCCCACCCTTTCTTCGCGTTCTCATCGGACAACCTCTCTCCTTTCCCGTCGTTCCCCTCTGGATTTGGTGGTTCTCCTTTTGTCTTCTCGACCTTCGGCGCTGGCGATGATACTACCGATCTCTCCTTTTGTCTTCTCGACCTTATGCTAGTTGAACTAGCGTATGGGATATATTTTAAATTCAGCGTACGCCAATGCGTCTGGCGTAAGGAAGAGTCCTCTTTTAATCTGGGCCCTTGATTTATTGAACGGACTGCTATGATGTTATTTGTCCAATTTTATTCCATAACAAATACATGCTATGGATCTGATCATATATATATATATATATATATATATATATATATGGTCCACTCCCTTACCACCATTTTTTGATATAAGTATTCAAATCACGCCCAAAACATTATATTATGAAAAAATATCAGTTCCATAAAATATTAAATATTTTTTTAGTTGTTTTTAAAAAAAAAAAAAAAAAAAAAAAAAAAGATCCCGATTTTAATAAAGTCCGGTCCTGATCCTAGTTCTATATATATATATATATATATATATATATATATATATGTATTGTACTTTTTATGCTGAAGAGCTACACCAACCTTCTCTTATTTTAACGTTGGATAGTTGCACTCTTCATCTCAATTAACTTAATAAATCTTTTCTCGCAATTTAATTTTTTTTATGGTTTCATTACTTGCTACTCTAACACTGGTGGTCGTGAATTTGGAGAGAGAAGAGAAGGAATGAATTTAAAATTTATAAGAAAAGAGATTGAAGGAAAGGAAATCATTTTATTTTTTTGTGTTTGCGAGTTTTGAAAGGAAAATTTAAGTTAAAAGAGTATATTATTATTTTACTCTTACAAGATTACATTTGCAAAAAATATTAGAAGGGTAATTTTGACATTTTAATATGTCATCCAAGTCTAATCAATTCTCTTCAAATCTTTTCAAGCTTGGGATGAAATTTTTAAGAAATCTCTCCCTTTTCTTTTCTCTCCTCAAAAAACTAACAAATAAGAGACTTTTAATCTTCTTTCTAAATCTTTTACACACTGCATTTTATTGTCAGTTATAATTGAACAATCTCATTATTCTATTCAAAAAATGTACTAGGAGTTTTACACCTAGGGAAACATGTCAAGAATAGTATCTCTAGTCTTCTTTTCATTTGTGAAATACTAATATGTTTTTCAGTGCAGAACGAAAAACGATTAAATTAAAAATTAGAAAACAAATCACAATAATTAATACACAATGCTTTAAGACCTGTGTACCTAGCCTCACCAGTAATCTCCACAAGAACACTGCCCATTTTTGAAATGATGGAACCTGCTACTGTCTCGAACAATAATTTCCCGGTTTCTGATCTCAGATATTTCCCGGTTTAATGGCAACATGGCAGTCGTTGCATACCCGCAAATTCTTCATCACCCTAATTGGAATACCATGTGGTGTGTTCATTAGAGCAAAAGAAATTGCCAACTTTTCACTATGGTGTGCCAAGTTTTCTTCCTTTTCCTCAGGATCCATATCATGCAACACACAGCCCATATCAGGCAGATAACCCCTTAACTTCATTTCTGATGTAAGTTCTTCCAAGTATTTATCAATCTCCATCAACTGCGGATGGGATTTGTCACCCATACGAAACTGGTGAACCTGATTCTTGAACTCAAACCAACTTATACCAGGTTCTTTCTTCACCCTCCTATCTCTCATTGCTTTCCTGACATCTGACACATCCTGCCATCTCTTAGCAGAGGCTTGAATATTTGAAAGCAACACATAAGAAGCCGAATCAAAAGGATCATGCCTGAGTACTTCTTTAGCGATCCTTTTAGCCATATCTGCATTTTTATGTATTTTACAGGCAGATAACAGAGTTTTCCATATAATTGCATCTGCCTTTACAGGCATGGATCTAAGAAAAGATTCTGATTCCTCCAAACGGCCAGACCTCCCAAGGAGATCAACCACACATGTGTAGTGCTCTAGTCGAGGCTTTAACTTGTACTTATCTATCATCATATGAAAAAATTCAACCCCATTATCCTTCAACCCACAATGGCTACAAGCATAAAGCAAGCTTAAGAAAGTTACATCATTTGCTTCTAATCCTTCCAGCTGCATCTGATTAAATAATTCGATTGCTTCCTTTCCTCTACCATGAAAACCATAAGAAGCAATCATCGAACTCGACAAAACAACATCAGTAACTCGACTTTCTGAGAATGCTTTTACAGAGTCATCCAAACACCCGCATCTAGAGTACATACTAATTAATGAACTAATCACAGAAACACTGGAACTAGCCCCAGCTTTTAATGCATCTGCATGAATCTGTTGGCCTTGTCCAAGAGTAGCTAATTCAGAACACGAACTTAATACACTAACAAATGTAATTTTATCCGGTCTAAAACCAGCCATTTTCATTATATTATACAGATCCAAAGCAGCCTCAGATAACCCATGCTGAGCTCTCCCCGCAATAATCGTATTGCAAGCAACCACACTATGAACAGGCATCCCTTTGATCACTCTTTCTCCTTCTCCTAAATTTCCAGATTTCATATACATATGAGCCAAAGAAGTCCCAACAACCAAATTTAACTCAAGCCCATATTTCACTACAGACCCATGAACCTGTCTGCCCATACTTAAGTCCTTCAACCCTGCACAACCTCTAAGAACACTACCAAAAGTGAACTCATCCGGAAAAAACCCAGACTCAAGCATTTTAGAATACAAACTCAAACCCTCCTCATTGAATTCAAATTGGGTTAGACCAGCAACCATCGCGTTCCAAGTCGCATTATTTCTCTCAGGCATTTCATCGAACAAGTTACGTGCGCTATCCAAATCGCCAATTTGGACGTACCCGCCAATCAAAATATTACGAGTCATGATATTTTTCCTGGGCATTACGTCGAACAATGCAACGGCAGTCTTTAATTCTCCGAATTTGGAGTACACATTCAGGAGGTGATTGGAAACGAACTTGTCTGAGGAACACCCGGATGTGATGATTAAAGAATGAAGCTGTTTGGCCAGTGGGAAAGAGTGGGTTTGTATACATCCTTGAAGGAGGAGAGAGAAGAGATTTGGGTCTGACCATATGTCTGCTTTGAAGGTCTCGAACGCTTCTTTGAGTCGGCCTTTCGAGCATAAGTGGGTGAATTCATCCCTGTTACTTGAGACTGTTCTACAAGTTTTGGTTGAAAGAGAGCGAGAAGTCGAAAGGCAAAGTGAAAAGGAACAGAGAGTCCTAAGGCAAGACTTGCCCATAATTTAGTTCTACATGTATTCAAAGAAAAGTATCTTTATTTTAAGAGTAAAATACAGTCGCACCTTTCTAGATAATAATAATCATACCCACCTCCCCTCTAATTTTGTAGGTAACAGTTAGTATGTCTGCAAGTTTTTAGGGACGATTAAATAGATAAAATTATATATTTATTAAATTTTAATTTCTGAATTTATATATATATATATATATATGTTTAATTATCCTTTTTTAACACAATATATTTTAATTATAGTTTTATTTATAATTAAGATTATCTCATTCAAATAATATAATTTAATTAACATGTATTTTTTTATAGTGATACAAATATTAAGAATTTTAAATTAGATTATTAATGGAGGTATGTTTTCTAATAAAAGTGATTTGAGTATGTTGATAATTTAATTTTTTTTTGTATTTAACAATAAAAATTATTATTTGAATTTTTAGTTTCATATTATAATTTTTATATGTTAAATTATCTTATCAAAATTTGGGATGTTTATAATTTTAATTACATTTTTAATATACAGATTGGTGTTGTTTTTATATAATATTGAATAAAAGAAAATATAATAATATTTATTGCTACTTCTATCTTATTAAAATAAATTTTTTAATGTATTTTTTCTTTTTTTTTACTAATAACATTTGTCATTTTATTGTAAATAATTATGCTTAAAAGTTACTTATGCTTAGTTTAATATTTGAGAAAAATAATTAATATAATTTTTAATACTTTTTATATGAATAATAAAATTAAATTATGTAATAATAAGTTTATTTTATGTAAATTTTAATATTTGGGACAAATAATTATATTTATGCGTTAATTTATACTTTATGCTTATTAAAATTTTACTTTTTAAATTATAAAAATATATTTTGAATGTATATTACGTAAATATTAATATTTAAGATATTTAATTAGCAAAAAGTGTATGAATTTATTTTCTTGATAAAATAAATATTTATTATTATTTGAGAAATATGTTATTTATTAATGCACAAATTTCATAATTTAATTAATTAGATCAAATTAAGTAAAAATTGCAATATACAAATTTATATTTAATGGATATATTAAACATTATAACTTGAATGATATATTACATTATATTAAAAATAATTTTTAATATTAGTTATATATTATAAACCAGAAATGTCTTGTGGATAATGAATATTACATATATTATATGATTATCTATAGGGGTATTAATGTATTTTACTCTGTGTCAATCTTGTAGTTCTTGTTTGTTTAAAATTTTGTCACACCAATAGTAATATACTCATCTAATTTTTGTAACATCTTTAATAATTTAGTTTAAAAATCTCTAATGATGTGTATGTATAGCCTATAGGATGCATGCCCCAATATAATTAATTAAACATAAAGTACTTAATGACATTACCTAATTTTGCCATAGGAAAACCTGGATTCAAATCCCCTTTCCCCCGTGTGATTGTAATGAATTAAATAGTACCCGACCAAATCTAATTAAACACAGATGAGACTATGTAAAACAACTTTAATTATACGTGGATAATGGACTACATGCAACATGCCAAGCCGGCATATGAAATTTCCATAGTGTAAAGTGTAAAGAAAAACGACAAGGATGAGCACCAAGTTAACAAACTCTCAATTGATTGTCATAAGACTAGAGAAATATTACAAAAACACGTGTATTTTGTGGTAAACCCCATTCAAGTTAGCCAAGTATTCTGACGTATATAAGGCGGAAATATTACAAGGATACACATTTAATATATGAAAAATGTGTCCGAGAGTAAATTACATGTTGCAGGAAATATAAGCTATTATACAGCAACTGGAATTGGTACTGAAGGTGTGACACGGTTTTCAACAGGAATTTCGGTAAACTCAGAAAGGATTGCTCGGAATTCATCCCCAGTCATTGTCTCCTTCTCTAGAAGAACTTCCACTATCTTATCCATTGCTTCGCGATTGTTCCGTATATGGCTCAATGCAATTTCATATGCACTGTCGGAAAGCCTCTTGACAGCGCTATCAATGTCTTCAGCAAGCCTTTCTGACATTGAATTCCTAGCCATCATTCTCATGATAACATCACTCTGAGCAGACGAGTCCATGAGTGACCACGGGCCAATTTCAGACATGCCGAATGTGGTTACCATCTGCAAACAAATTGATTAAACTCATACTGTTCAGTAACATCATCAAATGAATTGATGGAGGAAAAAGAGGACTTCCCAGAGCCAAACGACCTCAATAATTCATTGGACTCCAACAAGGCTATACTGCCCATACAGCAATACAGCAACATTCTAAATCTCAACACGACATTAATATGTTTGAATAGTTGTCCATTTTAAATTTCTTAGATATTGAAATTTTTGACGGCTTGCTACACGAGTAGAACACCTGGAAAGAAACTTCATTACAAAGTCGATCTTATCTCAATAATATTATAAGGATTTCAGTCTAGCCAGGCGTCAAACTAATTCAATAACAATTCAAAAAACTCAAATAATTACCTGTTTGGCCAATCCAGTGATCTGCTGTAGATCACCAACTGCACCAGTGGTCACCTCAGACTCACCAAATATCACTTCCTCCATAGCTCTTCCACCAAGTCCACCAACAATTCTTGCAAAGAGTTGCTGCTTGGAGATCAGGGTCGGGTCATCTGAAGGAATGAACCAGGTCAGACCCCTTGCTTGACCACGTGGTACTAGAGTGACCTTTTGAACCGCATCATGCCCAGGAGTAAGAGTTCTGCATCACAGATAACACCAGGAGACCATATTAGTGCAAGTGTCCGCTTATGAACTGATTACTTTGCCATGTGAAGGCAGATTAAAGAATGAACTCAGAAACTAATAATCCAGCCCAGACGCACCCTTGTAACTCAGAAGCTCTTAAGCATACATAAAAGTTTCAGGAGTCGAGAGATCCATTTTTACAATTATTTAAACCTTGTTTTATCATTATTAAATAAACTACTTTGCAATAAATGTTATGTGAAACTTTATTACCTTTCAAACTTGGGAGTTCACATAAAATAAATTTTGAACTCGTCTTACATATATAATGGTTATTATCAATAAGTTAACAATCTCTGTTATAGTGATTTAAATTTTTTTCAAGAAACCACTCCGTTCCAAGTTGGAATATTACTAATTCTATCACTCAATAATTAAAAGTTTTCTAAAAAAAATCATGTGTTGTTTGTTAATAATAAAGAAATGTTGATACTAATTTAAAAAGGTTGGAATGTTTGGATGTACCCGCAAATGGCATGGCCAACTTCATGGTATGCTACCAGACTTTTGCTTTTCCCGTCTGTCATAACTGTCCCTTCCATTCCAGCCACTATCCTATCAATTGAATCATCAATCTCTTTGGATGAGATTGCTGTTTTCCCCCGTCGACCAGCCAATATAGCAGCCTCATTTAAGAGGTTTGCAAGATCTGCTCCACTAAAACCAGGTGTCCTCATAGCTACCACATCAAGAGATACATCTGCATCAAACTTCTTATTGCTACCATGAACCTTTAAGATTTCTGTTCTTCCTCGAACATCTGGAACATCAACAGATACCTAATACCATACTTCAAGTTTAGTATGTTCCCACGTATAGTAAAACCAACACATAAAATGATTCATAATTACCTGTCTGTCAAATCGCCCTGGTCTCAACAGGGCAGAGTCAAGAATGTCTGCACGATTGGTTGCTGCAATTACGATAACACCAGTGTTTCCTTCGAAACCATCCATTTCTGTCAAAAGCTGGTTCAGGGTCTGTTCTCTTTCATCATTCCCTCCTCCTATTCCAGTACCTCTTTGCCTACCAACAGCATCAATTTCATCAACAAATACTATGCAGGGAGCATTTTCCTTGGCCTTCTTGAAAAGGTCACGACTTTCGAGATGCACCAACACCAACAAACATTTCAACAAACTCCGAACCAGAAATTGAGAAAATGGAACGCCTGCCTCACCAGCAATTGCCTTGGCTAGAAGGGTTTTCCCAGTTCCCGGTGGACCAACAAGAAGAACCCCCCTTAGGAATACGAGCACCTACAGCTGTGAACCTCTCAGGTTTCTTCAGAAACTCCACAACCTCCATGAAATCCTGCTTAGCTTCATCTACTCCAGCAACATCATTGAATGTTACACCAGTGTTTGGTTCCATTTGGAACTTAGCTTTTGATTGACCAAATTGAAGGGGAAAGCCAGGCCCACCAGGCCCCCTATTCCTCCAGAGGATCGCCTTGAGAGGAGAAAAGACCCCCAATCAAGATTAGTGGGAAAGCCAGATTCCCAATCAAGTTAAATAAAAGAGAACCAGAGTCCTCTTGGGCATTATGTGCAGCAAAGTCAATATTCTTTTCCCTAAATTTCTGAAGGAGTTCTTGGCTGAGTCCAGGGAGTTTACACGAACTCGCTGCACCCGATTACCCAACTCTGGAGAAACAGCCTCGACAATAGCAATTGTGCCATTCTCAAACAAATCAACTTTGTTTACCTTGTCCTTA
The DNA here is from genome assembly GCA_020205605.1 of Panax ginseng. Classification (NCBI taxonomy): domain Eukaryota; kingdom Viridiplantae; phylum Streptophyta; class Magnoliopsida; order Apiales; family Araliaceae; genus Panax; species Panax ginseng. Next base: position 5,802,927 of record CM035140.1, on the reverse strand, counting down.
TCCAAATACTCCAGAAACCTAGAATAAGACATCCGTGAGTTAGAAACCCCTTGCTCATCAGCAAAAGCATTTTCAGTACCTATTAATGTAGGTATGGCAAGTCCCGCATTTCCAATTAACAATTTTAAAAAGCCTCTTCTTCCTTCATGTTGCCTTTGGTCCAAAGATGATTTTACAGCTTTTGATGCCTTAACCAGTGATGGACGATTTGAGGAAGCAAAAAGATGCCTAACATATAATTCTTTGCTCAAATTTGTTTTAGTACTACGGGTAGATAGCCCATTTCCGATGACGCATGCAGATGATGCCGCCATCTTGCAGTCAACAGTAACAAACACTGTACGTAGTAAACATATAACTAAGGTCGAAAACAAAATGTTTAAAGAATATTATTTCCCACAACATTCAAACAACCACCATAAACAATAGCAAACATAAAGACCATAAAAGGGCACCAAAATCGTTATGAGATCCATTATTTTTTAAAAAGATCATCATATGCTCCTAGTACTTGTTATTTTATCCATGTTTTCCCACTACATTAATAAATCCTCTTTTCACTAGTAGCGACCTTGACTTTATTCCTCAAGGCCTCAGCCTCTACTTTAAACCATGCATTCTCTCTCTCTCTCTCTCTCTCTCTCTCTCACACACACACACACACACACACACACACATAGTGGGAGGTCTGAAACATGATATACTCATCACTCACACGTAGAAGGAATATTTAAATATACAATGGGCGACAAAAATCCGGATTTAATTAATACATGCAATTTGTGGGGTTAGTCTCACACATACAAGAAGTAGGGCTTAAACATACTCAATCCGTCTATCACCAGAGACCTAAAAGAAAAATATACTATAATTGGGACTTAATTGACTATGCAAAGTAGAAATTTAAGATATGGCAAAGGATTAATCTCTTACACAAAGTTGTTTGATTTGATTGTTCTTCCTATAATTTACCTAATACTTGATTGCCTAGGGAATAGAGAATAAAACAAAAATCATAAGCTATTGTTATGTAGAGAGCTCCAATTGTAATCCAAAGCCTAATTTACCATGGGTAAATAGTTGTATCGAGCTCAACTAAGTAAAGGTTTTTGCTTCATTAGTTCCAGAAAGAAATTAAAATTAAAAAAGAACATTAGTTACATTTTCCTAAATTTTTTATTGAAGCTCAGGTAAACTTTCATATCAAAGTTGACACTTCCAAATATTTTAGCCTTCACATACACACAACAAAATCATGATTCAAGACTTGTGATATTATGCATCTATGTGTGTTTTATAAATAGCATTTATACATATTACATGCATAATCAAATCTTAGGGAATAAACACGAACAGTTAAAAGGCAGAATTTCAGCTCGGATGACCTCTGACTTTCACTCCATAGCAATAATAGAAACACGTGAAAAACTGAACAGGGAAAAGATGGAGGAATTAAGCATATGCTGTTATGTAACTTCCATTGAAATGCAATGAAATTGTCTGATTTGAACCAACTAAAAAAATTATAAACATAAAATTGAACAATTACAGCATAAAGTAACAAGAAGAAGAATACCTTGACCGAGATGAAATTGAAGAGGTGCTGGGAAAGAAGGAGAGGGAAGAGTTATTTAGAGGGAGTGGATGTGGCTCGCAAACGATTACGTGTCTTTCTCTCAATGCCTAAATCCTAAATTCTTTTTCTACTCTCTATTTTATTTTTTATTTTAAATTCCTTTTATTTACTAGTTAGATTTGTTAAAAAAAGTTTTTGAAATTTTCTGCAGCATTTATATATTTCGGCATGGTCAAATATTTTCCAAGTATTTTGACTTCGTTTTCTGAACTAACCAATTTTTTTTAACCTATAATATTACAAATACATTTTTTAGGACCATAGAAATCGTCTGGAGTTTAGAGAAAAAGGCCAACTTGTAATAGTGTACATTAAAAAAAATATCTTTATTCGCATTTGATTTTTTCTTATTTTTCATGTTTGTAAATTACTGCGGATATTAAGAAGTATGAAAAATTACTCAAATTTATGTTAAAGCTTAAAAATATATTTGAAGGTGTTAAGCAATCTAAATGCTCAAATATATAATGATATCTCATTAAGTATTTAATTATTTGCTGATATGTATATATATACATATAAAGACACCAGATTCTAAATTTTTTTTGTGAGTGAAAATAACCCTAAATTGTCACTTGTTATTTTTTGAACATTAATCTTGTTAATGAAGGGTAATATAATAATTTTTAAGTATATTAAATACAATAAATAATAGAATTCTCAAAAAATTTAACCAAGTAAGAATTGACGTAATCAGTAAATATTATTTTAAAGAGTATACGTAATCAGTAAATATTATTTTGAGGAGTTCATTTTATCGGTACCATTTAAATTTTTTATTGGAAAAAATAGAAACAAGACAAATGAATATGAATATAACACAGTGTGTTCGAGGAATAATGTGTCTTGTTGGGTCGTGATATTTCCTATCTATTGGGCCGGGTACATTGGGCCTTTATTTTTAATCCGTTAAAGTCACTGGGCCCAGTCACCATATTATATCCGTTTTAATTAAGTAAAGCCGGGTCACCCAATGATGGACCGACCCATTAGATATTTTAATATCATTACTTTGACTTGTGATGATGAAAAAAAGCACGACGGTTGACCAAGGCTCCCGCCATGCATTAATGTGGATGGGATCATAGCCACGGCCAGAGAAAACAAAGGCCAAAAGCAAGTAGATAAACCTTATACAATTCTCAGCAGAGCCCATCGATTAGAGGGGTGTCGTAGTAGTGGGTGGCACAAGAATCCAAGCAAAGATAGTATAACCTAAAGCAAGGAAGCCATCGCCTGAGGTACGTTCTCGTACATTTTGATTTTCATATTCTCTCACATACACACAAATCGAGATTTATTATATCTTTCTGCATACACTTAGACAATACATTCCTCCATTGTTAACCTTGTGAACATATACTAATTCTCACGCTCGAGCTATCTCCCGACGGAACCGCCAATCTGCTTGTGGTGTTTACCGTGGTTTATCGTGGGTGATCGTGGACGCCTTACGTGATTGGGACGTGGCGTAAGATCCCGGCGTTAACATCAAGCGCCAAAGGAGGGTTTTGAGTTCTAGTGTCATTAAAATTTTCAATCACAATCGCTTAACCTACTTCTAAGATGACGAGGAGTAGGGATGGTACGCCTGTATGGCGGCGATGGATGGTCATAATTGCTCATCGCTTTCCTCGTGTTTCGGTGAAGGATCGCCTAGGTCCTTCTAAAAGTGCTCACGAGAAACACGGCCTCTAAGCATAATTCAGAGATCTCCGTCTCAAGATTCATGGCGGGGCTGCACGAAGATTGGTTTTCGGTGCAAGGATAGAGAGCGAGATCATGGTCGAGGGCAAGTGGAAGGCTCACCACCCGTGACTTATCGTAGAAGTGGTCAGAAGATAGAGCCGCTAAGTTGGCGAAAGAAGACGCGACGGAAGCGGATAAAGCCATGGAGGTCCTATTAAAGAAAGAGAAGATATAAATTAAACAGATGCTTCGGTGGCGGAATTACGGACGAAAGATTTAGCCATGATCGATCCGAAGTCGGGGTGCCAAGCGAGGTGCCACTACGAGAGGGTAAGGAGCCAAAGCATTCCGCCAAGTGTTTCTAAGGATCGCTATCACGGTAGAGGAGATCGAGGAGCAAAACTCCCGTGGTCTCAAGAAGGCAATAATGGTCAATTACTCTCTCAAAGATCGAGATGACTATAGACAAAGAAGCATATCGAGCGAGATTATGCCCAAGTCGAGTAAGGGACTATCAACGTGATCATTCTCACCATAAAGACAGATTTGCAGACACCGGAGTAGATCAAGAAGTCCCACCAGTATGTAGGGATCGGCAGAGGAGGTCGATCCTCTCAAAGACGGAATGTTGTTCGTGAGAAAGAGGTCTCCCCTGCACCAAGGCGCTGATTTTCTAGTGAAGGAGTCAAGGAGCTCGAAAGCAATCGTCAAGTTCAAGAGTGAAGGACGCCCGGAAAGAAGGCATCCCTTTTTCTCGGATATTCTCAAAGAGAAGGCGATATCACCAAGAAACCGCCTCACATGGAAAGTTACGATGGTACCGGGATCCTTATGACCATAGCCAGCGTCGAATTCGGCCTAATGGACTATTACGACTTCACCGATGTCGCCAAGTGCCACACCTTTGTTACGACGCCGAGAAAGGATGCGAGATGTTGGTTGGAAACTTTGCCTTCGGATTCATATCCTCTCGATCGAACTTTGTGGTAAATTCCATGCCTGCTTTAGAGTAACCGAAGAAGAGGAAAGCTTTGACGGTTCTTCCGCACAGATCCGGCGGCTTACTAATGAATCTTTGGGCCAATATGTAAAGAGGTTCGTAGAAGCGCCGGCCAAGTGTCCGATCTTAATGATCTCCAGTCAGGGTTTGTTCCGAATGGATTAGATCCGTGAAGTCCGATAAGTTGGTGAAGAAGTTGATGTTTCACCATCCAAGAGTTTGGCCAAGCCTTTGACAAGCGTAAGGCTATATCGTTGTGGAAGAAGCTATAAATAGCTGAAGCATCCTCCTTCTGGACCAGTGAAAGAGTCAAGTAGCCTCAAGGCGTCAAGTTGATCGTAGGAGAACGGGGGGTAAATGATCTGGACAGAGGCGCTCGAAAAATACAATAATTCTGGCGGCAAGAAGCGGCCATCCCTCCGCTCCTACCAAGGTGAATAAGGTCTACACCAAATTAAACACTAATAGATCGATAATTCTGGATCAAATCAGAAATCAACCTTTCTTCGAGCCACCCCGTGATAACTACCGAACCGGGAAGGGTAACTCTCGTAAGTATTGTATATCATCAAGTCACCGCCACGACACTAACGAAAGTGTTGCAATTTGAAAGACTTTGTGGAGAGGAAGATTAAGGATGACTTGTTGGTGCGCAGAAGATGTGGCCGTGAATGATCGTTAGAATATTAACCGCATCGCTCGTGACGGCTTCAAATGGCTCCAGCTGTCACCGCCAAGGCATGTCATCGATGTGATAACCGGTGGATCTGCAGGGAAGTTGATAGGGAGGAAGAGAAGGGCTTACCCGGATTCGGCCATGACCGCGACAGATGCTCCCCTCAAGGTCGATAGACCATTCCCCGGACCGTCATATATCATTTATCGACGCCGACTATCCTTCGAGCCCATCGAGCCACACGAGGGGGCCTTGGTGATCACAAATGATGAAGCAAGGGCACGGTGGACATGAAGCGCATGATGATAGATAATGGATCTTCATGGATATTCTCAGACGCCCATGCCAATCGTAGGATGCACCTTGATGGGCGTAAAATGGAGGCTCGGGCAGAAGCTCCTTTATACGACTTCAAAGAACGATCCCATTAAAGTTGTAGCACTATCAACTCCCTTGCTATCTTCTAAGACAAAGACCCCAAAGAGTCGAAATAGTATGTAAATTCTATGTTGTGCACGCTGATTCACCACAACGCTTATACTTTGGGAAGACTCTACCTTAATCGCTTCTCCAAGTCGTGACCTCCATCCCTCATTTCAAAGTCAAGTTCCCCACTACCATGGAGTAGGAGAGGTGGCGGGGACTTGGATCTAGCCCGACGATGCTACCGAATCGTCATTATTTCCTCCGGAGTGGGGGTCAAGAAACAAAAGCAAGGCGATGACAATTGAGATTGAGCCCTTTACCGAAAAGTAGTTCCGACCGATGGTGATTCTCGCCGGGGACTTGGCGGGAGGTCGAGTTGATCCTTGAAAGCCGACAAGATCAGTGAAGATCGGTTCGGGTCTACTGTAACCTTTTCTGACAAACCTTATAGAACTCTTACGCCAAGCTTGCTGCGGATATTTTTGCATGGGAACCGAGGGACATGCCTCGAGTTAGTCGGAAGATAAATTGAGCACAAACTGAATGTAGATCCTCGAAGAAGCCGGGTTCGGCCTAGTAAAAGGCGGATTTTTGCGCCGAACGACGTAAAATCATTGATGAGGAAATAAAGAAAGTCATTGGTCACGACTTCATCTATGAAATTGATTATCCCGAGTGGATGGCGAATGTGGTGTTGGTGCAAAAGCAGAATGGAAAATGGCGGGTTTACATCGACTACACCGACCTCAATAAAGCTTGTCCGAAGGACTTTTAACCTCTGCCCCATATTGATCAGCTCATCAATGCCACTTCAAGGTATGCATTACTAAGCTTTATGGATGCTTTTTCAGGTTATCACCAAATATCCATGCGTAAAGAGGACATCCCAAAGACCGCGTTTATTACACACCGTTCGGTGTACGCCTACAAGAAGATGACTTTTGGCCTTATAAATGCTGGAGCCACTTACCAAAGAATGATGAACTTCATCTTCGATAGGCAGCTAGGAAGGAACATGGAGGTATACGTCGATGACATGATCGTGAAAAACATGCAGTTCGTAGTCATTTGACGATCTGTAGGAGTGCTTTCGCACCATCCGCCATCGCTAATCGAGACTCAATCCCGCCAAGTGCACTTTTGGCCTCGGTGCAGGGAAGTTTTTGGGTTACCTGGTCAGTCAAAGGGGGATCGAGGCCAATCCGGAGAAGATCCAGGCCATTCTTGATATGAAGACTCCTCAGTCGTTCAAAGACGTCCAACGTCTGACTGGCAGGATTGCAGCTTTGAGGAGGTTCGTCGCCAGATCTGCAGAGAGGTGCCTTCCTTTCTTTGATACATTGAAAGGGCCAAAGAATGCGAAGACATTCCAGTGGACTTCAGAGTGTGAAGACGCCTTCCAAGGCATAAAGGCATATCTTTCTTCGGCTCCTTTATTGGTGAAGCCCATTCCAACAGAGACCTTATACCTGTATCTTGCAGCAAGTTCGTTAGCGGTTGGAGCAAATCTTTGGTTCGGAGGTCAGCGGAAAGCAAAGATCCCAGTCTATTATGTCACCACGCCCGCGAGATCTGTCAAACCGTATCCGAATATTGAGAAATTTGTCTTTGCTTTAATAATTGCTAGTAGAAAGCTTTGCAATATTTTCAAGCCTTCACGCCTCGATCGCCTATACACGGATCACCATTGAAGAAGGTGATGGGCAAGCCGAAAGTTTCGGAAGACTAATGGGTATGGACTATGGAATTGTCCCGCTTTTTCATCGAATACCATCCCCAACCGCTATCAAAGGTCAAGCTTTCGCCGATTTCATGGTAGAATGTTCGCTCACCGCGCAGATGCCGAAGTTTTCGGAAGTCGAATCGACCGATCGAAAGCGATTGCGCTTCTTCAACAAGATCGTAATGTTTGGACTCTATATGCAGATGGTTCCTCTACCCTAACTGTTAGTGGGTGAATTATCTTGACAAGTCCGGACGGGTTCAAAGTTCAACAGCCATCGATTCGGATTTAAAGCGACAAACAACGGCCGGTATGTAAGCGAGTCTTAGCGGTGTTCGATTGGCAAAGAGTCTAGAGGTCCGTGTTTTATCATCTACAAAGACTCTCGGTTGGTTGTCAAAATGCCTATCGGGAGATTATGAAGCTTCGTGGAAATCGGATGATCAAGTATCCAAGCGAGTTAAAGGACCGACTTCAGATTTCGCTTCGTATTTAATTTCGTAGGCATAGAGCGTAATGACAATTCCATCGCCGATGCATTGTCGGTTAAGCTACTACTTGATGCGATGTTTTAATGGATCTGCATTACTTGGAAGTTCTACAACAAACCGAGTGTTCAACATGAAGCGTTGATGTGTATCGAAGCGATCTAACCACTGGACTTTGGATGACCCCTACATCGAGTATTTAGCAGATGGCGTCCTTCCTTCGGATCGGATGTTAAAGAAAAAGATCAAATACAAGAGCGCCCAACTTTGTTCTTATTGATGGGGACCTTTATCGATTAGCCTTTTCTTCACCATTATTAAAGTGTCTCGTCCCATCCGAGGCGGAATATGCTTCTTCGGGAAGTTCACGAGGAATTTATGGTGACTATACGGTCGCTAAATCTTTGGCTTACAAAGTACTTCGGCAAGGATACTATTGGCCTATAATTTTCAAAGAAGCTACAGAGTATGTCAAGAAATATGAAAAGTGCCAACTCAATAAATTCGATCCCACATATCACCACCGGAAGAGCTATACTCGATTTTATCTCCTATACCCTTCGCTGTCTGGGGGGTAGATATATTGGGTCCGTTGCCTAAAGCTAAAGGTCAGGTTAGCTTTGTCATAGTTGCTATTGATTACATGACTAAGTGGGTAGAGGCAAAACCACTTCGGTTAATTACGGAGCAAGAATGTTTGAAGTTCATAAAAGAGTCCGTAGTGTTTCGCTTTGGGATCCCTAGAGTATTAATATCGGACAACGGACGCCATTAAATGGAATAAAAATTTGAAGCATTTTAAAGGAGTTGGGGATCAAAGATAAGAAGACTTCAGTGGCTCATCCACAAATAAATGGCCAAGTTGAGGTGACCAACGAGACGTCACCGAATCAGGATCAAGCATGCAGATCGATGAAGCTAAAGGAAGATGGCCGGAGGAGTCAAATGCGTGTTGTGGGCTTACTGGACTACACCGAGGACTACCATCGGGATTCACCTTTTCGACCGCCTTATGGTAATCGATGCCTTAGTCCCCGTCGAAATCGGATCTCCAAGTCTTCGTCGGTCAATACAAAGAAATATACAATGACGAAGGATCAAGGCCAATTTGGATCTCGCTAGAAGAAGTCGAGAGGTGGCTCTACTTTAAACCGGGTCCGCTTATCAACGAAGAGTAGCTAAGCATTATAACAAAGGAGTCAAGCTTCGCAGATTCAAGTAGAGACTTCGCCTCGTGAGAAGCCAAGCTTCTACACCTCAAAACACGGAAAGTTAATGCCAAACCGGAAGCGGCCGTATGAAGTGATCAAGTATCAAAACCGCAATTATCGCTTAAGGGCATTAGATGGTTCCAAATCAAAAACACTTGGCATCAAGGCGGACTTCTAAATACTTTCAATAAAGATCAAGTTAATTCATCGAAGTTCAGATATTATTGTTCATTATCAATAAAAAGTCACTTTTTTTCACTATCGATCCCGGTCCTATTTGTCATATGGTCACTACTGGTGTAAGGAGGTATGGTAGGACTCATTGGCCATTCGATGGCGCCTTTCCCATTTGTTGTTCTACCCCGAGTGGTAGACAAAGGATCCTATATTGATTTTACCAGGGTGGTAAATCAATGGTCACTATTGGTCCTGGTCCTATTTGTCCTATGGTCACTATGGTGTAAGGAGGTATGGTAGGACTCGCTGGCCATTCGATGGCGAAATTTGATTTGTTGTTTCTACCCCGAGTGGTAGACAAAGGATCCTATATTGATCTTACCGGTGTGGTAAGTCAATGGTCATAATCCTATATCCTTATATCTTGATCCTTATATCTTGGTCCTTATATAATTGTTTCACCTCGAGGGTAAACAAATGACCGATCTCACACTTCTGAAATGATGAGTATGTATTATTTTATTTTATTTAAGTGTTGAGTTCAAATTCTTCAGCTCAGCTTAAATTAAATTCTGTCCATGAAATTCAATTCACTTCGTCTCATACATTAACTATTATATGTCTTAACTGGTTCACTGTTTAGGTTCATTTTACTGATATTGAATTATTGACAAGAAACTAATCGAAAACATAGTTCACAATTAAGGAAATTGCAGATTCATCAGGAAAACTAAAACATTCATTCGATCTATTCATTCATGAACAAAAATACACCAATATAGAAACATTGACAACCTCCATATATAAAATTTCAAAATAATCCCAAAAACGTAAAAAGTTTAAACAGATAAATTTTTACATAAGTTAGAATGAAAGCAGGAAGAACACCTAGGCACCACCTTCGTCTTCGGAGTTGAGCAAAGTCGATCCAACAGCAAAGAGACGCTTTTTTTTTTTCCTCTCTCGGCGGTCTTCGTAGCCTTCCGAGTAGACTTTCATGATCTCGACATTAAGCTCAAATCAATCCCTATATTCTCGCTCAGATTCGCTTTCGAGCTCTTCTTGGCGAAAAGAGGACCCTTCCTCGAGCTCCTTTATTTTAAGACGAAGCTTGTGGCGTTTGTTCTTATGTTTCCGTCCTTCATCCTGGGCCTTTGATTGAGTCTCGCCAAGTTGAATAGCCAGGCTTGCTTGGTCAAGAAAAAAGCTCCTCATTCTTGGCCCTCGTGAGCGTGTTTTCTTCACCAATTTTGTTGCTCAGATCGGCGAAAGTTTGTTGGTCGGCTTTGAGGCGCCAACCCATCTCTTGTGGCCCTTAGTTCATCATCGACGCCTTCAAGTCCATCTTAGCTCGATCCAAGTCTCGTTGGAGGCCATCGATGACATGAAGAAGCGTCTTTCTCGATCGGCCCTTTCTCGAGCCAAGGTCGATCTTAGCATGTTGATCTCTGTCTCTCATGAAATCTTCCTGGCTTCCCCATTTATGTGTCTTGGACGCAAACGTCCAAAAGACAAGATTGGCCCGTATATGTCCAAACAAAGGCTCAAGCCAGCACCTGAGATATCCAATTAAGAACAGAAAAGACATAAAATAAAGAAATGATTATTTACCTTAGCCAGATAAATTCATCCTTCATCGAGCAAATTCCCGTCCACAGTGATCACCGAACCGATGATCGTCGGCCGTTCCTTACGAAAGGCCCCGAATAGGTCGAACGGAAAGTTAGCATTGAATCTAGGCCACGTAGTCGGAGATCCCGGCTTTCGGCAGATGATAACCCCGACCAAGGACCGGGTCGTTCAAGCGGGTCTTGACCTTTCTGGGGAAGGAGCTGGTTGCTCGGGAGGAGTAGGTTCAGGTTCAACGTACACGGTCTCGGGAGAGGGAGATTTGTTTGGACTGGGTTCTTGGAGAGGAGTGACCGATGCAGAGCTTGGGTGGTCACGGTGTGCGCGCTCTCTTCCCGGACAGAGTTTGACAATTTTCATCCCCGATCACCTTCTTCTTCGCAATCTGTATTTCTATAAAGCAGACGGAAGGGGGATGATCAAGATCGGGGCACCCTAAGCTCTTCTTGCCACAAAGGCGTTATCTTACTTTTCAATTTTTGGTTTGGAGGATGCTTCTTCTTCGGAGACGATCGAGTAGGCCTCCTCGCCGAGGGATGGATCGCGGTTGTCTCGACTTCAAAGGTGACTTCGGAAGGGCTTGGAAAGGGTGTTGTTTCGGTTTTTCGATTGCCTCCTCTTCCGGCGGGATCTGGAGGGTCTCTTCCGGAACAGGAACCTCATCGACTTCGGGTTCGTCTGCTTCGAACTCGTCTGCATGTATGTTTTCTTGATTGGTTCGACCGGGAGCAACTTCACGCTCGAAGTTTCAACAAATTCCGGAAGGCTTCCCACACAAAAATCTTCGAACTCTTTTTATCTCTAAAGAGCTCGGTTTGATCAAAGATAATTTGCATAACCAAAACAACTCGTGTTAGAATCCACATTATAAAAGCATTTTCAAAAAATTCAGATACATATAAAATAGACCGATACTTACATTTATGGTCATATAACCATGCTTGCTTTCGAGAGTCCCGTATTTCCACTCCTCCTCGGGGAAATTGTCAAAAGTTCCATCATTTCTATTTCTCTTTCTTCGTAAATATCTCCAAAGTCGTGAGAGATCTTCTCGTCGGTGGCCCAATCGGTAGGGAAGAGATTTCGGGGCCTTTGACGTAGAACCACTTTTCATGCCACTGCCGCTCAAGGCGTGTTCACCAAATGAACGCCTCTCGAACTTCTCTCCCGACTTCTGAGAATGCTTTAAATGGCCTTGAACCCTTCTCCCTAGATTGTATTATTTTGTATATTGTGAAGAAGGAGTCCGTGGAGGGCTCCACGCCAATTCATGACGTAGGCCACGAAGGCCAAGATGTGAATGTATGAGTTCTAAGATTAGTTAAGCGAACCCCACCCCGTAAACCCCAAAGAAGGTTACTATGAAGATATGCAAAAGGAAACGAACCCCTTCTCCAACAGAGTCACAGAACTACCATCATCCAACCTTCCGGCCGCTGGTACATCTTTTTTCACCGGATCTAGAACCCCTAATGCACGGGTATCCGGGATGTGGTATCGAGACCGAATCTTCTTTAGTTCACCTTCTCGTGACGATCGAGGGAGTATTGGCACGCGAGAATCGCCAAATATTCCCGTAGTATTCGTAGGGGGGGTTTTGGGATTTTTGGGGAGGGTTCTTATCGATTTCGACCTTTTGGGGTTCGAGGTCGAGGCTCCTTCACGAGCAAAGAGTGGTAGGATTTGGTGGAACTAATTTGTGAGGGGGTTACCAATATAGAGAGCCTCAGGTAGAATCTCGAAGCCATTGTTGATTAGTTGCAGAAGAAAGGAGAAAGTTCGTAAAGTCGAGAGTTCGGAAAGGCGCCGAAATTCAAATGGGCGAGTAAAATCTGCCAAGATTGGTAAAGTTACCTTTTATATCGATTTACATACGGTGTTCAAGGCCACCATTAAATGTTAGTAATGATTTGGAATTTGAATGGGAAGGGTCCGATTCCGGGTTCATGTATCTATTTGATAGAACTTTTCTGATTTGGGCCTCCATTCTCTTCTCATTTCATTTCGTGAACAGCGATTGAGTACACTTCAATTATCTCCTACTATGGACCTTTAGTAAACTATCTTGGGCCATTCATAGTTTTCTACTAAACATTCTTTAACAAAAACTAGGGGGGCAATGTTGGGTCGTGATATTTCCTATCTATCGGGCCGTACATTGGGCCTTTATTTTTAATCCGCTTAAAGTCACCGCCCCACCACCATATTATATCCGCTTTTAATCTTTAAGGTCGAATCGGTCACCCAAAGGATCGACCCATTAGATATTTTAATATCTCATTATTTGACTTGTGATGATGAAAAAGCATGACGGTTGACCAAGGCTCCCCGCCATGCATTAATGTGGATGGGATCATAGTCACGGCCAGAGAAAAAAAGCGATGGCAAAAAGCAAGTAGATAAACCTTATACGGCCTACAGAGCCCATCGAATCGTAGGGGGTGTCGGTAGTAGTGGGTGTGCACAAAGAATCCAAGCAAAGATAGTATAACCTAAAAAGGAAGCCATCGCCTGAGGTACGTTCTCGTACATTTTGATTTTCATATTCTCTCACATACACACAACCGAGATTTATTATATCTTTCTGACACACTAGACAAAGACATTCTTCCATTGTTAACCTTGTGAACATATACTAATTCTCACGCTGAGCTATCTCCCCGGCGGAATCTAGCCGTCGAAGCTTGTGGTGTTCTACCGTTTCTTGTCTCGGCGGATCGGGGCGTCTTACGTGATTGGGACGTGGCAGAAGATCCTGGCGTTAACATGTCTGATTCCTGCATTTAACTTCGTGTCTAGCTCCTCTTTTGATGAATCCCTTGCACCTTTTTACATGGTAATACCTATCTTCTTTTCTGCATTTGTCATGTCTATATTCTTTTTCATTCTGCAGAATTTTCTTATGAACAGAGATCTAAACTAGTTCAGATTAAAAGCTTTCAACACCTTGTGTTGCCTGATTGCCAAAGTTAGCAATTGCTTTTGAGTTATTCTATTTTATTATGAGCGTTCTTCTGGAGCTGCAGTCTTGGTGTCTGATTATTTAGTAATTTTTCTTTCTTTGTTCACAATTGCTATCCAGGACCAGGAGATCAATTAGGGAAATGTCATCTCTGTCTTACATGACAATGTTTTCAGTCTTTTGCCTGGCGTTTAGTAATCACTAGCAACTAAAAGATATTCCATGTATTGGTGGGAAGTGTTGGTGCATATATCCGTGTTCTTTTATAACACTAACCTTAACGTTTGGATTAGAGTAATAACTCATTTCAATTAAAATGGAATGAATCATTTCACTCTTCATTCCATTCTTTCAATTTAAACGTAACATAAAGTATGTTGTAATTCTCAAGGGTAAGTAAACGACAGATGGTGCCTTAAAATTGGGTTTTAACAAGGAAAAATACTAATCTATTGGTAACACAAGCCTCGTGCAAAGCAAGTCGTCTAGATTCAACCCCCACCCTCAATTATCAAAAATAAAATAAAAAACACCCAATCTGTGTTTGTTTTATTGCATATTGGTAATTATGCATTTATTTGGAATAATTGTAATTAGATAACACTTTTAGTAATAGAAGTTAAGTTAGACATATTCATTGCATTGATTGTCATTAGATCTGACAAACGGACCGGGCAAATCGCAGGCCGAACTAAAAAGACTTGATTTTTACTGGGTTAAAATTTGCAACCCAAAACCTGACCCGTGACGGGCGAGCTGGGCCGGCCCACAGGGCGAGACTAATTTGTATTATTTTTTTGGATTTGGTCCAAACGGATCGGATTGGGCCAAAAACGGACACGCCAAAAATATTGAACTAAAAAATTGCAGTCCAAAGCTTGGCCCGACCCACGGGTTTGGGCCATGTTTGCCAAGTCTAATTGTCATCTCTAACTAAGAAAGCGTCTTCTCCATTTTTATTGCAATTACAATATCCTTCCCGACTGTTCATCACTTCACCTACCTGGAGCAGTATATCTTACAAAGTTTAGTTTTTCTTCATAACAGAGCCTGAAATACATTTCCTTGATATTTCTTAGCATTGCAGCTTAAAGATATTCTTTGAGAATTGCCATTATCAAAGGCTACTTGTAAAGTTTGAACCGTAACTCTAAATAGCAATGGAGCTGCATCTTTTGGTTTAGGGCATTTCTCTTTTCTAATTTTCACCAGTTCAGTGCTGCGCCCCTAACGTTCCTCCAGGCAACAGCTTCCTCCATGGCTCTCATAACCGCCATTAGCTCACCTGCAATTGGATCATTGGCGGTTACATTTGCCTGGTTATTGTTTGTGGCTAGTACTGCACCGGCTCTAATTCTATCACATATTGCAAATCGACAAACCGGACATTGGCCATGGCACTTCACCCAAGGCACAATGCACTCCTCATGGAACATATGAGAGCATGGAGTGAGCATCACCACCTGTCTAGGCTCAAAGTCTTCTAAGCAGATGGCACAATTCTTATCGTCTTCATCTCCCTCTTTATTTTTATCAGTTGAACTGTTTCTGGCATTATCTCTATAATACAGGCTTAGTCTCTGTATTATCTTCTTTGGTGTCGGATTGTAGATTTCTTTCTTCATCTTTTCCAGGACCGTCTTTTGCTCATCTTTGGTCAATCTGGACTCATCGTCCGTAGGGATTGACACATTTTGTTGAGTGGTGAACCTTGGAGAGGACTCAGGGATCAATTGCCTGGACCTCGAGTTCATGTCTCTGGCCAGAACATTGTTGACTAGAATTCGCGTAGGTGAATGTAACGTGGCTGGAGTTCTGAAACAAATCCACATGGATATATAGAGTTCTTAATGGAACACTGGAATTTGGAGTACAAATATAATTTCCTATACCCTTCTATTGTTGAACATTCTTAATTGAATTATGCAAGAAACACAAACTATTCTACGAACATTTTACAAACAGCTCTCCACCTTTGTGTGGGCCGAAGACTACATTCAAGCAATTTGTTGATCAATATGTTAAGGTGTAGTATGTCATATCAACAGTTTGAAAAATATTTATAAAATAATTTGTGTACGTAACATTACTCCTCTTAATTATCATATGTATGGTTGGATCTTGAAGAAAATGTCCAAAAATTGTCCCTGCCTTTTTATTTTTGTAACTAGTGTTCAACACAAAATTGACGTGATTTTTAAAAACAAAAATTAATATTGTATTAGTAATACTATTTATAATTTTTATAATCGCAATATCTAAAACTAAATTAATTCAATAATATATTGTCAAATTTTGAATAATTAAGAATTAGTGTACAATTTGACAAAAGGCAAAGGAAGAGTGAGAAATTAATATTCCCTTCAACTGTTCAACATACATACTTGTTAATATCAATAATTACCTGGACGTCAACCAATGATCAGCCGCACTTGTAGCACTCTGTATACACATAAAAAGTTATTGTGATGTATACTTTAATTTGGACTAGATGATTTCAGTTTGAGGTATGGATATATGCTAAGTACTAACCGGATTTGGCAGGCCTGGAAACAAGTTGTTGGGAGCATGTATCTGTCCAGGCTGCCTCCTATACCTTGTGGAATTGTAGGTGCCACTGCTGCTGCTCATGTTCGAGTTTGCGTTCTTGCTTACTGTTGAATGAACTTAATTATACGGATGTGTTTATTGATAAGAAAACAATATCATTTAGTAGCTTTCAAGAAAGGAATCGTATTACTTTGCATATGTTCTTAATTCCTGCAAGTGCAGAATATGTACTGATGAGCTGTTCTTCCACCGGAGTTATGCTAACATTATCCTTTATTCTACCATTAAAACAAAAGCAACAATACTACTATTAAAAAATACATAGATAGATTCATTTTCAAGAATTCCAAGTTCCATATTTAGTGAATAAGCCACAGACGCCGTAAATTATATATAATAAAATAATTTTTTTATAAAATATAAAAAGTTAAAAAATTAATATAAAATAAATATAATATAAATTATCTTAAAAATTGAAAGACTAAACAAATTTCAAAATTTATTTCCATCACAGCAAACTCTCCGGCACTTTATATAGAAAATAGATAGACAACAAATATTATATTTTGAAACATACATAATACTACCTCCGTCCCATAATAAGTATTTTTTTAGCTAAAATCACACATACCAATACACAAGTTAAAATGGCAAAAATACTCTTAATATATTTTTTTTGAAGTTGAAGAGTTAATGAATGTCATTTAATTGTAGTGATGGTAAGATGCAATAAATACCATTGAATGCATAAGGGCATATATGAGAAAATATTGCAAAAATTGTATTGGAGTTCTAACACATCACTTATTTTGAGAAAAACTATTAAGCCTAAAAAAACACTTATTGTAGGACGGAGGTAGTATTAATTATATTAAATTGATGTCAAAAAATTAAAAATAATCTAATACTCCCTCCGTCCCATAGTTATAGGCTAATTTTTTTTGGCACATTAAGAAAATCAGTTAAGTGACAATTTTTAACACAATTTTTTCACATATACCCCTTAATATGGAATTAATGAATAAGTTAATTACTACTTACTTATCAAGATTTGGGCTCGTGACGCCCCAAAAATTAGGTATACATCACCCATCTTGGGTCGCCAGATACGTAGTACATAATTCAAATACAACTTCTTAATACAACCTATGCTGTATATAATACGACAAAACATAAACTGTGAGTTTGAATACAAATATTGTCTCTTAGAGATTATACAAACTCAAAAGGAGTCCTCATTATAATTATTATCGCCTTATTTCACGAATAGTGAGGACTACTAATGCACCATCTAGGACCATCACTCCATTCCCCGATTAGTTTAATTTACGTTCTCATTTCTTTGAGAGAATCTGAAACAACCCGGGTCAAATCCAAAGTCCTAAATAAATCTCGTCAAATCCCAAGTCCGAATCGAATCAAATCCATCAAAATAAGGACTCGAACTCATCGCCCAATAGTATCTTATTGGGTCATCTTAGCCCACCACAGCTCTCCCAAAAGGTCGTGACTTGAAGAAGTACTTTATTGGTAGTAACTTATTTTCTTATATATGCGACAAATTTTTCCCCTATCTTTCGATGTGACCGAATTATTACAAACTCCCCACTTAAATTTCTGACGTCCCCGTCGAATCGATCACACACACTACCAAAGATCTTTGCCTCTCTAATTTATTGTGGGATAATACCTACCGGCTTCCGTGTCCCCACCTCCGAACCTTCATCTCCATTTGGGGATAATACCACCACCTTCGTGTCCCCTCCCAAGAATCCGATCGGATGACCCGACCTATAAAACAACCCGGGTCAAACCGAATCCGAATAAATCTCGGTCAAATCCCAAGTCCAAGATCGAATTAAATCCATCAAAATAAGGCTTATTCACTAGCCCAATAAGTATCTTCTTGGGTCATCTTAGCCCACCACAGCTCCCAAAGCGTCGTGATTAGAAGGTACTATTGGATAATACCTAAGAATCCGACGGATGACCCGGCCCGAGCTTTTAGAGCTCATTCGATACCATATCAAACAACCCGGTCAAATCCCGAGTCCTAATAAATCTCGTGTCAAATCCCAAGTCCGAATCGAATCAAATCCATCAAAATAAGGACTCAACTCTCGTGAATAGTATCTTCTTCGGGTCATCTTAGCCCACCACAAGAGGCTCCCAAAAGGTCGTGACTTGAAGAATACTATTGGTAGTAACTTATTTTCTTATATCGCAGATAAATTTTTCCCTATCTTTCGATGTGGAATTTGGGGTGTTACAAGAACAGTGAAAGAAAGGGTGAGCTCAACTAGCCCAGTAAGAAATATTATGACTAAGATAATGGAGAATAAATTATCATTAGTTTTCAACAATGTTAAATTGATAAAATATAATGACATCAAGTTTAATCTGCAAGTGAACAAGCAATCCATTAAAAGAGTCAAGTAGAAAATAAAATCTACTATCTTTTATGATTTTTAAAGATTTTTCATCATTTATTATCGCCGAGACTCAAATTTTAATAAATAATCCACATCATGAAATCATCTCTACCACTACAAAGCAAGGATATTCTTTAGTATCACGACCACGAATTATCCATGCTCTCTACGCCAAAGATAATCGATATTTTCATCAACTAGTCTGATCATGCCATAAAATAATTCATCTTTACACCGCACTCAAGAGAATTCATAGCCATAATCATACCAAAAGCATCCATTAATGCACTTTCTGCTACAGACGATGAGGACTTTTTATACATCATTTGTAACATTACGGTCATGATTATACTTAAATAATCCTCGGTCATAATTATACCAAGTCCATCTACGCACTACAGTGCCACGTATGACTTTCAACATAATATAAACATGAGGATGATGACAATGATATAAGAATTCAATAAAACAAGTTCAAGAATTAATTTATCTAGAACTAATAACGTCCAAATTATCAACATGATAATCTTTTTTGTAGAGTAAAATTCAAGAATGCTCGGAAGAATATTTTCATGAAAAGATCTTTGGATGAAACGCAAATATCGAGGATATTCCACTAATTTCATGGAGTATATAAGTCAAAACTTTAACCAACCAATATAATAACGAATGGAATAACAAAAGAAATCACCATGCATGCATCTTCACATGACGGAGTTATTCCAATGTAATAATAAGTAATGGAACCGTGTCGAAAGTAAATTCGCACCGCGGATGTTTCAACAAAATAATACTGAGGCGGAACCAATTCCGAAGCGTAATCGCATGAGCATGTGGATGTCCCAATGAATAATAATAATAAAGACGGAACCCGTCCGTAAAAACGCATAAACAGGATGTTCCAAATGAATAATAATAAAGATGGAACCGTGTTTAAGCGTAAAACGCATGCAGAGCAGGATGTTCTAACGAATAATAATAAAGACGGAATAATAGAAGAAATGTCACAAAGTATAGGGTAGTCCGCGTATATTGGTTATTCTAGCAGAATAATAAAGAATTGGAATAACAGAAGTTCTCTTCGTGAATACAAAAGAATAATATCCCTTACCGTAAAATAATACTTGATATAAGAGTAGTGAAGTAGCGAGAAAACTTTTCTTCTATCTCTCTATAGTCTCTCTTTATAGTTTCTCTCTGAGTTCAAAGTGAATTAAAAGAAAATAATGAAGGAATGAACTTCTATTTATAGGAAAATGGAATGCATAATTCAATCCATGAACGGTCCAGTTGATTTACTTTTAATCTGACGGTCCATATTTAAAGAAAAATCTTTTAAATAAAATAAAATATATTCTATTTATATAAAAAGATTTTTACTATGCATAATAAAATATAATATATTCTATTTATAGAATAACTTTAATAAAGTATTTTGTTTTATATAAAAAAATTTACTATACATATACTATCATAATAGAATATAATATAATATATTTATAGAATAACTTTAATAAAGTATTATTCATTTTTTATATAAAAAGATGTTTCTATTTTATTATGTGAATAAAACAAAACTTCTAAATCAACAATAATTGAATCAAATAATGTGAGATCTTATCGCGAAGAACTATTGTAGCAATAATTGAACAAAAGCGGTGACTTCTCACATAAATATCAATAATCAATACTGAGTGTCTTCTTACGCACGACAATAGACGTATTCTTTATCTTTTACTACCAGAGTAGTTCAACGATGTCAATGGTAAAACTTCCGCCAAGAATTATTTTTAATAAAATATTTTTGTCGCTTCTCAATCAAAATGATAATTCCGTTAATAGGTCCACTAATGATTGTCTTGAGTAAATCTACGAATATTTTCTTTGTTTAAAACGAATATTCCCAGGCGATCGAATATAATATGACAACTTGCATACTTTGCAAAATTTATAAATATTACCCACAACTATAACATTATCTCAAATTCACACCATAATATAAAAAATTATTTCGAGAAAATTAATTCTTTATTCATAAAATTTGGGGTTTCACAGGAACTCTCAACTTCATTGATTGACGTGTACTGATTATTAAAATTCATAAACTTTAACCAAAGAGAATACAACAACATTAAATGTAGTGATAAAAATAATGACATTGAATGTTATTTTTCAAAAAAAGAGTAATGGTTGAATATTTATTATAAGTGCATAAAAGTAAAACAATGAACCAACTAAATTTTATATAACTATGGGACGGAGAGAGAATGTATTTTTGGAACGACTGGAATATGGTTTAGGACTTTGAATTTTACGTGTTTTCAAAAATAATACTCCCTCCGTCCCAAATTAATTGTTCAGTTTTGATTTTTTAAAGTCAAATTGACTATTTTTAAAACTAATCTTTTTACTATTTTTGCTAAAATATAGGTGAAGAGATTATAATCAAAAGAAAGTATATACTCCCTCCGTTCCTAAATAAGTGTCGTTTAAGGTTTTTGCACATGAACTAAGAAAGTCATTTAATACTATCATTTAATAATTAAAATCTGTGTGAAATTCCATCACTACCCCTTTATGAAAAGTTAAAAACTATTAATACTAAGGGTAAGAATTTTTTGGGACAATGAGAGAAGGTAAGGGTGATATAGGAAAGTAAATAATTTATTCTTCTAGAAAGTTGTAAACGATAGATAAATTAAAACAAATTTTTTCTTTTAAAACGTCACTTATTTAGAAATGAAGGGAGTACAATTTATTACTCATTCCAATTTTTATAATTTAAAAAATATATTTATATATACTTAATTATTAATTCTAAAAAGAGTGCATTTGACTTAAACTAGCAAGTAGCTTTGGCTCGTCGGACTCGCATCATCGGAATCATCGTCAATATAGTTATGGTCTTACCCTAATCAAATAGTAGAAAGATAATTATTCACTGTCACTCCCTGCTGCCTATTTCTTCGAACAAACAGAAGTTGAATATATATATATATATAAAGTGAGTGGATGATGGAGTTAAATACCTTCGAATTATGGGGAATATACATCATATATAGATAGAGACAGAGAGATGGATCCGGAGCAGACGTTTATTGGGGTACAAGAGCGGTTCTCACAGATGTTGAAACCAAGAATACGAGCTTTTCTCGAGTATATTTATCTCTTTATTGCCATCACTTTGTTATGTATACTAGTTGTTATGCACGCCAATTACGTTCAACAGGTACTAATTTCATATCCTCAAAACCTAAACCTCCTTTATTTTTTGGTTTAAATCACTTTTTCCCCCTTATGTTACCCTATCTGTATATATGTACATTTTCACTAGGAAATGGACTGTTAAGCAGGGTATGCAGTGTGGTTTTTGGGATAAGTACTGGGCACATTACGTTCTTCACATTTATAGTTTAGGCATAGTTGTTATTATTATTTTATTGGAAACTCGTAAATAAATTGTAGTTGCATTTTATTTGAAGCCTGGTTGTTCAAGTGAGCTCACTGGAGTTGAAACAATGGAAGCCCAACTTATCCAGATCAAGGTTTGTGAATCTTCATGGTAAAACTTTTGTTTGTACAGCTTTCTATGATTGTTTCCATACTTTTATTTCACACCCAAATGAATGTTGCAGCCAAACGTGCATCTCTTTTTGACCACCGATATGAATACTTTATCATTTACTATGAGTGTATTTTGTGATTGAGATTGTTCTTTGTTAATCTGTGGACTTGACAAGCTCAAATCTTCATAGTTGCTGAGCAGAAAATCAAAATTTTGTAATTAATGTTTGCAAAGTATGATAGCTATATTGGTTCAAAGGGCTTTATAAAATCCTTGGGGGTTAATTGATGTTTTGGTCACTGTACTATGAGTCGATTTTCATTGCGGTTACCGATTTATTTTGTTATAAACGCATTACTATACTCGAAAAAAATTACAAAATGGTCATTACTTAACATTCCGTCCAAAAAAATGAACGGAAGTGTTGAGTAGACTAACGGTTAACAATTGTTAATTACGTGGCAGATGGGATCCTCTCCTATGTGGACCAGGAGGGAAATTTCTCTCTAATTACACTGGATCCATCAATTAACCTCCTTACACAGAACATTTAACTCTTCCAAATTTGATTGTACTGGGTGGCTTTTCCCAATACAATCAAAACCAACAAAGTACAATCATTGAAGAGGAACAAACACAAACATATAAAATTTGAAACTTTAGTCGAATAATGAACAAAAGAATTACTATAAGGTATCGGGTGAACCAATAATTGTGACACTCCATTCGAACAGGTTGCTTTCATCAACCAAACCTGCTGAAAATCCATCTACATGGTTCTTACAAAGATCCGAAAGAGAACAGAATTTGATCAACAATAGAACCTAAAAGTTAAAAAATAAAACCCTAAATTTGAACCGATCGTGGATTAAATTTGGTGCGTAGGAAGATTATAGATGATGAACTACCTTTGAGCTGTTTCTGAAGGAGGAGACTGGCTTGTGATGGGGAAGCCATTGATGACAGAGCAAAGTTGTTTTAGTCCGTCATAACAATTCCTCTTCCATATTTTCTCTAAGCCAAGCAGAATCGCACCAAAGGAGCAGCAGAATCCTGCCATAATTTGTTTCCCCAATTTGTGAATTCGTGTTGCTGCGTTTGGGTATATACAGGGTAAGTGTCATGTGCTCTGCACATGATGATACATATGGCAAAACTAACCCACATATCAGCAATTACGTGATATGCACGGTAATGAATTCCAATTTGGACGGAATGTTAAGTAATGACCATTTTTGTAATTTTTTTCTAGTATAGTAATGCGTTTGTAACAAAAAAAGATTCGGTAACCACAATAAAATTCGACCCCTAGTACAGTGACCAAAATATCAATTAACCCAATACTTGGGTATTCAAAGGGCTCAAACCCCTTCATATACCTGTGTTGGATTGTGTTCACAGACTGAATCTGATTGTTGGTATTGTTATTTATGGCACTTTCATCTGATATTGTTGCAGATTATCAGTGCTGGCTTGTGGTCACAAACTGAATATGAAAATAATGTGATGAATACTCCTGTCATGGAAACTGCAGCTGTAAATGTGAAAGTGGCAGACGTGAATGAAGACGGACTGAATTTTTTGGATGCAAAGTTTTGGTTCAACTGGATTAGCTATGCCCCTAGGAGGGGCAAATCAGCATTAAGGTTTTGGAAATCTGATATGGATTTCGAATCTCAACCAGATATATATTAGCAGTGAACGTTTTAAGCCAGCAGTTGATGATGCAGTTCTTAAAATCAATAAAGACGAATCTCGTAGTAGATTCCCTGAATCAGTCAAGGAATCATTTAGAGCAGCAATAATTCACCTAAGCAGAAAGTGGTATGGGCGTCTATCTTTTTTATGGAGACATGCAAAGAGAATTATTGGAAGTTTGTGGGTGAGTATATCAGGAAAAGTCCTTCAGAACTCTAAATCACGATGTCACAAGAATCATATCATGTGCAATACAAGGCCAACAGATACTCGAGATGAATCTTATGGTACTTTATAGCATTGATTTGCTGTTCTTCTAGGGTCCATTTTCTGAATCAGTTGGTCTTTTGAAGGAGTAATATGCACATGATATGGGTCTTGCATCCTTTTCACTTTTCTATATAGTACATTAGAAATTAATGAAATTAGGAGTCTGAAGTTGAACAAGTTATAGTGGATGCATGTGGTAAATTCCTGGTGGCATTTCTTCTAAGCAGCCAATGTATGGCTATTTTACCCATGGAACCTTTCAAAACCCCATTGCAAGCATATACTTTAAAAGTTTTTAGCTTTTCGGTAGTGGAACTACTGTAATTATTTGTTAGAGGATCAATGATGATTATCATCTCTCTCTCTCTCTCTCCCCCTTTTATTTCTTCTTCTTCTTCAATTTTTCCTTAGAAATTCTTGAAGAAGCTATGGATCAACCTGATCTGTTGACTTGATTTTCTGAGTCAAATTTAAGTTCTTTTTGCTTATAGTGGATTTCAAATTCCAGGATATTTCTGGTATACATTTAAACCTTGATATTCCAAAGTGGTTACGGATACTTCACCTGGACCGGCTGAACTCATTTGCAGGTAAAATTCTATGCTTACAAGTGCTATTGCTTAGTAGTAATATATAGAAAGTGCACTGTTTCATTGTAATTTGGAATCTTTGAATATTTTCTATGTGGGATATTGTCATATTGGGCCTTCTCGAGGTATAAGTTATCAAAATTTCAGGTGGAATTATGAAAGCCCCTCCATCAGTTGTATATTGCTTCAAACTGCTGAACTTCATCATTCTTGTCAGAAAATATAGAGGCTTAACTTTATGTCATGCCCAAATTGTAGTCTTCACCTCTATGAAGCCTTGCTTAATTAGAAAATCTGTTTTATACACTTCATTGGACATGTCTCAAGACATGCGAGTTACACGTACATGTAATTGAGATGCTTGGATATTGGGTTTTACTTTATTCTTTCATGTGAAGAAAGTTATTATCATATCAAGAAATTAAACTAAAGCTTCATGTAAATTAATGAAGAAGTTTGACTATATCTGGGAAGAAAAGGAGATACAGGAAGTCCTGGCAAAGAAATGGGCATGAGAGGAGAAGAGAATTGTGAGTAGATGTAGATATATGATTGTATTTATGTAAACTTGCACAGGCATTCACATATCTCGTCTGTGCTGTGCTTTTCATGGGTCACTGATTGTGGAGTGAGTACAATAGTGAATGACTGTGGAAGTGTCACATTTGAGAATGCACAAGATCCAGTGCATTGTAATAAGTCTATGAAATGTTAAAATATGCATACATAGTTATGAATGTGTGTTTGTAATTATATGCCCATGTATAATCATAATATTATTTGTGTAAGATATACATCGTCATTCACATGCTTGGATATGTCTTGATAATGTTGAATCTTGAGAATCTTGGTAAGTATTAGAAGAATTATCAAATTCAAGTTGAGATACATTATGTGCTAGTGGTTACTGTACACCTGTTGGTATATCGTAATAATTGGTTCATGTTATTTTCGAACAGACGACTGGTTGACATTTTGTAAACTGAACACACAACATGAACAAGTCCAATCTGCACTGATCGAGACTCGAGATTTAGATTGCGCTCATGGATTTATTGCATATTCAGTCAGAAATTACAAATTCTCAAACTTAAGAGTGCAAATGTGGTCTATTTCTTGCAAAGCCTTTCGGGAACTTTGCAAAAACTTCTGATTGACTTATTTAGCAAAAAAATAAAATAAAATTCTTACTCGTCTCGAACTTTTTTATTTTTAAATCTTCATTAATTTCTTAGGTTCTATATTTTACCGACCAAATATCTTTTAATAAGTAAGTATTCAGGTTCGCGATCTGGGGATTTGGCGGTTTGGCGAATGTCCAAAAATGAGACTTCAAGTTTGGTTGGACACATTTAAATACCAAATAAACTTGTTTATATACATATCACAATATGGGCATATATATATATGCACACACATCCATTAAAGTTTCAATACCAATAAATAATAATTGCATTTGATATTTCAGTGCATTGGCTTGAAAAGAGAAGCAAAGCATTCGAACCAACTTATTTGTACACTATGGAAAAGGTGAGGTTAATCTTGTTTGTTCATGGCAGCAGTGACTTTCTCCAAAATTGGCTTATCATTTCTTCTTATTTCTAACTTTTTGAAAAAGCACGTGTTATGTAGGGTTATTTCTTACTGCCTGAAGGAGCCAAGTTACGGCATAACATTCGTACTACAAATATTAGCATTTCAGCTCGGCATTCGTGCTTTGGTAACAGGTCAAGTTCATTCAGTTCTTGAAAGATCCCGAGTAAAAAAACATTAGTTCTAATAATATTTGAATCAAGACAATATTGCCTGTTAAAATTTGTTAATTTTTTTTTTATAACAACTAAGACAAGAAGTTGGTTGTTCCAGAAACATTCTAGGGGCTCAAAATCGATAGTAATTAGTAAGCTGCAAAATATCAAAGTTTTGTAGAATTGTAAAACTATGCTTGTATGAGAGTTTGTGGAAATGGAATATACTAACATATTTCACATGAATATCTTTTTCTGTGCAGGTGGCAACAACTTCTGATAAACAGACTTGTAGGTTATGATACTATTTTGATGAATAGTTTGTTGAATGCTCCCGGTCAAGGTATTATATATTTGACCTATCACGTATTGGTTAATTAGAGCGATTTAGATCACATATAAGATAGAACAAAAACTGCAGTCTCTAATCTACATCTTAATTCTTTCAATAACTCTGCTGGTTGGTAGTAACTTTATATTGTTAATGTTTCTTATTTTAGGATGTGTCAATTTGTTAGTGAACTCCTCTTTTATCAAACGGTATTCTCTAAGAGCAGTTCTTCAAGTACATCAAAATTTTAGATCTTTCTCACTAGCTCTATGTTAATTCTCTCGTGGCCCTTTCCTTTTATAATCCTGAATGTACCATTGCCCTACATGTTGCTTCTGCCTGTGGCATTTTATTTTAGCTGGGTAATGTATGATTGTAGATTGTCTGCATATTTATTTGATGTCTTGATCTCAACTTTGTGTTTCCGATTTTACCAAAATTTTCAAGCAATAATTGTCAAAAAATTTAAGTTCGACTTTGAACCAGTCCTTTATTGAGGTTGAAATGATGCATTAGGATCAAAACTTGATGTGCTTCTACTTTCACTCGAAAAAAGTTGTGACAATATAATTGCAGCGGGGTTGTTCTAGTCCAGAGTTTTCATCTCTGAGTTTTTGAATTCATGTGCAGGTTATCTCTATAATTACCAAACAAAGGAGTTCTATAATCTTACATATGCGCATGAGCAACCTGAAGTTTCTGTTAGATTTGGAGGTTTGTAAGTTATATCATGTATCTGCATCCTTCCCATTAATTTTCATGCAGTATGATATACTTAACTGGTGGTTCAATGCCAATAATGAAATTAGCTAAACCAGTGGTTTGGCATAATTTTCATATGAAGACCTGAAAGTGAGTTATAGTGAACCTAGGTATTCAACAAATAGCCTTGAAATTGGTTGATATGGATATATACATATGGGACGAAACCTTGAAGCTGATAAGCTGAATCAGTGACCTGGTTTTGCTGCAAAGTATCTGTTTTTGTGAAGGAGATAAAACAGGCTAACTGTAAGTCAAAGTGTTCATCTTGAGATCTTTTGCAACTGGTTTTAGTTAAGAACCTGAATTAGATACAGATCATTGGTTTAAAACTTATTTAAAGATGTATTGGCTTTGAAAACGACTCTTTTATCGTAGGAATCCCCTTTCGAGTAGCCAGATCTCCCACCCACTTCAAGTATCTATGTTTCCTGAACTTCATACTCGAACACCATTGGTGAACTCTTTTATTGTAGGAATCCCTTCAACTTTTTAAAGCCTTCAACTTCACACTCAAACACTGTTGGTGAGATTATGTCAACTAGCATCCAACTTAACATATATCCACTTCATAAATGAATCCTAACATCTCCAAACTGCTCCTCTCAAAGAGTGAACATATACCCTTAATATGCTACATGCTAGGGCTTGCATGTTACTTGAGAAATCTCATCAGTCAACACGTTGAGGTCTGCTCATAACTTGAGAGTCTCCCAGATCCTTGATGGTAGCTTTGATACTTATTTGTTGGAGAAACTGTAGAGTCTATAACGAATGCACTAATACAACTGTTGAATCCAACTTGTACTTAAAGTTTAAATTGATTGATGGGCTCAACCTTATACATTAAGCCTTTGACTTTACGCTCGAAAACTTATATGGGACTAAGTCAGTTCACATGTTACCTTAGCATAAGATCTATTAAGAAACTCCTTGAAAAGCTCCCAATGCATGAGCCCAAAGAGAAGGAAAAAATAAATAAAAAGATACTGTTTTCCAAAGTAAATCGATTTTCATTTTCCAACTATAAAAATTCTAGCATTCCTCTTGATCCAAATTCCCGACAAAATGGTGAAACAAACTCATCTCCAAAGAATTCTGCTATCCTTACCCTGAATCTGCATAGGATATCTTCCATCGAGGCGGGACAAATCCAACGCACTCCCAGCAACCAAACAAAAAGCATCACAAATTTTGAATTAATTAGAATGAGATTTAGTCTCCTGCATACACATAACACATACATATGGTACTGAACTGCAAATCTTTTTAGATCATTATCTTGCTAGTACTCTCAGTCATCCTCGTTGTCCACCCCATGAAATCTAAGACTGAACCTTTAAGTTTCCTATTGTTTTTGGTTGTATTACTTTGTTCTCGTTTGGATTTATCGTACTTCATCAGCTGTTTGAGTCTGTGTTTATACTTGCCGACAAAATAGGCCTAATCCAAGATGGTTGCATTTCTAATTATTGGTACTCTTGAAACTTAGAAATTATTTGTATATATTTTTTTAATTGCTTACTATATAAATTTAGATGTAGATTTTATACTTTTTCATACATGTATCTATTAAATGTCTTTTTTGGTCATTGTCTTGTATTTATTAAATATTATCCTTCTTCATGGAAAGCTTGTTATTTTTCAATCAATTGTGTGTTTGTACTCTGAAGCTCGCTTTCTTTTTTTTATGATTATTATAAATTTCACTTTAGAGAAAGTATACTATAATACTAAACATGTTTTATTTCATGAAATGCATGTTTTGTTTCTTACAGACTACTTTATACCAAGTGTGGTGTGCTTATGATGTCGATGTTTGTTTTCTTCACAACCACAATGTCTGTTTCATTTACTTTGAGAGAGACCCAAACTCGCATGCTGAAGTTCACAGGTTTGTTATGTTTCATTACTTTTATTTTCACTTATCGATGTCATTGGTGTGAAAAAACCAGACATCATGTGAGTTTTTGATAATTGTGGTCCTGCCGTGAACTGATTAACCTTTCCCATCCAATCAATGGGCATGATTGAATTGTAACTAGATGATCTCTCAGCTTTTACATGTCACAGGAGACCTTTACCCTCATAAACTTTGATAGGGCTGTCTAAGAAGTAGTTTTTGATTTGAGATTCCATAGTCCAGTGAGAATGTTCTCAATTTATTTGTTGGTGAACCAGAGAAGCCATTACATCTGTTGGTACTCTCAATACGTGACATGTTAATTTATGCCTCCTTTTCTCAAATTATTGCAGTGCAGCTTCAGCACCATGCTCGTCATCGGCTTCCGACATTTCAATTGATATTTGTGCATGTGATTGAATCTCTCGTCTTTGTACCAGTAAGCATGCAGTTCATATTCTCAATTTGATGTTAAGTTGGCCAAGGGAATTAGTCAGAAAGTCCTTGTGGTTTTATTTTTACTTGATTTCCACCATTGTCTAAATTTCATGTTAGTGTTTTTTTTTCTTTCTATTTTAACATTAGGTCAGTTCTTTTCTGAATCAATTTTATGTTCGGGTCTGCAGATTATGATTGGTATTCTGTTTTATCTGTTTGAGTTTTACGACGCTCAGCTGTTGGCTTTCATGGAGTTGATTCTTGTCTGGCTATGCGAACTGTTTACACTAATAAGGTCTCCTTACTCTCTCTTCCTCTAAAAGTTCAGGTGAGCAGGGTTGGGAGTCATTTAACCAAATGGTAGATCTGTGCTGCTCCTAATGATATGGTTTGGAAGGTGTTAATCAGAATAATGGAGTTTAGGCAGTTAATGATCCCATAAGTGGTAATAATCCCCTTACCTGGAAACTATTTTGTGCAAGGATTACTTACAATATGGACACTCTTTTGTTGTCCTACACTGTTGGAGGTAAATTGACAGCAGGGGGGACTCTTGTCTTTTTCACTACACCAGTATACCCTGCATCAGGCCCAGGAATGGGTGGCAGTCCATATAATTAACATACATTTATGCAGTCAATTCTGCACTAGATATTAAATCCATGTATCAGAATCAACATTATAAATTAATGATAAGAAAGGCAGGGTACTTTCCATAGTATCTCCAAATTTCTAAAATTTATTGAAAGAGGCCAGTGCTAAGAACAGACAATGAACAATTAGCATCTTTGTCGTAGTCAGAATAAGAAATGTCATTCTCCCAAGTATTTGCCATCATGTAAGCATAAGAAATGCCTCTTAGCATTACCAACAAGGGGAAATGTGTTTTTTATATAGAGAGAGAGGTGAGTAAGGGGGGCGTTGCATTTGAACAAATTTATGACTTCATCTCCATCTGCAATCTCTCTCCAGGTCCAGCTTCATGTGCAGTAACATGGGTATTTTTATTTTTTATTTTTTATAGAATCTTCCAAATTGGTCTTAAAATTTTGCTCAGCTTGATTATGAAATCTCATTTTCTGGTAGGTGTACATCATCCCAGAAGGTCTTGTGAAGTCTTCACTGTCATTTTCTAGTCCGTACTTGATGGTATACGAATGTTCTAAAATAAAATCTCTGATTTTGATCTTGTTGACAATATAGTAACTTGTGAGCTGAACCATGCTGATTCTATCAGCTTCATTCTCCATGCATAGCACAAAGATTTGTTCATTCTCCATACAGCTTTTGAATCTTCCAATTATTTTTACTAGTCAGCTCCTCGCAATCTTCAGGTTTATTTTGATTAATCTAAGTAGTCACCTACTTATGACTGCTAAAATTTGATTGACCTTACCGACTATGTTGGGAGAGTAATTTTGCCTTGTTTAGCTATAGGACCATAAGACTGTGAGTGAACCATTGATATAGTGCATGCGAACAAGACTACTCGCCAGATGTTAGATGATGGGTCATAGAGATGTCACTTTTGTTCGATAATATTATTTATAGTCAAAGTTATGTATCTATTAAACATATGCCTACTTTTCTACTGATATTTGTTGTTCCATCTAATAAATCTGTGCTTATTTTTGACTTGCAGTGTTCGAACTCCAATATCAATGAAGTTCTTTCCTCGCTTCTTTTTACTCTATTTTCTGGTGTTCCATATCTATTTCTTTTCATATACTTATGGTATGGGCCTATCACCCTTCCTTCTTGACGTTTAAATCTTATTTTATTTTTTATTGTAATCATGCTGTAATAATTTTATCAGGTTTTTCCTATCTGGCTCTCTCTACAACTGCAGCATTTATGCAACACCTCATTCTCTACTTTTGGAACCTGTTTGAGGTAAGATATCAATATTCTTTCTGCTATTTCTGGACTTCAATATGCTTATTTGTACATATAAAGCATTGAGGTGTGAATAATGTGTTTATGAGCAGAACAATACCTACTTTTGTCTCGGCAGCAAGATGAAAGGAGACATCTCAATTTTTGAAAAAGCACATGGACATGATTCGAAATTGTACATCCCCCCAAAAAAAAAAAAAAAAAAAAAAACAAAAAGGGAAAATGAAAGGACACCCTCTCCCTTTCTTTCCATTTTTCAATATAGTAAACATGGTAAAAGCAATTTCTAAGTAAGTTGTACATATCATCTTCATTCAAGTTGGGTTGATGCAGTGAAAAATCACAATGAAGATTAGGATTTCCTTATATTTTATTATTTATGGAGTTTTAGTTTATTTGATGTATTTTTATTTATTATTTAGGAAAATTCAGTAGTTTAATTTATATTTTGCCCATTTATATTTTGGGCTTTAGTTTTAATAATTTTATTTAATTTTAGGATTTAATTATTTTTCTTTTCCAATTAGTCATAAGAAAGTAGTTTAGTATAATAAATATGTTATCTTAAGGTTTTATTTGATAATCTTTGACAATTATATGAGTTTCTCCTTGAAAGTTTTATCTTTCTTGTGAATTCAAGGTTTTATCTTGTTCGTGTTAGTACAATAACTAACCATTCATGTTTGTGTTAGAGCTTGATACAGTACCATTATTTTGCTGCGTCGGGGGGGGGGGGGATCTTACATTCATCAAATAAATAGTTGATTCTCAATAGTACAACCACCTAAAATCTATTACATGAACACTAAAATTCTAATCAATTATATTATTACATTGCTTAACTTAATTTTCATCATTAGATTTCAGATTTGTAGATTAATATACAGTACTGCATGTAGATAGATATATTTACATAAAATGAGATAGATTACAAATGTTATATGTTGGCAGTCAAAAATCCCCAGAATTTTCCATAATTTAATTCAAATTCATAAAATATTTTTTATTTTTTGTATTCCACTGGAACAAATTAGTCTCATTACTACTTTAATCTGTCCTTCAAAATGGGGAGGAATTCTCCAAGATCCATTACCATTGCTATTTGCTTCTTTAATTCTTCTCTTTTATGCAAGTCAAATACCAAATTTAGTAAATCCATATAATTGAATTAGGTGTATTGGTTTTCTTGTTCCTTGGATGGAGAGATGTTCTCCAGTAGCCATTACAATTTCTCAATCATTTAAGATGGTGAAATTATTTGAAGAAAAGGGTATAACTGCAATTTTTATTTTTTATTTTTTATTTTCTTTAATAAAAAAGGTTCTGTAATCTTATTGTATATATGTTCCTGATGTTAGCATTTTTGTGCGTCAATGATTTCAGGTTCCAGCTTTGCAGAGATTTATGCTAAACCGGCGTTCAAACTTTCAGCAACATCCAGACTTTCACATCACCTCCTCAACTATCCTTGCCTCGACTTTGCACATCACAAGAGTAAACAATAGGAACTCAGGTCCTGCTAATGCCAATCTGTCTTCTGGACCTGGACTGGGACCGGGAGCGAGAGGGGGACCTGATCTCGTAATGCCAACTAATGGTACATCAGCCCTTTCTGAACTGCATCAGCGTCTTGAGAATCAGAACTCGGATGGTTTAGGTCATCCACCCGAAATTGAGGGGCAACCTGACCTCCGTCAAGAAGAAAATGGTGCCAGCCCAGGGGCTATTAGCTCATTTAGTTCCATGTTATTATGGCTCTTAGGTGGGGTTTATTCAGAAAGTTTTAACTCAATTCTTTCCATATTCAGAGATGGAAGAGTCCAAGGCCAAGTTTATGCAGAATCCCCTCCTCGTCAAGATAATCCTGCAGCACAGGGTGGTCCATAGAGGGGAAACATGAGATTTGGGAATTGGGTTACTTGACAGCTCACCTGGTTTATAGTTGCACCCTTGCTACATTGTGAAACCCATGTACACACATACAGAGAGCAGCTTGAAGGATGTAGGAGCATTTCTGTGACAATGGAAGTGTGACAAAATCACTAGGGAACACACATAACATGTTAACAATGCGTATTAGTTTCTGCAAATTCATGTTTTTGTTGTCATCACATGTATTAGATTCTTTATCATGTGATAGTGAAGCTTCAGATTTTTAGATGATTACTAAATGTGATTTTGGTTATTGAATGGTCTTCAAACATTTTTTATTTTATTTTTGGGTCTTTAAACATTTTTTTCTTCCTTTGGTTGATTCATCTAGCTGTTTCTTGGTAAATATGTTCTGTTGAAAACCTTCTTGAAAGTTCATTGAAGTTCTGTAGAAGAAAGAAGACAGGGCAAGTACCAAGTAGTGCAACATCCAATTTTCCTTTAATTTCATATGGTAAACGAAATGATTTATTTATTATTTTTTGATGTTATACGACCAACATTTAAAGCACAAAAGCTAATTATTATTATGTTAGTTGCAATCTAGTAATTTTTTCTAAAAAACAATACATTCAACCGAAATATTTTTAATGCAAATCATATATATTCGTTTTCTTAATTTTTAAATTTAGAAAAGGATCATGGAAAGTTAAGATAATAAATAAACAATGTTACCGAATAAAATGCATCGTTTTGCTTAAACAGAAATTTAGCAAATACTCCTCCGTATTTTGGACAAACTAAGAAAAAAATGTCATGCGCATCTGCACGGCGAGTCGTCAACAGCAGCCGAAGTTGCTTAGCGGACCCCTCCGATTACCTACAACTTATCCAAGAATGCATTGCCTCTAAATCACTGACGCTCGGCAAGATAATTCATCAGCATTTTCTCAAAAGCAACTTCGTACAAAATTCTATTATATTAAACAAACTCACCCGTTTGTACATCACTTGTAATCAAAATACACTCGCCCGTCTCTTATTTAATACGATTCCAGAACCAGAAAAGAAAGAAAATGTCATATTGTGGAATCATATGATTAGAGGGTATGCTTGGAACGGACCATTTGATGAAGCCATTGATTTGTATAAACAGATGATTGAGTCTGGGGTTACACCCACTAATTACACTTTCCCATTTGTTCTTAAAGCCTGTTCTGGTTTACAAGCCATTGAGGATGGTAAGGAGATTCATGATCATGCAAAAAGACTGGGTCTTGATTCGGACGTGTATGTTTGCACTGCTTTGATTGATTGTTATATTAAATGTGGTTGTTTAGTTGAGGCGCGGAATCTGTTTGATAATATGTCTAGCAGAGATAATGTGGCGTGGAATGCAATGATTGCGGGGTTTTCTCTTCACGGGTTGTATTGTGAGATGATAGAATTGGTTAAGCAAATGCAGGAAGCGGGATTGAATCCCAATGCTTCAACTGTTGTGTCGATTCTTCCTGCAATTGGTGAATCAAATGCACTGAGTGATGGGAGGGCTGTGCATGGGTACTGTGTGAGGAGGAATTTTCATAGTGATGTAGTGGTTGGAACTGGTCTTTTGGATATGTATGCTAAATGTGGGTCCTTATGTTATGCAAGGAGGACTTTTGACGGAATGGGTGCCAAGAATGAGGTAAGTTGGAGTGCTATGATAGGCGCTTGTGTTACATGTGATTCTACAAGAGAGGCACTGGAACTATATGATCAGATGATGGTTGAGGATGCTGTGAGTCCGTCGCCTGTCACCCTAGGTACTGTTCTACGTGCATGTGCTAAACTGATTGATTTGAGCAGAGGGAGACAGGTTCATGGTTACACAATCAAAGCAGGGTCTCTTATGGATATTATGGTGGGCAATACACTTGTATCAATGTATGCAAAGTGTGGGGTTCTAGACGATGCGACGAGGTTCTTTGACGAAATGGATTGGAAGGATACAGTTTCTTTCAGTGCTATCATATCGGGGTGTGTGCAGAATGGTTATGCGGAGGTGGCTTTGCAATTTTTTCACAGGATGCAGATATCTAGGATAAAACCGGATTTAGCAACCATGATAGCTTTCCTCCCTGCGTGTTCACATTTGGCTGTTCTACAGCATGGAGCTTGTGGCCACAGTTATTCCATTGTGCGGGGATTTACAACAGATACATCGATATGTAATGCTCTCACTGATATGTACTGTAAGTGTGGAAAGGTTGATTTAGCTAGGCTAGTTTTTGATAGGATGCGTAAAAGGTATATTGTGTCATGGAATGCTATGATTGTCGGTTATGGAGTTCATGGGCTTGGGACTGAAGCAGTTTCCATGTTCGATGAGATGCTGATTGCAGGTTTAAAGCCAGACGATGTGAGTTTCATCGGTTTGTTATCTGCTTGCAGCCATTCTGGACTTGTTGCTGAAGGAAAACGTTTTTTTCTTTCCATGACTCAAGAATTCAACATTTCCCCAAGGATGGAACACTACTTGTGCATGGTGGATCTTTTGGGCTGTGCAGGACTTCTGAATGAGGCCAAAAATTTCATCAAAACAATGCCAATTGAACCTGATGTTTCTATTTGGAGTGCTCTGCTTGCTGCTTGTAGAGTTCATAAGAATGTTGAATTAGGGGAAGAAGTGTCAAAGCATATCCAGAGTCTGGGCCCCGAAGGTACGGGAAACTTTGTTCTCTTATCTAATATATACAGTGCTGCTGGGAGATGGGATGATGCAGCAGATATTAGAATCTTACAGAGGGATTATGGCTATAAGAAAAGCCCTGGGTGCAGTTGGGTGGAGATAGATGGGGTAATCCATGCATTTAGTGGTGGTGATAGGTCACACCAGCATTGGCAAAAAATAATCGAGAAATTAGATGAATTGCTAGTGGAGATGAAAAAGTTGGGATATAGTGTAGAATCTAGTTTTGTTCTTCATGATGTTGAAGAGGAGGAGAAGGAGAGGATTCTCCTTTACCACAGCGAGAAGTTGGCAGTTGCCTTTGCCATTCTTAGTCTGAGTCCAAGCAAGCCCATTCTTGTGACTAAGAATTTACGGGTTTGTGGTGACTGTCATGCAGCCCTGTCATATATCTCCATCATAGCAAAGAGAGAGATAATTGTAAGGGATGCCAGTCGATTTCATCATTTTAAGGATGGGACTTGCAACTGTAAAGATTTCTGGTAAGATGATTTTTGAGAAAATTCAGGAGAATCAGGACTCTGTGGTGCTTGAATCGGAACATCTTCTGTAATCAGACACATCACCCTTTTTGTCTCCATGAAGCTATGTAGTTACACCTTTGAGCCAGGTACTTTTTTGTTTTATACAATTTTATATAGTAACTTGGTTTGCACATTCTGTTTCTTGTTGAAGCAGGTTGTGAAACTTTTTCTTTCTCAAAAACTTGAAATTATATGTTTACCAGAAAAGGCCTGTTTAGCATTCTATCACGTTTCATGGCTCATGATGAAGCCTGAAAAATTTTCAGCAATCATCAAAATCACCTCGTCTTTAGAATAGTTAAAAAAAATAAAAATGGGAAAATAACATTGTATTATGATTTATTGTCATGATATGCCCAAGGTGGAGTAATTGGCTATTAGAAGTAAATTGTTATTTTTGCAGCTTTTCAGGACTTTGAAAGGGTTCTACTGCTCAGTTACCCTAAATCAAGATGGAAGTAAAGCTGATCCTCCTTTACTTTAAAATTCGCCTGGATTAAATGAACAATTGTTTAGTCTCAATAAATAGTACACACAACATCATTCCAAGGATAGAACACTAAATGTGCATGTTTGACCTTTCGCACCTGCCTTGACGTTTTTGGATGGCCCACAGCTCAGCTAAAACATGCCATTAAACGTTGATATTTGTATCTGGAGTTCTGTTTCTGCTTGTAGGATTCTTAAGAATATTAAATGGGGAAGTTCTATAATGAGCTGCTACGAGATTGGATAACACAAACCGTACCAGACTTGTGCAGAGGTGCAAGGGCTTTATAGAAAGCCCAGGCTGGAGTTGGGTGGAGTCAAGTGGGTTGCACATGCATTTTCTAGTGCCTGAGGGAGATTGATCACACCTACAATCAGCTTTAATAAACTCTAAAGTAGTGAAACTTTTAGTGAGGATGAGAGCTTTATATTATCATGAAAAATCTACTCCGTCTTGAAGATGGTGAAGAGGAGAAAGGCACTTAGTCAACTTTTACTGCGCAAGAAGCTAGCGATTGTTTTTGGAATTCTTCGTCTCAGCTCATAAAGGCCGTTCTCGTTAATAAGCATTTTTGGGATTGTGGCAACTGACAGGCTATCCTGGAATTCTATGTACAATGATAAGAGTAACTGTGAGAGATGAAGTGATGAACGTTGCTGTTATCAATTTAAGCATGGAACCTGCAAATGGAAAAAGTTTGGTGAAGAGGAAGATGTTGTAGAAACCAGAAGACTTAATGGAGTTTGTAGCAACTCTTTGTATTTTGTTTCTCCTCCAAGCTATAGGATTCAAGCACGGTATCTTTGTAGACTTTGTGACAACTCCCAGAGAAGTAATATGCAGTGACAACAGCAGACACAGAATGGACCAGGTTGGAGTAAAATGGCAACAACATGAATTTGTTGGATGTTAATTCAAACTGCCAGATTTTCTATTCCTAGTTTTCAGCTGTTAGTTAGTTTTGAATAAAATCCTTCCATCTTGAAGGAGAGAATTAAATCAGTTTAGTTTTTAATTTTTGAATTAGCCTTATCATGTTGTTAGGCTTATCTTTGATTCCATTGCCTATAAAGGTCATCTTGCTGTCATATGAATTGTACCACAGATAAATAAAAAGTTCAGTTCTTCTCCTTCCTTTAAATATTTAGTGTTCTATTTTTTCTTTATTTTGGCTGCTGCATTAACAAAGTTTGGTATCAGACCAGTTTGTGAAATAACTAGGCAGAAAATTACAACTCCATCAGAGGCAAGGTCAAAGTAAGTATAGCTGTAACAGGTAACAACTCTCAACCACATGTTCCTATCTTTAAAGGTGAAAAGTATCAGTTTTGGAGTATTAAGATGAAAACTATGTTTGTTTCTCTTGACTTATGGGAACTTGTTGAGAATGGTTATACAGTGTATGAAGGAGATGGAATCACTATTGTCCAAACGAAAGAGATGAAGGAAAATAACAAGAAAGATGTGAAAGTATTGTCTTATATACAACAAGGGTTGGATGATACAATCTTTCCTAGCATCATGGGTGCAAAAACATCAAAGGAAGCATGGAAGCATGGGAGTTGTTGTACTCTTAAATTGCAAACTCTTTTGTCGAGACTTTGACACGTTGTTGAAGAAAATTTCTGAGACAATACATGATTTTCCATAAGAGTTACTTCTATTGTTAATCAAGCAAAGTCTCTAGGTGAAAATATGTATGATCAAAAAGATTGTTGAAATTTTTTGAGGAGTTAACATATAATTTTGTTGTGGCTGCAATTGAGGAATCGAAAGATTTGTCTACTTTATCATTTACTTAATTAATGGGTTCATTGAAAACACATGAGTAAAGATTGAGCAGGGTTGTTGAAAATCAAGTTGAACAAGTATTACAGTCAAAGATTTACTTGAAGGCAGGTACGAGCTCACATTCCCATGGATGGAAGAATCAATAAACATGAAGGTGCTCGAGGTGGAGGAAAGAGTTAGAACCAGACTCAGAAAAATTACAGCAGAGGTAATGGTGACAAAAACTGGAGGAGGAATAACGATAAGCACTTTAACAAAGGTAGTACTCATAAGCATTTAAACGGTCGCAATTGTGAGAAATACAACTCAGATAATTATGAACTTCTCGCCTGTTAAAGAAATATTGTTGGTATAAAAACAAGGATCCAAATATTTCTATTTGCTCTATTTGTGGAAAATATG
This sequence comes from Panax ginseng, assembly GCA_020205605.1. NCBI lineage: Eukaryota > Viridiplantae > Streptophyta > Magnoliopsida > Apiales > Araliaceae > Panax > Panax ginseng. The sequence goes on along the minus strand of CM035140.1, from coordinate 5,763,317 downwards.
GACAAACTCAAGATATTTGTTAGTATAACAAGAAAAATGAAGCAAATTAAGTTTCATGAAGAAAAATGTAATAATAATGAAGAGTCCTTGTTTCTTTGTTGTTTAACTAAAACTGTAAAGCATGTTTGGTATTTTGATAGTGACTGCAGTAATCACATGTTTGGTGATAAGTCTATCTTTGTTGAAATTGATGAATCAGTAATCACTGGTCAGCTTGGGGAATAATGAGCATGTTCAGGTTTATGGAAAATGAGTTGTCTCCATTGATACCAAGTTTGGTAAGAAACTTATCTCAGATGTAATGTATGTTCCACGATTGGGACAAAATCTTATTAGTGTGGGTCAACTACTTGAGAAAGGATACTAAGCTGTTTTTGATGATGATTTTTGCATGATTTACAATAAGGAGTATAAGAAATTATTATTGTTTTTGAAAATGACTGAAAATAAGATGTTTCCCCTTCAATTTTTTGAGCTTAATTGTAATGCATTTAGTGTTATTGATGACTCGTGGCTATGGCACAAAAGATATGGGAATTTGAATTTTGATGGACTAAGTTTGATGCATAGAAAGGCAATGGTGAATGGGATGCATGTAGTTGATAAAGATAGAAAGTATGTGAAGCTTGAGTTTATGGTAAACAACATCATGTTTCGTCTTGAAGAGCAAAACCATTGTTGATGCTAGTACATGCTGATTTATGTGGCCCTATGCCTACAACAACCTCGTTAGTTGGGAACAAGTAGTGTTTGATATTTGTAGATGATTTTTCTCGACTAACGTGGATTTATTTTCTCAAACAGAAATCTGAAGCATGCATTTTTAAGATTCCTGGAATTCAAAGCATATGCCGAGAATGCGGACATTCTTTGAAAAAACTGAGAACAGATGTTGGAATAATACGGTAACAACATGAATTTGGTGGATGTTAATTCAAACTCCACCACCAGATTTTCTATTCCTAGTTTTCAGCTGTTAATTAGTTTTGAATAAAATCCTTCTTTCTTAAAGGAAGTTTAGTTTTTAATTTTTGGATTGGCCTTATCATGTTATGTTGTTAGGCTTATCTTTGATTCCATTGCCTATATAAAGGTCATCTTGTTGTCACCACACATAAATAAAAAGTTGAGTTCTTCTCATTCCATTAAATAGTCTCTGTTCTGTTTTTTTCTTATTTTGAATTCAATTCATCCTGGAAAACACATTGTGACAATTCACAAACAGTAGTACCATAAATCCCAGATCAATGGCGGCAATTTGTAGCTATCTGCCTCCTGCCGGCTATATCACTAGAATTCTTGAATCATCATCATATAATGATGTAACTGAGTTTATTTCAAATGACACCCACTGCAGATGTTAAAACTGTTCCGATCACTTATTGTCAACTTCTGCTCATTTTAGTTCTTAGTGGATTCAGCTGTGTGGAAGCCTCTTCCAAGTTATCCACCCATGGGGTTGGCTCAGTGGTTGGGCACTCAGTCCCAAAGTGGCTGTCTCGAGTGGAGGTGAAACATCTGAGTTCGAGCCCCAACATTTTGGAAAAAAATCCTGGGCTAGCAATTTACCTTTGCCCACCCGTTGCGACAGTGATTAGTCCCTTGGTTGACAGCTTTGGGGATACACTGGGTTTAGACCCCAAAAAAAGAGTTATCCATTCAAAAAACCATTAATTTCATGCTGCAGCAGCATTATTGTTCCTTCTATATATATACAGTGTCAGTGGAAATGGAGCTGCTTGCATTTTCATTTTTGTTTATTGTTCTACTTATAGATAGAAAAACATGTGTTTGCCACAGCTACTTGGATGTGAATCAACGTAATTTTAATTAATAAAATAATTAAATGAATACTTTTATTATTATTGAAATTTCTGTCGCATAATTGGTTTTTCCCTATTAAATAGGGTTGCAATTAAGCCGATCAAGACTTGGGTCAATCAGGTGTTAATAGACCGAATACTGTATTACTTAACCCTCCTAATTCAGGCCCTTGAAACTTGAGATCGGGCTGGGCACTGGGCAGAAGGACTTGATCGGGTTGAGCCTAAATACAAAGGGTTAATTACATATTATAGTATATTTTTAAAAGTAATTACAAAAATAAAATATCCATAAAATAATTACAAAAGTAATATAGTTTTTATATTTATTTACAATATTAGTGCAATTAGGATTCTTTAATTTAGGGGATTAGTATCAATTAGGACTCCTTAATTTAGGGGCTTAGTATTGATGGGTTTACATGGCAAATCTCTCTTATCTCTTCCCATTAAACGCGTAATCACCGTCATCTAGGACTCTTTGGTTAACAAAAAATCCTTGTTTGCATGCTGAAATCTTTTTCTCTATGTTCTGTTTGAAATCTTTTTCTTTCTCTTCTGTTAGAAATCTTTTTCTCTCTCTTCTGTATGAAATCTTTTTCTCTCTTCTATTAACAAAACATAATGCAAAACTCTTTTCAGATTATGCTGTTCTAATTTTGAATATATCATTTGATAATTATATTGTTCAACCTCGAAGAAAGCTACAACGAAGGAAGTGGAGCGTATTGATAACCTATTCAATTCTTATGCAAATAAGTCTTTAGGCATGATTGAGTAAGAAACTTTGTTTCAGCATTTCCTCTTACTAGTTTTAGTGATGAAAACAAAATTAAGTTTGTAAAAAAGCCATGGTTCATGGTTTCCCGGAATTTATTGTATGAAATACTGCATTTTTTACTGCTACTCCACCGTAATACTATTGTTCCCCCCTTCCTCATCTATTCTAAACGGAATTGGTATGGGTGTTAAGTGTTAAATGTTTGTCAATCCTCAGAATCCGTTGACATTCCCCAAATTCTTTCATTATTTGGCATACAATATTTTTTATACAAAGTCATTTGTTGAAGCGAAGTGTTGCGTGATCTCGACTAAGGTGATGAAATCGCGCCCTGCGATTCTTTGAAGCATTTCATATAACCTCATTGTTCTTACGCATTATATTTTGTTTCTTTATTAGCTTGTGATTTGGATACCATTTTTATTCCCTCGATTTGGTATTTTGGTTACTTTTTTATGTTGTTATGGTTACCATGTATTTGCTTAATATACATAGTTGTCTAAACTGATTTTGGTGTACATGTTGTTTATGTATTGGTTACCATTAAAACATATGTTGGTTCTTATCATATAAATATTTGGTTACTTTTTTAGTATGTTTTTGGTCATTCTTTGTTAGTTTCGATTTGGATTCGATTTTGTTTTCTTGAGTTGGGATTTTGCTTCTTTGCTTACGATTTGGATTCCATTACTTTTCCCTCAATTGGGATTTTAGTTACTTTTATATGTTGTTTTGGTTACAATGTATTTGTCTACATGTTGTTTATGTGTTGGTTACATTAAAACATGATTTGGTTACTATCATATAACTGTTTGGTTACTTCTTTAGTATATTTTTTGGTATACATGTTTTTGTTTTGGTGACCTTTAAATTATGTTTTGGTTATTTGTTATACTTTGTTTTGGCTAATGTGTAATTGTTATATTATATTTTGGTTAGTATGCTCTTATTTGTTGGTCACTACGTAACTGTTTATGATATAAATATTGTTTATATCTGGTTACTAATGGCTGTGTAAATATGATTTTGTTTATTTGCAGTTATGTGATCTTTACTATGAGGAATGCAACAGAAAATTCAGTGAAAAAGTTATATATTGGTGTGACATGGAACTAGAGATTTCTCTCCAGACGAGATGCGCCTCCACAGTTGGCTTTTTAACAACTTCAGAGAATTTTCACGAAGATTTGTACCAGATTTTGATTAGTTCGGATGTCGTTGTACTGTCATTCTGAATTGTGTTTCATACTTTGGTTTTTGTTGGATATCCATAGCCATTTGTTATGGTTAGTAAGTATGTAATGTTTATTGAAACTTATGTAAATGAGATTACGTATTTAATTATATTACCAGTGATTTGACATTGTTTGTTGGTTCGTATGTGTTACTTCTAAGTTGTGTCAGATACATTGTTTGAAAGGTGCAGTTGGTAACCAAACATGCATAGAAGGGTAACCATTTTATTTTTTGGTAGTAAGCAGATAGTTACAAGCTTGTATCATGACATATATCAAGTGTTAAATGTACATGTGAGAGTATACATGGGTTGCCTAAATTGGGTTGGATATACAGGTTGTTTCTGTTTTGGTTACCATTAAAACATGTTCTGGTTACTTTTATATAACTATTTGGTTACTTCGTTATTATGTTTTGCTTTCACTACCTTATGGTTTTGAGCTACTATTATTGTGCCCTCAATGTGGGATTTTGGTTACTTTTATTTTTATTACGATTAATATGTAATTATTTAGTATACATGGATTGTCTAAATTGGGTTTCATTACATGATGTTTCATTTTGGTTACCATTAAAACCAATTGCAGTTACTTTATCATATAATTATGTGGTTCTTGTTTTATTATGTTATATTATGGTTACTATTATTAGTAACTGGATAATTCTAAGCTTGTATCAGATTGACAAACATCAATTGTTAAATGTATACGTATGTGAGTGTCCTATTTATCTACAAGCTTGTTAATAACCGAGATAATTATAAGCTTGTATCAAGACTGTTATAAAGTGTTAAATGTATATATTTTATTTATACCATGTCATCATGATAGAATAAGAAACTCCAATTAAGATTTCTCATTTATATATATGATGGTCACTTATAGATCTCATATTAAAATAAAAATAATTTGAGAGGTGCAGTTGGTAACCAAACCTGCATATAAGGGTAACCATTTTAGTTTTTGTTAGTAACCAAATAATTTAAAACTTATATCAAAACAATTATCAAGTGCTTAATGTACATGTGAGGTTCCCATTTATCTAGTGATGGATACTTTTAAATTACGTAGTTATAAAAGTTATTTGGAAATGGTCCATGCCAAATGTAACTAAATATGAATATAGAGGTAACCAATTTATTTTAGATGGGTAACCACATTTACATAAAAATGTTTCGTAATGCTTATCAATTGTTCAATGTATATGTTTACTTTATATTGATGACTCGTGATGGAATCAAAATTAAAATATTAGTCAACGTCAATTTTGATTCTTTATCAGACACCATCAAAAAATGTTACCAACCATGTGGTTAATGGTTACTAACAAGAAAAGCAATTATATATTCCTCAGAAATAATTAAATTTGTTGTATTGGTTCTTTACCTCCATTGCTAAACAACCTAATAAATATTGTAAAAATAACCAAATCAATATTAGGCGAACTAAATTACATAATCTTAGTAACTGAAATATAAACCACATTTTTACATGCAATTTTGAAGGCCTAAATGATGGAATTCGACCAAAAAACCCTGCAGTTCACCAGCAACGCTTGTGACTTTTGATCGTTGACCCGTTTCCAAAGAAATTAGGCTCCGAAAACTCCAAAATCCGACACTCCAATCTTTTCATAAACTGACACGCCTTCTCTTCAACCGCATCAATTTGTCACCAACTAAAGACTAACAGTTGTATGAAGTTAACCAATGTAGTCAATAATTAACCATCAATATAAAACAAACCAGTATAAAACACACTAATATTATGTAGTAACCATGGTAATATTACACAGTAAACAAGTCAGTATTATATACTAACCAAATCCAAATTAGACAGTAACCAACATATAAATTTTACTTAGTATCCATAACATAAAACATATTTGACATGCATTTTATAACAAAAATAAACAATATAAAAAACATCAATATTATAAAAAAACATCAATATGTACTTAAAGATCCAACAGTTGCAGGAAGGTAACCAATGTATTTTATAAGTAACCATCAATATAAAAAATATCAGTAGAATATACATTTAAAGTATACAACAACTAAATAAACATTATACACTAACCAAATCAATAATAAACAGTAACCAATTTCTATGTTCTTAGTAACCAGAATATAAATATATTTTTACATTCATTTTGCAATCAAAACAGTCAGTATACTGACTTTGTGACCAATCAAAGAGCTATAAACTTAAGAAAGGTAACCAATATACGAGTATATATTAACCATGTGGTAACCAAATAAACATTTAAAGTATACATCAACCAAATAAACATTATACAAGAATAACAAATCAATAATAAACATTAACCAATTTATATGTTTTAGTAACGAATATAAAATAAAGAAACAAGACAACATTGTGACAAGAACTAAGACATCATTAGATAGTAACCAAGACAACATTAGACGAAGAACCAAGACATCATTAGACAAAGATAATGTTATACAATGAACTCAAGACAACATTAGAGAGTAACCAATAAATGCGTAAAGAAGGTAACCTTTGACGAGTAACCATTAATATAAAAAATCGAGGAGAACTCATTTAAAAATTATAAAGCCATCAAATAAACATTATTTAGCAAACAAATACACAATAAAATAAAGAATCAATTTATATCTATTTAGTAACCATAATATAAAATGTATAAAACATATCAATGAATCAACCAATCGTTATAGAATTTGTAGTAACCATTTTAAATGTGAAAAACTTAAGAAAGGTTATCAATATAGGAATTAAGTAAAAAACATAGTAACTATATGCGTATGAATTTTAAACTCACATACCTCAAAGATTCGATTTGTATAGAAGTTGTTTGCGATTTTGTTATCGAACTTCAACAATCACTGCAAAGACGATTGTTTTTAGTTCTGAACTTGAAGTTCTTTGTTGATTTTGTATGCTTATTTTCTGCGATCTCGGTGATCTTGTCATGATTTAAAAGTTTCATCTTCTCCGATCTCAGTGGTGTGTCGCGCCAGAAGATTTGGATTTCTCCGATATCAAAGTTGCATGTTCTGTTCAGAGTTGCTTGAATGTAGGAGCGGTTAGTTGCATATAGGAGAGTCCGTAACTAATGTATATACGTGATTTTAGCAACTTTATATTGTGTTGTTTTATTTTTGCAATTATATTGTGTGTATTTTATTTTTGCAATTACTTTTTAATTGTTGTATATTAGTGTTAAAGACCCAAATACAAATACTACAAGCTATAACTCATGCCCTTCAATTCAGCCTTCACCCAAGCCCAATTGAGCCCACCGCTTGGACCGTTTACCAGGAAGCGCTCGGGTTTGTCTATAGGTACCGATAACCAGTTTTCCCAGATTTTAAAACTAATAATCTAGAACTTGAAAAATCTAATAGAAAAACCCTAATTTTCTCGTATCTTTTCTCAAGATTCAAGAACAGAGTTGAGTGCAAATAATACAACCGTTCTCTGCCGTAGCCACTAATTGGGTATGTGTAATTCATTTTTCTAGTTTTTGCTGCTTTTCTGAATCTTTAATCGTGATTAGATAATACGGATTTGTGCTAATTTTTGGTGATTGTAAAGCCCAAAACTCTTGTATTATCATTTCAATGTTCATTCCTGTAATTTTGAAAATCCCTAAGTTTATACTGTCATGTTTATTAAGGTTGTGAAGTTATTCGTGGCAAAATGTAATTTGGGTATATGGGTGTTTTGATACTTAATTTTAAAGGGGTTGGTTTTGATATTCGCTGTTAATTTCTAATATCACTAAATTATCTAATGTTCTCTTTCTATTTTCTCACCCAAACTCTCCTCACAGCTGAAATGATAGTAGTGGCTGGAGTTGCATAGGGAGATCTTAAACAACAAATGTCAGTTTGGCCATCCTGGACGTTTTATTCCCCGTCCCCGTCCCCGTCCCCGGGGGTTGCAACTATCATACTTATATACATTTAGGCCATATTTGTTTGCCTAGGATTAAATAGTGTTATGGATTATTAATGAGATACCTTAATTTTTTTTTTTTCAAGATTAGTTAAAGGATTAGATAAAAAAATATCGTTTGGACTATTATACCCTTACTAATAATAACATATTTGTTCAATAGCACTATTATTCTTTAATATATTAGTTTCATTATAATATTAAATATTTTATGTTATTATGATATTTAAATATGTTAGTTTCATTATAATAACATATTTGTTATATATTAGTTTCATTATAATATTAAATATATTCGATATTAATTCCATGTTTTTATAGCACTGTTATAATATACTCCTTCCGTCCCAAGATAAAAGTCCTTATTACTATTTTGAGTAGTCCCATATTAAATGTCCACTTTCCTTTAATAACCAAACTTTTACAAAAAAATTCCAATTATGCTCGTAACATTAAATATCTCATATTTTTCTTATTCTAAATATCTCTCCATATTTAATAAGTATGGAGAGAGAATATTTTGAATTGAATAACTACAAAGTCACTCTCTCACCTACATTGAAAATAATTAATAACATATTATTATGAACAATTTTGTCATTTCATTCATCTTCTTAATATGCGTGAAAAGTCCACTAGGACTTTTATCCTGGGACGGAGGGTGTATTATAATGAAACTAATATATTATAACTAATATATATTAGTTATAATATATTATAACTAATATAGTATAGCACTGTTATATAAACGATTCTTATAAATTACAAAAAAGTTTGTTGCTGATAATCCATATGAAATCTTAATTAATGAAATGCATATTTTATCAGCTCTGCTATGAATCTTAATTATAATAAATGTAAAATGTCATACAATACAAAATTATAAAAATGACAAAACGACTCAGTACTTGGAATATAACAATAAGTCTTATTTGTTTAACTACAATATATATAAGTCTTTTTTATATTTAGATTTAACGATCTTATTTAACAAATTACAGATCACATTAACTTTGAATTTCGAAAAACAAGAAGAAAAAACAATAAGGTAGTGTTTGATTACCTCTGAATGTCTCTGAAAACCACTCCCTCTATTTCGCAGACCCAAATGCTTGTTTGGTAAAAAATTGGTTGCCTCTGTAAGCCTCTATTTCGGTGAGAGATGGAACCAAGTTTGGATCGGGGAGAGGAACATCTGAACTCTTTATTACAAGAGTACCCTCACAAATTCTTTGTTTTTTCTTCTTCTCTCCTCTGTTCTGAAAGATCTGGCCGTGGACTTCCCGGTGACATCGAAGCATCTCCATTTACCATCAATAATTCAGTCAAATAAACCCCTCTTTTTCTATCTACAAAACCCTCCCCACAGAACCACCGTCGGGATAAATTTTGTCCATCACGATCAATCAAAAAAGATATAATTCGAGAGACAGATGGCGATATCACACAAGATGCTGGTGGCGAGGAGGAACAATGGTTCTTCAAGTGGAATTCAACTCCATGAGTGGAAATACTGGCTCCGTAGCTCGCCGGATTTTGGAGAAGTTGTCGGCTGAGGCTGAATTGAACCTCTGTTTCTCGTATATATTCCATATACTCAAAAAGGGAGCTCTCTCCTTCCTCTGTATGGCCAATGACACCTTCGGAAGTCCGTAACCCCCTTTCTCTATCTCTGCTTACATAATTATAATTATATATGTAAAATGAAGTAAAATTATATACTTGATTGAGTTATATTACGAATTGTATTGTTAAAATCAGAGAATTTTGAATGTATAATTTATTTCATATATGTAAATATAATTATTTATTAATATTTTTTTGTGTGAAGTTCATTCAAATATAGATTTTTAAAATTAGATTTAATATTTAATTATATAATTAAAAATTTTGAGTAAAGCTAATAATTTGATTGTGTATTCAATTACCAAATAGCTTTATAAGTTCATATGCAATTTCATTCAGATGTCCTAATCATTCAGATCTTAATTACTCAATTTTATCTAACACCACCCAAGTCTTCCCAGTAGTTGCATGCTATAGCCCACCACCCACTTCGAAACAAAACAAATTGAAGAAGTAGAATTCAAACACCAAAATTGATATTATGGTCATTTTACAAAAAAGTTGAGGTTAATTTTGTCTAACAATTTTTAATCCCAAATGGTAGGGATTATAATACCAGGTAGAACATGGTATTAAATAATCTCATATCTTAAGTTATTTTATAATCCCAGGACTAATAGTCCCAAACTCAAATTTAAAAACAAACAAGACACTTGTGATTAATAGTCGTTAAGGGTTGAATTCATGCTCTATTGCTTATGTTCAAAGTAGCATGTGTACGCTCTTACTATGAGCATGTTCTCCATACCACAGATAAACCAATAACGGGACCATCTTTTCCGGCCGGTGGGAGTATATATGATGTTTAATTTTCCTTGGATCACTAATCGCTTGCTTGAATCTACTTCAATGTCCACAGTCCATGTCTAATTTGTAGATAGAATCGATATGGTTTATGCATTTCTGAATGGCAGGAAAACGTGATAGTGATTGTATTAGGCAGATTATGAAATGTGTGTCTATGGTGAATCCAACTCTGACATTTGCGGTAGTTTACTCTAGCCATCACTGAAACTTTCTCTTGTATTAGTTCTTCTTGTCTAATCTGACTCATAGTCACAAAGTGTGAGGTATTTGATGAAGTGATTATCTTATGAAGATAGGCTATATTAATCTTTATAAATTTGTAATTTCAGCAGTGCTTGTGATGACATTTTTGGTCCTTTGTCGACAATCCATTTACAGAATATAGTTAGCAGTTTTGCTGAAATTCTCTCATCTGATAGCTATCCTTTCTATTTGTGATTATAGTAAAGCTTTGTGGTATTGTTCTTATAAATAATGCAATGCAGGGGATTTTTGTGTCATGGAAAGTTCTGATGATGAAAAGGATGGTGTTTCTGAGAATTATATACCCAAAGAATTGAATCATACTTTATCTTCTAATGGCATGAAATTTGTAGATGAAGTTCTCAATGGTCAAGGTGAACGTTGTTTGGACAATTTTCGCATGGACAAGCATGTATTTTACAAGTTATGTGACATTCTACAGTCCAGGGGTCTATTGCGTCACACAAACCGAATCAAGATTGAAGAGCAATTGGCAATATTTATGTTCATAATAGGCCATAATCTTCGAACTCGAGCAGTTCAAGAGCTATTCAAGTACTCGGGGGAAACCATTAGTCGCCATTTTAACAATGTTTTGAATGCAATCATGGCCATATCAATAGATTTCTTTCAGCCTCCTGGGTCTGATGTTCCACAAGAAATCCGAGAAGATCCTAGATTTTATCCTTATTTTACGGTAATCCAGTACTGATAGATGCTGATCAGTTTTCTCTGAGTTTGAATTTAAATACTTACATTTGTTGATTTTCAACTAGGACTGTGTCGGAGCTGTTGATGGCATACATTTCCCAGTGATGGTGGGTGTAGATGAGCAAGGACCATTCCGTAATAAGAACGGTGTTCTTTCGCAAAGTGTTCTTATTGCCTGCTCATTTGATATGAAGTTCTATTATGTTCTAGCTGGTTGGGAAGGGTCAGCAGCTGATTTACGAGTTCTAACTTCTGCTCTTACTAGGCGCAATAAATTGCAAGTCCCTGAAGGTACTGTTCGTCTTCTACAAGATAGTGATAATGCACCATATGTAGATGATTGGACACTGTACTGAAGGGACAGTTTGTTCCATTTTATCGTACAGAGCTTAGCTTCAGCATCCCCCTCCTAGTCCTTCTTGCTCTTTTCCTTTATTAGGCTGCTTTTGTTTTTTAGTTTATCTCTTGGATTGGGGGCCCTTTCTTGAGGCAGTATCTAGTTACGAATGTCATAAGAAGTATTTGATTGGGAGTAGAAAACAAGGTTTATTATCATGCTATCAACTCCACTTTGTTTTTCTTTCATATATGAATAAAAGTTCAACTTGGGTGCAGGTAAATACTACCTCGTGGATTCTAAATATGCGAACGTTCCCGGGTTTATTGCTCCATATCCTGATGTTCCATGTGGCTTAGTTGAATATGGTGGTGCTTACCATCCACAAGATGCCAAGGAGCTATTTAATCATCGGCAGTCATTGTTGCGCAGTACTAGTGATCGCATTTTTGGTGCTCTCAAGGCACGTTTCCCTATTCTGACATCAGCCCCTCCTTACCCATTACCAACACAGGTTAAGTTAGTTGTGGCAGCATGTGCCATACACAATTACATCCGCAGGGAGAAAGCAGATGATTGGATATTCAAAATGTACGAACTAGACTATTCACTGCCATCAGAAGATCCGATGCCGCCTTTAGAAGTTGAACAGCCTCTAATGCATGTTGAGACGCAAGTTTTAGACCTTCCTTTTGAAAAGGAACAGCTAGAAAATGCTGCACAGGTGCGTGACTCCATTGCAGATGAGATATGGAGTGATTATATCCGGGATTTTTCAACTAGTTAGTTTGTTGGATATATAGTTTATAGCGAGGAGGAGGGTATTTAGGGGTCTGCCATTATTGTCCATAAAAATGAAATTACACTAGTGATGTTTTTAGAGGGACTTTGCTTAGTTTCTTGTATGATTTCCCATCACTTGGGCCCATTTGATGTCAACCCACCTAATTTTTTTTAATTTTCTTTGAAATGAAGGGCGAAAGAAGACGGAATTCAGCATCCAACTGAGCTGAGCACACAGAATGTAGATTTGTTTAATACACAAATCTAGAAGAAATTTAGGTTTAAATAACAAAATATGGGCAGTAGACAAATCTAGAACGTGTTAAACAAGCACGGTAATTGAAAGGAAGTCACCAGCAAAACAACAAATTCTTTTGATGAATAATTACTAATACAATTCACATTAATAAGGCTAAAATCAAGGACAAATGACTAATTAATAATTCAAATTCACTGACTGCCCACATATATATAGTAGTAATATATTAAGGGGTTTACTTTATAAATCTTTTACGGTGCTTATAAATCTATCTATTGTAATTTGTATAAACAAACAATTGTTTCCAGCCGAGCCGCGTCGAGTCTATAATCAATCAATCAATCTTAACGTCTCCTTGTGCAAATGGAAGTAGAATCAAGCTATTGAAATATATTTCTATCTCAAAATTTACTTTCTTTCCTAGTTAATCTTTGGAATCAAAAAATGATGTGATATGTTATATTTTTTATTAATGTAATTATTAATATTGTAAGCTACTTCAAAATATTGCTTTGTATTAACTTATTATTTTAAAAAAATAAATTTACTTTAGATCACAATTTAAGTTTAAATTTTCACAAATTAATTCGGATAAAAGTAAAAGACTCTTAATCAGTCAAATTATAACATGGAATACATTAGTCACAGTTTTAACTTTGCCATATATTTTTTTTCAAAGTCTACGGGGACCAAGATCAGTAAATCCGACTCGGGGTAGTGACCGGCCGAATTTTTTTTATTTTTTCACTTTTTTGCTTTTCTGACTGTAAAAAATTTAATGTGATTTATTGAAATTAAATTTTTTACAATTCACTTGGCGATTATTCGTTTGTCGATCCGCATGACTACGACTTTCACTTAAAACGGAGAAAAAAAAATCATGGGAGAAGAAGTCGTTTAAATGTCATCTCTTTCCTCCCGCCGCTTCCTGCCTCTCGTAATCGAATATCTATCGGTTGTTCGGGAGAAAAATTCATTTATGTATTCGGTGGTGGCAATCGTAATCTCAACTTTCTGTGAAATTTTTGTTTTGAAATAGTTGTTTCACGATTAAATCTAAGGCTAATTGGGCCGGGAAAAACACATGTTGAAAGTATTGATGTTTTGAGATATATAAAGTTAAGCGGGACTTTCATTTTGGGTTGGAGAGATTCTTTTTGTTTAGTTTAACTTTCACTTGAATTAGGAATTTGTGATTGAGTAGATTAGGGTATTAAAATCCTTTCTTTAGATCGTTGAGCTCAATCACATTCAAGTGCATGTTATGTTTAATATTTAATGATTTTGAATGGTGTATGTCTGTGCAGATATCCGATTGATATGTAGTTCTTCTTGGAATCATTGATTTGTAGTTCTTGAGCTAGGGTTTTTTCGACTGAGTTGGGGCTTGTTTTAGATTGATTGTGGTGGAGATTGTATATGTTATGTAGATTTTAAGTTAATGTTTATTTTGTCTGAATTGTTGTTGGATCATTTTACCCTCCATTATATCAGATTTGTTTAATCTATAATTAAAATATTATTTTTTAGCCATAAAACACAAATAGTCACGTCGGTAATTTATAAATTGGAAAAATTTAATAGTTCAATCATCTAATTTGACAAAATTAAAAATGGATCACAAATAAAATATAACCTATAAAAAAAAAAAACAATTTTTTCAACCCGTCTATAATCAAATATTGTAAGCTACTTCAAAATATTGCTTGGTATTTACTTATTATTTAAAAAATAAATTTACCCATCACAATCGAAAATTACGGTCCCCTAGAAGTACTCATTATTTTTTTTCAAAGTAAAATGGGCTCTTGTTCTGTTTTTAACAGAGGAAGTACTCCATGTCGTAATCTCACAGACACAGACACAGACACAGACGGACATAATTCCCTAGAAGAATTAGAGTCAAAAGCATTTCCAAAATCCAAGTTAGAAAAGAATCTTGAATTTTCACCTTTCTATACAAGTCAAACCAACCAACCAACAAACAAACAAACCAGAGTCCCATCTTCAACTATGGCTCCATAATTCTTCCCCAGTCTTCTTATCACTTCTAGAATGTGGACGCCCCCACTGCTCGATTCAATTCAGTACAAAAAAATATTCAAAAGTTGCATATATTTTTTTATCCACCAAAGAATTGGTCAAATCATATTGCACCACCAAAAGACCTATATATATATATATATATATATATATATATATATATATATATATAATTAATATGAATCCTCAAGTTAAAATTGTCAAGACAGCTATCAATTTTGGGGAGGGGATAAATATTTTGGTATTGTGAGGCCCACGAATTATGAATCATAATATTGCTTACTATCTTTTGTACTTGCCAAAAGTAAACCACATTATCTATCATGACTAAGCTCCGACGATCTTTGAGGTGCATTGGTCTTTCTAATAAGATTCCACTTTAAATTTAGCCTCTCTCTTTTTCAGTTCAGAAATCAACTAAACTACTTCAACAACAAACAACAAACAACAAAATGTAGTTAGTGTGATTCCAATTCAGTTCACCCATATGTACCTCAACAGGATTCCCAGATGGTCAAAAAAAAAACTAAAATCAAAAAGATTTCTCTGTTCTGAATTAACGAGAGTAATATTTCTTGATTATAGAATTTTATTATTCAGAGGCGAAGCAAGTAAATTCAGTAAGTTGATATGAACCTCGAGACTCGAGTAAAAATACCTTCACAGTTCAAAACATTAAAAAATGCACAAGTATAAACATGGATCCTAAAAGTAGTTGTACACTTGGAAAACAAAATTTAGATGGCATCATAGATTTTTCTAGATACCGGACTGTAATCAGTAATCACATAAGAAGAATTCTTCCTTATATTGATTCAACCACAAAAAACATCCCAGCTTTTCTACCCAAGAGAAACAGTTATGCAGGGAAGAGATTTTCTATACAAGAGTTCTATTTTCTGCATTTGGCTGAAGAAGGGTAAATTTATTCATTATCCAGTAACTCAACTAATACTGGAAAAGTATATAGAAATGCACCAATGGGCAATGCCATTAAGAGTTACAGCAAGGAGATTAAGATGGTTTATCTTTTAAAAAAACTTTTAAGTTAAAATCCTACAAGAGAGAACTTAACCATTGCAATATTGTACTCCTAACATGCATGATGTACCAGAATGAGTTGTTACTTATTAGAGGAAAATTAAAGAAAAGAAAGACGATGCACCAGAAATATGTACACTACAGTGAGCTCGAAAAGTGGAACATCTATATACTATGATCAAAACCGCCCATAACTCAAATTTATTTTATTATACAACAAACAAGTAGCCAAGGAGATATTAACGTGGGAAGAAAAAACCAACCAACATTAAGTTCTTTCAGCTGGAGTGAGAGGCCCCAACTGTTTTGTAAGGTTATCTACATTATCCATATTCCACCAAAATCTATGTGGACCTTCCAGCTTTATTTCACTATTTGTTCCACCTGTCTCTCTTCTCTCTGACTGGACTTCTCGAGTGCCAAAGGAACCTGGAGTCTCCGTCAGAAATTGTTCCCAGAAGACATCATTAACCCCAACCGGTTGAGCTGCAGCTGCAGTCCCCTCTTCCATATTATTTGATACAACTATATCAGGAACATTAGCAGGTTTCGTATTTACATCGATTCCTGAGGATTTGGGCCTAGAATCTAAATTGAGATAGATAGATGAGATGGCAGGGCTGTCTGCGTGATCTGAAGAAGCATCCAACTCAGGGGATGAGTGAGTATCCCTCGAACAAGGGGATGACATATGTAAATTAGGCGAGTGTTGTTGGACATTTACACCTGAATCTCCAGATGATGCATTCATTTCCGTAAAAACAACCGGTGAAGGCTGCAGATGTACACCAAAATCATAAATTTCTTCACCCGAAGTTTGTCCAACCCCATGCAGAAAACTCTCCCAAAACCTCAAAGATGAGTCCAATTTCTCTATTAGCTCCAAACTTAGCACAGGAATGGATGAAGTATCCCGATTCTCTTTTTGGAAAGTCAAAACTTGGTTCCCTCCTGTATTGGCTTCATCATATAAATAAGTGGATACCGCCAACCTTCTCTTTTTACTACCATTTTCAGACGGTTGCGCAACAGCAGATAAAGAACTGGGTTTCTGAAGGAGTTGGGCCAAGAAGGTGATTGTTTGTCTCTGTCGTTGTTCTATGTTCTTCAAACGCTGCCCCAGTGATCGTACTTGTATTTCAAATCCTTGACTCTCCTGTTTATGCCTCTCTAACTCTGATTGAAGCAAACTCTTATCATGTTTCAGCTTCTCTATTTCTTTCTCAAACTCCCATCTTTCTGAATCAGTTAATGGATTAGAAGTGTTCACTTGATGCTGCACAGAATGGCTATGAATTGGCTTGCGACGGTGAATTCTCGGTAGAAGATGTTTCTGACCTCTTATAAATTCCTCATTTGCAAACTCCCATTGATCAGGATCGATCTTTCTAAAACCCTGTATAAAACGACAAAAATTGTTAAATTTCAACAAAATCATGGAAAGAACAAAATTAGAAAAAAATCAAACCCAATCAGAACAAACATTAGTTCACTTTCAAGAACTTCCATGTTTGAGAAAAAATTTCAAGTTCAAAAGTAATCATCAAAGTTCAGAATTGTATCTCCTTACATTTTTTTCCCCATGATTTCAAAGCAACCAAAAAAATATTTGAATTCTCTCCCACCACCAACCCCCCTCCCCCCTTTCTATCTATCTCACACACACATGCTCTAGTCTTCCACAAGAATAAAATTGAGGAAGAAAACATTGCAGTGATGTGCTTACATATGTATTGAGTTGTCTGACGAAGCTGGAGAAATTATTGTGCTTAAAGTATGTTGGGAGCAAATCTCTAGCAAACTCCGGAGGATCCCAGACAATGAAGCTATGTCCACTATGACTCCAAGAGACAATAGAGTCTGTCACCGGGTCTTCCACCATCTCATATGTCTTTGTGAGGAAAGGCGCGGGTGCATTAGAACCACCTTGAGATCCATCCATCATAAAATTATCCCAAATATGCACCAAAACCTCCAAGATCCAAATCCCAAAAACTAGATGCCGCCTCAAATCGTTCCCGATTCCCACTTAGACAAATGAATTCAATTTCCAGTTTGAGCCTTTCTTTAAATTGTTATGGTCACGCGTATTCCAAGTTGCCAATTACATCCAAACAGAAATCCATTCTCCTAATTTTCTCATAATTTTTTTTTTGCTAGTTCTATTTTGTCATAATTACTTGCACCAAATCCGGAACAAAGTGCGAATTGTTGTCAGTTACTACTTATTAAGCAAATAATCTATATAATTGAAATCCCAAACATAATCCCAAAGCTCAAACCCAAAAAGGAATTAAATTGGTCACGCGAGGAGGATGTATCATTGAAGTAAATCTCCAATTCTGACACCAGAAACCCTTCAAATTTCAAGAATTATAATAAAACACTAGCAAAGTTAAAGAAATAGAATGGATTCTTAGAGTCGATCAGAGAGAAGTGATGTATTTATACAGGGAAAATACCTTGACGAGGAAGGGAGAATCAAGAATTGACTGGTCTAGAATTGAGTTTTGTTGGATTCTTCACAATTTGAGTCTCGTCAATCAATTTCCGAACAAGTTGAATGTGAGTTTATAGCAGACTGAGTCGTTGAAATCGTCCTGCCGAATAAGACTGAACAGAGGAGAGAGAAAGAGGACCTACTAATTGACATTTCTCTTTACACACAAAAAATAGTAAGAGCAGCAGCAGCCATATGTCGACCGCCAGACACCATTAAATATTTAAATGAGTTAACTGATCCAGTTTGAAGGGAATTCATCATTCACATAAATAATTTAACTTCTTTACTACATTTTTTAATTTAAGTGGAAGTTAAAGGATATTTTTTTATTTAATTTGGCATTGGGAAGTTAACTTTTAATAAATTATTTCATTTATTTTATTTTATTTCATAAAAAAATATTTTACAAATAATTAATTTCAATAATTATCAACTAAATTTAACTTACAATGAGGGATGATTAATTTAAGTCTGAGATAAATAATTTCAATGTTAAAAAATCATCAAACTTTCCTCTTATATTCATGTGACGAGCTGTAAACATTGCCTAAATTTTTAGATAATTAAAATCAATTTGTTAAATCATAAAATTCATAATTGAAATGAAGTTATTTACTTTTAATACAAACATCACAATTGTAAATTAACTATAAAGTCTTTGTTGTTTTTAAAAATTGAACGAAATTATATTAATTTTGAGTTTTAGAATTCGGTGAATTAACTCTAAAAAATCAAAATGTATATTTAATTTTAAAACGAATATATTGAGTAAGTACGAACGACGACGTAATAAATCAATCATGATGTAATTTTTCACTTTCCTGACGGTCATAGAAAATGAAACTGAATGAATTTATAATTTCTGTACCGATAATGATTCTGTGTGCCAGGCCGAATGGGAGCAAAACGGGCTTTTAATAGATGGGCAACCAATCAGTCTAAGTGGACTGGACTGGACTGAAGGGTAGCCGATGTTGTTTACTTGGAGTTCCTGACATTTGGAACCATCTCATCCTTTACAAAATTCTCCTTCAAAATTAATCAATCAATAATGTAATATCTATTGTATAAAATCATCACAAAACATTACTTTAACCGTCATGAAAAGTGAATTTCTTTTTACGAACAATTTAACTAAACTAAAAACCAAATGATACTATTTGAAGGATTTCAACCCTTCCCCCATTTGCAAACTAACACTAAAATTCATATATGATTATAATTTTAAAACAAAATATAAAAAAAACATATATTAGTTGAACTACTAAACAAAATTAATCTCACATAAGATTTTGTGATTCCAATGACAATCACAAAATCTCTATAATGATGGATTTTATTATTTTGTGATGGATTGAAAATTCCACCACAAAATACATTCTTTTTGTAACTGTAAATAAAAGTCATCACAAAAATTTATATTTTTTTAATGATTGTCATGGCCATTATAAAATTTTGTTTTTTTATTAAAATATTAGTGATAGCTTAAATGCATTCACGAAAAGGGTATATCCATAAGTGATGACTTAGTGCATCACAAAAAAAAAAAAAATTATTTTGCGTGAAAAATTTGGTGATTGACATTGTCATCACAATTGTAATATATACATTAACGGCAAAATTAGTCATTCACTAAGAGTTTGTTGGAAATATAGCAGTATTAGCAAGATGAACAGAAACACAAAATTGGAACAACTTATCTCTTAGAAGAGAAATCGGTGAAGCCTTATTCTTTATCTAAAAAAGTGATTTCGTGCCCCAGCGATAGCAATCACACATCTGAATGGGTTTCGGCGATCACCTCCAAGATTCAATGGTAAAGCCTCACGATCGTATATCTTCAAAAATGACTTTGGACTTGTCTGTGTGGATTGCCCAGTTAACAGAGTTTATATATATGTAAGGAAGAAAGAACATATTATATTGTAGTGGGAATAACAGATTCGTAGTGCTCTTTCTCTGCAGAACAAACCGGTATTTATAGGAGAAGAAGAAGAACGTTAAACTAAAGAACGTTGGGAACGTAAATAAGGTTTACGTTACAAAAAAACATAAATAAGGTTTATGTTGGAAATTAATGATAAAAACGGCTAGGGTATTAAAAACTGGCTTAGTATAAAAATAGCAAAATAGTGGGCTACCTGGGTGCACCCGCAAGACATAATCGACCGGATCGACACCCCCCAAAAGTCTAAAAACCAAACTTGGTCTAGCCCAATTCCTTAGTCATCCTCATGTGCGCGAGCCCATCTTTATTTTCTCAACCAACTTACTAAACTCAAGCCAACATATGATAATATACCCATAGAAAGTTTTCAAAATAGACAATATGAGACTTTGATAAAATCACAAGTTCGAAGCATAACCAACAGTTATCATCATAAATACTATTATTTTGTGATTGCTCAAAAAAATCATCACAAATTATTATCTTTTGTGATTATTTTTAAAAATTATCATAAAATTCCGTCACGTATTTTTATTTTTTTAGTTGTAGATTTATGAATACTTAAATGTAAATTATTATTTTTAATGAACATCACTTTCTACCAAAATATTACCGTATTAGCTAAAAATAAACTCACATGATACCAATTAAATTACTCCAATATTTATACCAAATATATTACTATACTACTTCCTTCGTCACATGATAAAAGTCCTTATTATTTTGGGTAATCCCATGTTAAATGTTCATTTTTCTTTAATAACCAAACTTTTATACATATTTTTTTATTATATCCGTAGTATTAAATATCTCATACTTTTCTTATTTTAATCCTTTCTCTATATTTAATAATATTATTATAGATAATTTTGTTATTTTATTAATCTTCTTAATATGCGTGAAAAATCTACTAGAATTTTTATTCTGGGACGGAAGGAGTACTATATTGGAATGGACTGTTTATGCATGATTGCATGGGATTAACTTAATTGTACTTGTGTGTTGTCTTATACTATCATTATATACAGACACCACCAATGCCTAACGCGTTTCCTTTTCACCCATATAATGACATAAATGTGGCTCCTCCTCCGCCAGTTTACAGTATCCGCTGGACCGCTAGCACATCAGTCAAGAAAATATAGTCCAAAAATATTATTGTACTTTTCCAACTTGCATTTATTTACTGCATGCTTAATTATTCCTTGTCCCTACTTGACATGTTTTTTAACTTTCTTTTATTTTATTACATTCTTAGAGAGTATTTTTTTTTCAGTTATTTTTTCTTAGAACTTTAGTTACATCACTTGTAATGCCGCCTGTTTTACAACAAACATTATTAGGCTGTTTATTTAGGACTGAATATATTTAAATATTGAATTATTAAATTGGTCAGCCATTAAGTGTATTTATTTTTGGAAAAAATTGTCTGAATGACTGAATTGATCAGATGATTGAGCTGAATAGTTAAGTCAGATTTTTTTGGTTGAATAGGCAGCTGAATAAAGTAAATTTTTTAAAAAAATTAAAAAAATATATTAATTATTATATTAAGTAATATTAAATAAATTTACAATAACTTTGAATATTTTTAGATGGGTAAAATAATAAAATTATGTCATTCAGATGTTTTAGACATGTTAATTATCAAACAACTTTTTTCATTCAGATTTAGATTCATTCAGTTTTTATCAAACACCGCCTATGTAAGACCCCAAATTATTAATAAATAAAATTTAATTTTCTCTATTTATTATTTTGAAATAGTAAGGGTTGATTTGATTAATGTGGTTAGTTATGGGTAAAATGCGCAAATATTTTAAATAAGCAGGTAGTTATAAAATATTCATTTTTTGTCGGGGAATATTCGTTTGGTAGGTGGAATATTCTTGTTGTCGGGGAAATATTAAATGCGGCGGTGCGAGTCTTTTATGGGTCCCATAACTTGAAAAGTGATTGGATGAAGAAAGCGACAAGTATAAGTTGTTTATAAATAACGGCGTAGTTATTCTGCGATAACTTTGTTGGAATACCCGTGGTTAAAACACGATGTCTGGCGTTGTTGCGACAAAGACGCAGTATTGCGCCAATTATTGATTCTTACGTGAAGGCCTTTTCAATAATTATTACGATGAATTCTTATTAAGTATTTTATTTTATTGATTCAATAATTCTTTGCGTTGATATTTTATATTCTTTGTTGTTTGATAATTGTCACTTCTGTATTTTCTATTATCGAAGCAATAATTCATATTATCTGAATAATATTATTAGAAAATATTATTGACAATGTCTAGAAAGTTCTGTCTAAGGAGATGTTTGGTCACCTAATTGCGCGTTAGTAAGGAAAAATTCTTATTGGAAAACCCCTGCTTCACAGGAGCGGCACAGTTGCCAAAAGATCTTGTGATTCTGTAATATTATTTGTGAATAATTAATTATTGATTTATATAATGAGAAAAATATTGATTTTATGTGGATATAGATGGAGAAAATTTTTAAAGTGACAATTGTTGAAAATCGATATTTTATCTTTTACGATAAAATAATATTTTATTATATTATTATAATATAATAATGATGATATTTTTACAATGAATGTGGGATATATGAGTATATGAGGAGGAAGAGTATTTTTGTTACAAAAGTTGTTTAACACATGTTTTTGTGTGTCGATTGGACCTATTTCTTGACTAAAATTTGATTATAGCACAAAAATCGCTTGGTTTGTGGATTTGGTCAATTTACTGTTTTGGAATTTGGAAAAATTTCTTACGCAAAGTTGTAGAGAATTGAATTTTCTATAAAAATTCGCGATTCAATTTTACGATAAAAGGGCTATTTATTATGAATTATTGAAGTTAGAGTTAGAAATAATTAAATTTTGAAGTTTTAAATATTTTTGTTTAGAAAAACATTTTGTCATTATGGTGGACTATTTTGGTGGCTGAAATCAGATTCAAAGGTGTGCGTATGAATAAGTTTTGAAAATATTATTAATTTATTAAATTTTCTGCTTTGATATTTTAAGCATTTTCATATAAATAGGGTGCTTGGGTTAGAATTAAAAATCACACCGAAACTTCTGATTTCTCTCTTTTCTCTCTATATATCGGTATTTTTGTTAGTATTTTAGTACTTTGAGTATTCTTTATCTGTCGCAAGTTCTTTCGGTAAGACTATATCCGATATTCGAACCGAAATCTTATTACATTAAGGTAAGGGATGTTATTTTCTTCTCGAATGATATTATTTCTTCATATCATTATCTTTGAAATATTAGTTGGAACTTTTTATCAAATTTAGAACTTTTTCATGTATCGAGATTCTTATTAAGCGAGTTCTTATTCACGAGTTCTTATTCACGAGTTCTATTTATGAATTCTTATTCACGAGTCTTATCCACGAAGCATGATGATGTTTTTTGTGAAATTTCTATCTTTTGGTGTCGAGTTCTTTATTCACGTATCGACCTTATTTACGAATCTGACCTTATTCTGAAAAAATAAATTTTTCGTTTTTACCGTCAAAATATCTATTATGGATATTAGCTTTGATTGTATTCATGTTTTGATCATTCTTGAATTTTACTCAACTATGATTATTTATGAGGTATTTTTTTGACATGAAATAGATGAAATACGAATCCTTAATATTTATTCTTTTGTTTCACTGGATTCGTTTCATTTAAAATATTTTTCATCATCCTCCGTCTAAATGATGATATAATTGAATATCTTTGGCACATAGTCAAAGATTAATGATTTCGATGAATATCTTTGGCCCGTAGTGCAAAGATGAGCAGTGTTTAGATGAACATGACCAAGTTGGTGAATATCTTTGGCTTTGTAGTGCAAAGATGAATATTTAATTCGAGATATATATTGATTGATGTTCTGAGGGATAAAATATCGACGACGAACTTTTAAATTCATATATAGAAGATAGTAGTTTGCATTCTCTCTTAACTTCTTACAATGAATTATTATTTCATTATGAGGATTGATTTAAAGCTGGTTTATCTATTGTATTATCGATTTTTCCTGTTGAAGACTAACGATAATTTGTTACATGTTATCTTGGTCATAATGTTCTTTCTTTGGGCTAGTTGAGCTCACCTTTTTCCTTGTTGTTCTATTTTTCTTCTCAAGAAGAGGCGAGAATGTAGAGTATTAGTCGAGAATGTGGAATGATGGTTACAGAAGTGGTTCTAGTAGTTCTCACTATTACGTAGAATAGTGTATTAATAATTGTAATGAAGACTTATTTGAGTGTGGATATTGTCTAGATGACAATATTTATGTGACGCCCAAAATAGGTCCATTCCATCCAACCCATTACGAGTCGCCAAATACATGATGCGAAATAACTACAACTTTATTATTACAACATATAAACGTGAGTTTAAATACGAGATATTGCCATCTGACAATATCCACACGCAAATAAATCCCCATCATAATTATTGATACATTATTTTACAACAATGGTGAGGACTACTAAACAACTCTCCCTAGAACTTTCATTCCATTACCCCCCAGGCTGTCGTCTTCATTTATATTCTAGCCTCACGAGAAGAAAAAATGGAACAACAAGGAAAAGGGTGAGCTCAACTAGCCCAATAAAGAATATTATGACTAAGATAATATACAACAAATTATCGTTAGTCTTCAACAGGAAAAATCTAATAGAATACAATAGACAACAAGTTTTAGATCAACAAATCAATGGAAAGCAATAATCCATTAGAAGAGTCACGTAGAAAAGAATTCTACCGTCTTACAAGGTTTAAAAGCCCATCATTAATATTTTATCCACAGAATAACAATCAATATTCATCTTCTTTGCACTACTGAGCCAAAGATATTCATTTAAATCACCATTAGTCATGTTCATCTCAACACTGCTCATCTTTTGCACTCTGTGCCAAAATATTCATCGATTAATCGTTCATCTTTGCTTCTAAAGCCAAAGATATTCATCGAAATCAATCATCTTTGCACTACGGGCCAAAGATATTCATCATAAATCATTCATCTTTGCACTACGGGCCAAAGATATTCAATAATATCATCATTTAAGGCCGAGGATGATGAAAATATTTTTAAAGAAACGAATCCAAAGTGAAACAAAATGACAAGGATTAAGGATTAGTACTTTGTTTTATCCACGTCCAAAATACCACAAAATAATCATAGTGGTGTAAAATTCAAGAATGATCAAAACATGGATCAATCAAAGTAGTATCCATAATAGATATTTTGGATAAAAGAAGAATTTCATTTTAAATTGAATAATGCCGTATTAATGAATAAAGTCTTGGTATCGTGAATAGTGTCGTAAATATCGTGAATAAATAACTCAGACACCAAAAGATAGAAATTTCACAAAAAAACATCTTCACGCCGTGAATAAGAACTCGTGAATAAGAACTCATGAATAGTAACTCGTGAATAATAAGCTTCGTGAATAAGAACCCCGAAACGTGAAAAAGTTCCAAATTTGATAAAATTTCCAACCAATATTTTGGCATAATGATATTGAAGAAATAATATCATTTGAGAAGAAAATAACATCCACTTACCTCGAAAAGCAAGATCTTCTAGTTGAAACACCTGATATAAAAGCATGACTTGAACTTGCAGATCAGTATAGCAATACCCAAAGTATACTCAAAATACTCACAAGAATACGCTCGATAATATAGAGAGAGAAAACTGATTTAAAATGTGATTTTCAATTCTAACCCAAGCACTTATTTATAGAAATTGCTTAGAACACCAAAGCGAAAAATTTAATATAATATTATTATTTATAATAATAATTCCTCACGCACACCTTGAATCAAATTTCAGCAACTTGTCATGTGTTAAATGAGGGAACCAAATGAAAAAAACGTTTTGTAAATAAAAATATTTTAAACTTCCAAAAATCAATTATTTGAGTTTTTAACTTCAATAATTCACAATAAATAGCCCTTTGCGAAAAATTCAAATCTCGCGAGTTTTTATAGGAAATTCAATTCTCTACAACTTTACGGAAGAAAGTTTTTCCAAATTCCAAATGCGAAATTGGCGAAATCCATAAACGAAGCGATTTTACGGTATAATAATCAAATTTCGATCGAATAAATGGGGTCCAATTGACATGTTTAACATGTTTTAAACATTTATTGCAACAAAATACTCTTCCTCCTCATATACTCATATATCCCACATTCGTTGTAAAAATATCACCATTATTATATTATTAAAATATAATAATATATATTTAAATGAATTATTTTATCAGAAAAAGATAAAATATTAATTTTCAACAATTGTCACATTAAAAATTTTCTCCATCTATATCCTCATAAAATCAATATTTTTCTCATCGTATGAATCAATAATTAATTATTCACAAATAATATTCACGAATCACAATATTGACAACGAGGCGGTTCCTCGTGAAGAGGGGCTTTCCAATAAGAATTTCTCCTTATTGGTAGCATGATTAGGTGACCAAACCTCTCCTTAGAGCGAGAAACTTTCTAGACATTGCCAATAATGTTATCTAATAATATTATTCAGATAATATGAATTATTGGTTCGATAATGAAAAATACTGTGTAATGACAATTATTGAAACAACAGCAATATAAAATATCAACGCAGCAATTATTGAATCAATAAAATAAAATATCGAATGAAGAATTATCGTAACCATTATTGAGTAGTGCCTTCTACGTAAGAATCAATAATTGGTAATACTCTGCGTGTCTTCTTGTCGATAACGTGTATTCTTGTGTTTTAACCAAGGGGTATTCCAATGTAGTAAACGGTAACAACTACTGTAGTTATTTTTTTAAACAACTTATTTTTGTCATTTTCTTCCTCCAATCGTTTTCCGTTATGGGGCCCACACACGCATTTGCTTGGCGTCGTATTTAATATTCCCAAAGATCGAATATTCCACGACCAAACGAATATTCTCCTAATAATAATGAATATTATATCACCACTTGCTTATTTAAAATATTTACGCATTTTACCCATAACTAACATTAATCAAATCCACCTTTTACTATTTCAAAATAATAAATAAAGGAAATTCCTTTTTATTTAAAAAAATTTCGGGGTCTTACAATTTATATTTAAACTCACAGTTTTTATGTTGTATTAATAAAGTTGTAATTATTTCTGTACCATGTATTTTGACGACTCAAAATGGGTGTTGTATACCTATTTTGGGAGCGTCACAGCCTATGTTTGTTTGCAAAAAATATACTTGTAATTGAACTATTTATCTTAATTTAACATAATTTCAATCTATTTTATCTCATGGTAAGAGATTAATAGTCGTTTAAATAGTCATACAGACTATTTTTTTATTTATTTATCATTTATAAGACTATTTATGATGAACTATATAGTCCATGATAAATGTGGGAGTAATAATTCCCCAATAGACAATAGCTATCAAATAATTTTATGAGACTAATAGTTATTATTCAAATGATTAAATAGTTCGAATTAATATTAAATTAAGATAAATTAATGGTTCAATTTCAAACAAATTTTTTTTAAAAAATTATTACCCAAGTGTTTGTTTCCAGCGTCATAATGTGGTATTCAAACAACTTTGAAATTTTTATACGTATAAAAGTAAAAGCCGCCATCACCTTTGAAAATTAAATTTTATGCATATATATATATATATATATATATATATATATATATTCTTTCAGTCTTATAAAGACGGACTTCGATGAATAGTATGATAAATAAATAAGTTGATGGTAAAATTATGTATTAAGTTATTGGCTACCGAATTCATATTCTTTTATTAATTATTTTGTAAATGTGGTTGTAACGTTGAACAAGGCGGTTATTACGAAGGAAACTGATATATACATAATAAAAAATGATATTTTTTTATATAAAAATCGTCGTTATATATCTATAACGACATTTTTCATATAGAAATATGAAAAAGTATTATAGAAATATTAATTTACTAGTATGAAATATTGAGGAAAGTTGAAACATACTCATTTTGACAATTACATAAAGCTGCCCATCAAACTTTTTGAGCTGTAAAAAGAAGAATTGTGGGAAACTTCCGTGTTCAAGTTTTGCTTGACGGAAAAATGTTATCTAATAATCAGAAAATATGTTCGATATTATTTATATCTAAATGTTAATAAAAAAATAATATATATTATGAATGTTTAGTTCTATTTTTTAATTAAGATATATAATCATATGATTTTTTTTTTATCAATTTCATATATTAATAATTTTCATAATCATAATTGGACATAAATGTATCCCAATACATAAGATAAGATGACTCAATGTTCAAAGTAGATAAGAAATTGATTTTTAAATTAAGTAGATGATCGAGATCAGTAGGAAACGTTTGCCTAAAAAGCTCAAAAACGAAATATGAATTCCTCAAAAGCAACTCCCTTCTTGATTTTTCAGAGGTTGCCAAGATTTGTTAGTTTTTTAGACGAAGTAAAATATAATCGATCATTTGACTCAAAAAACCATAATTTATTATGAATTTTAAAAGCCAATTCAAATACTTCCTCCATTCCTTAATATAAGTCATTTTAGTGTTGTGCACAAGTATTAAGGTAATGATTGTACTACCTCCGTCCCATAATAAGTGTCTTTTTAGCTAAAATCACATACCAATACACAAGCTAAAATGGCAAAAATACCCTTAATATATTTTCTTTGAAGTTGAAGAGTTAATGAGTGTCATTTAATTGTAGTGATAGTAAGATGCAATAAATACCATTGAATGCATAAGGACATATATGAGAAAATATTGCAAAAATTGTATTGGAATTCTAACCCATCACTTATTTTGAGAAAAACTATTAAGCCTAAAAAAACACTTATTGTGGGACGGAGGTATTATAACATTAACTATAATATCAATTGTCTATATTGTCCTTGTATTGGAATAAGAGATTATTATTTATTGGACAAAAAATAGTGAGAGAACTAAAGTTATATTTAATACTTAGAATAATATTGAAAACTAAGCAATTAATGCTTACTTAAAATTCTCAAATAATTTATATTGAAGAACACAAATATTTCTCTAAAATTACTTATAGTATTAAGGAATGGATGGAGTATTATCCTACATATTCATTGGTCTTCCCAAGTACAAGCACATTTACGCACACTCGCATCTCCCAATTAATTTATTACTCCCATCTCTACCACCGTTCGGTTGGGCGAGTCACCCACCTCTCTGTCTGTCTGTCTGTCTGTCTGTCTCTTTCTTTCTCCTTATCCCTATGTCTATCTATCTATCTACAAAAATCATAAAAATTAAGCAGCAATATTAAAATTAATGGGAAGTGGTTTGATGACTAAGCAGCTGCCGCTTCATCATGTGGTCCTCATCAATTGTTCATTTGTTCTAGTGCTAATTTTGTTAACAAACATTGGATCAGCAGCTACTACACCCAAGCTCCACCAAGATGAAGGTAATACCCAACTCAAACGCAATTAATCAATGTGTTGTGCCTGCATGTGTAAATCAATTGAAATTGTTTGGGTGTGTATAATTAATTGAGTGATTATGAAGCGCAGTGAGGGCATTAAGAGCGATAGGGAAGCGATTGGGGAAGAGGGATTGGGATTTTAACAAGGATCCCTGTTGCGGGGAAGGGAACTGGAGCGTCCCTTTGGCCAGAAAGGGTTTTGAGAGCTCCGTCACCTGTGACTGCTCTTTCGACCGCAATTCTACCTGCCACGTCGTTTCAATCAGAGCTTGCCCCAACTTCTGATTTGAATCACTTTCGCTATTCAGATCGTTAAACCTTATTGTTACAAAACCAAAAATCCTACAGAACCAAAAAGCCTTCCAGATCGTTAAACAAAATTGTTACCTTTTCACGGATTTGGGGCGAAAATTAGGGCAATACGTCGTTTTCGAATTTGGGGCGAGCGAGCAGGGGTTGAGAAGATCGTGAGAAAAGAGTTTCAGAGAGATCGGGAGAGCGAGATAATTTTGAGGAGAGCTGAATAGCGAAAGAGGGAAAGAGTTCTATTCGCGATTAGCGATCTGAAGTTCGCGTAAATGTGAGGAGACGGAAAAAAAGAAATGGGTTTTCATAGGTGAGTTTGGGTGAGCTTTTTTGGGGTGAGCCTAAGATCCTTATTTTATATATATATATATATATATATATATATATATACTCTCAAATCAAGCTTTCAAGAATCGTAGTAGTAGTAGTATAAATTATAGTAATAGTAATGGTAAAGATAGGTGCAATGAGCAGGACTTTTCTGTGAAGGTCACGGATCCCATTTTTGGTCCTGCCGATACCAAAACAGTAAATTTTAGTTACTCTCTTTTTACTTACTGCACTATTTTTACTGATCTATTTTCGAAACCATTGGCGGTAGGGGTGTTCATCCGGTAAAAATTGGCCCGAACCGGACCGGTACCGAACCGAACTGAAACCGAAATAGGCCAAATATTGATACTCGATCTAGGAACAGGTTGGATCGGTATATCGAATCAATGATACCGGATTCGGTTTATCTTGGTTTTACTTAAAATTAATATAATTATTATTTTTATTATTATTATTATCATTTTATTATTATTATTATCGTTTTATTATTATTATTTTTATTTTTATTATTATAATCATTATTTTACTATTATTATTATTATTATTATTTTATTATTTTATTAATATTATTATTATTTTATTATTATAATCATTATTTTATTATTATTATTTTAATAAATTATTAATAATAATAAAAATTTTAAAACCTAGATATATCTTGGAATCCGGTTTAATTTTTTATTGAACTATAAAAACGCCAACCTAAATCGGTATTTAAAAACCAGTATATCTGGGTTTTTTGCAAAACCCAGACCGTTCTTTTTTATACCGAATCGACCAGGATTCGATCAGGTTGAAAACCGAAAATACCAAATCAAATGAACACCCCTAATTGGCGGCCCTTTTGACACTAGCTGTGCAAGGGGTCCTACCCTTATCTCTTCACACCGTTGTGGGCCCAAAAGATTTGATAAGTTACATAAAATAAAGTAAAGTAAAGCATAATTATGCCATTTGATGTTGATACTCCCTCCGTCCATTATTAAAAAAATGATTGAATAATACTAAATATAATATCAATTATTTATATTGTTCTTGTATTATAAAAAGAGAAAATTATTTATTAGACAAAAAATAATGAGAGAAGTAAAATTATATTTAATACTTAGGGTAATATTAGAAACTAAGCAATTAATGATTACTTGAAAATCTCAAACGACATATATTAAAAGACAAAAACACTTTTCTAAAACGATTTATATTAAGGGACGGATGGAGTACAATAGTATATATATAAAAAATTTATTCATCATTTTATGAATCTTATGTTATCATTAAGGATAAATGAATTTGAAACTTTATTTGCTGAATTTCCTTTATTTTTGTTTTTCTTAATATTTATTAAATTTGTATTTTGTTCATCTTTTTGAGAATTGGGTGAATATCATTTTTTAAGAAGTTAAAAATTATTGGAAACTATTTTGATTTATATGTCAGTAATTAAGTTAAAAACAACTTTTTAAAATGTTTTACTAAAATCAATTGAACTTTAGGTTTAAGATTTGAGGGCAAAAATTACATTTGGTTAAATTTATTTACTTTAAAATGACTTATAAGTTATTTTTTCTCAAAAATTGCTTATAATAAGTCAATCTATAAGGTAAAAAACAAGTTACATGTAAACACTCAAACAATAAAAATTGACAAACTTATTCCCGAACAGACCCTTAATCGTTTGGTTGGTCTTTTTATTATTTATTTTTCCTTTAATAATTTTACTCCACTTTTCACTTTTTTTCTTTTTTGTATTTTAGTTTTATACAAGGTATTAATACTAAAAAGTTGGTAAACAATAATTAAGTTTACATCAAGTTACACAAATCAATCAAATATTAAAGTATCTTTAGCTAAGGAAAAAAGGTGATAAAGTTTTAAAGATAACAAGTGATAGAAAATTATATAGAGAGATGTATATAAAAATTTAGACAGAGAAAGTAACACAATTTTAAAAGGGAGAAACTAAAAGATGAGAGAATTTTTAGAGAGAATGATAGAATCATTATTTTTAATATTTTGAAATAAAATATTATTTTAATATTTTAATAAAAAATGTTTTAAAATAATAAATATTTTTATATTTTAAAATAAAATATTATTTTAAAAAGTTTTAAAAATAATTATTATTTTCAGGAAAAAAAATTAGAAACCTTTTTAAAAAAAATGAGTAAAGTTTCATAAAATATATATTTAATTTTTTCAAATAATTATTATTTTCAGGAAAAAATTAGAACCTTTTTTTTTCTGAAAATAAAATTTTATTTTTAATATTATTTTTTGAATCTTTATTTTATAAATTTTTCTAATTTTATTCACGAAAATAATAATTATTTTAAAACTTTTTATTTCTTTTTTTGAAAAAAATTGATTCAGATTTTTATTTATCTTTTAAGATTTTTGTATTTTAATTTCTATTTTTTAGTTTTAAAAATTCTAATATTATGTAATAATGGTAAAAACATAAACTTTTTTTTTTGAACATAAAGTTTTACATAAAAATGAAAAATCTAATTTTTTAAAATAAAGTTTATTTTCTTATTTAATATTTTTGAATGTATATTTTATGAAACTTTAATCATTTTATGAAAAATAAAATTTTCTAATATTTCTACTAAAAATAATAATAATTTTTAAAAATATTGAAAATAATAATAATTTTAATATATCCTTCTCATGTCCCAAATTATCCGGTCTCTGTTCTCTCTCTATATATTCAAAGAAAATCACAAATATTACAATATTATAGGTTCACCATCTCAATCACCATATGAATCTTCAATTGATCGATGGCAGGAATAACAACTTTAATTTCTTCCTTTCCTGTTTCTGGCAATTGTTAGTTCAACGACGAAGAGGAAGAGACACCTCTTCATTTAAGTTTTCTTGTTGCTATCACTTCATTGTTTGTGGTTTGGCTGGGCCTGTCATGGTAGCGAGGTGGTGGTTTCACGATTTTGTTGGTGCTAGTATTGGATTTGAGTTTGTCATGATTTTGTTTTCATCATCCCTATATTCCATTACGAAAAATAAATGTATTATGTAAAATGTACTAAAAATGAATATATGCGCTTCAAAGTATCTAAAATGCGTGAATCATAAAGCAATTGTGCTATTCAGTTTCTTGTTGTAACGACCCCAAAATTCATACAATTCATCTCTCGGTCTCGGTCGTTAACAATACATCTTTATTCTAACTTTACATCTTGATGTTAAACTTAATAAAAATGCGGAATAAATTCAAGTTTTTCTATCTTCTTTCTGTAATTCCCTGAATCACAAGTCTTTTACATATCTTTGAATCAAATCTATTCTGTGATTCAATCCAATAGTGATTTATAAAATCTTACATTTCAACTCGGTAATCTTTACATATCAGATAATTCTAACTCTGCTGTTTATCGTTATATAATCATTGTGATTTATTAAGTACATCGTCCGGAACCTTAAACATGCTTCAAAATAATAACAACTCAGCCAAAGTATTTAAATCTTCATGCATTACTTCTGACTCGTGTCATTCAAGTAGCACATAACGTTACCTTGAATTCTTAACCTGCAAAAATGGTTATTTGCAAGGTTGAGCTCGACAACCCAACAAATCTAACAGCTTTCATACATCACGTAGCACATAAATAATACGCTCAGATTATACAACATAATCATTAGACTTGTTGGGTGTGGGTCCTCACCCATGAGATAGAATCCAAGATATAAAAGAATTAATTTTCTTTGTGAGCAAGTAAGTGGGTTTACTTGATATTAATCCAATTAGAAATTGGGTTAATGGAAGCAATATTGGAATTGGAGATTCCATGAAAGGAATCCAAGTTGAAAAAGGATTTACTTGTTAGATTGGTTGGTGACCAAGACAAGGAGATGTGATCTCTAATTTGATTAGGAGAATAAATTGTTTCTAATCCATAATAGGAATGAATTAAGAAGAGTACTATAAATAAGGCTATGAGGGAGTCTTATTTGATACATGAGATAGAGAAGCTTGGTAGTAAGAAGATACCAAAAGAATAAATTGAGAGAATTACTGTTTGTTGTTCGTGGGTATCCGCCATCATATCCGTTCAATTGAAAGCTTGAAGATTTTATTGCTTGGGGTGTTTTTTTGGTGGTGAAGTTAATTAGGTTTCTCAACTTAATTAAAGGTAAATTTGTATTATCTCAATTTATTGTGTAACCTCAAGTTTAAGACATAAAACTTGAGAGGATTATTGTAAGCCCATTATTAGTGATATAGTGGAGATTCGTAGTTTGACCCGTAGTTTTTACCTCTTAGTTTTAGAGGGTTTTCCACGTAAATTTGGTGTCTTGCTTGTGGATGGTTATTTGTTATTTTTGTTCTCATAATTGGTTTTGTTGATTTCATATTTAATTACACAAAGACGGAAAAGTAATTCCTGGGATATAGATTATTTTTGGCGTACTTTTCCCAACAAGACTAACATATTGTACATACTTCAGTTTACATAACAAGTATAAAGATCGAGTTCCTTAACATAAATTGACATAGTCATAAATTGACTTTAACATTTCATGCTCCACAAATGTAATATCTTCGCAATACAAATTAAAATAATTAATCATTAAGTTCACATAGCAAATAGAAACTGAAAGACTTGCCTGATTCGTTGATTATCAACTACATCTTAACTACCTTGCGCAGGGCTGAGCATTCGGTTATAACCGTACCAAATAGGTTGTTTGGTTATAACCGAAAACCGAAATTAATGTAATTTTGGTATCTGAACAAGTAACCGAATTATACTGTAACCGAATAACCAAATTTACTATTCGGTTAATAACCGAAATTAAGGAATATTGCAAGGATGTAAAGTGAATTAGCCCTTGCCGACGTTCCTGTTGTTTTGAATCAGCTCTGTCAACCAAATCAGCTTCAACACCATAGTTTAGCAGCACTTGTAGATTAGCTTCAACACCATAGTTTAGCAGCATCTAGATAATTAGTTAAAATAACTATGCCCATATTTTGACATGTCAACCAAATCAGATTCAACACCATAGTTTAGCAGCATGTAGATAAATAGTTCTGCCCACTCATATCATATGAAAAGAAGATTTATTAATTACCTGAAACTGAAAGGATACGAAAATTAGCCGAAAAGGAGTCGCGAAAAGGATATGATTTGGTTTGGGTTAAGTTTGCAGAGAGATGAGAGATAAGAGAGTGAGAGAATAAAGATGAGACTATGAGAGATTGAATCTGATCTGAGATTGAGAGTGAGAGTCTGAGAGATTACTCTTTTAACCTTGAAGGCTTTATTTTTTTTTTATATAGTTCGGTGAACCGAATAGCCAAAATTTAAAAATCAAACTCGAACCTGAAAGCCGAATATTAAAATGGGTATAATCGAAATTCAAAAAATAAACGAATAACTAAAAAAATTCGGTTCGATTCGGTTATTCGGTTTTGTGACGCCCCCAAAATAAGTCCACACAACCCATTCTGAGTCGTCAAATATATGGTACATAAATCAAATACAACTTCATTTATACAACTATTAACTGTCGTGAAAAATACGACAAAACATAAACTGTGAGTTTAAACACAAATATTGTCTCATAGACAATATCCAAACTCAATTAAAGTCCTCATCAACCATATTGGACCATCACTCCATTCCCTGACTAGTCCCAACTATATTCTCATTTTCTGAAGAGAACAATGAAAGAAAAGGGTGAGCTCAACTAGCCCAGTAAAGAGTATTATGATTAAGATAATGCAGAATAAATTATTCTTAGTTCTCAACAGAGAAAAATCTGATAGAATACAATAGACAACAAGTTTTAGATCAACAACTGTAGCGGAATAAGCAATCAATTAGAAGAGCCAAGTAGAGCATGATGTCTACTATCTTCTATGATTTAAAAGTTCATCAACAATATTTTATCTCTGTAACACGAATCAATAATCATTTCAGATCAACGAATTATCCATGCACTACGGGCCAATGATATTCGTATGTTTCACCAGTGGTCATAATCATGCCAAACATCTGTCCATCTATGCACTACGGGCCAAAGAGGACTTTCACCACATCATTTGTCTGTAACATTACAGGTCATGATTATAGCAATACACAATTCCTGGTCATAATCATACCAATCAACAATTCATCTATGCACTACGGGACAAAGATGACTTTCACCACAATATAAACATGATGATGATGATATAAGGAATCAATCAAGTGAGATCAAGGATAAATATTAGAGATTTATAATTAAATTTATCCAGAGTTCAAGAATGTCCAAATTGTCAACATGAAAACTAATTGTGGAGTAAAATTCAAGAATGATATTCATGTATCAAAATTAATTTGGACAGAAAAGAAAAGAAAATTCTGTTGTGAACAGTATTCATGAATAGTACGTATGAATAGTACCCATGAATAGTACCGTATGAATAATACCAGTGAATAGTACCCCGTGAATACTACCCCGAATGAAAATATTGAAATTTAATAAGACAGTTCAGACCAATATTCCAATGAAACGATACTAGATGAAGCGCAAAATTCAAAGATATTCTACTAATTTCAGGGATTATAGAAGCAATACTTATCAAAATAAGTGTAGATTTAGGAATATGAAATGAAATAATATTACTTACATACTATAGAGTATGGAATAAAATAATATTTCTTACGAATATTGAACGAAAATAATATCCCTTACGAATACAAAAGAAATGATATCCCATACAAGCAGTGGCGAAGCCACATAAGACTTTGTGGGGTCAATCGACCCCACTAAAAAAAATTACTTTATAATGTAAAGTAAATTTTAAATTTTTTTAAGTATTATATATAAATTGACCCCATTAAAATTTTATAAATTTTCTATTATACGGGGTCAAATTGAATATTTATAACTTTGTCAATCAAATTTTAACCACATATGACTCATCCTCTCAATATATGTGTCTCTCTATAATATCTATAATATTTTAAACTAAATAATAATCTAATTTATATTATTGTTAAAAATAATTAATGAATCACTTACTTATGAACATTTGTGATTAAAAAAGTCTATTATGAGTCAATATAGTGTATATATACCATATATTATTACTCATTATATTTTCATTGTAATATAGTATATATATATATACTCGAAAGTATAAAGTATAAAAAAAATTGGATCGAGGGCGCTGCCCCCTAACCCCTCCAGATTATTTGTAATTCACTAATAATTTCAACCGCAGTGACGAGAGTTTCTGGCTTCGCCACTACATACAAGTATGAAAGAATATATGAACTGCAAATGGATTTTCACCTGTCATGTAGTAATCTGTGTAGACAAATCATTTCCACAAATTAATAAAGAATGAATATGAATGGTTATTCACCATGCATGCGGTAATCCGCGTAGACATGTTAATCCCGCAGATTAATAAAGAATAAATACGAAAGGTTATTCATCATGCATGCGGTAATCCGCGTAGACAGATTACTCCTGCAGATTAATAAAGAATAGAATGACAACCTTTATGAGTATGAAGAAAATAACATCCTTTACGAATACGAAACCCTTACCTTAGTAGGAGACTAAATCTGACTGGTATAGCAGAGATATTATTGAGGAAAACTTGCACTATTTGCTACACTCAAAGTATCCTTATACTCAAAAGAAATACGCACAATATTATAGAAGAAGAATTCTCTGATTTTGGTGTGATTTTCATTTCTTAACTAAGCATCCTATTTATAGGAGAATGGCAGGGCACTATTTAAGAAAATCACGGATGCACAGAAAGAAAAATTCACGGGCGAAGTCACGGACGAATTCGCACGATTTTCTGATTTTTATTATTAATCACTGTGCAATAAAATATTCTAATAAACCAAAAATTTTATATAAAATATAATATATTCTATTTATAATCTAATAAAACAAATAACTTTATATATAATATAAAAAGTATTCTGTTTTATATAAAAATTTTTCTGTTTTATTATTATTATAATAATAATAAACAAAACTGAGACAACTTTCTACCGGCGATTTTGAAAAATGAGTAAGTGGGGGTCCATGTAATAAGCCAAACTTCAACAAATACTTTATGACAACCCCTCTATTTATATCAAAAATTGAAAAAATATTTACCACAAATCACTTATCTTCAATTAACATATTTTTAATCTTTCAACAATCATTCATCATTAATATTATAACTCACAATATTGACAACCAGATCATTCCCAGGAAAGAGGGGGCTTTCCGATAAGGATTTCTCTTTATTAGCGTGCAATTAAATAACCTAACCCCTTTCCTCGACAGATATTTCTAGACATTGTCAATAATGCAAATAATAATATGAATAACTGTGTCATCTCAATTATTGATTTAATAATATAAAATATTGTGCAGATGATGTTGTGACAATAATTGAATCAATAATATGAGATATTATGCAACAACTACTGTTGCAATAATTGAATAAAATTGAGTGACTTCTTACGTAAACATCAATAATCAGAGATCTTGTAATACTGCAGTGTCTTCTTTGTGCAACCACGCCAGACATCGTATTTTATCGCCGGGTATTTCAACAGTTTAACAGTAAAAGTCTTGCCGTTATGAAAAGGTTATTTTTATCGCTATTTATATCTGACAATTATTCTGTTATGTGGGGTCCACCAATGATCGTGCCGTCGTACGAATATTTCCGACAAAAAGAATATTTCCCGACCAAACGAATATTTTATGACAACTTGCTTACTTTGCAAAATTTGTACATATCACCCACAACTATTATATCAAATCAATACCTTATTATTCAAAATAATATTAAGAGAAAATTAAATCTTTATTCATAAAAAGTTGGTGTCTTACAAGTTTTATCCGTTTTTTGCTCAGTCCTAGCCTTGCGTTTATCCTTTGATTTCTTCTTTAGATTGTTTAGGAGAGTCTTGACTATTCTTCTTCTTCTTCCTTCTTAGATTCTCAGACCTTCTCAATTTCCCAGAGAATTTCTTCTCTTCTCTCAAACCCTGTCTAAAGCTCTCTTTCTCTCCACAACTAACAAACGGTTTACGCTCAAATAAGTTAAGGGTTTCAGCAGTTATAAAAATCATAAGACCTTGTTTGTCTTTCCCAAATAAAGCTCATTTTCTATTTATTTTAATCATTCACTTATTATATACTCCCTCCGTCCCAGGATAAAAGTCCTGGTGGACTTTTCACGCATATTAAGAAGAGGAATAAAATGACAAAATTGACCATAATAATGTCATTAAATATGGAGAAAGAATTAGAATAAGAAAAGTATGAGATATTTAATGCTACGGGCATAATAGGAAAAAATGTGTAAAAGTTTGGTTATTAAAGGAAAGTGGACATTTAACATAGGACTACCCAAAATAGTAATAAGGACTTTTATTCTGGGACGGAGGGAGTAGTTTACAAATGTCACATCTAATTTAATTAAATCATATTTAATTAAATTATTAAACAAATATAACTCCAATTTTATTTAACAAATCATCACCTTTCTAATTTAATTATTTAATTAAATTAGAATATTTCTATAATAATCTCCATTGAATATTTATTCCATTCCATAAATATTCCAATTAAAATATTTATTTTATTCGATAAATAATTTAACTATTTACAAGATTGACAATTGTATTACTTTAACATATTACACTCATATGTAATATATTACTTCCTCATTTATTAAAACAAATATGCTTACACTAATTTACTATTTTAATTAAGTGAATTATCCACATTATTTATGATATCAACTTCATTGCCTAGGGCATAATAATAAAATTATATTATAAAATAATATAATTCTCAATTAAATTAACTAATATTAATTAATTTCTTCAATAGTTTAATTAACTATTAAATCTCATTTTCTCCAATATATGAATATATATACAACTCTCTTTAATATATAAACATTTAATGCTCTACACATCAAATCACAAATTTCAAAATATATATAATATATATATATATATTTATTCAAACTCAAAACATTTCATAATAAGAATTTTATTTCTTAAATTCTTATTTTAATAATTTTCCGAAAATCCGGGTTGTCACATTTGTAGCCTAAGATAATACACTATTTTGTAAAAAAAAAAGGACACGACTTAAGAATGAATGAATGAATTTACAAGCAAGAAAGTGGAGCACATCCTTTATTTATTAATGTTTTGGGTTAAGGATTAGTCACAATAATCTTTTTTATTCCATTGGTATTAGAATAAACTATAAAGCATCCAATGCTGCCTTTCCAAGAGATTTTCCTATATCTTATATTTGAAAATTTGATGAATTTATGTGTAGCTCAAATGAAATGCCTACACAATCTCACACTAGCCTTTAAGAAAACTGGACATGTATGAATTAATAAATGTTAAAATACATAAAGAGAACACCAAGTTTTATAGAAATTTCATTTTTTTTCAAACCAATAAAAACAAGAGAAATGAGAAACCATCATGCTCTAGACACGAAACCTTTTCTATCTTGAAGAAAGAATACCAATTTTGAACCGGCTAAGCCCCTGCTGGAAAATTGAATATAGGGACTAGGGTAGTGGTGAAACTTCCTTCTCTAAAATGAATAGAGGAAAAAAAATGTTAAAAATTTATGTATTTTATTTATGAGGAACTAGCAGCCAATACCTTGGTATGCGTCGGAACTACTAGGTGCACACAACAACACAATACCTCACCAATCAAGTACAGTGAGAAATCACATAGTAAACCGTGTGGGTGGCCCCAATGTCTTCAAAGACACTAGTCACTTGTCTCATGACCACTTGAGCTAATTCCTTGTGGTCAAAGTTTTCTTTATTGACTTATATCTTCTAATTATGTGAATGGATATTTCTAGCAACTTGTTCTAATTTGCAGTACAAAAAAATTGCAGAGCTTTGAAAGCCCAAAATTTTTCAGGAGGTGTTCCACAAGAGTTTTCCAAGCTGCGCCACCTTAAAAGCCTGTAAGAAAAATCCATTAATACTACAATTTTAGTTAAATTTGAATATATCTATTCCCTTGGTTGGTATAACTTTCAAAAGATTAGTGGTATCGACATTCACAATGGTATTCAAACTCAAATAATTTCTACGTATTAAAGATGGAGATTAGATATTAAGTCTGCCTTTAGTTTGAATATTAAAAGCACTTCTGATTATATGGTTACTTCCATCCAGGGACTTGAGTCGCAACTTACTAAATGGCACTATACCTCTCGAGTGGGCTTCTATGCACTTGGCTGATCTGTACGCACCAATGCCACCATATTCACTCCATTGTCTCTTTATATAAATTTCTCACGAATGAATGTGTTTCTGATTGAACATGCAGTTCTTTTATGGGAAATCGATTATCCGGCCAATTTCCAAAGGCACTTACAAAGATTATCAGTCTAGCAAACCTGTACGTTAAATATCTTCTAAATGCTCTTATGACTTGTAATTATTCTAACAATTGGTCAACGTAGACATAGTATGGCTCCAAGTTCATACTATGTGAAGCTTTAATTCTTTTGTTACTGGACCAAACTTCATTGTATCTTGATCCTATATGCATATAATGTTGACTTGACATTAAGTTGATTCTGCTTAATTCTTTACTTTGCCAACCCTTGTACTGAAAAACTCCTATTCAACCACATAAAAAGAGCAAGTCCATGGATATTGTTGGATGATAGTTTAGAGACTGGCCTAAATCCTTCCCATTTATTTGGTCATTATTTTCATGGCTAACTTAAACCAACTTAGTAATGGTACTTTGGTTGGTCTAGGTAACAGATGCTTAAAATTGCCATCAAGTTAATATCGATATTTGGAAATTGCAGGAGTTTA
This sequence comes from Panax ginseng, assembly GCA_020205605.1. Taxonomy (NCBI): domain Eukaryota; kingdom Viridiplantae; phylum Streptophyta; class Magnoliopsida; order Apiales; family Araliaceae; genus Panax; species Panax ginseng. The sequence continues at coordinate 5,721,216 of CM035140.1, read as the reverse complement.
GAAGGAAATCAGTTTTCAGGACCCATCCCAACAGCTATTGGAAACTTGATCAATTTACAGAGGCTGTAATGGTTTCACCTTATCATGCACATTTCTTACTTGAGATATGGACGGCACTAACTGTCTTTATTATATTTTTCAATAAAAGTTATTAATATCATAATATTCACTCTTTCAGTGTTTTATCGTCAAATGCTTTCACAGGAGAATTGCCAGTGACACTTTCCAACCTGGCCAACTTGACTGATATGTAAGTATACATTTTCTTCCTTATGTAACCGATGTGTCCAGTCCAATTTCTTACAACTGTCGAACCATTTGTATCTAGTACTACACTTGGTCAAGTATATTTCTGGTAATAAGTAAATTTCACTAAAAAATGTTACCTTTTTTTCCTTTTAAAAATAAAAAATTTGAGATTTATCTCTCTTCTTAATCACAGTAAGACGGCGTAAAAGTTTTGCTTCTTTTTTTAGAATTTCTTTTTGTGTGCTGGTTCAGTGTCTGTTTTAGGGTTCTAAAAAAAGAATAGAGAAAAAAAAAGTGATGGGAGAAACATGTTCGTCGTGTAGAGTAAAGACGGGAGTTAAAATCTAGTTTTTTTTATTATGACTTATGATATACTTGAATCTTCTTCACTTCATTTTTGGAATTCCATTTACAGTTCTGACTTCTGAGATTGCTTGTAATTTCTACTTGACATTATTTTTTTGACAAACTGTAGGAGGATAAGTGACAATAACATCACTGGAAAAATACCTGATTTTATTGGGACCTGGACAAAGATTGAGAAACTATAAGCTTTGTTAATATTATTTTTGAAATTGGATTTTCTTTTGGTACTAATTATGGAGATTGCAGTGAGATTTAAGAATGAAATACAGAAAGCTGAGAAAAGTAGTGGGCTAATGTCACCTTCCTTTCAAATTATTTTATCTGCTTCTGTAAAAGATGTTATTTGCATTATTTTACAGGTACATGCAAGGTTGCTCTCTTGAGGGTCCCATTCCTTCTAGCATTTCTGACCTGACAAGTTTAAGTGATCTGTATGCAATTCAATTTTCTTTTTCTTATTTTGCATATGGTTACATATTTTGTTGTAAGTGGGATGATGGTATAATGTGTTTTTTCTTCTTCTTTTCTTTCTATATATTTTGTTTATTTTTTATGATTCTTAGGAGGATAAGTGACTTGAAAGGTAGAGGATCTAGTTTCCCACCAATGAGTATGGAGTCAATGAAGACGTTGTGAGATTTTATCTCTTCACTCTAAAGACACTTTATCAAATCTTCAGATAAGATTTTAAATTCAATTATGCAATGCAGGATACTGAGGAATTGCTTAATTGATGGAGAGATCCCTGACTATATTGGGGAGACGACAAAACTGAAAACTTTGTAAGTTTGTTATACTTCACACTAATAATTGTCTATAGTAACCATTTTCTTTTTAGTGTTTTTCCTTCTATATTTTTGGAATTCAGCAGAAGATGCATCTCTGTTTTGCAATTATCAAAAGTAGATGCAGGAATGGTCGTTGAGAACTCCCATTATTGTTGTTATAATATAGAAAAAGCAGAGACTAAGTTGAATGCCACTTTCCAGATAATAAGCACCAGCCTTATTGATGTCCTCTGAATCAAGCTATTCAAAACTATCTTATGCAATATTATATTTCACTATTCATAATTTTGAGTTAATAAAATGTGCAACTTCTTTTGAAATCCTTGTGCAATGAAGCTATTGAGATAGAATAAATTTCCTGAAACAAATGAAACGTTGAATGCGTGGAGTTAGAAAGATCTTAATTACATAATGGCTAATTTAAATTACAACCCTTTTTACTATATTTATTGTAGTACAAGTTATGAATATTTATGGGGTCATATATTTTTTTTGTTCTTACCAGTTCCTTTTGTAATAATATTTTGAAAATATTATAATTTTCTACATGTTATAGGTGTTCTTCTCTTATCTATGTTAAAAGATCGAATTGATTATTATGGATTAATTCTTGCACCTTTAAGTCTCTATAATTTCATATTTCCTTTTGACTAAGGGACTTTATAATTTGAGTTGGTATCAGCAGTCTAATGTATTTGGAAACTTATCTAATTGCTTCGTCAATGTAGAGACCTCAGTTTCAATAACTTAACTGGTGAATTCCATCATCTTTCATCCGGTTAGCAAAAGCAGATTTCATGCAAGTTTATATCCTTCAGAAATTTTCTTTCTTTTTCAGTCTTATGCTTATCAACACTTAGTTGCCTATGTTGTTTATAGTTATTTGACAGGGAACAAACTTACTGGGTCTATACCTGAATGGATCTTATCGCGAAACAAGAATGGGTATGGATTTCTCTTTGATACTTTACTAGATTATTTGATTTAACTTGCGACAGGAGGAGTTATGTTAATACTGATTATGTGCTTATACTTGGTTGCTGGCTATCAGACACAAAGATCCGGCCCCACTTTATAACCACAAATTTCTACTGTGTTTGGCACTCAGTCAACATGCAAAATCCAGGAGACATAGTTGATAAAATAGGAAATGAAATAAAGAAAAAATAAATTGCAGAGTTATTGTTTTTGCTGAAGCTGCTGATTTTTTGTTTGTTTCAATCTTCCATGTTGGTGCAGAGATATTTCTTTCAACAGTTTCACTTGGGAAAGCTCAACTCCATTGGAATGTCCAAGTGGGAGTGTGTAAGTGTCATGTTGTTTGTACTTTTATTCTGTTACTGTACAGCTTTATATAGTTGTAATACCGAACTTTTCATCCATTGCTCCAGAAACTTGGTGGAAAGCTACTCTTCATCAGCAGATAAAGTGTAAGATTCTTTTTCTCTGTTTTAAACACAAGCAGTTTTTTCATTGATTTTTGCACATTAACTGTTCTCTGTTAAGATTCTTACAAGGACTATTTTTTTCCCTAGCGGTTGTTGGTTGTTGTTCAAATAAAAGTCTAGACCTTTGACTAGCGTATTCGGCGACCAAAGCTTATATGCAGCCTACTAATAGTGCTTATTTTTCTTTTGTCCTGTAGAGTTAAAGTTAATCCATGCCTCAAGCAAAATTTTCCGTGTTCTTTTCTCAGTAGTCAGCGTGAGTAAACTTAGATATTTTCGTTATTATTATCATTATCATCGTTATTAATTTTGTAAAGTGCAAAATAATTTATTTGAGGGGAAAATTCTTCATGTGTAATCAGTTTTATTATTTGCTTTAATTTTTTAAGGCTTCAATTACATTATCCATTATTACATTCGATACATAAACTGCAAGTAAATAAATAAATAAATTTCTTTAAAAAAAAAGATAAAAGAGAACATGCAGCAAAAATCACTGGCATCATCTGTTAGATAACATTAAGCTGGTGGAAACCCAAATTATCTGAAATTTTGGAACTTCACTGACAATTCTATTAGACACTGACTATTCACTAAATAGAAAAGAATCACAGATTACAAACACTGGTAACTGGTTCCATTTCAATCTATCTACCTTGTGAAAAACTTTTTTAGTGTTCATTTTTTTAAATCATGGCAGTGTTCATTACTTTCCATTCTTCGCTGCAGTTTCTTTTTCTACATCTCTCATCTTACTTGTCAACTTTAAACAGATAGTTACTCCTTGCACATTAACTGTGGTGGCAAGGAAGTGGTCATCAACAACACCAAGTTCGAACCTGATTCAGAACCAAGAGGAGCTTCAATGTTTTACTTGCGACAGGACTGGGCATTCAGCAGCACAGGAATTTTCATGGACAATGATCTTGATGCAGATGACTATATTAATACAAACACTTCTGCACTGAATAATGTCGCTGCACCCATAATAGAACTTTATAGAACAGCACGTGCATCTCCTATTTCTCTAACTTACTATGGACTCTGTCTTGGAAATGGGAATTACACCGTCAACCTCCATTTTGCGGAGATTGTTTTCACTAGTGACAAATCGTTTAACAGCCTTGGGAAGCGTATATTTGATGTCTACATCCAGGTAACTGAACAAGTTATGACAAGGGAAGAAAGGGAGGGGAGAGTTTTACTTTTGTAATTCATAATAGAAATGATGTTAAATCTTTGTTATGCTTCTATATAGGGGAAGTTGGTACTCAAGGACTTTAATATTGAAGCTGAGGCTGGTGGGGCTGGGAAGCCCATTATAAAGACTTTTATTGCAGGTGTATACAGCCACACACTGAAGATTCACTTTTATTGGGCTGGAAAAGGCACTACAGGAATCCCAGAGAGAGGATTTTATGGTCCCCTTATATCAGCTATATGAACCTAGTAAGCTATTAATTACGATTTTTTTATGAGCAACATTTTATTGCACTAACTTTTATTTAGGCTACTTAATAATTTCCTGAAAATACCATTGAAAATAACCTTCTTCATTTTTTTTCTGGGAACAATATAATCTTGAGTGTAGTTTAAAAACAGACTGGGGCCTATTTTTAATCATCTGTAGAAAAACAGATCTAATCCTTTCCCATATATTTAAAACGTAATATGTTGAATCACTGTTTGCAGTCTAGCGACTTTGCGGCAGGTAACATGAGTACATGTTGATTCTCGCCAACTCTTGCATTGGGATTTCAAGTGTCTCTGTTTCATTTACACGTTCAGTTTTTAAATTTCTGTATGCTAGTCTCCCCACCCACCCAAACACCCCCCCCAAAACCCAAAAAAGGGGATATTTTTATATGTCGGTATCTAAGCAGTCAGTCTTTTCGACATGTTGAAATCTCATTTATGTCTCAAGCTAAGGACATCTCCAAATCTAGAATTCATAAATGAAGAAGATTCTTTGCTTCAGGCCATGCATATATCCTGCTTTTGATGGGAGAAAAATTATCAAGTTTAAAATACCTCTAGACCCATCTTATTCAGTTTCTTTTGGGTCACTAGAATTTGAATGTACAGTGATGTTTCTATTTCCATGCAGACTTCAAACCCCCTATAATCGATGGAAAAAAGAATCCTGTTGGTGTAGTACTTGGGGCTGTGGCTGGGGGATTGTTTCTTGTCTTTCTTCTCCTATATATTCTGTGGATGAAAGGCTGTCTGGGAGGCAAAATATCAGCAGATAGAGGTACAGCTTGCTATAAATACTTGTATGACTTCAAATCCTAACATACTGCTGTCTTCAGTATTGCTAGTGAAGGGTGTCACTTAATTCATAGGGGGCAGCTCAGCAGAGCAACTATCAGACTCTTTCAACACCTTTGAGGTGCTAGACATGTTAGATCTGCAATGGAGAAGTCCAGAACTAAATTTGTCAAACCCACAAAAAGCACATCTTTTATAGTTCCGTTGGAATGTGGACGTATATTTTAGACATGAAATGTGAAAATTTTACATATGTTATGTATATAATAAATGTTGATTTCAAGTTTCCGTCAACACATCCATATGGTAGCAATATATGTCCTATCCATGCCAAACACAGGGTAGCGTGAAGCCATAAACTTATAAAGTGATTCTTTCAGTTTAGAACTAATCAAATAGTAGTATCTTTTCAATTCATATACAATCTAGCACAAGGACTATAGTCATAGAATGAACATCTTTTTCCCCTCTATATTGACATGAAATTATGCACTCTCTTTTCATGATGTTAATTGGAATTATATTAGAACAAAATGGAAACGTTTCCATCAGTTTCAAGATAATGTAAATACCTTATATTAGTTTCTTAAAAACTCAAATGGCAGTTTTCACTATCATCTAGTTTATCTGAAGGAGACAAAGACAATGAGAAATTTACCTTCAAGTTCAGAATATTGTGATGGTATTATCTATAATCTTATCGGCTCAGTTTTATTCGTATGTTGCTTGCTAGAAGTTTTATCTTTTTGGTTCAGTTTCAACCATTGTAAACTTGATGTGTTATTTCAATTTCTTATGTTATTGTGCTCAACGATGGGTTCAAATCATGTTGAAAGATGGTATACTAACTTTCCATGCAATGCATATTGAACAGAGCTCAAAGGCCTACAAACCGGACTTTTTACATTAAGACAGATTAAAGCTGCAACCAAAAACTTTGATCCAGCGTACAAACTAGGAGAAGGTGGTTTTGGTTCAGTATATAAGGTGATATTGTTTACTACACAATCAACATTTGCTATTTAATATAACTAACTCACTAAGTATCTTAACTAATAAATGTTGCTAGGTGACAAATGAGTTGTTGGTATAGCTTTGTGTAGTACGTCTAGCTTGTAATATAATCTATGTTTAATAAAAGTACTTTCCGATTTTTGTAAACATCTATATTAATAATATAGATAGAACCCATTTTGAATTTGGGCGGGAAAGCACAAGAATGTTTCAGATTCATTCTAAATGATTTGGACGGAAAAGCACAAGGACGGTTCATATTCATTCTAATTGATTTTGGTGGGAGAGGAAGGAGGAGAGAGAGGAAATGAAAGTGGGATTGTTGAAACGGAGAGAGAGGGAGGATTTCGTTATACCTTCAGACACGGACAATTACTAGTCCATATATATTGTTTCATTAGCTTTATTTTTTGAGTTATTTTTTCCCGGGAGTCCAGCAAAGACTCAACTTACACTTCATCCTCTAAAACTGTTCATCGAATAATATTACATAAGATATTTAACTCCCCTTAATAAATTAGGTGAAAAGATTCTGAAGGGATTACTCAGTGTTTTTACTAGTATTCTGTCTGGGACTTGGATACAAAGTTCTGGGATAAGATATCATCTACGGACTTGAGAGAGAAAGATTTAAACATTGTAATAAACCGAGAAATGAACATATTGGCTTCTGGTATTTAAGTAATAACATAATAGTAATGTTCATTCTTCTTTTAAATAGTTGATTGTACAATAAATGTTCTAATCTTCCTCTGCTTTCTTAGTAAAAAGTTTGTTTTCTATTGTTCCCTAATGTATAGGGCCTATTAGCGGATGGAACAATAATTGCAGTAAAACAACTTTCATCAAAGTCTAAACAAGGGACTCGCGAATTTGTCAATGAAATAGGCATGATATCTGCATTACAACTTCTTAATTTAGTAAAGCTGTATGGATGTTGTGTTGAAGGAAACCAGTTATCATTGATTTATGAGTACATGGAAAATAATTGTCTCTCCCGTGCACTTTTTGGTAAGGTTTGTAGTGCTAGTACACATATAATTGTGACTGTTAATCTTTCTTTTTTTTTTCTATTTTTCGTCTTGACACAATAAACTTAACAATTCTTGTATATTGAATTTCAACAGGAAGAGACGCAACATCTAGATTAAAGCTGGAGTGGTCTATGAGGTGGAAAATATGCCTAGGCATAGCCAGAGGGTTGTTCTACCTCCATGAAGAGTCGAGACTTAAAATTGTGCACAGGGACATCAAAACTAGCAATGTGCTACTTGATAAGGATCTAAATGCAAAGATATCTGATTTTGGCTTGGCAAAACTTAATGATGATGGTAATACCCATATCAACACAAGGATTGCGGGAACTATGTAAGTTTTAATTCTATAGTTTTTTTTATAGGAGATGTTGAAACCCCATTATATGTATGTATGTATGTAATATTATTGTAAATGTACAGAAGTTGTGATTTTCACAGGAAACACTATAAGGCAACCAGTGTCCTTTGTGATAACATTTGATTTTGGACATCTTTATTTTAAGCATAGAGACAGTAACATCATATACTGAAGCTCGCTTCTATTGGTCTATGGTGCTGCAGAGGTTATATGGCTCCTGAGTATGCAATGCGTGGTTATTTAACTGACAAAGCAGACGTTTACAAATTTGGAGTTGTTGCATTGGAAATTGTTAGCGGTAAAAGCAACACAAACTACAGGCCAAAAGAAGAATTTGTTTACCTACTTGACTGGGTAAATTTAACAAAACAATTCTCTCTGTTGCATTGCTCCATCTGTATCATTTGAAATGAGTCCCGTTTAAAAATTTTACAATTTCAAAGATATATATTTTTGTGCCATTTTTACCCTAAATTTATTAGAAATTATGCATGTGATTTCTAAACTCTGAGTTAGCTTTCAAGTAAAAGTAAAAAAGTATCACGGTTGATTTTGATAACAAGTTAACATGCATGTTTATGATATATGGGTTCTTTTCCAGGCCTATGTTTTGCAAGAAAGAGGGAGCTTGTTAGAGTTGGTTGATCCAGCATTTGGGTCTGAATATTCATCAGAGGAAGCAATGACCATGCTAAATGTAGCCCTCTTGTGTACCAATGCAGCGCCGACTCTGAGGCCTACGATGTCTCAAGTGGTGAGCATGCTAGAAGGCCGGACTGCTGTTCAGGATTTGCTATCGGATCCTGGGTTTTCAACCATTAATCCAAAATTTAAAGCCATAAGAAACCACTTCTGGCAGAATCCGACCCAAACCCAAAGTATATCAACCCAAGGTCCATATACTGAATCTTCGTCACTCTCAAACGTAGATAGGGAGGAGAAGGGAGTTAATTCAGTTGCATCAGATAGGGAGTAAATGTTCATATATCAGCAAAAGGTAAGTTATCAATTTGTATATTATATGTATTTCTCTGTATAAGGCTCGATCTCAATGTACTTCAAAGTGGTGCAAAGCTGTTTGTTGTTATTACTATTATTGTTATTATTACTATTATTATTATTATTATTATTATTATTATTACTATTATTGTTATTATTACTATTATTTGCAATTATTACTATTATTATTATTATTACTATTGCTATTATTGTTATTATTATTATTATTATTATTATTGTTATTATTATAGTGTAGAGTGAATTTAATTTGGGCAAATTTTTTTTTATGTGAGATGAAATGTGAGTCATTAGATTAAGTCGAAAGAATCTAAACGTCTTTGTCAAATGAAATTCAAAATAGGTTATTATAGTAGTATGTATTGAAGGAGCGGGATTTTCGAGTTGACTAACTTGCATGTTCAAGGAAACAAATTAACAAACAGCTCGATTAGCCGTAAATTCAAATGTCGACATTCTGTGCACATAATACACATTGTTTTGATTTTCCTCTTTCTTTATTTGTTAATTAATTTATTTTTTTTATTTAAATAGATCATTGACCCTTAATATTAATCTTTTATTCCTAGTGCTTGGAGTTTACCAAACTGTAGTATGACAGGACTCCATAAATGGGTGAAATACTAGTCATTTTATTTTAAAAAAAAATTATAATGTTATGGTTTAAGTATATGCATAAAATATTTGTAATATGAAACTATATATTTTTAAAATTAAAATCACTTCATATTTTTTTAAATTATTATTATAACATGCATGTGTAACAAAGTTTGCATTCATAAAAAATTAATTAGTGAGTCAAACGTACTTTATCTGCGTAAAATTAAAAATTTATTAGACTTATTGGCTTAGGTTAAATATATTAAACAGACACATCATCTAAGCACAATTTGCTTCTTCTTCTTTTCCTTATAAATTCATAATAATACATTTTAATTTGAAGTCAATTTAAAATAATAATAATAATTTTAGTTTGAAGTTAATATTACTCAATCCTCAATGTGGATCTGTAAATTTTAAGACTAAATTTTTTGTTTTAAGTGAATTTAAAATAATTATAGGATCCTCAATGTGGATCTATAAAAGATATGGTAAATTTTAAGACTAGAATAACAAGATAAACATGTGTAATTTTGTAGGATTTCAGTTCTTGTGCTTCCATTATATTGTTATTGTTGGGAATTAAGTGAACGCAAATCCCACAATAAAATAAAAAAAGATAAAATAATAATACAAGATTTAATATAGAATAACCCAACAATTCCTCGAATTCCAAAATAATTAATTAGTTGTATTTAGTTTCTACACAGCCAATTGGTAGTCATAATTAATTAAGATGAGCTCATTATGTTTCACTGCTGTACTGTTTGTTTAAGATGAGCTCATTATATATATACACACACATACACACACACACACACACACACACACACACACACACACACACACACACACACACACACACACACACACCCCAAAGTGGAGTATTAAGCAGTAGCTCTTGAATTCCTCCCAAATTATATATGTCGAAGGTAATCTTCTTGTCCCTCCTTTTGCTACTAATTCCTACACTAATTGTAGGCGATTGTACGTGCGAATCTGAATCTGAATCTGAATCAGAAGAGCGCGATAAGAGCCAAGCACTCAAATATAAAATAGTAGCTATTGCTTCAATTCTGGTAGCAAGTGCAATTGGTGTTTCGCTCCCCATTCTAGGCAAAATAATTCCGGCTTTGCATCCGGATAAGAATTTTTTCTTCCTAATCAAGGCATTCGCGGCGGGTGTAATTCTAGCCACGGGGTTCATACATGTCCTTCCCGATGCGTTTGAGAGCTTGACGTCCCCGTGTCTCAAGGAACATCCATGGGCCGATTTTCCTTTTACGGGATTTGTGGCTATGGTTTCGGCTATTGGGACATTAATGATTGATACTGTTGCTAATTCTTATTATTCTCAAAAATCTAAACGTACACTTTTGAATAATAATACTATTGTTAGTGTTAGCGGTGACGACGAAAAGAATACTACTGTTGATACTGGTAATCACAACCATGGATCTGCTGGTAATCACCTACATGTTCACGCTCATAATCATGGACCTGTTTCGGATGCATCACAGCTCGTTCGTCATCGGGTTATTTCACAAGTATTTATTTATGTCACTCTACTTTTTTTTTAATTAACAAATATACATATATACATGTGCATTAATGTTTGATGATTGATAATATATACGAGTAGTTTAATTACATTTATTTGTTTTGTTTTAGGTACTTGAATTGGGGATAGTTGTACACTCCGTAATTATTGGAATTTCCTTGGGTGCTTCTCAAAGTCCTAAAACAATAAAACCTCTTGTGGCTGTATTGACCTTCCATCAATTTTTTGAGGGCATGGGACTCGGAGGATGCATCACTCAGGTTAATTCTTTATTCATACAAATATTAAATATAAGTATCACTCCATACTTGGATATAATCATTTAAATTTCATTATTTTTTGGAATATTTAATTATTAAAAATTTTATTGATAAAAATTATTATGCTTATATAGAAAAAACAACTACTCTTTTCTTTCCCGGGAGAGGGAAGTATAATGTTTATGAGATTTTCAAACTTGGTACTCGTACGCTTACCAAACAATTGAATTTATGTGGCTTGACATTTTCATTGAAAGTCAAAAAATATACACAATGCATGGTCAAAGGTTTAAGCTTGAACCTCATTATCTAATCATTCTGTTCACATTTAAACATCATATTGAGGCAGGTCAATTGACAGTTAGTTTGCAAGGTAGAGCTCCGTCTATAGTCTTGTTCTGAGTCGTGTGGTAGTGGTGTGGTGGGTGACCAAGCAAAACAATAATTTAATAATGACCAAGCAAAGCAATTTAATAATGAATAAAAAATATCACAAAGTGGAACCCATTTATACATGTGAAGCAGTCAGTGGTGTGGTGGGTGACCAAGCAAAACAATAATTTAATAATGACCAAGCAAAGCAATTTAATAATGAATAAAAAATATCACAAAGTGGAACCCATTTATACATGTGAAGCAGCCGCTACATGGTGTTGTAACTTGGTTGCTATGAATAGTATTCTGACAACCAGTTGTCATGGATTGGATCCCTATATATATACATGCACTTGCAACGAATTAATTAAGATGAGCTCATTATGTTTCACTGCAGTGTTGGTTTAATTCATACCACAAATGAAGTTGACTTGACTTGTATATACCAAGTAAATACTGTATATGACACTTACAACGAGTACCCTTTTTCCATACTAGATAATTAATTTAGTATATATAGAGAGAGAGACACACACACACACACGAAAGTATTAAGTACTAGCTCTTGAATTCCTCCCAAATTAAGTAGTCTAAATTTCTTTCATCAATAACCATATATGTCGAAGGTAATCTTCTTGTCCCTCCTTTTGCTACTAATTCCTACACTAATTGTAGGCGATTGTAATTGTACGTGCGAATCTGAATCTGAATCAGAAGAGCGCGATAAGAGCCAAGCAGTCAAATATAAAATAGCAGCTATTGCTTCAATTCTGGTAGCAAGTGCAATTGGTGTTTCGCTCCCCATTCTAGGCAAAATAATTCCGGCTTTGCATCCGGATAAGAATTTTTCTTCCTAATCAAGGCATTCATGGGCGGGTGTAATTCTAGCCACGGGTTCATACATGTCCTTCCCGATGCGTTTCAGAGCTTGACGTCCCCTGTCTCTCAAGGAACATCCATGGGCCGATTTTCCTTTTACGGGATTTGTGGCCATGGTTTCGACTATTGGGACATTAATGATTGATACTTGCGCTAATTCTTATTATTCTCAGAAATCTAAACGTACACTTTTGAATAATAATACTAATACTATTATTAGTGTTAGTGTTAGCGGTGACGAAGAAAAGAATACTACTGTTGATACTGCTGCTAATCACCTACATGTTCACGCTCATAATCATGGACATGTTTTGGATGCATCACAACTTGTTCGTCATCGGGTTATTTCACAAGTATTTATTTATGTCCCTCCTGGCTCCTACTCTTACTTTTTTTTTTAATTAACAAATATACATATATACATGTGCATTAATGTTTGATGATCGATAATAGTTTAATTACATTTATTTGTTTTGTTTTGTTTTGTTTTAGGTACTGGAATTGGGGATAGTTGTACACTCCGTAATTATTGGAATTTCCTTGGGTGCTTCTCAAAGTCCTACAACAATAAAACCTCTTGTGGCTGCATTGACCTTCCATCAATTTTTTGAGGGCATGGGACTCGGAGGATGCATCACTCAGGTTAATTCTTTATTCATACAAATATTAAATATAAGTATCACTTCATTTAAATTTCATTATTTTTTGGAATATTTAATTATTAAAAATTTTATTGATAAAAATTATTATGCTTATATAGAAAAAACAACTACTCTTTCTTTCCGGGAAGAGGGAAGTATAATGTTTATGAGATTTTCAAACTTGGTACTCGTACGCTTACCAAACAATCGAATTTATGTGGCTTGGCATTTTCATTGAAAGTCAAAAAATATACACAATGCATGGTCAAAGGTTTAAGCTTGAACCTCATTATCTATATATGAAGTCGTACGTCATCCGTTAAATAAATATATTTACTCATCAATTTAAATTACATCGTTTTGAAACAAATTAATTATGTGATTTTTTTTGTATGTGTAAATATGTGTATTTAATTTAATATTCTATTGAATGACTCTATATTTACAAATATATTACTCATTATGAGTATTTGTCTAGATAACCTAAAAGTTGTATAATTTGTTTGTTGATATATATTATGTTTATTTATTAATATATATATATATATATATATATATATATAGCTTAACATATATAAAAATATAATATAAATATTATTACATTAATATAAATATTTATATATACATTATAAATAATATGTAGTATATATAATATTATTTTATTACGAGTTGAGAAGTTGAATCGAGAAACATGTAAATAGGTGATTAGCTTCTATTTTTTTTTTATGCATTAAAATAATTCAGTTTGTAGCTTTTGGATCTGAAAGTTGGAACAAACACCATTTATATAGCTTCTCAGAAGCCTGTAAAGAAAAAGGTGAAACAAACAGGGCTGTTGTTATGTGAGAGGGAATCAAATGGCTTTATTTTCAAAGTCTCCATCCCCAAAAGTCATCTCTATTTTCTTACTAATATCTTACTTACTATGTTTATAAAATTCCAAGAATATATAATTTTTTTGCTTTTATCATTTGAGAATGTATTGCATGAAACTATATTCTTCTCCACAAAATTACAATCTCATACGGAAAGGAAAGACATTGAGGATGATTAATTATTGTGCAGGCGAAATTCAAGACTCGTGGTGTTGTTGTAATGGCATTGTTTTTCTCTCTGACAACGCCGATGGGTATTGGAATTGGATTGGGAATAACAAACGTTTATGACGAGAATAGTACAACTGCTCTGATTGTGGAGGGAATTTTTAACGCAGCATCAGCTGGGATATTGATTTATATGGCACTTGTTGATCTTCTTTCGGCTGACTTTATGAGTCCAAAATTGCAAAACAATGGGAGGCTTCAATTAGGAGCTAATGTTTCTCTTCTTTTGGGTGCCGGTTGTATGTCTCTTTTAGCCAAATGGGCTTGATTTATTTATGCTAGTGTCAAATATAATGTTTTATGATTCAAATATATTTAAAATATTTTTCTTTTCTGGATTGAAAGTGTGAATTGAATGACTCATTTATATGGAATGTGAAAAACTTTGTTTGGTTGAATGGACATTCATATGAATTTTATCTTCTCTAACTACTCATTCCAGCACGCTCTATTATATTCCTTCAATAATCCAAACGTAACATAAGAGTAGTATTTTTGTTTGTGAGGCATTGTTTTTCTCCCTCATAAATCTGGATTCGGATTGGGAATGACTGAGAATAAACTTGTTCAAATTATTAATAGTGATATCCATTAATGAAGTACTAAATACAATTCTCCAAATAGAGTCAAAATAATCAAAACTTAAAATTGAAACAACCTAGATGGTGAAAAACAACTCTCTCATCACACTAGCTAGCCACAAAATCACCCTGCAAACTTAGCTTGGGAAGAAAAACTCTCATGACATGAGCCAATTGCCCGATGGGATATAAAGATACAAAAGATATACAACTAAAATACAAAATCAACTGAGACAAAATATTGCCTCTAACAAAAATAAAATCTCTGAAGATTTGAATAGAATATATTTGAACCAACAGAATTAATGAAACAGACAGAATATTAAAGAAATAACGAACTGAAGTAACTAATCCGATGAATTGAACTGAACAGAAGCCAATAACTAATACAATAAAATAATAAAGTTGGAACAAATGGCTGGGGTTATTTCATCATGCAGATTGAGCTCGAAAATATACCTTGCCACATAGGCAAGTCAAAACAATGCCACAAGGCGCAAGTCGAAAATAATGCCACACAGGCAAAGTCAAAACCATGCCACACAGGTAAGTCAAATGATGCCACACAGGCAAGTCAAAACCATGCCACACAGGAAAATCTCACATTGGACCGCGAATCCAAATGTATGCAAATCGGATAGGTGTGTTTGGCACAACATCACCAATCCATGAGCAGAAAACTAGGGTTAACCCATCGCCTCCCACAACAAAACACCAAAGCGGTCCACTTCCTCAAGGGCCCAAAGCGGAGGCAGTGGACTAATCACTGCGCCACGGAAAGTGTCATGTCTCTCGTGCGAAAACTGACATGCATGTGGTACCCCCACGGTGGTTATAGCTCGGGTATACCCTACGGTATATTCTAACAAAATACCATGTCACAACACATGCGACATAATACCAACAAAAGGGTTACATATATACATGTTGAACGAATCAATTTATAGTCATAAGGTTTCAAAAAGAAGGTAGCAACATATACTAGCTCTACAATTATCAAAATAAATACTATACATGATAACTTTGATTCAAAAGAGTACAAATCGAGAGTTTAAATTGTCGACTCCAAAATGAAACAAATATATGAATTTCACAAGAAACAATTATGTGAAATAATAATAGAAATTTCAAAATAAGGGACAAAAGCGAATAAATCAAATTTAACAAGAATGCATTTGAAAAATGCGAATCCAGTACCTTAATATAGTACCAAAATAATTCACTTAGAACCCAAAACATCACCTTTGCTTGAGACCTCCTCGATCGATCTAATAAAATAAAATTCTATTACAAATGTAATCATTAATAACATAATATTGTTATATTTATTAATATACACAATTTTATAATCTTATTTTGTAATGATTACATTTATTATAATGTTATACAAAATTTTATAGTTGGAATAGTCTAAAAATATTTACACCCTTTGTACATAGTTAAAGTAAAAAAATACATTATATATATATAAATATATTTAAAATTATACTAACTTATCTATGTATACTTTTCATGAATCACTTCTACATTCTCAACAAAAGAATAAATTGTATATGAAATTATAATATGCATCAAAAGTTGTACACTCCAAATTCTATTAACATGATTTAGATCTAACATAATGTATGAGATGATTTTTTTTTTTTTTTTTTTTTATTTTTTACTCATATTATTAATTAATTACTTTCCATCAAAAGGCATAAACATATTCAATCTAAATGCCTTTAATGATTAAATATGCTTATACCATCATATATTCATTCACCATCCATACACATTTATGGATCTGACGATCATGAACCTCTTGCTTATATATATATATACTAAACAAAATTCAATAAAAATTGGAATATACTACCAATCAAATACCATTTAGAGCAATTTATTAATAATAGCATAGTTCTGATACCTTTTTTTCTTCTTCTTTTTATTATTATTCTTTGCTAATTTGCTTTCTATCTTTTTGTTCTCCTCTCTAGCAGCCTCCTTATTTTTTTTGTCGGTTATCGAGATGTAGATGTCGTGAGAATTGAGATAGATTAGGGTTTAAGTATTTATTTATTATTTATCTTATTAATTCTTCTAATTATAATAAAATTAATATTACCCACATTAATTAAATTAAACCCAAATAAATTTTTAAGGCCCAAATTGTACTAAATTAATTTGCCCATCTCTTATTAATATTTATTAGCACTTTAAATTAAATAACTAGTTTGACCAAAATAAATGACAAAGTCTAATTAATATGTTTTAAAACAAAATAATTTTTTTTTTATTATTATTTAATATATATCTTTTTTTTTTTGGTATTACATCACCTACCCCTTAAAAAGAATTACGTCCCCGGAATCAAAAGAATGAACACACGTAATTATCAAAAGATGTGGATACTCCGCTCGAATAGACTCCTCTATATCCCAAGCGACTTCCATTTCCAGAAAGATTTTAGCAAAAAGAAATTATCTTCCTAAATTTTAATTTCATAAGTTATTTAATTATCTACTAAAAATTTAATTTCTAACAAAACAAGGAAGAAAAGAGGAAAAAAAAATCATTTACCTTTTTCAATTTAAACACAATTGTATATACAAAAATCACTTAATATTTAATTATTATTAAAAAAAAATGGGTTGTTACATTTTCACCCTTAAAAATAATTCCGTCCTCGAAATTCAAATAAGATACAAAATAATAATTTAATTCTGACGTAAGCGTTGCCATTTATAACGATCAGCGCGGATAAGTCATCGGTCCACATAATTATCAATGTCTTTGCAAAAGATTAAATCGACTCTCAAGTGTCGAAAGCCTTGGTAAGGTTCTTGGCGTTAAATCACATGATCCATTTGTTGAGTGCGGACCCCATTAATATCTTTGAGTTTCATTCTTGCAAGCGTCGTACTCTTGAATATAATTGAAATCACAAACATTTCTCTTCATCTAAATACGATTGAATACCCAAAATATTTAAAATTATTTTTAATTAAGTAGAAACGTTTATATTCCACATGACAAAGATCTAACAAATTATTTTTGTTTTATTTTACATAAATTCATACAAAACTCTAATGACATCGGATAAACAAAACAACTATGCAAACTATATTACCAACTCTCCCCAGTCCTCAAGAGCTTCAAAATATCTCATCCTTAATTTGAACTATTCACCAAATAATATTACACCAAAGAATATACTACTAATATCTCTTTATCACCAACTTTCCTAAGTCCTTAAGAGTTTCAAAATATCACAACCTCCAATCAAATTAGTTCTCAAATATTATTACACCAAAAATATACTACTACTAAGATCTCTCCATCACCATACCAAATTCCAAATCATATATCCTACTATACTGAATAAACAAGCGATAGCTTCAAAATCTCTTAAAGATTCATCACTTAATATCTAATCATTTAATAAATCAATCATTCTCTTAGTGCAAACCTTAACCCAACAAATTCCAAAATCTCCTCATACTATCACTCAAAATTTCATATAAGATAACTCCAATATCTACTTTAGAAACTAATCATAAAATTCATTTACTCCAAAAAATTAATCTAATTACCTCGAATCTTTACAACTCCTCAAAATTACAAGAGATCCTTTGTACTTAATAGTTTTCACTTTATCATATTATTCCACAGTTCACATACCTCAAATTATTCACAACTTAACAAAAATCGAGAATCTAACCCAAATAAAATCCTCGATTCCAAAATCATAATAATTTGTAATTACACGAAATAACTCTTAACAAATAATTCTCCCATATCAAAACTTAACGTCTGAAATGCTCATATCATAATCGTATAATCATTTCTTAAGCCCGAACAAAATATGACATTATTCTCCTTAATGATCAAATCACAATCCTTAACTAATATTGTTGCTCCAATAGCGTATAACAATAATAATCTTAACAAGTTAACTAAGCCTTTTCTCAAATCAACTACAATTTAAAGAGCTAAAAACACTTGGTCAAAATCAAGACCAACCAAGCAGAGAACAAAATCAAATCAAACTCCTACGTCTACCCGATGGTTTACCCACAACTCACTCATGGTCGAACCTAAATAGGTTTTCTACAAGAAAGAACCTAAGCTTTGATACCATCTACATAACACCCCTTCCGAAAAGGAAAGGGAGGTCACGTCTGAAAGCACAACCAACCTCAAAATAAGTAAGCAGAGCACTAATAACTTCAAATTATTAATAGTGATATCCATTAATGAAGTACTAAATACAATTCTCCAAATAGAGTCAAAATAATCAAAACTTAAAATTGAAACAACTAGATGGTCAAAAGCAACTCTCTCATCACCTTAGCTAGCCCCGAATCACCCTATGAAACTGCTTGGGAAGAAAAACCTGACATGAGCCAATTGCCCGATCACGGATATAAAGATCTGAAAAGATATCTGACTAAAATACAAAATCAAGCTGAGACAAAATATTGCCTCTAACAAAAATAAAATCTACGAAGATTTGAATAGAATATATTTGAACCAACGAAATTAATGAAACAGATGAAATATTAAAGAAATAACGAATGAAGAAGTAACTAATCAGATGAATTGAAGCTGAGCGAAGCCAATAACTAATACTGATAAAATAATAAAATGAAAACAAATGGTTTGGGGTTATTTCATCTGGATTGAGCTCGAAAATATACCTTGCCACATAGGCAAGTCAAAACAATGCCACACGCGAGTGAAGTCAAAATAATGCCACCACACAGCAAGTCAAAACCATGTCACACGGGTAAGTCGAATGATGCCACCACGAGGCAAAATCAAAACCATGCCACCGGAAAATCTCACATTGGACCGCGAATCCAAATGTATGCAAATCGGATAGGTGTGTTTGGCACAACATCACCAATCCATGAGAACAAAAAACTAGGGTTAACCCATCGCCTCCCACAACAAAACACCAAGCGGTCCACTTCCTCAAGGCCCCAAAGGAGGCAGCGTGGACTAATCACACTGCCATCCGCGGAAAGTGTCATGTCTCTCGTGCGAAGACAACATGCACATGGTACCCCCACAGTGGTTATAGCTCGGGTATACCTACGGTATATTCTAACAAAATACCATGTCACAACACATGCGACATAATACCAACAAAAGGGTTACTATATATGCATATTTGAACCAAATCAATTTATAGTCATAAGGTTTCAAAAGAAGGTAGCAACATATGCAAAACTCTCTGAATTATCAAAATAAATACTATACATGATAACTTTGATTCAAAAGAGTACAAATCGAGTTTCAAGGTGTCGACTCCAAAATGAAACAAATATATGAATTTCACAAGAAACAATTATGTGAAATAATAATGAAATTTCAAAATAAGGGACAAAAGCGAATAAATCAAATTTAACAAGAATGCTTGCATTGAAAAAAGTACGAATCAGTACCTTAATATAGTACCAAAATAATTCACCGAGACCCCAAACATCACAACTTTCTTTAGACCTCCTCGATCGATCTAATAAAATAAAATTCTATTACAAATGTAATCATTAATAACATAATATTGTTATATTTATTAATATACACAATTTTATAATCTTATTTTGTAATGATTACATTTATTATAATGTTATACAAAATTTTATAGTTGGAATAGTCTAAAATATTTACACCACTTGTACATAGTTAAAGTAAAAAAAATATTATATATATATATAATATATTTTAAAATTATACTAACTTATCTATGTATACTTTTCATGAATCACTTCTCATTCTCAACAAAAGAATAAATTGTATATGAAATTATAATATGCATCAAAATTTGTACACTCCAAATTCTATTAACATGATTTAGATCCTAACATAATATACGATGATGATTTTTTTTTTTTTTTTTACCCAACACTCATATTATTAATTAATTACTTTCCATCAAAAGGCATAAACATATTCAATCTAAATGCCTTTAATGATTAAATATGCTTATACCATCTGCATATTCATTCACCATCCATACACATTTATGGATACAACCAATCATGAACCTCTTGCGCCTATATATATATACTAAACAAAATTCAATAAAAATTGAGAATATACTACCAATCAAATACCATTTAGAGCAATTTATTAATAATAGCATAGTTCTGATACCTTTTTTTCTTCTTCTTATTTATTATTATTGTTGCGCTATCTTTCTATCTTTTGTTCTCCTCTCTATAGCCTCCTTATTTTTTTTGTCGGTTATCGAGATGTAGATGTGCGTGAGAATTGAGATAGATTAGGGTTTAAGTATTTATTTATTATTTATCTTATTAATTCTTCTAATTATAATAAAATTAATATTACCCATTAATTAAATTAAACCCAAATAAATTAAACCCAAATAAATTTTTAAGGCCCAATTAGTACTAAATTAATTTGCCCATCTCTTATTAATATTTATTAGCTATTACAAACGAATTTGAAAAAGCTAAATAACTAGTTTGACCAAAATAAATGACAAAAGTCTCTAATTAATATGTTTTAAAACAAATATAATTTTTTATTATTATTATTTAATATATATGGAAACCTCCAAATAGTAGTCTAACTTTTCAATTCATATACAATCTAGCACAAGGACTATAGTCATAGAATGGACATCTTTTTCCCCTCTATATTGACATGAAATTATGCACTCTCTTTTCATGATGTTAATTGGAATTATATTAGAACAAAATGGAAACGTTTCCATCAGTTTCAAGATAATGTAAATACCTTATATTAGTTTCTTAAAAACTCAAATGGCAGTTTTCACTATCATCTAGTTTATCTGAAGGAGACAAAGACAATGAGAAATTTACCTTCAAGTTCAGAATATTGTAATGGTAATATCTATAATCTTATCGGCTCAGTTTTATTCGTATGTTGCTTGCTAGAAGTTTTATCTTTTTGGTTCAGTTTCAACCATTGTAAACTTGATGTGTTATTTCAATTTCTTATGTTATTGTGCTCAACGATGGGTTCAAATCATGTTGAAAGATGGTATACTAACTTAACAGAGCTCAAAGGCCTAGACCTACAAACCGGACTTTTTACATTAAGACAGATTAAAGCTGCAACCAAAAACTTTGATCCAGCGTACAAACTAGGAGAAGGTGGTTTTGGTTCAGTATACAAGGTGATATTGTTTACTACAGAATCAACATTTGCTATTTAATATAACTAACTCACTAAGAATCTTAACTAATAAATGTTGCTAGGTGACAAATGAGTTGTTGGTATAGCTTTGTGTAGTACGTCTAGCTTGTAATATAATCTATATTTAATAAAAGTACTTTCCGATTTTTGTAAACATCTATATTAATAATATAGATAGAACCCATTTTGAATTTGAGCGGGAAAGCACAAGAATGTTTCAGATTCATTCTAAATGATTTGGACGGGAAAGCACAAGGACGGTTCATATTCATTCTAATTGATTTGGGCGAGAAAGGGTGGTGGAAGAGGAAGGAGGAGAGAGAGGAAATGAAAGTGGGATTGTTGAAACGGAGAGAGAGGGAGGATTTCGTTATACCTTCAGACACGGACAATTACTAGTCCATATATATTGTTTCATTAGCTTTATTTCTTGAGTTATTTTTTCCCTGGAGTCTAGCAAAGACTCAACTTACATTTCATCCTCTAAAACTGTTCATCGAATAATATTACATAAGATATTTAACTCCCCTTAATAAATTAGGTGAAAAGATTCTGAAGGGATTACTCAGTGTTTTTACTAGTATTCTGTCTGGGACTTGGATACAAAGTTCTGGGATAAGATATCATCTACGGACTTGAGAGAGAAAGATTTAAACATTGTAATAAACCGAGAAACGAACATATTGGCTTCTGGTATTTAAGTAATAACATAATAGTAATGTTCATTCTTCTTTTAAACAGTTGATTGTACAATAAATGTTCTAATCTTCCTCTGCTTTCTTAGTAAAAAGTTTGTTTTCTATTGTTCCCTAATGTATAGGGCCTATTAGCGGATGGAACAATAATTGCAGTAAAACAACTTTCATCAAAGTCTAAACAAGGGACTCGCGAATTTGTCAATGAAATAGGCATGATATCTGCATTGCAACATCCTAATCTAGTAAAGCTGTATGGATGTTGTGTTGAAGGAAACCAGTTATCATTGATTTATGAGTACATGGAAAATAATTGTCTCTCCCGTGCACTTTTTGGTAAGGTTTGTAGTGCTAGTACACATATAATTGTGACTGTTAATCTTTCTTTTTTTCGTCTTGACACAATAAACTTAACAATTCTTGTATATTGAATTTCAACAGGAAGAGACGCAACATCTAGATTAAAGCTGGAGTGGTCTATGAGGTGGAAAATATGCCTAGGCATAGCCGGAGGGTTGTTCTACCTCCATGAAGAGTCGAGACTTAAAATTGTGCACAGGGACATCAAAACTAGCAATGTGCTACTTGAATAAGGATCTAAATGCAAAGATATCTGATTTTGGCTTGGCAAAACTTAATGATGATGGTAATACCCATATCAGCACAAGGATTGCGGGAACTATGTAAGTTTTAATTCTATAGTTTTTTTTATAGGAGATGTTGAAACCCCATTATATGTATGTATGTATGTAATATTATTGTAAATGTACAGAAGTTGTGATTTTCACAGGAAACACTATAAGGCAACCAGTGTCCTTTGTGATAACATTTGATTTTGGACATCTTTATTTTAAGCATAGAGACAGTAACATCATATACTGAAGCTCGCTTCTATTGGTCTACTTTTGATAAAAAAAAACTACTCTACATTTTTTGTAATTAACAAATATACATATATACATGTGCATTAATGTTTGATGATCGATAATAGTTTAATTACATTTATTTGTTTTGTTTTGTTTTGTTTTAGGTACTGGAATTGGGGATAGTTGTACACTCCGTAATTATTGGAATTTCCTTGGGTGCTTCTCAAAGTCCTACAACAATAAAACCTCTTGTGGCTGCATTGACCTTCCATCAATTTTTTGAGGGCATGGGACTCGGAGGATGCATCACTCAGGTTAATTCTTTATTCATACAAATATTAAATATAAGTATCACTTCATTTAAATTTCATTATTTTTTGGAATATTTAATTATTAAAAATTTTATTGATAAAAATTATTATGCTTATATAGAAAAAACAACTACTCTTTCTTTCCGGGGAGAGGGAAGTATAATGTTTATGAGATTTTCAAACTTGGTACTCGTACGCTTACCAAACAATTGAATTTATGTGGCTTGGCATTTTCATTCAAGGTCAAGAAATATACACAATGCATGGTCAAAGGTTTAAGCTTGAACCTCATCTATATATGAAGTCGTACGTCATCCATTAAATAAACATATTTACTCATCAATTTAAATTATTACGCGTCGGTGGCCAAAAGATTTAATTTATAAAATTTAAAGACATAAGGTTCAATGTCTTAAAAATGTAACATTAAGGTTTAAAGTGTAAAAAGCAAAAAAAAAACATTAAAATTTGTATCACAGTTTATGTTTTGTCGTATTGTACACGACAGTTGTATTTGAATTTTGTATCATGTATTTGACGACCCAAGATGGGTGATGTATACCTAATTTTGAGGGCGTCACAGTTTTAAAAACCCATGCTTGCTTCCTCATTTCACAGATCTTACATACATCAGTTTTCTCTCAATTTTTTCCCACTGCTATTCCATCTCTTTTATAATTTGGTTGATGTTGTCCATTTTTACTCTCAAATTCAAGTTGAAGTTTTGATCCGGTGATTCTTCCTTCTTATTTCAGAATGGCTCACAACATAACTGCTCATAAAAAGTTTGTATCAAGTTCTTCAGATTCTGTTGCTAGTTTAGATATTTATGGAAATGAATCTGAGTTTGTAAGTGAAGTTGAAAGTAGTAAATCAAATGATTCCATACGTTGGTCGGGTTATTTTCTAAGTTGGAAGAAGTTGAATTTTTTATAGTCGTATGCTAAACAAAATGGTTTTTGAGATTAGAATTGCAACTACCATAAACACGCCGGTACTAATGAGGTGTCGTCTAGGTTGTATGTTTATAAAAAGCCAGACACCAACTTCCGTAAAGAGTTTGTCTCGATGAAGAAGATGGTAAAGAAAAAATAACAAGGTCATGAGACTCTATAGGGCACATTATGCAAAGCTAGAATATTTGTTGTTCATAGTAAGAAAGAAGACAATTGGCGTATTTCTATTGTTCAATTAGAAACACAATCATCACTCTAAAGGACCCCTACCAAGGTAGATTTGATCGAGACACATAGAAATATTACTCCGTTGCAAGAAAATTAATTGACACTTTAAATAAGTCCGGTATTGGTCCTAGTAAGATGATGAACGTTTTTGAGCACAATGGGTGGCGGGTTGCAAAATGTTCCTTTCTCTAATGTTAATGTTCAGAATGTGGTGAGAGATTTAAGGCGTGATTCTGCAGATGAAAATGATGCACAAGTTATTGTAGATTATTTGAAAAAACTTGGATCCGGAAGTTTGAGTAATTTTTTATATCGTGTCAAACCAAACGAAACAAATCGCATAGCATGCATTTTGTGGGTTGACGTCCGATCAAGATTGATGTATCAACATTTCGGAGATGTTGTGATATTTGACAGTACGTACAGGACAAATAAGTATGGCATGCCGTTTGTTCCATTTACCAGGGTCAACCACCATTTTCTGTCTATATTGTTTGAATTTGCATTGTTAAGGGATGAGACAGAGGACACTTTCGTGTGGGTATTAGAGACATAGCTCAAAGCCATGGACTACAAGACACCTATAACCATCATCAATGACCAAGACAAAGCCATGAGTAATGCTATTGTTAAGGTACTCCCTTCTACTCATCACTTATTGTGTTCTTGGCATATTAGCAACAAGTTTCCTGAGAAATTGCATCATGTTTATTCTGAGCACCCATCCTTCAAAGACCATTTTAACAATTGTATGTATAATTCATTGTCCATCTGGGAGTTTGAAGAGCGTTGGCAGATTCTAGTGAGGAATTATGAATTGTATAACAATGAGTGGATTAGAAGTTTGTATGATGTACGAGAGAAATGGATTTCGGCGTATACAAAGAGATATTTTGCCGCGAGAATGACAACCACCGGAAGAAGCGAGAGCATAAATCATTTTTTTGATGAGTTTGTCAATGCTTCAACGAGCATGAAAGAATTTTTAGTGCAGAGTCAGAAGGCTATAGAAAAACAATTTATCAGAGAGAGGAAGGCCGACTACATAACACAACATCGAAAAAGGAATATGGTACTCGGGTCATCTTTGGATGTGCATGCTGCTCAGGTGTACATAAAAGAGCTGTTTAGACGTTTTCAACGTCAATTCATCGATTCCATGATGTACAATGTTAGTAAAGTGAGTGAGTTGTGTGGTCCTGAAACAAAGGTTTATGTAGTGAATAAGGCAGATGCCGCTGAAAATGGTGGAAGATATAAAGAAATCGTCAATGATCGTCAGCTAGGGTCGATAACATGTAATTGTCAATTATTTTCTCATTCTAGTGAATTATGCAGGCACATGTTGAGGTATTTCTTGGCTAAGAGTATTTCTCAAATTCCGAGCGACAGGATTCTTACTCGATGGACAAGAAATGCGAACAAAACCGATGTCGAACAATTACGCTTTAGCCCAACAACTGCTGACTTTGAACAAGATCAAGCAATGCGTTTTAATCATTTGATGATCGATGCCAGAGCTAGCCAAGAAAGTTGCTTGCTTTCAATTCGAGGTTACAAAACTCATCTTAAGTTGAATGCACGAGGAAAACGTTGATTGACGGTGGTGATCCGGATGAGAATCTTCTTCGAATCGGGCCGACGATGACATTGATTGCACCGCTGGAGTTACACCTCGTGCAATGGGCTATGATAATGACGATGAAGATGCAGAGGAAAACGCGGCTGAAGACGAGTTCTTGCCACCAATTATTTCTCAAACAAAGGGTCACAAAAAACAATCAAGATTAAAGAGTGCATTCGAGAAAATTGTGGGTTCTAAGCCTCATCGAAAATGCGCAATTTGTGGCTTTGAAACGGACCATGATAAACGCAATCACTATCGAGTGTTAGGGATTCCTGAGCCCAAAAAATAGCTTCTCCGTTTTTATTTATGCTCAGTTGTATTATGTAAGTTATGTTTTTATTTATGCGATTATGGAATTATGTAAGTTATGTTCTTCTTCTTCTTATCATTATTATTATTATTGTTATTAGAATTAATAATAATAATAATAATAATAATTCAATAATAATAATAATAATAATAATAAATGGAGATAGAACAACTGGAGGAGTAGTGACTGCCGCTACAAGCTGTAGCGGCAGGGCATATTACTATTATTATTATTATAAGTATTACTTGGCTTCCATGCAATTACCTTTTCAGTTTTATTTGGCGTCCAGATGCGATTCAAGATGCGATTACCTTTTCAATTTAATGGCTCGCTTAGCATGAGCACTCGTAGCGGTAGGCTTGATGGTTAAAACACTCGACCTTTGTATTATTATTATTATTATTATTATTATTATTATTATTATTATTATTATTATTATTATTCAAAATTATTATTATTATTATTATTATTATAAAACACAATAATTATAATAGATACACTAACAATTGATAAAATAATAATAGACATCTAAAGAGTTTCCAATAATAAGTGCACCAATAATGTAGCTAGATATCATCCGCATGAAGAAGTCTAGCTTGACATCTAAAGAGTTCTCACGCAATTCTGTATCGAAATACCATTAAATCGTCTGAGGACCATTTTTCTCGATGAATATTAACACTGTTCCTGACAAAGTAGTCAACATATTTGCAGACGAAAATACCACAATCATAATTGTTTGGTCAAGATAGAATCTCCGTTTTTTGGTATTAGCACACGCGGTTCCTGTGTTGGCCACTCACGATGTGGATCACCAATTCTCAAATAAACTAGTATCAATTTGACCTGCGTGCACAAAGTAATATTAATAAAGGATATACATATATAAAAGTACAACAAAAACAATTAATATATATACCGCAACTTTAACAAATTCTCTATACATTTGTTGGATGGTCATATACGGGGTATCATCGTATAGAGGGTCAAAGATAGTGACTGCCCATTCGGGCACCGAGAATACAAACAGGATAAAATGCCTGGTCTCTTGAGTACACAATGGCATGAATATATACGTGCATTCGTGTAATGCCGGGCCAACATCTGGGTGGACATAAGGGTGACAAAAACTTTCTGCCGCATTCGCCTGGCTTGGGGATACAACGTTCTTGCCAAGATGCATGAAGAATGATTCCATGAAGCCATTTCCACTTTTTGGGTGGACATAAGGTGCAGTCACATTTCCACTTTTTGGCTTCCGTGCAGTCACCTTTTCAATTTTTTTTGCCACCGTCGCCGGGCTTTGGATTTCGTGCGTTAGTCAATTAATATTAATGGCCGCACGAGCATGAGCTATGGCGGGGGTGAGACATTTATCGTCGAGGCAAATCAGTAACCGCTCGGTTTTGAAAAGTTAATTGCCATTCTGACATTTGTAGTGGCAGGGAGAAATTCAAGTTTAATCCAAGCATTCCATTGTCCAGATCAACGATCATTAACTTGTTTACTAAACAGTGCTTCGAGCAAACGTGTGCCACGGATGATTACCCATATATATATATATATATGGGTATTGTTGATCAATTTCACAATCAATGAATACGTGCAAGTATACACGGTCAACAAGTAATAAAGTGAAAGTAGAGTATCGTTCCCACGAGGAATTATTTAATAAAAATCACCAAGTACTAATTCTTAACCAAACTAATTTTATTTAAACAATCTCAAATCGTTATTATTCTAATTAACAAAACTAAATTAAATAATTAAAAGAGATTAGTCTAAAAGAAAGCAAATAAACAAAACTAAGATTTGATTGAATTCAGGTAAATAAGGATTAAGACTCCAATATCCCCAATTATGAACTATAAATCAATTATCCAATTATCCCAATTATTATGTCTCACAATTGTTAATGAGGAACTCTCAAATGCCAAAAGCCCTTTTCCAAGTGGTCAATTGCTTTCTATTTAATCCAGATTAATTTTGCTATATTCCTATGCAAAACAATTGAATTAAACTCGTTACAATCCCAATTCCTTATGTGTTACATGCGGCAAAAAGATATTTCCATTCTATTCACAAACCTAATTATTCACTGTGCAAATAACTAAGTCACATGATATCATGCCCAGTTCTAACCCTAGAATTCCTCTTCTAATTCCTTCTAGAGTAACAAAGTAATTACTGATCAGATAATTAATCAATAAGCATAAGGCAAGATAAACAACTCACTTTGACACAAATAATTGGAATAAATTAAATAACTAATTTATAGCCATAAAAGGTTCAATTGAAATCTTAATAAAAAAGTTAGTTCATAATTAATGAATTAAAACCAAGAATCCACAATTGAATAGACATTAAAAGATAAAAGTAAGAGAAGAGAAGAGAATATAATCTATTGTCAGTAGTCTTGAGACTCTCTTTCGCCTCCTCGCTTTGAATCTTCAATGGTCTCCAAGTTGCTTCAATCCCCAAAACTAATAAGAACTAGGGTTATGTTCTAATCTAAAGGAGTGTTTAATCTAGTCTAATATATGTAATCTCCTCCTATTTTATGTCTTACATCATGTATTTATAGATTACAAGTCTAATTTTGAGCTTAGAACAAACCCAATCCAATTTGGAGTCTAAAAGGTGTCAAAATTACCCCCAAAACGTGTCGGTCAAGCACCCAACCTCTTACCCAAAGCCCAAAAGACTGCTTCACGACGCTGAGAGTCTGCCTTATAGCGCCCCGGCAATGCAAAATGAACTAAAAATAGCGCCCCGGCGCTATAGTGCAGAAAGTAAACCTTGCCCTTTTTTTTACATTTTTCTGCTCTGACGTCCTTTGGGAAAATGTCCATAACTTCTTCGTCCGAACTCCAATTTAGATGATTCAAGATGATCCGGAAAGAGGAGAAGTAGATCTACAACTTTCATTCTTTGAGTTTTTCGAAATAATGTCCAGAGCTATAGTCAAATTGGCTCTGAAGTGACTGCTGTGTAAATGGCAAGCCGAAAACGCGAATCTAGCCACCCCAAACGTCGATCCATGTAACTTTTGTCCCAATTCCTACAAAACAATATAAAACATGCATAAATAGACACAAACACATAAAAACATCCTAAAAGACTTGAGAACAATAATAAATTAAGCCCAAATGTATCCAATTCATGTGTATAAAACTCACTCATCAGGTATCCATCCACAACAACCGGTTGTTGGGAAGCAACCCATTTTGGCTAGCGGCTTATAAAAAAAATTGTAACAAGCCGCTACAACCTGTAGCGGCTTAGCCAAAATGGGTTGCTCCCCAACAACCGGTTGCTATATATATATATAGTAGAGCAACCTTTTTTTGGCTTGTGATTTTTTTTTTTTTTGCTCCAGCCGAAATTTCACAGGCCAAAAAAGGCAGCAACCGGTTGCTGTGGATGGAACCCCATATATATATATATGGATCCAATCCATAGCAACCGATTGCAGCGGCTTAGTGATATTTTATATTAAAAAAAGACAACCGCTACACATAGTAGAGACTCATAATTTAATAGATTATAATATTAAAAAAATAGGACCGCTACTACATGTAGCGGCTTGAATACAAGCAAGAGTCAAGCCGCTACATGTAGTTAGAGGTGTTAATCGGTAAAAAATCGAATCGAACCGGTCCGAACCGAACCGAACCGATAGATAGTAATAATTTCATGAATCGACATCTAGATTCTCTGAGAATCCCAGATATCTGAACCTAATTGAATTATATATGCCTCTTTCTTTCCATGTGATTTCCTTTACACTTTTGCAGACCCTCGAAATCATATGTAATATGTAACATATATTTCTAGATTTGAGCAGTATATATTACTCCATTTTACATGTTACATATGATTTCGAGGGTCTGCAAAAGTGTGAAAGAAATCACATGGAAAGAAAGAGGCATATATAATTCAATTAGACACAATTTTGTTGTATTCCAAATCTAGAAATTTTTACTCCCTCAAAAAAAGTGGTTTATAAAATTTGTAAATGCTAAAGATGTATTTTTATTTTATATTTATTCCAAATCAGTTTTTAGTTTAATATATAGTAGCGTTGCAATAATTTATGAAATTATAAGAATAACTTGTGTCATTTTATACTAATATAAATAAAAAAGTAAACTCTTTTAGTGGAATAAAAAATTGAAAAAAAAAACTTTTTAGTTAAAACTCACCCATTTCAGTACCCATTTTTCTGATATATATATATATATATATATATATATATAGTCCCGATCACATACTTACCCCTTAAAAAGCTTACCCAACATACCTATAAAAGCCGCGTGATATTTCTCTCTCCTCGCTCAAACATAACGCGTGATATTTTCTGGCCTCTTATTTCACTCGTCTGAAAAGGAACGCGAACTGGAGACATTTTTCATCCGAAAAATTCAAGCAAAGAGAAGCCAGTAATAGCAAAGAGGAGCTCGATTCGGTCGACTCCTTCCCTCATCCGATTCTCTTGCTTCCAAAAAAGCCCTAATCCTGGTATGTCAAATCTGAAGCCCCTTGACTGTTTCGTGTATTCCAAAGAAAAGCCCTGATCGTGACCCTCTTCCCTTATCTGATTCTCTTTCGCTTCCAAAACAAGCCCTAATTCTATTAGTTTTATTCTCCT
This sequence comes from Panax ginseng, assembly GCA_020205605.1. Taxonomy (NCBI): domain Eukaryota; kingdom Viridiplantae; phylum Streptophyta; class Magnoliopsida; order Apiales; family Araliaceae; genus Panax; species Panax ginseng. The sequence goes on along the minus strand of CM035140.1, from coordinate 5,689,851 downwards.
ATGATGATTCTCAAGCCAAAAGGGTCCGCGTTCTTGAGCTCTCACTCAGGTACTTTTTGCCTTTTCCTTGTTTTTATCTTGTGTTATTTTTCTGCAAGTTCAAATGTTATAGTGACTTAATAAAATTGCAAAACAGTTGAAATAGACAGAATTTTTTAAAATCAAATTCTGATACTGATAATATGGTGGATGTTATGACAGTGAATTTTTTTTCTATATCAGGTACTTGATTGTTTATCTCCTTTTATGGAAGTTGAATGCCAAAGTATTACTTATTTCTCCAAATTTTGAAGGAACAAAAGTTGTCCAATACTTAAAATTTGGTATGAGTTTGAGAAAAGATTTAAAGTTTAAATATTGGTTAACAGTTTCAGAGACTTTTCTGTATTGTGTGTGGACTTAATTGTTCTTTTAAATTTATTCTCAGGGAACTGTTGTTTATTATGGATGCTATGAACCATGAAATTGAAAGTTGTGGGGATAATGTAGAAATGAATTTAGATTGTATTTATAATTTTGAAATGGAGATGGAGAGAGATGACTTGATTGAAGAGGGGTTGGATGTGAACAATGATAAATCTGTTTGTTTACATGTAGAATTGGAGTATCAAATGATGATGCTACTCAGGCTCCAAGTGTAGATAATGATGATGCTACTGAGATTGATATGTGAATCATTAAATCTAAATTTTGAGGTAATTCTGATTTTTATTCTACTAGCATTTTGAGTAGCTGTATTTAGTTTCTGTGTGTTTATTTTTCTGGGATGTCATGTGTGGGTATGAGGCCATTTTATTAAGTTGTTGCTTGTATATTGGTGTAAGTAACCTTTTTAGTAGAGATGGTGCAGCAACTACTTCATCTAATTTTGATTTTCGTCTAATAGTATTCTGTTTCAGCACATATTGAAGCACAACTGTTATCACTTTATCACTTTAGCTATCACTCTGGAGGCAGTTGTCACTTTATGGCTGATAGATCATATTTTATGTCAGGCAATCAGTTGTTACACAAAAGACTGAAGGCAGCAAGACTGAAGGCAACAAGACTGAAGGCAGTTCAAGGAGGTGGAAAACTACAACAGTACACAAGTGTCAATTTTATCATAGTATCTAGATGTTTAAAGTACCTTAGTTTCTATGTTGGCTGAAATGGGTGTAGTAAGTTGTTGTAGTATGGCTTACATTCTTGCTGAAAATATTTTGTGGTGACTTTTGGATTCGTTTTGGTAATCAAGACTGTTGTTGTGAGCCAACTGCAGCATGAATGAATGTTTTATGGTTGTTTGATTGATTAGTTTTTTTCCCTTTAGCTTTTGTAAGTGAATCAAGACTGTTGTTGTATGTGAATCATCATTAATGTTTTGGTTTTGCCAAATTGCCAGTGAAGGTAAAACAGTGGGTGATCAAGTGCATGATATCAAAGCTCTTTATCATTTGCAGTTCAATTATATATGTTTTTGTAGTGGGTGTTGGATGTTAAGGGCCATAAAACATTCATAGCCGTTCGGTTTTTTTCTTTCTGAGGATCTGCCTTGTAACTTTTCTCACCATTAGTACAAATAGTATGAATCTACCCAAAATTTTGCCAAAATATAGGATGAGAAAATATTGTTCAACGTTTATTCATGCTGCAGTTGTGTTACTTATTAGTATGCTTCTTCTTTTTTCCAACTATTCAACAACATACAGCACAATATTCAACATATTTTCCAACTATTCAACAAAATACAACACAATATTCAACACATTTTACAGTAAACAATATAATCAGATTCTTATAGATCCTTAATGAACATGACAATATTCAACACAATATTACAATATTTAGTACATCTACAATAACATGATTAAAATCAATATCCAAGAAATTACAAGTGCAATAATAAATTTGTTTCTTCGCATTTTGCCTAGTGCACGAGCTTTCTCCATCTCTTGCTCCATTCCGTTAATCTTTCGAAGTAATCCGGGGATTATTTGTCTTGATCTATCACTCATTGGAGGATCATACCAAGCAAAAAATTGACATGCATTCCTCTGTAAACAAAGCTGGGTTTGAATCAATCCATGCTGTTTTAAGTTGAGGTCGTCTCTCACAATCACAATTTGCGTTCATAGCTGCTCAAGTGAGAAAGTCTTTCTAAAACACGAATAGAGTTACTGATATATAGAATGCTCTACATTAGAACCACTATGTTGCAGAAAGTTACAAGTCGAATTATGTTAACATAATTCATAATCACAAACAAAAAAGATATCCAACTCAAATGAAAGCGAGCATAACAAAACTGCAACTCAAATGGAAGCCTGCATAACAAAATTGCAAAATTTTTTTGCAAAATTTGACATCTAACTAAAAATCTTGTTTGCAAAACATAAACAAGCTGCATCAATTCAAATTTCAACAACAGAGTAGAGAATTTGGTGCAAAAGGTATAACCAACAGAGTAGAAAAGTTGATATATTTAATTTGGAAGGAGGTTTCACATATAAAATCCGAAGTAACAATAAATTTCTCTTCTCTCATCAAAAACTCGACTTTTCAGGAATATATAGAAAACACACTAGTGAAAGTGTTGTCCAATCTAAGTTCCATATATTGGATTCCCATTTTCTAAGTCAAAAATAAATCATTTACTTATTTTTTTGGTGCAAATCAACAATAAATCACAACCACAATCAAGGAAAATTTCTAAGTCAAAAATAAATCATTTACTCATTTACTCTTTTTGTGAAACAAATGAAAATTTTCAATCGTTAGCCCTCAAAAATTATCTCGACAAAAATGGGATCAACACGACAACAAATTTTATTAACCAAAAGAAGAAAATACGAAATCATACTTAAAGCGAGATAAATCTAGAAATAACTGGAAGGTTCAACAATCCCGAGAAGATCAACCAAAAATGAAAAGAATATTTAATTCCAAGCAAATTCTGGGTTTGCCTCTCAACAATTTTTAGTCCTAAAAAACCAATTATTGAAAACCAAAACACAAAATGTAAAAAAATTAAGCCTAATTCAACACTAAAAGCTTGCAAATCCATCTACCCACATCTAATTTTGTTACCTTGCGAGTGAATCGGTGATTTGTCGCGAGGAGATGGGAAGCCATCGCGGAGATGGGAAGCCATGCATGATTTTAGGGCTAAGTCGCAGGAGATGAAATTTGATTCGTAAAGTGATGTGAGAGGAGATGATCGATGAAGCAGGAGAGATGCAATGGGGTTAGTGTTAGTGTCGAAGAGAGAAAGCAGTGCTTGGTTTTTTTTTTGGTCGAAAGTTAGGAGAGAAGGAAATAAAAGGCGTATTATTTATAGGTATGTTGGGTAAGCTTTTTAAGGGTAAGCATGTGATTGGATCAGATATATATATATATATATATATATATATATATATATATATATATATATATAATTTGAGAATATATCACCAATTTTGAACCGTTATAAATTAACGTATGATTTTAATTTATTTATTTTAAGAAATGCCTTATCTGGAATTTTTGTAGCAGAATTTTCGACAAGTTATAATATTTAAAAATGGATAATTTTGTGATTTTAAACTCGATTTAGGTGATTCTTGATACTAAAATCGAGTATTTGAAGTCTAGTTTCTGTTAAAATTATTTAATTTGTAAAATAATTATAAAATCATATTGATATGATCAATACAATGAACTGTGCTCTTAAGAATAATTTGTCATATTCGAGTTTTAAGATTTCTAGATTTTTTTTATTAATTTTTATAGTTTGGGTATTAATAGTGATCTAAGGTGAATAATTAATTAAAGGTATTGAATATGTTAGAAGTGTTTTAAAATTATTAGTTCGAATTGTATATTTAATTTGGGGTAAATATGTTTAGGTGGTGATTAAGATTTCATATTAAGTTGGCGTTGGCCGCGGTTAAGATTTATTGGAGTGTGCTATACGTGGATTTGATTATCAAGTATGGATTTCGTACTTCGTTTTTTGATTGTGGTTTAATTCCATATATCAGTTATGTTATAATTCGTCATTTGAACAAATTGAGTTTTGAGACATTATTCGTTTGAGATCTTATTTGTATATTTTCGTTGATATTCGGGAGTTATTTTTTGTATTGATATCTTGAGACAAATGAGTATGTTTGTATTTTGAATAATTCGATATCATTTGAAAATAATTATGTATGTCTTGTGATTTAAACCCTTTCAGCTTACATTTGTAGTTTGGAACTTATGGTATACTTGAGTTAACCAATTGTTGGTATACCACAGATATGTCCTATTGACATCGGGGCATGACATCATCTGTGGCAGTGTAATCAGTCCATGACGTATCCTTTTGTATGTTACTCTGGCTGTGAGCTTTGACCATTTGATATGTTTGTTCAGGATATGCATGGGTCGACCCAGTATTTGATTTGTTTGGAGGATTAGTAACGTTTATGTCGTGCGTATTATCCGGTTTGATTTGCATATATCATGGTATCGATGTATTTTGTTAGGCTTTTGCTATTTATATTTGAGCTCAGTATGAAATTGTTAACTTATAAAAATTTGATTCAATCTTATCTTGTTTTGGATCCTTTTGACTATAGTTGTTCGTTTGACAGTGTTCATCATCTATTCCAGTCTCACTATTTTTGATACGTGTATAATTCATTTGTAATTCGTATTCGCTCATTCATTCAACTCTTTTGATTTTTATTATATTTATGTATTATATCCGTATTTATGTTATCTCTTGTATCCGCATATTAGAACGAACGATTTAGGATTTCGTGTAAAAAGAAATACCTTTGACCTAATAAGTTTATTTGATTTTAGATTTTGATTAATGTAAATTTTTTTGAAGATTTATATTTAATTCAATATTTATGAATGATCAATTATTAAATATTTTAAAGTTAATAGTACTTTATTTATTTATTTTGAAATTGATTATAATTTGTGCGACTTCCTTTATTATTTTTGTTAATTTATACGCCCTCCTTTTCCTTTTGGAGAAGAGAGTGTTACAGTTGATCTAAATTTACAAATTCAGTGGAGTTTTAAATTTTGGGTCTCACATAATTAAATCCATTTAAATTTAAAAAAGAAGCAGCAGCAGCTACAGAGGCTCTAGCTGCCCACCTGAGGGAAAGATGACCCTCGTGCATGAGTCAGTAGTGTCTTCAAGGTGTTTGAAAACAAACAATTGGAAGGAAAGAAAGAAAAACCTGTAGGCCATGTTAATTACTCCCTCCGGTCAGCTCAAGTTTATTTATCTTAGTTTTTTTTTTAAAGTTATTATTTATCTTATTTTTTTTCTATACTACTCTCATATAATTTTTCAAAAAATTACTGAAAACAAGATGACATAAATTTAAAAAGTAATACTATTTATTTTAATATTAGAAGCATAACCATACCATCTTTTTCTATCTCTCATCTCTATTTTATTATTTCAAGAAAGAATTAGGAGATTAAATACTATAAAAAATATGATAATAAAATATTTAAGATAAAAAATTTAAGACGGGTAATTTGGAGGGAGGGAGTATTTCTCATAAGAAAAGGAAATAAATACTTGCCACGTAAACCACAAATGAAACAAACAAAGTTTTTTCTCTGTTCCATAAAATGTAATTTATTTAAGTTTAGAAACAACCACGTATAGTGTAATTAGTTAATCCTTTAATAGTAATTTTAATTAAATTACAATCGTAAGTATTAATTACGTACTTATATAATACAGAAGATTTTAGGTTTTGTCTTCCGCTTGGCGGTTCTATCTCCACAAAGAGGGGGATTTGGTAGATAAATTTGACTTCTTCAATGCAATGCGGTCCATGCGGATATAAAAATTGTACAGGAAAATTGGACCCGTGTGTATTTGAATTTCACCCATTTGTATTTCAAAAATTCTCTGTGGACAGAAAAATTGAACATGAATGTATTTGAATTTCACCTATTAATGTTTTGACCCTAACGGAGTAAAAATATAAATTAGTGAAATTCAAATACACTCATGACCAATTTATCTGTCCACGTAGAACAACTCTTTATATTTTAATCATAGTCAAAATATAAATAAATAAAATTCAAATATTAATTTAGGGGAGCCTTACTCAGATAGGCGAATATATGGGAAATATAGTGTGATGAACGAAATCGAGAATACATGATGGGTGGTGTTGGAGGGGGGCCAAAATTTTGAAATCTAAGAGGACAAGAAATACAACAAAAGTTGAATATTAATAAACTTGAAAGGGGCGGTGATAATGTTAAAATTGGATGGGAATGAACGAGTGAGGGGCAATTATAACTGTGTCGTAGTAAAGTTTTAAAAAAAAGGGGGTGGGATCCAGATTCCTCATTCCAGTCTCTTCCAAAATTATTAAGTGTAGGCTAGGCTAGTAGTGTCCTTGTGGTCGGTGGTCGGTAGAGAGAGCCGGAGGAGGAGGGTGTTGTTTCTTCACGAGGAGCACCACTTGTCCTATCCAACCCCACTTCTTTTCTTTCCATTTCAGTAAATTCTAAATAACAAACAGTCCAGAGGGATTGTCAATAATGACTTCTTATTATTTAACTCCAATAATGAGGTTGCTGTTTTGGAAATAAGGATTCCTTATTCCTCCTCCCAAGAAATGAAATGAATTATTCGGATATTATTAAGTTAATTTTATGGTAAATTAAGTTGATTAATTCATGAATACAGTGTTTACGGGGGTTAACATTGTATTGGTCTGTTTTGGGTTGGTAGTACGGATGTTACATTTCCTCTGACCTAGTCCCTACCATAAGTGTCAGAGACAACACCTGGGACCTCCCACAAAAACAGAAAAGAATCATATCAAATCAAAGCTCAAAGGTAACAGTGACCTCAACTTATCTACACATTTCTTTCTCTTTTATCAATTATCTGTATCTATCAATCAAACGTAGAATTAATCAGTACTTTGTCTACTATAATTTCAAAGAGCCTAATGCAGTTATCAGTATTTTCAATTGTTAATACTAATTACTATGCAATTATCAGTATTTTAGTTTACTTCATTTTCTTAATTTGAAATGTGGACGAGATTTCCAAAAGCAGGTCCGTTGCCTGGCCTCCTCTCCATCTCTACAACGGATCCAATCCAGACTCCGTCAAGTTTGAAGACCTTGATCAATGTTCAAGGTCATATACAAAAAAGTTGTGCGTATACAAAGTTATTTTATTTTTTTCTATGCTGAACTTGACCAATTTCATTGGGTGACAAGAACCCACAATAGCTCTTTTTGATACCTATATCAAACTGAGAGTAGAATGAATATGCCAGAGTACAAGATTAGAATTAGCAACAAAGTACATTATTAAGAGGACCAATCCCAAATCCATGCTGAGAAAAATAGTAGCTAATGCAAACCCCAAAGACAGATAGCATTAACAAGAAAGAATAATTTGGTGAACCCGAGTGAGGGAGCTTCAGATCTCTTCAATGGCTTGATCAAAGAACTAGTTTTGTTGCTTCCACAAATATTAATACCAATCTTCTTGACACCATACGCTTCAGATGGACTCAAACACAGCCCTGGATTCCCACTAAGATCCTGGTTCTTACCCAACCTTTGGAGAAAACTTGATGTAAAAGGAACCATACCACCTAACAAGTTTCTACTTAAATTCAAGTGATACATATGAGATAGATTGCCAAAACCAACCGGGATTTCGCCGGTTAGCCGGTTGTTTTGCAATGACAGAGTGCTTAAATTCTGGAGCTGTGAAAAGGTTGGTGGAATTGTACCTGAATACCCAGAATTGGCAAGCCTAAGCTCTTGTAGTTTCTGTAAATGACCAAATTCTTCCGGCAGTAATATAAACATTGGATTATCATCCATAATAAAGTATTGCAAGCTCTGTAACTTTGCTAAGCCTTTTGGGATTTTCCCTTTAAATCTGTTGTTACTCAAAGCCATGAAAACCAATGAATTGAGCTTTTCAATGCTGTTGGGTAGGCTTCCGGTGAGTAAGTTTGAGCTCAAGTCTAGCTTTTGAAGCATACCCATTTGGCCAATTGTGTCTGGGATTGAGGTAGTTAGTGAATTATAGCTTAAATCAAGGACTACAAGGTTTTTGAGACTACCCAACTGGTTAGGTATAGTCCCAGAGAGAAAATTATAGCTCAAATCAAGGTGTTGAAGAGAGGTCAAGCTGCAAATTTCTTTGGGAATTTTCCCGGTAAGGCGATTTTGGGACAATGTAAGAATTTGGAGAGACTTTAAGGAAGAGATTTGAGGTGGGATTGAGCCGATTATGGCCGGATTTGAGCGCAGGCTGAGCTGTTGCAGCTTAGAGTTGAAGAATCTGTTTTGTGAAATAGTGAGAGTGGTTTTTGTACGAGTGAAGCATTGGGAGAAGAAAGCAGATTGAAGGTAGGGAAGATCAAAGATTTGTGAAGGGAATATGGATTTGATTTTGCATGTTGGGTTTGGTGGTGTCCCAAAATCAAGTCTAGTGACATGGAGGTGATTGTCAATTCCTGGCTTGCATTCTATTCCAATCCAAGCTGACCCAGGCTTACAAGGGTTTGGATGTGAGACTCTCCAGGTTTGATCAGAGGACATGGTATCCATGATCTTGAACAGAGTTTCTAGTTCAGACGGTTCCATGCTGTTTGGTTGCAGGTTCTTCTTTGCATGTTGTTGATTGGTGGTGGAAGAGACACAAGGGATGGAAAGAAATGGAATGAGGAGCATAAGAAGTGGAAGAGAGAGTGAGAACGAGCAGTGCATTGTATGAGTAGGATTCTGAAGTCTGATAACTAGTAATAGCAGCTGGGGTGGTGGTTTCAGAAGTGGCTTTTTTATTGGGATTTAAGTGATATTGACATTGCGGGTAAGAAATAGCATTTTCAGTGCAATGTATAAGGTTGGATAAATAAGGTACGACTGTGTGTTGCACGCGTTATGCTGGACATATGATTTCTCTTCTTCATTTGTTTTTGTGAGGGTGAGTTATGGAAGTGTTAACTGATTTGATGGGTGGGGCCATGACATTGAGTGACAATTTGAAGCCAAAGGTAGGGTGGTCATATAATTCATAAACATTTTTAAAACTTTATCTCTGAAACAGAGGAAAGAGGTAGTGGTTGGAAAAAACAGAGCATGTTTTACTTTACTTTTGACAGAATTAAAATGGCAACATGCATGTAAGGAGAGGAAAAGAAGCCCGTTGAAATTTACAACTTAATTTGATTAAAACATGTTTATATGGGTGTTCATATAGTTTATTAATTATATTTAATTTACAAACAGAAGTCAAAATTGATATTTTATGGGCAAGAAAAACTTTGGCATGCTTAAGTTAATACTAACATTCTGCCATTACTTCCTTTTACATTACCTTTATAGTGTAAGACTGATTTAGATCTCTTATTCTATACTCTTTCTCTCCTCCTCTTCCTCCTTTTCGATCTCATCTTTATCTTCTTTAGGGACACAAAAACTGAAAAAAGCCATATCTCCATGGCTGAATAGGTTGACAAGGAAAGTGGTACAAGTATAAATTGATTCTTGTTTTATTATTTAATCAATTATTTTAGCAACATGTCACAAGTCACGAGTTTCGGTTAGCAATATATGTCATTATCATTATTTTTATTATATTAAGACAGAAATCTGAAATTCTCACACTAGAACAGTCCGGACCAGTCCGTTTCTGAACTATTCCATATATATATATAGAATACCACCAGTCTCATTGGTAACTGAAACATTAGTACTCTAAAATTTGAAAATATGTTGAATGCATATGGATACCTTTTACAGTCTACATATAAAACAAGAATAACAGTATGAATCAAATAAGTTAAAAGTACAATAAAATATTGGTTAAGCACCAGAGAGGCTGAGAATAGCATACACTAAATGTAAAACTTGAAAAACAGATGATAAGCTCTATATCAACGACAATAAACTACAGGGAGGCCAATTAGAAGGTAACTCTGATTTTGACAGTATGTTGTTCTGGTATTCTCAGCAACGTTCAAGTTAAAAGCATGGATGTGAGAATAGCTAGTCTTGGACTGCCTGGATGAGTGCAAAATTAGAAAAAAAAAGTTGTTCTGGTATCAATTCAATCTATACACAAGGCAAAGCAAATCAGACCAAACATAACTGCAGATCATTTAAATTGTCAATCATGTAAGAAAAGACTTGCCTATAATGCCATGCTAATCTCGTACAAACCGAATGACAATGTCTTCTGTTCTCTAAACAAGAACACTATAATCATTCTGCTGTTCAACATCCTTAATAGTTTCAAGAGAAGACTGAGGAACAACCTTGATGGCTGCATTAGATGGTTGTGAAGCATTATCCCCAGACGCATGAGAAAGTTGATTCTCATCAACCGCTTCAGCTGCAGGAGGGAACTGTGAATCATCAACCTTGTTGGCAGCATGGCAAACCTGTGTTTCAAAAACCTTGTCGGGTACATAATACAGTTGTGCATCATCAGCCTCGCTAGCTGGAAGGCATGGTTGTGAATTATCCACCTCATTATTAACGTGATATAATAGTGAGTGATCAGTCCCAATAGGCACAATACACAACTGCGAGTGAGCATCCTCAGCTGCTGCATAGGACAGCTCTGTATCATCTTTCCGCTTTCATTTCCCTACACCCTTCCTTCTTACCCTCTCCTTCCCTCTTGCCCTTTTTCCAACTTCATTCTGTGGGTTGGCTATCTCCATTATCGTACTTCCAACCTGGTCCCTCAAGCTTTCATGAGCAAGATACCTTATTCTTGTCACAGCATGTAGTTGTTGATCATCCATCCCTTGTGTTGGAAGCATATCTGCTACATGCGCAATTAAGGGTGTAAACGATTCGAACCGGAGCGAACAGAGAACTACTCAAATTCGACTCGAAATGATAAATTAGTACTCGAATTCGGCTCGAATTCGAATTAAATTTGAAAAATCCTACTCAGATTCGACTCGAATATTTATTACTCGAATTCGATCCGACTCGACTCGAATATTTATTAACACTACTCGCGAGCTTCAAATTCAAGTCTCTACATAATAACTAGTTTTATAATAAATATAATTATAAATTGAATTTGTTATTTTACTTAAAAATGAGAAAATATATTTATTATTACACTTTACAAATATAAAATCACAATTAAAATTAAAAACAAAATAAAATAACTAATTATCCTAATTTGATTTAAATTTGTATATATTATAAGAGAATGTATCGAACATCTAATCGAATATGTATTAACCGAGTAAGTATCGAATCACAATAAAAAATTGGAGTAGTTTGAATCTTAAACAAGTCGAGTATAATCTTGCTCAGATTCTACTCATATTTTTATTCGAACTATTTTTAATGCTCAGATTTGGATCATATTATTAACGAATCCGAGTCTCGCTCGTATTTTTTCGAGTCGAGCTCTAATCGAGCCCGAACTGTGTTGGCTCGTTTACAACCTTATGCGCAATGTCCGTCAATGCCACATTCTTTAATAGAAGTTATCATAAATGACAATTAGAAAGTGAATAAACTAAAAACGTGAGCCAGTACGGAATATGTCCGTGCGCGCATACATATATATATATATATATATATATATATATATATATAGATGATAGAATATACTGTTAAGAGGAGAGGGTATACCAGTCTTTGAAATTCGGATGATATAGATACATGCCTTCCTACTAATCTACGTGTGATGTTCAAGTACCAAGGAATGTAGTCATTTTCGTCTACATCTTCATTGATGTCCACAACTCGAAGATGACGATCTATCCATTCTGTTAGCTCCGACTCCATTTTTACCGACAAGTCCACACCTCCATCCACTCCACGGCTCTTCCTCTCCCACCTCTGCACATCTTGTGGTATTAGTTGTTGAATGCTGAATTGCCTTAAGCAGCGATCAGGGAGATGTCTTTCTGCCTTGTCAAAACATATCAACATTGTATTTGATCTCCCAAGAATCAAATTGTTTCTTATATCTTCCGGTAAAGCCACAGGATTTATATTTGAGTAAGGACACCACTCGACCTGTATATTATAACGAAATATTATCCCATTATTTGTGTTCAAAAAGGAAGTTTGGGCATGATTAAACTTCATATAACGCAACTTACATCAGATGGCTTTAGGGAGTCTAATGATTTACGATACAATGCTACATCACGGTTGGTTGTCGGACCACTTTGTTTTCTTTTCCACCTAAGTACAAATGGAAAACAATCATGGATTGGATCTCGGTTAAGCTTTGGGCAGCCAACATTCAGGCGATAGTAACTCCAGCACTACAAGATAAAAATAACAAATAACGTGTAGCATTTAACTTAATAGTATCTCTTACATGTAATATATCAATTGAACAGTCTGCGTACAATCTCTGTCTTAAAGGGCATTTGTCCAGGCAAGTAAAGGGGAAGAATAAAGGGAAAGCGGGAAGAATGAAAAAAGGGAAATAGAAGCAAGAATGACCTGTAGCATTGTTAAACAGCCGCTAATGGTGGTCTGAGACTTGAGGGATGCATTACCAAGCGCTCTATACAAGAATGACAATGCTGCTGCACCCCACGCATACTTCCCAGCTTGCTAAAAGTTTTAAAACAGCGGAAGGTACATAACAGGGACTTTATTACCAGTCGTAGTGGAAAAGATAGTACTGCCAATAAGGTAAAGAAGGTAAGCAAGTGTGTGGTACTCAATATCTTCAATTGGTGCATCCTCAGGACACTGGAAGAAGATCTCTTTCAACCAACTAAGCTTCACCATCCCACCACTCGTGTACATCTGGTGCTTTACCTAAAAACTTCATACATACTGCGTTGCATGTGGTATAAGTTACACCTAAAACTGGTAATCCTTCAATTGGGAGCCCAAGTAAGTATCCAACATCTTCTAGAGTTACTGTCATTTCTCCAACAGTAAGATGAAAAGTATTTGTCTCCCTCCTCCATCTTTCAACTAGAGCAGATATCAGAGGGTTGTCCAAACAAATTGCTGGTATTAATCTTAAGTAGCCAAATCCAGCCTTGCTTATTAACTCAATCTGTTTTGGAGTGAGCCTCCATTGATCAAGCTTCGAAGTGTGTTCATGACATCTAAGTGCACCATGCTCTTGTTATCATGTCAATCATTTATTGTATGATACTGATAATATTTATGATGCTTTCAATATATTCAAGAAGTAATTAAGTTGTTTCATAGTAGATAGTACCTGTCCCTCCCATACTGCTGATGAAACATGCTTATCTTGATCTTGCAATACATAGTCATTAATTGGTCCAGGATTGGTTCCATAAATGTCCATAATCTCAAATAACCAAAAACTGCCTAACACGCGTGAATCGTGATAGATGAGCAATCAAGAAACAATTCAAAGGCAAAAATAATAGCAAATGCAAAGCCAAAACATATTTTTAATAAATAGCACATAGTCGCATCTTAAAATTAGACTTTCACAATGCATGTGATAAGAATTGGTTACAGATTGAACCTAAGTGCGCAATTTGCAGTCCAAGAGCAAGAGCATGAGAGTGAGTAATCTAAGATTACAGAATAGCATTTATAAAAGTCTTAATAGGTTTCTTGTGGAAAAGAAAACATAGCATGGATGAGAAGCCATCTCAATTCTCACCTGCAAGAAAAGCTACTCTTAAGATATTAAATTTTTTAATATTATTTCCTCAAGTTCTAATTTATATTGATGTTAAAAGCACAAAAATAGAAAAGGCTTTATAAAGTCTATCTCTTAAATTTAACTTGAAAAAGTTCAAACAATAGCGCATTCAACCATGACACAATTTATAAGAATAGAAGGCCACTATGACAACTTGCTAAAAATCCCAACACGTTGAGCTACCAGTTTGCTTTTGTTCCACCAAACACTACACTAGGCTATGATTGTTTGCAAGAATTATAATCCCGGGATTATAATGCAAGAGATTATAATCCCGGGATTATAATGCATGAGATTATAATCCCGGGATTATAATGCATGAGATTATAATCCCGGGATTATAAGACTATTAATCCTAGATTATAATCTCGATTATAATTATAATGTCAAGATTATTAAATCATTTTATAATACCGAGACTAATAGTCGCAAATATAAATTTGAAAACAAACAAGACAATTAGAATTAATAGTTATATAGCAAGTATAATATTTGCAAACAAACATAGCCTAGATGACTAGAACAGGTGATCAAGTGAAAAATGAGGGCTGAATTCCCCATCTCCCCTCCTCTTTCGTTTTTGCCAACGATTCACATCTTTCTTTAGTTTTTGGTGAATTCAAGTTTTAGCACCAAATGACCAAGTAACAAACCAAAGCAAAACTTCTGGTTCCAAGAAGAGTCGATAATTCATGGGATTCTGTAAAATAAACACTAAATTCAACTAGAAACTTAATTTTAATTCTCTCAGCCAAAAAGGTTTTGTTTTTCGATATGTACCAAAGATTAAACTAAAACCCAACATAATAAAAAACACACAGGTATATTATATTAATACGAGATAGGAGAGTGTATGAAAGATAAATGAAATAGGCTTTCACGTTGATGATGATGAGAGGACCCAAAAAAAAAACGAAACGAAACGGGAGTTTAATAGAAATCATCTGCAAAATCTAAATTTTAAGGTAAATAAAATTGACCGACCTGTTGCTGCCGGCAACGAGGAGAAGCTACGGCGTCGTTCGACTTCTAGCCCTAAGTCATGAGTTGCCCCAGGGATAGTCCGATAAAAGGAATTCATTTTGAATAAAATTATTCAGCACCCCTAATATTTGATTGTATTCTATAATTTTTTGAAGGCTTAAATACGTTTCTTCACTCTTAACTATCTGACATTTTTTATTTTTTTGATTTACTTCTAAATTTTTTTAATTAGATGATTGAATTATTAATTTTTTTTTTAATTTAAGCCAATTTAGGGTGTCACGTCAAAAAAGTTACTGACGTAACCATTTGCACATTCAATTTGATACTTCTTCATTTCTATTTTCAAATTCAGACTACTTATCATAAGTTTCAACTCACGTAAAACTTCTTTAGACCTTTTACAAATCTCTTGGTCATACCAGCAAAAGAAGTTGTAGTGTTTGCTTGCCAAATTGCCCTGCATGATGGTTGATAAAAACCAATCCAAAACATAAAAAAATAATACAATTCCAACACAAGTGTATTTCTCCAAATACACTTTGTTACAAGTGTATTAATATATGGTGGATGATTAATATTCTAATGTTTTCAAAAAATAAGATAAAACACTACAAAAAAAAGGTCATTGGCCTTTCCCATCGCCGTATAGGTCGTTGCCCCTGGTTTTCGTCGCTCGTCGTTGGCAAGTGTGTCATTACCAACAAATTTGTCATCGTGAATAAGTCAATAATGACTGACCTTTGGCGTGATTTAGGATCGATAATAAGCATTTTAAAAAAGTAATAAAATGGTCAATATCGACTGATATAGTAAATGCCGCCAATGACCCTCCGCCAATGATGACAAGGTGTTTAAAAAAAAATTAAAAAATTGCAAAATTCTACTGTTCAGTTACATATATATAATTGTACCTATTATAAACTAAAGAAAAATAAATAATTCTTCACGAACGCATATCAATAGCAATCATAGCTTTTGCTATCAACCATCAAATATGTAAATAACGTGGACAATGAGATAAAAGTCGTACAATGTAGATATATACAAAATGTAATCATAAACAATCAATATAGTTAGATACATATACCATCAACCTAACTAGATACTAAACTCTAGTCTCAATATAACCTTGAAAAACAGTATAAATACATACACGAAAAGTCAAATATAAACATAATGGATACTACATTGAAGATCGGGAATGTCGATATCATCATCATCGCCGCCGGTCCCACTCTCCATAGTCTCATCAGCATCAGCCTGGAGGTCATCACCATCTCCACCACGGGCATCGCCTGTGCCGCAGCCTCCACCCATCGGAGTCTCATATACTCGACAGTATGTGTTGACATGAACAACCGCTGAAACCTCGGGGCAATGGGAAAGTAACGTAAGATCTTTCTCAGCACGTCTTTTCCCTTTTTCTTGCGTTGTTCACAGTATCTACTTGTACCATAAATATCACATGACCTCTTATCTTTATTGACATCACCGTAATACAACATACAGTCATTCTCACAAGCATCAATCTTCTCATACCCTAGATTGAGCCTTTTAACCATTTTCTTCACATCATAGTACGACTCCGGTAACTTATTGCCTGTAGGTAAGCACTCATTCACAATGCTTAACAGTTTATTAAAACCTCACTCGCTACAGTCATGCTCGTTCTTGAAGTATAAAAACTTAATCACGACAGATAAGACGGTGTGTTTTTCGTGCCCGTCATACAGTGGCGTCGTTGCTTCATGCAATAACCTTAGACATCATTCGACTCTTGCTCGACACTAATGTCATCCCTGTCTGTATTCCACTGAAAGTATGAACCAAGAGCTTTGACTATCATGTTAGTACAGTCAAAGGTTTCGTCACCTCTGGATACTGGTTTTGATTCATATTCATCCAACCAGGTTTTCTCATGATAGATCCATGTCGTATAACCCTGCTTGAACCCATATGCAAATAAGTCGCACATGACATCATTATTTTCCTTCCACACTTCATTCTCACACCTCTTATAAGGACATCTGATCTCATCGTCGCTGACTTGCTCAAACGCGAAGTTGAGAAACTGTTCAACCCCACTACGGTACTAAGAGCTAAGCTCACTCTTATCAGTGGCTACCCTACGTTCCATCCAACTTCGATCAACAGGCATCTTGGTCTATATACACTACGGACTACTATATGAGAGAAGAAGTGTTTTCATATATATAGGATTGGAAACAATCCTACCAACAAGTTTCGTCTGGTTAGTTGAATAAGAATATTAATTTAAATAGATACAAATTAGATGATTGGCAATAATATAAATTTAAATAGATGGAGTATCAGTTAAACAATTTGTTTGATCATATTGTAAAATAAGGTACATTTCAAATAACAAATTATGCAATTCTAATATATTAATTGATTTTCTCTTATTTCTTTTTCCCTTTGAAAGAGAAAAAAGTCTATAAGGATACAAGATTACTTGTTTGTACGTAAGTAAGGGAAATAGAGTGATGATAGTCCTTTGAATCTCGAGAATTTGATCCTATATACTCAATTATTGAAGAGAGTGTTTTCTTTTAGTAAAAAGGTGATAAAAGTCTTGAAACAAAATCAAAATCCCACTGATAATCAATTCACGCCTTCAAGACATTCTTCCATCATATTGAAAACTACAAGAAATACATAGTCCATTGCCTTCAAGACATTCCTCCATCAAATTGAAAACTACAGTTGACAATAATAACTAAAATCAAACACTACTAGAAAAATCAAATTATAGCGGCCGATTAGGGCAAATAGTCGCATATAAACAAAAGACCGTCGCTAAAAGTTTTAGCGACGATCGTCACGAAATGTCGCCATAGAACCCGTCGGTAAAGCCTATATAACGGTCTTTTTTTGGCCTATAGCGACGGTCACCGACCCTAGCTATAGGTCATGACAAAATCGTGTATTTACTCTTTACTAACGGTCGTTGAGAGTTATTGCTACGGTCATGACCGTAGCTATAGATGTCTATAGCGACGCTCGGTGACCGTCGTTATAAGGATGTGTTATATAGAACACTATAGCTACAGTCGATGACCGTCGCTATAGCCTTTTCATATTAAAAAAAAAATTAATAATGCACATTTATTCAACAAACACAAATACAATATAAAATAAAATATAAAAAATATTATATACATCATTTAAAATCATTCACATTACAACATTACAAGCATCACAAACAAGTACATTGTCCACCTCGTTAATGATGTCTCTCTAAAATGATGTCTCTCTGCTCTAGGAAATGCTAATGAACAAGAATCCCTTCCAAGATCACTTTTAGGCAGTCCACTGGAAACCAAAGGTCTTACTTCGCTGGTGGGAAACTGATATAGTAAAGGTGTTGAGTTTGCTGTTGAGACATGACCCAAGCGTGAAGAGGGTTGGAAGCCTCCGGAAGAAGCTGGAGGTTGACGTGGTTTTTCTGAAGAAAGCATTCGAACAACATGAGATGTTCCACAATTTTTAGTAATGGTGATTGCCTGTTTCTTCGATGTTATTCATGCAGACTCCTCCTATATCTTGATCTTGGTCACCATGTTTAACACATTTGATAGATCTCCCTGCAATTAAAAAAAAAACTTTAAACTAGAAAAGAGAATGGATAAGCAAAAAGAACTTACAATCCATTTATCTGTACTGTACCTAAGAACTTCCTAGAATGCTCCATATCCTAAAACAAAAAGAAATCCCTCAAACACTTGAAGATATAACACATGCAATTGGTAATTGAATATTATACAAAAGTTTTACACATAGTAACTTGCCTGTAATCCATCCTTTGGTGAAATTGATTTCCGCTTTCCTGAAGGACATGTTGGTCTAGATAGAGAAACCTCAGAAACTGAACTAGATCTGAGCAAAGCCTTTTTTATTCTCTCCTTTGTCAAGTTTAAAAAGGAGGCCAATGTAAAATTGGGAGGGGAAGTAGATCGCACTATGCAAATATCTGCAATATTTGTAGGTGAAAGATTACCCTCATTGGAACCATGTAGCCAGGACAGCACAAACGTGCACATACACTCCTCTTCTATCTTCTCAAACAAATGATCCTTATAGTCCACCTATCAAATCCAGGAAGAACAATAATACGTAAGAGGAAAATAACCAGCAACTCTAAATTCGTTCTTACAAGCCCACAATATCAGGCCTATCATTTAAAGTAAATTCGTGCTGCACACATTGTGGGATTACTAACAAATATCTATTGTATAGCGCGTTATAAATAAGAAACATTAGCAACATCTAAAGTTAAGTCTATGCTCAGTTAATGAGAGAAATTACAAATTCTACATTAATAAAGGAACTATTATTTAAAAATGAATTCACACATCTAATAGCTATATTAATGTGACAACTCTACTTTATTAGATGAGCAATGTAGCCAATACAATTAAGATAGGTATTTAAACAAAAATTGGGTGGATTATAGTCTACAGATCATACCATCTTTTAAGGAGTAGACAGCTACAAAAGACGGTCACTTTAATTAAGAACAGGTGGGGTAATATAACCTTTTCATTACTGTTACCAGGAAATAACTTAGTTTTATGGTTTCTGCTAATAGGTGGAATAATATAACCTCTTCATTTCTTTTGGACAGGTAAAGAATACTCAAAAGGTGTCCACAGGGTGCAGATAATACAAACTAAATAAAAAAATACACCAAGTCTAATTTTAAAGAAGCTGTGATATTGAGCTTACTTGTCTAATTTTCTCAATTCCTGTGGCAGCAATGAAGTCAGGAAGTTAAAATGGCTGCTTCTCAATACCATGCTTCCCCTGCAATATAATTTAGAAAGTGATGAGGCACCACAATATGATTAGGAAAATCTGCAGTTAAGCTTGATCAATTATATCTCAGACTGTTATAAATCACAAGTAGCCCAAAAGTTTCAGTAGTATAGAAAAAATATTTCCCGAGCATTATGCACAACGCAAAAAGATCTGAAAATACAAGGGCAGATTAATTAGCATCCTGTTGGTAAACAATCCCAAGTATTTAGCATGTAAAGATACCCTATCCCATACATGTTTAATATCAAAAAATGGCATCATGTGCTTAATTCCAACCCATACTAGCAAAACATATTAAAAGAGAAACCATTAAGGGTCTCTCTTGCCAAACACCATATATAATGCATCTAAACATGGACCCATAGTTGACGCACCTGCAAAAATTTTCTTTTCTGACACCAATGTCTTGGTACTGGAACGGTATTTCGATACGATTTCAGAAATACCAGTAGCTTAGGGTCTGCAGAGGTGGCATCCCACACCTGAAAAACATTCAGACCTGTAAATTAGAAATGATGATTACATTTTACAAAATAATAATGATAACAGCAAGATAATATCAACAACAAAAATAACATTACCACTACACTACTCAGCAAATAATAACCACCCCAACTGCTGATTCATCTACTTAGTTAATATATATATATATATATATATATATATATATATATATATATATATATATTCTCCTTCTTTTCTGGCCATACTATAAATTATGAGAAGTCTGAGCAATTATATAAAACGACTACGGTGCATTGAAGATAAAATAAACTATAGTGAGGCCTTTGAAAGAATTACCTTCTCAAAAACTAGCTTTGGATTGCGAATTATTATCCTCAAAGGCCAACCCCTACTCCCAGTCTATTGACCGCATTCAAACAATTTGGAAATCTATTAGTTTTCCAAGCCCAACCACCCAAGTCAACCTATAATATTTTGTTACATATCCATTAAAGCTGCCCCTATATTATCACTAAATAACCCAGCTGATAATGAAACATCATAAACATGATAATTTTAGCTATACTGCAATTTCTTTTACATTCTCTTCCACTAAAACAAGTAACATGGTAAGCACATCTTGTATTCTACAAAGTACAAATAAAGATCGCTATCCAATGCTACCAAAATGTCACTGACACAAAATCAAATATGTCTAAAGAATACCTGCTCTTTAAATTGTTCTTCCTTCTCTTCATAACTAGAAAGAGCCACAACTTCAACTTAGGCATTTCAGCCAAACATTTGTTGTGTGACTAAAATTTCTCCATCTCAATAAACAAAAAATATGCATATATATGGTGAAGCTAATTGTAACCATGAGGTACTTACATTAAAAAAATCACTTAGTGGGGTTTCTTTTACATACATACATACATAATAATCGCATCATGACCTGTAAATGAAAATCATAAAAAGTTAAACCCTTGATGCCATTAATTAAAGACTATCCCCTAACTTTATAGTTAAGAGTATTGTTAGTAAACATTTGTAGCTGTGAGTACAAAGTAAACATGGCAGAGAAGAAATAAATGGCCACCAATAACAATCCAGAGAACATGATAAATAATTTAAAAAGATAAAATGATGAAACAAAAAGAAGGATTTCTATTTTAAACATGGAAGTCATTATCGAAACATTATACTTTCAGTATGAAGCATATAGATCATTAGTACCTGAGATCCCCGACCAATACAAATCTCTTCCTCCCCTCACAATATACTACAAATCACAAAAATAGACAGCGTGTAAGGAAGATTTATATGTACATCAATACCGAGTGCAGAAGGGGGGAAAATACCTCATCATGACCTGCCAGAGAAATTTTCTCTTTCTTAAACACCGATGTCTCAAAATCGAGAATAGTCTGATGCTTAATCGTCGGTGCAGACACCATGCGAGCCCAAGAGCTGATCCTGAACCACCAAACCCAAAAAAAGTCAATAGATCTTAAACTAATTCAATCAAATCTAAAATTAATACCTAGCGACCTAAAATTCGTGGCCGACAAAGGAAAATTAACTGGTGTACGACCTCCATATCCTCTTGAATACGTCGAATCGCTTCGAGTCCTATTTGGAGTCATGGATCTGGTATTATATCCATTGTCGGAGCCGTAAAACGAAGTCGGCGAGGAGGAACAGGAGCAAGGCATGACCTTTCTTTCTCACTTAGAAAGAGATGTTTAAGGTGGAGAATGGAGATGGAGAAGTTATTTGAGATGAAAGAAAAAGTAGGTCGAGAATATACTGATTTTAGGGGAAATAAGTCCGTAAAATATTTTTGGGAAAGATGGGTGATCTATTCCTACGGCCATACAATGATCCTCGCACTAGACCCTAATAGCGAAGGTTCCGTCCCAACCGTCGGTAAATGCGGTCGTTGTAGCTTAAAATTCTAGTAGTGAAATAATTCATTTAATCAACTAATTCTAAAACAAAGGGAGAATGCATAGGCTTCATTGACACCATACAAATCACCATGTTATTTGGGCAACATCCCCTTCTATTGCCTTCAAATAATTTATATTCTTCTTTATTATCAAAAACAAAATATAATATACTATAATTACATATTAATCATCATCGGATTAACAACCATCAAAATAAATCAAAGTACTATCATTTATGAAAAGAAACCAAAATAGTTATGGCACTATATTAATTCACTCCATAAACAAAAACATTCAATCCATTAAAATGGAGTACCAAAACAATTCCACATGTCATATATGTAAATTATCTAAAAACTCCAAAATATGACTACCAAAACAGATCAAACACAGCTGAAACAATCGAATCTAATACATTTATACTTCAACATAAGTAGAGACATAGAAAATCGAGAGGTTCCAAATACATTTCCAAACTAATAAATATTTATACATATATATAGAAGTGTTATATGTTGTAAGACCCCAACTTTTATAAATAAAGATGAATTTTCTATAAATATTATTTTTTGAATATTATGGAGTAAATTTGATATAATGTTATAAAGACTTGTGGGTAATATTTATAAATTTTGCAAAAAGATCAAAGTTTGTTATATAATATTTGATTGGTGGGGAATATTCGTTTTAACGAGGGAATATTCGCATAACCAAGACAATCATTGGTGGACCCTACAAACGGAATTATTGTTTGGATTGAGAAAATGACAAAAATACTTTATAGAAAATAATCTATGGAAGTTTTACCGATTAATCTGTTGAAACACGGTTGTTAAAAATACGATGAATACGTGGTTGCGTAGACAAAAACACATGATTGATTATTGATGCTTATGTGATAAGTCACTCGGTTTTATTTTATTGGTATTATTATGTAATAAAAACAGAAAAGCTTTTTATATAAAAATGCGAATACTTTTATAAAGTTATTCATTTTATTAAATTTAATAGTAAAATCTTTTTATATAAAAATGAATACTTTTATAAAGTTATACATTTTATTAGTATAATAATTAGAATATATATTATATTTTATTATGCATAGTGTTTCAGATATAGTGCTCGCATAGTAAAATCTTTTATAAAGTTATTCATTTTATTAGATTATAAATAGAATATATTATATTTATTTAAAAGATTTTGCTTTAAATATGGATCGTCGATTAAAGTAAATCAATCTCGATTGTTCGTGAGTTAGTTCTTATGCGATCCATTTTTCATAAATAGAAGCTCATTCCTTTATTATTTCTTACAAATTCAACTGAAACTCTAGAGAGAGAAATTATGAGAGGCTTACGTAGAAAATTCTATTCTCCTTCCTACTCTTATATTCAATTTTTTTACTAGTAAGGGATATTATTTGTTGTGCTAGTAAGGGGTATTATTTTTTTTGTATTCATGAAGAAACTTCATTATTCCATTCTTTATTATTCTCATTTGGAATAACGATAATCTGTGACTACCCTATACTTGGTGACATTCTTCTAATATTAAAATCTTTATTATTATTCATTGTAATATCCTCGTGCGTGCGTTTATCTTTTAACTGAGTTTCGCCTCTTTATTATTATTCTGTTGAATATATGTTGTTTGCGTTCTGACCGGTTCCATCTTTATTATTATTCACTGGAATATCCTGCATCACATGCGTTCGTCCGGACTGGTTCCGCTTTTTATTATTCTGTTGGAACATCATCCTGCCGGTGCGAATTTCGCTTTGACTGGTTTCGTTACTTTATTAATCATTGGAATAACTCGCTCATGCCAATGCAATCTGCATGCACGGTGATTTCTTTTGTTATTCCATTCGTTATTATACTCAATTGGTTAAAATTTTGACTTATATACTCCATGAAATTAATGGAATATCCTTGATATTTACGCTTCATCCAAAGATCTTTTCATGGAAATATTCTTCCGAACATTCTTGAATTTTACTCTATAAAGCGATGATCGTGTTGACAATTTGGACGTTATTGGTTCATGGATAAATTAATTCTTGAACTTGTTTTATTAAATTCTTATATCATTGTCATCATCCTCATGTTTATATTATGTTGAAAGTCATCTACGTGGCGTCTGTGAGTGGCATGTAGATGGATTTGGTATGATTATAACCGTGGATTATTCTTATTAATCATGGACCGTAATGTTACAAATGATGTGGAAAAAGTCCTCATTGGGCAAGCGTGGTGCATTGATGGATAGTTGTTGGTATGATCATTACCATTAATGAATACACAAATATTCTTGGCCCGTAGTGTATGGATAATTATGGTCGTGATACTAAAGAATATCTTTGGCCGTACGTAGTGCAGGGGTGATTCGATGATGTGAATTATTTATTAAGTCGAGCCCCAAATGATAAAAGTCATGAAAAACCTTTTAAATCATAGAAGATAGTAGATTTTATTCTCTCTTGACTCTTCTAATGGATTGCTTGTTCACCGGTTAAACTTGATGTTTGTTATATTTTATCAGTTTAACACTGTTGAAGGCTAATAATAATTTATTCTGCATTATCTTAGTCATAATATTTCTTCTTGGGCTAGTTGAACTCACCCTTTCTTTCACTTCGTTTTCTTCAGAAATGAGAATATAAATTGGAGACGAGTCGGGGAACGGAGTGATGGACCAGATGATAGTATTAGTAGTCCTCACTATTCTGTTAAATAGTGTGACAATAAATGTAATGAGGACCCCATTGAGTTTGTATATTGTCTAGATGGTAATATTTGTATTAAAACTCACAGCATATGTTTAGTCGTATTTTACACGACTCTTGTATAATTAAGTTGTATTTGAATTTTTTACCATGTATTTGGCGACTCAAGATGGGTGATGTATACCTATTTTGGGGTCGTCACATATGTAACTTAAAAATTTACCAAAATAAAGTGTAGAACATGTAAGACCCCAACTTATTATAAATAAAATTGAATTTTCCTTTATTCATTATTCTAAATTAATAAGGGTTAATTTGATATAATTCTTTGGTTATGGGTGAAATGTGCAAAGTTTACAAAATAAGCAAGTGGTTATAAAATATTCATTATTGTGGGGAATATTCGTTTGGTCGTGGAATATTCTTTTTTTTCGGAATCTCCGCATGCGGCAAGTGCGATCATTGGTGGACCCATAACTTGAAAAGCGGTTGGATGAAGGAAAACGACAAAGATTGAGTTTTATAAATAACGACGTAAATTGTTCTGAATTAACACTTGTTGGGTTACACAAGTGGTTAAAATACAAGATAATATCGCATGGTTGCGACAATGGTATTGCAAGTATTAAGATTATTGAATTATTGATCCTTACGTAAGAAGGCACTACTCAATAATTGTTACGATAATTCTTGTTCATTATTTTATCTTATTGATTCAATAATTGTTGCGTTGATATTTATATTATTATTGTTTCAATAATTGTCATTATACTGATATTTTCCATTATCAAATCAATAATTCATATTATTTGAATAATATTATCGAGATAACATTATTGGCAATGTCTAGAAAGTTACATCTAAGGAGAGGTTTGGTCACCTAATTTAATGCTACCAAGAAGTGAGGAAAATCCTTATTGGAAAGCCCTCTTTCTTGGGAACTACACGGTTGTCGATCTTGTGATTCAGTAATATTATTTTGAATAATTAATTATTGATTATTATGATAAAGAAAATATTTATTTTATGTGGATATAGATGGAGAAAATTTTTAATGTGACAATTGTTGAAAATTAATATTTTATCTTTTTACGATAAAATAATTCATTTAAATATATTATTTTAATAATATATTAACTTGGTGATATTTTATAATGAATGTGGGATATATGAGTATATGAGGAGGTAGAGTATTTTGTGGCATTAAATGTTTAACATATGTTTTGTGTGTCGGTGGACACAATTCTTGACCGAAAATTTATTATAGATCGTAAAATTGCTTCGTTTGTGGATTTTGGTCAATTTCATTTGGAATTTGGAAAAATTTTCTTACGCAAAGTTGTAGAGAATGGAATTTCCCATGGAAAATCGCGAGTTTTGAATTTTTCTAATAAACGACCTATTTTCTACAAATTATTGAAGTTTCGAGATAAAATAATTTTATTAAATAATGGGTGGGACCCACTCTTGTTTTGAACATGTGAAATTTCTTTGAAATTGGGTCAAGGTTGGTGGTGGCTGAATTAGTCTTTAGGCATGCGTAGAAATAAGTTTTGTAATAATATTAATTTATTAATTTAGTCTCCTTTCATGGCGTTAACATTTTCCTATAAATAGAGGCTAAGTTAGAATTGAAAATCACACCGAAAACAAAGTTTTCTCTTTCTCTCTCTAAATTATCGGCGTATTCTTGTGAGTATACTTTGAGTGTTGCTATATCTGGTCTTGGGTTTACATCGACTTATCTTAGAAATTCAATCGTAAGACGGTTATTTTGAGATAAGTGGTATTATTTTCTTAAATGATATTTTTCTTCAATATCATTATCTTTGAAGTATTGGTGAACTTTTTATCAAATTTGGAACTTGTTATGTAAGTTTACTAATCACGATACTCTGACCTTTCATTCAAAGAAAAATAAAAATTTTCTTTTTGTCCAAAATATCTATTACGGATACTAAATTTTGATTGTATCCATGTTTTGATCATTCTTGAATTTTACACCAATATGATTATTTTTGAAGTATTTTTGGACATGGGTAAAACAAAGTACGAATCCTTAATCCTTAATCCTTGTCATTTTGTTTCAATTTGGATTCGTTTTTTTTAAAATGTTTTTATCATCCTCGATCCCTAAATGGTGATATAAATGAATATCTTTTGGCACGTAGTGCAAAGATGAATGATTAATCGATGAATATCTTTGGCACGTGGTGCAAAGATGAACAGTGTTGAGATGAACATGACCAACCGGGTGATCTGAATGAATATCTTTGGCACAGAAGTGCAAGATGATAAAAGATGTATATTGATTGTTATTACGAGGATAAACTATTGATGATGGACTTTTAAACCTTAGAAGGCAAGTAGAATTCTTTCTCTACGTGACTCTTCTAATGGATTCTTCTTCCATTGCATTTGTTGATCTAAAACTTGTTATCTATTGATTCATTAGATTTTTCCTGTTGAAGACTAACGATAATCATTGTATATTATCTTAGTCATAATATTTTTACTGGGCTAGTTGAGCTCACCCTTTTCCTTTTTGTTCCATTTTTCTTCTCGGGAGGTGAGAACATGCTATGGATCGAGTCGGGGTATGGAGTGATGGTTCTAGGAAGATGTTTTAATTGCCTCACTATTTCGTAAAATAAAGTATGAATAATTAATGAGGACTTATTTGGGTGTGTATATTGCAGAAGACAATATTTGTATTCGAACTCACAACAGTATTGTCGATTCTACACGACATCTCATATTGTCAAAGTTGTAGTTTGTTTTCTATACCATGTATTTTGGCGACTCGGAATGGGTGTTGTATACCTATTTTGGGGGCGCCATGCTTGGTATCGTAGCTTAGGGATATGATCTCTGGCGGAGATTGGGGAATAGAACTAGGAGGGAGAGACGAGTAAATCCTTCGCCAGTGTGTCCTACCTAAGCTTATTTATTGGTCGGTCATAATATAGGATATTATGTGATATGTTAATTATTTTAATTAACCCTTGTTTTATGGCGATGTTTAAGAATGGTCACGAGAACGTTAACAATGGAGTTTATGAGACCGTGGAGACGCCAGGTACTCACCAACGAGGAGAAACGTCTGCAACAGTCGTGGCAATGTTCTCCCAACAACAACGCCAATTTGAGCAAATGATGAACAACGGGATGTTTAGAAGCTTTTTGCGCTTCATGTAAAATCGCATTTGAGGAGACTCGTGTTCAAAATACGGGAGGAAATGATAAGAACGCATGCGGTTTGTCACGGCCAAACAATTCAAAGAGTTGGGACCACCAGATTTCCATGGAAAGTTCGGATCCGATCAAGGCGTAAACGTGGGTCAAGCAAATTACCAAGATATTCGATGTCTTGGTCAGCACGGAGGAATGAAGGTTCCATTCGCCACCTTTATGTTTCGTGGTGAAGCTGATTCTTGGTGGGAATCATGTAGGCGTACTGACCGGATGCACTTAACATGTCTTGGGAAAGATTTGAGAATCGTTCAATGACAAGTACTTTCCGTAAAGTATTCGTCATATGAAGGAGGTAGAGTTTATTAGACTCGAATGTAACAACATAACGACTGTCTCAAAGACGAGCAAGGTTCGCAGAATTATCCAGTTCGCACCTCATTTGGTGGAGAATGAGGAACGAATGACGCGTATGTTTCTCGAGAGGTCTAAAACCGTAGATTCATCAATACCTTATCTCTCATAAATTTTCTCTCAGATTCGAGATGTTGTCAATGTGGCTCGATTAGAAGAGATAGTAAAGGAGTATACTCAACCGAGGGACCACAATCGGTAGTCATCGTGAACGATGATAACCAAAGTGAGGAGGAAAGAATCTGGACAAAGCGGTAACCACTCGGTGGTAATCGTGGATATGATAATAGGAGAGGTGACTCAAGTGGAAATTTCGTAAAGAGAAGATTCAACAATGACGGGAAGATATCAACTGCAACACCAAAGACCAACAACAAATGCTTTGGGGAGGAGAATCGACCGCCAGCTTAGATGTTACAAATGCGGAAGGAGGGACATATCACCAAACCGTCCCACAACAATCCAAGGTATGTTACAACTGTGGAAAGGAAGGCCACATCGCTCGAGATTGTCTTATCGCAAAACCAAGTTCAAAGAGGAGTGGTGATTCCAAGTATCGTCCGGATAAGTCGAAATCGGTTCTGGAAGAAGCGTTTATGTCGTGATCGACAAAACGTGAGAACCCAAACGAGGTGATCACGGGTAAGCTAATCTTGAATTCTTGCGAAGTTTATACCTTACTAGATACCGGATTCTATCCATTCTTTTATCTCTCCTGCTTGTCTTCAACGCTTAAACTTGACTCGGAGAAATTAGATTTTGATTTATCTGTTGAAACTCCGTTGGGTGAAACCTTCGTTACATCTACAGTTTTATAAATCTTGCATGATCCAAGTTGGCACTATCACATTACTTGTTGATCTTATCTCTTTAAAGATACTTGTTTTTGATGTGATTTTAGGAATTGATTGGTTAACCACTCATCATTGCCAAAATTGATTGTTTTCGTAAGGTTGTTAGTTTTCATATTCTAACCAACTTCATCATACACAAATTCAAACCACTAAACCACTAAAATCAGCCATCGTCATATCAAGCCACAAAGCTATTTGTTTATTGAAAAAGCGGATGTCAAGCTTTCTTAGCCCATGTTATAGATTTGAATAAAGATAAATCGATTTGAATAATATTTCGTGGAGAATTCCTCGATGTATTTCTGAAGAGCTTCCGGCCTACCCCCGTAACGTGATGTTGAATTCTTTATTGACCTTGAACCGCACAAAGCCCATTTCTAAAACCCCATATCGAATGGCTCCTATTGAACTTCGTGGAGTTAAAAGTCCAACTACAGGAGTTATTAGACATCTGGTTTCATCTGGCCCTAAGACGTCTCCTTGGGGTGCTCCTGTTTTATTCGTAAAGAAGAAGAAAGACGGGGAGTATCTGACTTTGTATTACTTATCGAGAATTGAACCATATCACCATCAAGAATAGTATCCGCTACCCTCGCATTGATGACCCGTTCGACCGATTAAGGAGCCGAATTCTTTTCAAAGATTGATCTTCGCTTACGATATCATCACCAAGATTAAACCCGAGGATATTCCAAAGACGCGTCGATTCGTGACTCGATACGCATTATGAATTCTTGGTCATGTCTTTTGGATTGACTAATGCTCCTCGCCGCTTTCATGGATATGATGAACCGTGTATTTAAGGAATATTTGGATCAGCCTGTTGTTGTCTTTATTGATGACATCCTCATCTATTCCAAAAACCATGAAGATCATGAAAGCACCATTTGAAATTAGTACTACAAAGACTTCGTGAACACAAAACTTTATGCCAAAAGTTCAAAGAAATGCGAAGTTCGCTTCGAGGAAGTAGCATTCCTTGGGCACGTGGTGTCAAAACAAGGAGTATCTGTTGACCCGTGAAGATTGAAGCAATACAAAGTTGAGCAACCGAAGTCGGTGGCCAAATCTCAGTGACTTTCGGGCTTAATGGGTTATTATCGGAGATTTGTGGAAGGATTTTCTCGAATCGCTACTCAGTTAACTCGGTGACTCGGAAGGATGCAAAATTCTTATGGAGCGAGGAATGCGAGAAGAGCTTCCAAGAGCTCAAGAGAGACTCATTTCGGCAAGACTGTTTCGACAATACCATCCGGTTCGGATGGATTTGTTATCTAAATGATGCTTCCGCAAGGGGTTAGGATGTGTTCTCATGCAACATGGGAAAGTCATAGCCTTATGCTCACGACAACTCAAAGAATATGAGAGGAATTATCCTACTCATGATCCGAGTTAGCAAAGCATCGTGTTCGCGTTGAAGATATGGAGACACTACTCAGACGGGGAGAAAGTAGAGATTTATACGGATCATAAAAGCCTCAAATATTTCTTCACCCAAAAAGAACTCAACATCGCGGCAACGACGTTGGTGGGCTGATAAAAGATTACGATCACACTATTCAATATCATCCTGTAAAAGCGAACGTAGTAGGCTCACGCATTAAGTAGAAGATCATATGCAATCTGAGTGCGATATTATCAACGCAAAGGCCCATTTTGTATGACTTGCAAAGGATGGAGGTAGGATTAAAGACTCAGGGACCCACATAATGATGGCGAATATACAAGTAGAACCGACTTTAATCGATAAAGTTAAAGTTTTTCCAAGCTACTTGGACCAAGGGTTGATGCGTATGAAAGAAGAAAGTCATGAGGAGCTATTCCAAGCAAGAATTGATGAGGAAGGAATACTTGAAATCAATTCTAGACTTTGCGTTCTAACGATTACGACTTGAAGCATAAAATCATGATGGAGGCACACAACACCCCGTTTGAATCCATCTCGGAGTACAAATGTATCATGATATTCGACGTACATTTTGGTGGAACAATATGAAGAGAGAGATTGCGAGTTTATCTCAAGATGTTTAACTCACAACGTGTAAAGGCGAAGAGCATCAAGTGCCAAAAGGTCCATTCGAACCACTTGAGATTCCTGAATGGAAATAGGAACACATTACTATGGATTTTGTTACTGTGTCTTCCCAAAGTTTCTCAAGGCGTAGATGCAATTTGGGTTATTGTTGATAGATTAACAAAGTCTCGCCCATTTTTTCCGATACGCGAGACTTATCCCTCGAACGCCTTTGCTTTCATATATACGTGAATGAGATTATGCGATTGCATGGCATGCCAAAGATCCATAGTTTCGGATCGTGACCGAGATTCACTTCAAGATTTTGGGTTAGCTTGAAAAGCTATGGGCACGGATTTACGATTGATTCAAAGATACCATCCTCAAACCAGACGGACAATTAGAGAGACTATTTAAACCCCTGAAGATCTATTAAGACTACATGTCCTAGATTTCAAAGAAAGTTGGGATAAGACTTACCACCCGGTGGAATTCTCTTATAACAACAATTATCAAGCAAGTATAGGCATGGCTCCATTCGAGGCGTTGTATGGATTTAAAATGTCGTTCTCCAATATGTTGGGACGAGGGGGGAAGCAACATTGTTGGGACCGTAATGAAATGCAGCATGACTACGTAAAAGATCCAAATGATTCGACAACGATTCAAACTTCACAAGATCGACAAAAGAGTTATGTTGATCTTCATAGAAAGGATGTGGAGTTTAATATTGGAGATCATGTATTGTTACGTATTGCTCCATGGAAGGGAGTTACAAGATTTGGGAAAAGAGGAAAGCTCGATCCAAGGTTTGTTGGTCCATTTGAGATTCTTTGACCGAATAGAAACGTAGCTTATAGACTCGCGTTACCTCCAAGTATGTCTCGTGTTCACAATGTATTCCACATATCTATGCTTCGTAAATATGTGAAAGACCCGAACCACATTATTGCGTTAGAACCGCATTTGAGATAATTTGAAGATTTAACATACGAGGAGATACCTATTGAGATTTTGGATAGGAAGAGCATGTCTTTACGCACGAAAGGTTATACCACAAGTTAAGGTTTTGTGGAGAAACCATGCAATTGAGGAAATGACAAGGGAGTTGGAATCGAAATGAAAGCGGGTACCTCACCTTTTCGATATACCGGTGCACGTGACGTCAATTTTGAGGACGAAATTTCATAAGGAGGGAGGTTGAAGACCCAACTTATTATAAATAAAATTGAATTTTCCTTTATTCATTATTCTAAATTAATAAGGGTTAATTTGATATAATTCTTTGGTTATGGGTGAAATGTGCAAAGTTTACAAAATAAGCGTCAAGGTTATAAAATATTCATTATTGTGTGGGAATATTCGTTTTGGTCGTGGAATATTCTTTTTTGTCGGGAATCTCCGATGCACGACAGCAATCATTAATGGGCCCTATAACGAAAAAAAACGGTTGGATGAAGGAAAATGACAAAGATTGAGTTTTATAAATAACGACGTAAATTGTTACTGAATTAACACCGTTGGGTTACCCGGTGGTTAAAATACGTGAATATATCGCGTTAGTTTTGGCAATAGAAGACAATCGTATTGCATAAAAATGTTGAATTATTGATCCTTACGTAAGAAGGCCTTTACTCAATAATTGTTACGATAATTCGCTTGTTCATTATATTATCTTATTGATTCAATAATTGCTTTGCGTTGATATTTATATTATTATTATTTCAATAATTGTCATTATACGATATTTTCCATTATCAAATCAATAATTCATATTATTTGAATAATATTATCGATAACATTATTGGCAATGTCTAGAAAGTTACATCTAAGGAGAGGTTTGGTCACCTAATCATTGCAGCTACCAGAAGAGAAATCCTTATTGGAAAGCCCTCTTTCTTGGGAACTACCGGTTGTCAAGATCTTTGTGATTCTCGTAATATTATTTTTGAATAATTAATTATTGATTATTATGATAAAGAAAATATTTATTTTATGTGGATATAGATGGAGAAAATTTTAATGTGACAATTGTTGAAAATTAATATTTTATCTTTTTCTCGATAAAATAATTCATTTAAATATATTATTTTAATAATATATTAACGTGATATTTTTATAATGAATGTGGGATATATGAGTATATGAGGAGGTAGAGTATTTTGTGGCATTAAATGTTTAACATATGTTTTGTGTGTCTGTGGACACAATTTCTTGATAGAAAATTTATTATAGATCGTAAAATTGTCCGTTTGTGGATTTTGGTCAATTTCTCGTTGAATTTGGAAAAATTTTCTTCCGCAAAGTTGTAGAGAATGGAATTTCCCATGAAAATCGCGAGTTTCGAATTTTTCTGATAAACGAGCTATTTTCTACGAATTATTGAAGTTTTCGAAAGATAAAATAATTTTTATTAAATAATGGGTGGGACCCACTTTGTTTGAACATGTGGGCTGCTGGAAATTGGGTCAAGGTTGGTGGTGGCTGAATTAGTCTTTAGGCATGCGTGAGAAATAAGTTTTGTAATAATATTAATTTATTAATTTAGTCTCCTTTCATGCTCTAACATTTTCCTATAAATAGAGGCTAAGTTAGAATTGAAAATCACACCGTAAACAAAGTTTTCTCTCTTCTCTCTCTAAATTATCGAGCGTATTCTTGTGAGTATACTTTGAGTGTTGCTATACTATGGTTTCACAAAGACTATACCAAAATTCAAATGTAAGACGGTTATTTTTTGAGGTAAGAGGTATTATTTTCTTCTTAAATGATATTTTTCTTCAATATCATTATGTCAAGTATTGGTGAACTTTTTATCAAATTTGGAACTTGTTGTGTTTGAGGTTACTAATCACGTATCGACATTATTCACGATATCGACACTATTCACGAATCACGACCTTTATTCAATTTAAAATAAATATTTTTCTTTTTGTCCAAAATATCTATTCTCGATACTAGCTTTGATTGTATCCATGTTTTGATCATTCTTGAATTTTACACCAATATGATTATTTTCAAGTATTTTTGAACATGGGTAAAACAAAAGTACGAATCCTTAATCCTTAATCCTTGTCATTTTGTTTCACCGGATTCGCTTTCTTTAAAAATGTTTTTCATCATCCTCACCCTAAATGGTGATATAAATGAATATCTTTTGGCACCGTAGTGCAAAGATGAATGATTAATCGATGAATATCTTTGGCTCAGTAGTGCAAAGAGATGAACAGATGTTGAGATGAAATATGACCAATGGTGGTGATAAAATGAATATCTTTGGCCAGTAGTGCAAAGATGATAAAAGATGCATATTGATTGTTATTACAGGATAAACTATTGATGATGGACTTTTAAACCTTAGAAGACGGTAGAATTCTTTTCTATACGTGACTCTTCTAATGGATTCTTTATTCACCGCATTTGTTGATCTAAAACTTGTTGTCTATTGTATTCTCATTAGATTTTTCCTGTTGAAGACTAACGATAATCATTGTATATTATCTTAGTCATAATATTCTTTATCTGGCTAGTTGAGCTCACCCTTTTCCTTTTTTGTTCCATTTTTCTTCTCGGGATGTGAGAACATAACAGGATCGAGTCGGGGTATGGAGTGATGGTTCTAGGAAGATGTTTTAAATTTATCTCACTATTTCGTAAAATAGTGTATGAATAATTAATGAGGACTTATTTGGGTGTGTATATTGTCTGAAGACAATATTTGTATTCGAACTCATAACAGTATTGTCAGATTCTACACTTACATCCAGATTATCAAAGTTGTAGTTTGCTTTCTATACCATGTATTTTGGCGACTCAGAATGGGTGTTGTATACCTATTTTGGGGACGTCACAGAACAACTGTAGAATCAACTAGGGGCGAAATGATGAAGGAGTTGCAGTGCACTGGGCGGTGCACAGGGGGGTGAACTAGGCGATAATTTGGGCAAAACTGATGACCAAATACAAAAGGAGACCTTTGATTGACGGGCGATTACGGTGGTGAGCACGGCTACAAGAGGGGTTGTAACAAGGATGAGAGAATCGTGGGTCGAACAAGGGGAAATGACGAAATCTATTGACCAAATTAGTGAATGAATAAAACAAATTTGAGAATGAAATGGGAAAATCAAAGAGCAAATGATCGAATTTGAGAGGGAAATAGTAATATTATCGAGGGAAAAACAGAAAGGAGTCGTTGTCGTCGGCCTTAGGGCTTTTAAAAATAAATCATTCTCGACGGGCTATCCGTCGATATTACACCCGTCGATATTGACTCAAGAGCGACGGGATCTTGTCGCCGATGACTTTTTTTGTTCGTCGCCCACTGCGAAAAAATTCGTACCAAAATGTGTCACGGGAAAGGTCATTATCGACGAGACCCATTGGCGATGGCTATGTCGTCGACATTGAGTCCATTCTCGACGGAGATAACGCCGTCGGTAATGACGCCGTCGCCAATAACCAGTTTTTTTGTAGTGAAACTCAGTCAACCAAAAATTACAGAACTAGTACCTTGTTCCATTGTGAACACCCAAAGAACCTTCTTCCTGGATTACTCTTAGTCCAAGATATCTTCATTCGAGTTCTATATCCACAATAACACCTTGGAGACTCACCCATCGAATCAAGAGGCTCACCCAACTCGAGTTCATCTTCCATACCAATAAATTCCATTTTCAGTAAGGGATTTTTTGGGGGCAGATGAATGAAACCCTAGCTCGCTTGTTTTCGTTAAATCTTTTCAGTCGATCGATGATGCTACGACTTTTTTGGGGATCTGAGTAGGCTTTTTAATTTTGGGGTAACAATAGAAAATAACACAATATTCAAATACTTACTTCATCGAAGACAATATCAACGCCGATAAAGCAAAAAATGTTAATTCTCAGTCCTACTTTGCGAGCAATTTATGCTTCAGAGAGAGTTGGGGCTTTTTATCGATCTATTTTGGGAGCTTGGCTCGATCGATTCTGATAGTTTTGAGGGCTTTAGATTATTTTAATTAATATGATAGTATTACTAAAAGTTTTATTACTACCCTTCAGTATATAACTAATGTTTAATCTTAAAAATAAAATAAAATAAAATTTGACACATCAGCTGCCTCAATACTCACCCAAATAATCATTTTCAGCAATTTCCGACGTGACACCCTCAATTGACTCAAATTGAAAAAAATCAATAGTTCAATTATTTAATTTAAAAAATTTAAAAGTGAATCACAAAAGTGAAAAATATCAGATAGTGAAACATATTTAAGCCTTATTTAAAAATGATTAGTAAAACTCAAAAAATATAAAATCAATACATTTATTTGATTGTTTTACAAACGATTTAATTATAATTATTGTAAATGAACTAAAAAGATTTTATAATAATTATCATATTTGTTCCTTTTAAACTTGAATGAGGAATTAAAATCATATAAAAGATAGAAAATCAAACGCATGTCTCATTATTATCCATAAAATGTCATGAAGTTTTCCTTGATATTGCAAGCTGCATATTACCAATTTGCAGACTAAAAATAAATTAAAAAAATAGTATTCGAATAATTTCCAACACGATTTGGAAGATCCAACATAATGAGAATAAAATTCTGTAATGCGAAAAAAATGTCAATAAATTACAAATGAACAGGCAAATTCATACATTATATATACACTGGGACCGCCATCCATGCCTTCCAGATTAATCTGGAATTTTTGGGTACCAAAAAAAATTGAAGGAAAAAGAAAACAATAAACCAGGGACAGTAATTCTCCGACGAGCAGAATTAGAATTCAAAGTTGACAACACAAGATGAAGATGCATATATTTGTCAAAATGAACCACCCCCTCAAATTAAATAATTTTGCGATTGAACATTAGGCCGGCCGGCCAATTTTATAAACAGACCATGTACACAATATATCATGTATATATAGCAGTCCATGAGCCATTAGGAAACATGCGGAGGAAGTTGTTGGCATGCATGCGCCATTGGTTTGACTGACATCAGGAGGATGCGGCTGCAATTAACCAAATGGAAAAAAATTAGTGTATTTTGTTTGATACGTACGTACGACATTCTGATGAGAACGAATCGAACATGCATGTTTTCCAGGTCATTTAGTAGTTTATCCCAACCCGCAAACAAGAATTGCAAATTCAAAATGAAAGAAAAGCTATATATATGTTGAAATTATGACAGAAATTAAGGAAATATACAAAAACAAATTAATTAAGAAACAGAAAACAGTGGAACAAACTTGTGCAGAAGACAGAAGGCAGTGACCACTGCTGTGACAATGTTTGGCTTCAGATCAGGGGCCTCAAAACGAATAAAAGCACCCTTGTTAATTACCCATCTTCAACACACAAGTACATTCAAACATGTTAAGGATTGCATATGCCTACTGATAATTAATAGTTCCTGAGATATATATATATATATATATATATATATATATATATATATATATATATATATATATATATATATATGATGATACAAAATGTGCCCAGCTGGTTTATATTTCAAATATCAACTTGGTTTTGTTAACATCATAGCATATTATAAGCATGCCAACAACAATGTAATTTTGAAAATAAATAAATAATAATGCTACTTAGCAGCAGCATCTTACGGCCTTCATCTTTAATTGTGGTCTTGTATGCATGCATGCATGCTATGCTAGCTTTTTCCCTTTGTGCTTTAATTAACTATTACTTATGTTATTGGGCCGATGCGTGCCCAACTTAATAGGGATAAGGTACAAAAATACTTCTGACATTTTCTCAAATGTTTACCGAACATTTTATATTTTTTTTTTGTCCAAAAATATCCCTAATCTTATATTTTTTGGGTCATTCGTGCCCTTGCCGTTGACAGGCATGCCACATAGACTAACATCCGTCCAAATTGCTTATGTGGCTGCCACATGGAAATAATTAAAATACTAATTAAAAAAAATACTAAATACTGATTAAAAAAATATTAAAATACAAAATAACTTTTTTTAACAATTTTTTTTTAAACTGTTTTGAACAAAAAAAATTGAAACTGTTATAATTTTTTTTTTAAACTGTTATAAATTTTTTTTTAAAACAAAAATTTTTTTTTAACTGTTTTAACAAAAAATTGTTAAACTGTTACATTTTTTTTAAAACAAATTAAATTTTTTAACTGTTTTAACAAAAAAAAATTTAAACTGTTTTTAACAAAAAAATTTAAAACTGTTATAATTTTTTTTTAAACTGTTTTTAACAATTTTTTGTTAAACTGTTATAAATTTTTTTTTTAAACAAAATACATTTTTTTAACTGTTTTTAGCAAAAAATTTTAAACTGTTTTTAACAAAAAAATTTAAAACTGTTATAATTTTTTTTTTTACCTGTTATAATTTTTTTTAAAACCAAATTTTTTTTTTTTAGCAATTTTTTTTAAAACTGTTATAGAAAAATTTTTAAAACAAAATAAAAATTTTAACTGTTTTTAGCAATTTTTTTAAACTGCTTTTAACAAAAAATTTTTTTGTTAAAAACTGTTATACATTTTTTTTTATTTTGTTTTAAAAAATTTATAACAGTTTTTAACAAAAAAATTTTAAACAGTTTAAATAGAATAAAAATTTTTGTTAAAAACAGTTTAAAAATTTTGTTAAAAACTCTTTAAAAATTTTATTTTGTATTAATTAATTTAAGAGGACTAATTTTTGTTATTTGTGTTAATGAATTAAATATAAATTTAAATATTTATTTTGTTTATTAAATATAAATATTAATTTTATTAATTAATTATTTATTTTATTTTCTTTAAAATAAAATAAATAATTAATAAACTAAATAAATATCAACAAATATTGCCATGTCAACAAATATTGACACGCATGTCACCACGTCATGTAGGATTTAACACCATTATCTAGTTGGCGAGTAGTTGTTAACGATAAAAATATGAATAATTCAAAAATTATAATATTAAGGATATTTTTGAATAAAAAAAAATATAAAATACTCGATAAATATTAAAAAAAAATATTAAAATATTTTTGGACCTTATCCCCAACTTAATATTCATATGCATCACTCATAGTCATCCATTAGAAGCTGATTTTTTTATTTAAAAAAATTAATTAAACAGAGGTAAAATAAGTGTGAAGTTGATAGGTTTTGGTGTGAAGCCCTACAAAAGAATAAACAAATAATTGATCCTCCTTACCAGTCCTTTTCACTTCACTTTCCTTTTTTCAGGACTGACCAGAATACTCATTACTTACAATTAAGACAACTAGTCTCTCTCTCTCTCTCTCTCTCTCTCATATATATATATATATATATATATATATATATATATATATTTGCTAATATTAATTAGAGTCTTTCTATATGCACATATTTATTGGATCGGAATATTGAACATTTTTATTTTTTTTGTTTGTGACTCTTACAAATTTTATACTAGTATTTATTTTAATTGAATTTTTTATAAATTATAGTATTTTAAGTATAATTTGGATACATATACAAAAATAGGGTTATATAGACGATACAAACATGTTCTTGTATATATATCTAAATTATACTTAAAACACTATATTTTATAAAAATTACAGTTAAAATAAATAATATACATTTTTTGA
Organism: Panax ginseng; assembly: GCA_020205605.1. Classification (NCBI taxonomy): domain Eukaryota; kingdom Viridiplantae; phylum Streptophyta; class Magnoliopsida; order Apiales; family Araliaceae; genus Panax; species Panax ginseng. Next base: position 5,650,137 of record CM035140.1, on the reverse strand, counting down.
AAGTCAAGCAAAAAAAATAATTTAAATTAAAAATATATAATATTTCGGTCCAATATTTATGTCTATCCAGACTTATTGTATTAATTTTGATCATAATATATAAGTTCTTCTCTAAATGTACTATTTTTTTATGTAAATTGACACACAAGCTAAGCTCTATGTGTATCAATATTTTATTGATCAATTGATCAACTTATCAAAAAATAAACTTCATACTAACCGGATTCCTAGTACAGTAAAATCTCTATTTAGGAATAGACTTGTGACCAAACTATTTGTATTCTAATTAAGAGGTTATTATTAAATAGAGGTATTGTTACAAAATATTTTTTGAACACCCAAAAATATCAATAAGAACTCCCTAATAATTATTATTTAAAAAATATTAATGCAAAATAGTCTTTTATAGAAAATATAGTCTTTTATAAAAAAAATATAGTCCTTTATAGGAAATGTAGTCTTTTATAAAAAAATATAGTCCTTTATAGAAAATATATAGTCTTTTATAAAAAAATATAGTCTTTTAAAATTAATATCGTATCTCTCATATATATATATATATATATATATATATATATATATAGGTCCTGCCTCGTAAGTGGCTCCCTTTACTTTGTTAAAATGCTGGACTTTTTTAGTTTTTTTTTAAATAACTAAAAAAAAATTTAATATTTTATGGAACTAAATTTTTTTCATAATACAGTGTTTTGGATGTGATTTGGATACCTATAACAAAATAGGTCTGTACAGTCTGTGCAGATTGTACCACCATTTTCTTTTCTCCCTCTTCTTTTTTCTCTCCAATTGGCCCAAACAGGTCTGTATAGTCTGTGCAGACTTAATACGGGATTTAAAAATTGGGAGAATTACATTTATTAGTACTTTTTTAGAAATTATTACAAAAATCATACACCTATAAAATAATTACAAAAATATTACACTTTTCCATATTTATTTACAATAATAGCATGAATTAGATTCCTTAATTTAAGGGATTAGTATTAATGGGTGATATATGGCAAATCTGGTGATTTTTTTTAAACGCGTTAAATCTTCTTTCTTCTTCTTCCTTCTTTTCTCCCAACTCTCGTATCCTTTTTGTTCCGGTATTTCTCTAAAATCTTTTTCTTTTCTTTTTCTTCTTTTTTTCTTATTCTTCTTCTTCTTCTCCGCACGCATGAAATCTTCTTCTTCTTCTTCCTTATTTTTCATAATCGAAAATGGGAGTTATTATCGTGAAATTATCGCCCTTTTCGCTTTTCTCCTTACTACTTCTCTCTCTCATCTCGAATCCACTCGTCGTCGTCTCTTCACTTGCCGTATTGTCGCCGCCAAGAACACCAGCCTCTCAACTCGTCAGTCGCCCCTCTTCTTCATCTACTCGTATTTCTTCATCTACCGATATTTCTTCTTCTTTTTGTATTGGTATTTCTACTGGTATTTCTTCTTTTTCTTCATCTTCATCATTAATTAATTAGTCTTCTTTTTTCTATTAATTAGGGGATATATTTTATTTTTATTTTTATTTTTTATATTTCTACTAATATTTCATTTTTTTCTCTTCGATTAGTCTTCTTTTTTTGGTGGGCGAAATTAATTAGTTAATTATTTTTAATTTACTTTTGTTGACTTGTTGATTCACAAAAGTTGTTCATACATGTTGTTCTATTATCATATAATTTTTTAAAGGTGTGTTAATTTAAATTTTGTTTGTATTACTATCATATAACCTGCTTAGTTACTTACGCATTATGTTTTGGTTACTTTTTTATTTTGTTTTAGAATTCTTTCAAGTACCTTATGGTTTAGCTCTATTATTGTGCCTCGATGTGGATTTTGATTCTTATTATTTTATTCTAATATGTACATTATGTACCTCACATGTACATTATTTTTGGTTACTTAACATATAAATCCGCTTTGGTTCTTCGCATTAGTATATTTTTTTGTTCATAAAGCTTATGATTTGGATACCATTCTTTTTCCTCAATTGGGATTTTGGTTACTTTTATATGTTGTTTTGGTTACTTTTATATGTTGTTTTGGTTATAATGTATTTGCTTAGTATACATTAATTGACTAAACCGAGTCCGACTACAAGTTGTTTAGTATACTGAGACTAATTTACGGGGCTTGATGTAATGCTTACGTTGTAGATACGCCAAGCAATAAAAAATAGATCTTATCATATAACCGTTTTAGTTACTTCGCATTATATTTTGTTCTCATTGGCTTGAGATTCTGATACCATGTTTGTTAACTTGATTTGGTATTTTGGTTACTTTTTTATGTTATGGTTACCATTTATTTGCTTAGTATACATGATTGATTAAACCGATTTTGGTGTATATGTTGTTTATGTATCGGTTACCATTAAAATATGTTTTGGTTCTTATCATATAAATATTTGGTTACTTATTTAGTATGTTTTTGTCATCTTTAGTAGTTTCGATTTGGATTTCATTTTTGTTTCTCGAGTTGGAATTTTGCTTATTGTTTTTTGTTGTTCTCAGTTACAATATAACTGTTTGATTTACTTCATTAGTATATTTTTTTACCAAGTAAGCTTATGATTTGATACCATTATTTGTTCGATAAACCTGCTTATGATATAAATATTGTTTATATCCTGTTACTAATGACCGTGTAAATCGATTTTTTTTATTTGCGATTATGGAATCTTTACTATGGGGAATCGTTAGAAAATTCATTGAAAAGTTATATATTGGTGTGACATGGAAGTCCCCGACATTATTACCAAGAAATTGAACCCAAGATAAATTGAAGAAGTTTAAGGCATCATTAGTTTGTGGATGTATTATTTTTGTAAATAATAAACCCAAGTCATAATAAACCATGTATTTGCTTGGTATACATTGATGTATTATTTTTTGTAAATTCCTTCAAATATATTCTACAAGGTTTATGCTATTCTATTTCTACTTCCATTTCCACAAACACATCTTACATGTTCGTTACTTTCTATATAACTATTTGGTTACTTCTTTATTATGTTTTGTTATCAAGTACCTTTATGGTTTGACTACTATTATTGTGTTCTCAATGTGGGATTTTGGATACTTTTATTTTTTATTCTCGCTAATATGTAATTGTTTAGTATACATGGATCGCTTAAACCGGGTTTCATTACATGATGTTTCTGCTTTTGGTTACCATTAAAACTCATTATGGTTACTTATCATATAATTATATAGTTCTTATTTTATTATGTTACATTATGGTTATAGTATACATGGATTGCTTAAACCGAGTTTCATTACATGATGTTTCGCTTTTGCTACCATTAAAACATGTTCAGTTACTATCATATAATTATATAGTTACTATTTTATTATGTTACATTATGGTTACTTTTTTATTAAGAACTGGATAGTTATGTTTTTGTATCGTGACAAACATTAATTGTTAAATGAACATGTGTGAGTGTCCTATTTATCTACAAGCTTGTTAAGAACAGATAATTATCATAGATAGTTACTTTGTTGTTAGTAACTGAGATAATTATAAAAGTTTGCTCAAGATCAATCGTTATAAGCTCAGATCAAGATCATATAAAGCTTCAGTATATGTTTACTTTATATTGATAACTCATGATGGAATCAAAAATAAAATATTAATCAAAAATCAATTTTGGTTATCAGACACCATCAAAAATGTTACCAACCATGTGGTTAATGGTTACTAACAAGAACAATTATATATTCCTCAGAACAATTAGATTTATCAGATTGGTTATCGCTACCCATTGTCTAACAACCTGAATAAACATTGTAAAGTAACCAAATCAATATTAGACAAAGAACTAAATTACATAATCTTAGTAACCGTAAAATAAACCAAATTTTTACATGCAATTTTGAAGGCCTAAATGATGGAATTCGACCAAAAATCTCTGCAGTTCACCAAAGAAAGCTAGTGATTTTTGATCGTTGATCCGCTTCCAATGAAATTAGGCTCAAAAATGCCAAAATTCGACACTCTAAACTTGACAAAAATTGCCAAATTGTCACCAACCAAATAAACATTATATCGTAAACTAATTAAATAAGATACAACAACCAATATTTAACAAATTGTATGAAGTTAACCAATGTAATCAATAAGTAACTACCAATATAAAATAAACAATTATAAAACTCAATAACATTATAGAGTAACCAAATAAACACCTTTCAAAGATCTAAATACATATTATACAAAGAACTAAGATATATGTAATTAGAGCCAAGATTATAAAAAATATTTTTACATTCATTTTACAACCAAAATAATCAAGAATGACTTTGTTACAAATTAAAGACTAACAGTGTATAAAGGTAACCAATGTAGTTAATCAAGAATCCATCAATATAAAAAATCAAAGATAAAACACAAGAATATTATGTAAGAACTATGGTAATATTACACAAGAATAAGTCAAGATTATCTAACCAAATCCAGATTAGGCAAGAACAACATATATTTACTTAAGATCCATAACATAAAACATATTTGACAACATTTTACAAAGAAAAACAAATAATATAAAAAATATCAATATGTACTTAAAGGTGTATTGGTTATTATTAGTCCAAACATCAAATTTGGTGTATTAGTTACTATTATTAGTCCATGTAACCAATACAATGTAGTCAATAAGTAACATCCAATACAATGACATTATACATTAGCCATGACAACATTATTCAAGAACTAAATCCACTTTAGATTGTAACCAAAGTAACCAAGTCAAGATTATAATTAGTAAATAAGGTAACAAATATAATCGAATGTAATAACCAAAGTCACCAAGTCAAGAATATAATCAAGAACTAAATTCATTTTAAATTGTAACCAAAGTAACCAAGTCAACATTCAATCAAGAACTGTTAGCATTATAATTTTACACAAAGAACTAAGTCAAGATTAACAAGAACTATTATAGTTTTACATAGTAAGCAAGTCAAGATTAATCAAGAATCAAAATAATGTTACATAAGAACTATATAAGCATTAATCAAGAACTAATTCAACATTATTTAGTAATTTTACGCAAAGAACCAAGGCAACATTAATCAAGAACTAAGATAGTAATAGACATTTTAATGTTTTGCAAAGAATCAAAATGTAATTATCAAGAACAAGACAAAGATTAGACAAAGAACTAAAGATAATGTTAATCAAGAACTAAATAAAAATTAATCAAGAATCAAGTTATCATTTTTAATAACCAACCAAAGATTGTAAAATAGAGTAAATAATTTAATAAATAATCGTTATAAAAAACATCAAGAAAATAAACTTTAAAATTATAAAGCAAAGAAATAAACATTATACAACAATCAAATCAATAATAAACAAAGAATCAACATATATTTACTTAAGATCCATAACATAAAACATATTTGATATGCATTTTACAAAAGAAAAACAAACAATATAAAAAAATATCAATATAAAAACATCAATATGTACTTAAAGATCCAACAACAAGTAAGGGAAGGTAACAAATGTATTTAATAAGTAACCAAGTCATTATTTTTCAATAACCAAGTCAACATTGTTCAAAGAATATTACGACCAACCATTATAATTTTACATAAAGAACCAACTCAACAATATTCAAGAACTATATAATGTTACACAAGAATCGAATCAAGATTAATCAAGAATCAATATATTGTTACACAAGAACCAAAGACAAAGATTAGACGAAGAACAAATATTCAAGAACCATTATAATGTTACACAAGAACTAACTCAACATTAATCAAGAACCATTATAATGTTACACAAGAATCGAATCAAAGATTAATTAAGAATTAATATATTGTTACACAAAGAACGAAAGACAAAGACAGACAAAGAATCAAGACATTATTAGACAAAGAATCAAAACAACATTAGATATTATAATGTTATTCAAAGAATCAAGACAACATTAGAGAAGAACCAATAGCCCAATGGAAGGTAACCAAACTCATTTAAAAATTATAAAGCCATCAAATAAACATTATTTAACAAACAAATACACAATTATCAAGAATCAATTTATATATATTTAGTAACCATAATAAAAAAAACATATCAATGAATCATCCAATCGTTATAGAAATTTGTAAAGAACCATTTTAAGTGTGAAAAATTTAAGAAAGGTAATCAATATAGAATTACGTGAAGTAACCATAGGTAACTATATGTATATAATTTTAATCTCACATACCTCGATTCGTGATTTGTATCGAAGTTCTTTGTGACTTTGTATTCAACAATCACCGCTGCTCGATTGTGTTTCACATCGAACTTGAAGTTGTCATTGATTTTGTATGCTATTTTTTGCGATCAACAGGCGTCATGATGAAAAAAGTTTTGTCTTCTCCGATCTCGTATGTGTGACGTGATGTAAGATTTGGATTTGATTGCTTAAATCTCGATTGCTTGAATTTTGGATCTCAATTCTTGAATTTAGGTGCGGTTAGTTGTAAATAGGAAAAGTGTATAACTGACGTATATACGTGAATTTAGCAACTTTATATTGTGTTGTTTTATTTTTATAATTATGTTTTGTGTGTTTTATTTTTGTAATTACTTTCTAATTGTTGTATATTAGTGTTAAGTACCCTTAAAAATATATATAACATATTACAATTTAGAAGTTATTTTTATATATAATTGACCCAAATTGAGACCAAATTATTTTATATTATTATACAGATTATTCTTATATAGAATATTTTTAAATAGAGGTTTACTGAATATAGTTTTTCAATTCTCAACGTACGTACTTACGCTCCGCTACCATTATTTCCACTCGTGAACATACATTTGGAGGGAAAAACAAACAAACATATTACATATAACTCCAATATTGACCTGACCTGACTGACCTTGCACGGTCTTAAAGTCATTATTAGATTAGATTAGATTCCACCTCGTTTGTTCCTTTTAAAGTCTTTTAAAACTTATTCAAATTCATTTTTAGTTGTTGAACCCTGTGATTATTATTATTTTTTTATATTGGGCTAGAGGCAAAATTAATTGAGGTACTTAATTAATCATCATCACCTTCTTTCCATTCCTCTTATAAGAAAATTCATATTTTTTTAACAAAATATTTCAGTATTAAAATAACTTTATTTTACAGCAAAATTCAATTTATCCACCTAACATAACTAAGAATTCAATCAGTTCAAAGAATTACTCCCTTTGTCCCTAAAAAATGAGTAAAATACAATTTACACACATAATAAAAAATAATAATGTTACTATCATATTAAAATATCACATACTGTGTTGAACCCTGCTTTGTAAAAATGAAAAAATGGCTATTGCTGAATTTATTAATTATTATTATTTAAATAAAAATACAGATTTAAAAATATTCAACATGTTGCATGGGTGGCACCCATGGATTTGTTGTTGAGTTAAGTGGGTCGCCACCCCATATAATATGTGAGCATATTATATGATACTTTTATGTGATAGTAGCATTATTTTAAAAAATATATAGCAGAGGAAAGATAGTAAAAAAAATTTCAAATTTATTTTTACTCGCCCTACAAAATTATATGAAATGATTACTTTTATTTTTTTATACTAATATACTACGTACACAAAAAAAACTTAATTACCTTTTATTTTATGTATTTTAACTCGTACTTTTAAAGACAAAAAAATATATTTTTAGTCATCTTTTTTAAGACCAAAAGAATATTTAGGAGGCTACTAAAAGTGGTCATACATCATTTGTTATTCACTCTACCAAGAATTTTACTCATAACCTTCCTCCAAAAAAGCCTCAAATAAATGAACAAATTTCTTTTTATATGTGCCTTAATTACTAGTTGAGTTTTAAGCCTTGGGATATATATTTTTTAACCTATTCTATTATATTTTAATCTTAGAAATTACATTTTATCATAACGGCGGGGAGCCGGGAAGGGGGCAAGAGGAGAAATAGGAGATTTTTTTTTAAAAAAAACTAAACTTCGATCTTCTGTTAAATAATTTATACTACTAATTTTATCTTTTCCTTTTCCTCTATATATATATATATATATATATATATATATATATATATATAAAATAAAACTCAACCCATTTTTTTTATTTCTCATCTTTTTACACTTTTTCCTATCAATTCCAAATTTTCCTACGACTAATGTTAAAGAGTCTTAAATTTTTTATCTCACATAACATAAATACATAGGGCGGAGTGGCTGAGCAATGGCGATTTGCCTCCTTTTTCTCTTCTCGCTCTTTTTTTTCCCTCTTTTTTTCTTTTCGTCTGGTCTATTGAGCGAGGTGCCTGATGCTGATTACATTAAAAAGGATCAACGACTGCATGCGGTCACTGAATTTAATGATGTGGCCGTAGCGGTCGCTGATTCTGAGAAGTTGCAACAAAATACCCCGCCAACACTTCATGCCAATTTTTAGGTGGCAAAAATATACTAGCGACCGAACAACGATCGCATGCTATCGTTGATATCATCTAGCGACTAGATTCACTAACGATCACTATTAGTCATATCAGCGATAGAACAGTGCGATCGCAAAAAGTATTGGTCGCTGTTAGGCCATTTTCTTGTAGTGCATCAAGAAATGATCATAAATATCATTCCATTAGAAAATTATTTACATATGTTTTCCTATAGATTTAAAAGTGTGTTGATTAAGTATAAAATGATGTAGGCATTCTATAAAAAAACAACTTTAGTTGTACTAATAGATAGAAATTTAAAAGAAAAATCATAAATATTATAAATGTTTGCGTTACCTTTTTGATAGTCAGTTATGTAGATAAATAGTTATTGTATTTTTTTTTTGAAAAGATGCGTAATAAATGAAGCACTCTTAGTATAATTTATATCAATATCATATATTATTATTATAATTGGACATAAATTTATAACAATACAAAACACAAATCATATAAAATATTGCATAGATAGATTTTATGTTTTGAATTGGAACCTTCTATTAAATGCTTGAAAATCTTCAAAATTTATCAGTTTGATAAAAACTGTTTAATTTAAAAAATTATTGACATTAAAGATACATTTATTTTTATAAAATAATAAATTATTAATTCAATTAGTATATTTGTTATTTTTCTGTTTTTAAATTAAAAAGTAATTTGTTTTGTCTGAAATTTATTTATAAAAAAAGTAATTTGATTTTCTGAAATTTATTTAAAAAGAAAAAAGAATAGGGGAATAGGGGTAGGGCAGTCTAGTCTCATAGGTCACTGTCAGTAATAAATAAGGAGATGGACGGGGGGCACGCAATGAAAGTATCATTTCATTCATGAGTCACTCACGCTACTACCCACGCTCCACATCACCATCGAGCGGGAAAATAACAACACTCCCTTTCCCCCTCGCTCAACCATTTCCATGGCGATTGAAGCAAATTGTAACGCTCCTCCACTCCTCCAATCACCAGATAGATGTTGAGTTAGTTCTTTCTGTTATCAAATATTTTTCTGCTCTTGATGTTTTGTCTTCGTCTCTCTCTATCTAGAAGTATATATATATATATATATATGAAATCGAAGTAGTATAGTATATATGATATGGGTTTCATCAATTGAGAGGTATGTATGTACTACTTTATTATATATGTTTCTCACACTAGCTAAGTAAATACTAATTCATGGAATTAATTCCACTCGTACTAACTTATCATTTCTCAGCTTAATTAATTTATGTTCCTAATATTTTCTATTTTCTCCCTCTAAAATTCGGATTCCAGGCCGTACTAACTCTCGTGTCAAACAGTACTTTTCATGTAATCTCTCTCTACATATACAACCATTCATTCAAAGATTCCCATCTCTCTATAGTTCTAGTCCTAGTTGAAGAAGAAAGTTGAATTAGAACCATGGAGCGGTTCTCGATCCGGTAAGATGTTCCACTTATTCATTCAAATTTCTTTCATATTTTATGTATGTATGTATGAACTAAAAATTCTTCTTTACTTGTTTAATTATATTGGGGGTTTCAGTGGTTACACATCCAATATGAGAAGTACTGATGTGTTGAAATGCTGGCCGTTTGATGAAACCAAGACAGAATTCATAGAGGCTTTTCTCCCTCCGATCACCGTCCAGAAATTCAAGTGGTGGGCCGATGGCCTGGACAACAAGGAGGCCGAGGCGGGGACGTCAAACGGACTGAGCTGTCCAGTGTGCTTGGTGTTTACAGCGGCAACAGCTACGGCAGTGAACACGCATGTGGATGGGTGCCTTGCTCAATCATCGAGGAAAGAACAGATAAGGATGAAATCAAAACCAAGGGTGCCAAAGAAGAGATCCATTGTGGAGATTTTTGCGGTGGCACCAGAGGTCGAGAAGCTATACGATGACGAAGACGCAGATGAAGATGGTGGTGATTTTCTTAGTACTGAAGATGATGATGTGAAGTTATCGGCTTTGATTCATGTTGGTTCAAATGATAAAAGGAAGAAGAAAATGAAATTGGAAGACCGGACTTTAGCAATTGTCAACAAGTTGAAGAAGCTAAAGGGAGTGAAGAAGAAGGAAAGGGATATTGCCCCCATTGATCTATCAGTTCCGAACAAGGTATGTGATTGCTATTTGCTTGATTCTTGGTATGCGCTTTCTCAATTTCTTTCTTAATGGTATTACTAGTGTGTTGATTGGAGCATAAAATATTGATGGTTGATTTTTAAAATGTTGATAATAATAATTATCTTTAGACAATTGACTACATCATATAATATGGCAGTTAGTATCTTTCTTTGTAATTTATATCAATGGCTGAAAGAGCTGATTAAAGGCTTTATTGATTTGAAGATGAAAGCAATCGATAGGTTGTGATTGTACTTTGTTGTGTGAGCTAGGCGGCAATGAGGTTCAGTATAAAGTGAAAAAAGTTGAAACAAGAGATGGGGTATTCATGTTGGGGAAGATTTCAGCAGTATATGCAACGGAGTATGGTGATACAGCTGTACAGTACGGGTTGGTCTGACGAGGCTTTTGAGGTTGAAAGGTTGTCCTTGGTTTATGATCAGTGTATCCCATAATTAATTATGCTGTTTTTTTCACTGTTTGCTTATGTTTCCCTCAAACAGTCACTATCTTGGCACAAGGGGCCGGGCAGTTCAAATTTTGACAAGACAACCTAAAATGTTTGATTTGTTGGTCATAGAATTGGTGGAACATTGGCTAGCTAGCCATAACTATTGTCAAAGAGGGATATTGAGATGCAAGTGCAGGAATTTATAGCATGAAAATGGAAATTTACAGAACTACAGATTTTGATTCACTTGCATGTTTTGACAAAGTGATTTTTATCTTTATATGATCGCACAAGGCTGTCTATGAAGCTATCAACTATGAGAAGAAAATGACTTTTTGATGAACATTATGAAGGTTTGTTGAAACTTTCAGCCTCCCCGTTGGCCTGATTCTTGTTGTGTGAAAACGTTCATTAATGTCTTGGATGAATACATGTAAGATGGAATAAGTTGTGTTTTCTATATAGAATGATAGACAGAAAAGAAGATGAACCTTACTGGTAGTTTGGTACTATTAAATAGTTGTAAGCCTGTTGCATAATTTATGGACTAATTGTTTAGAACAAATTTTTTGTATTATATCTATTAGCCAGACTTCCTTAGGAGATAACTTTTGGAGAACTACACGGGGTGAATTACTAGAAAACTTGGTAGTTGGTACGATTGTGAACAAGGAAACTTGGAATATGGCACAAATAAGTGATGGGTAATCAGTAGTCTGCTGTTGATTGAAAATGTTCACAAATTGTTAGGGTTTAATGGAACGGTGTTCACATTACCTTTCACATGGCTAAGCTAACTGTGCATAAGTTGGTAAAATGGATGAAGAAGAATACATAATCAAATCAGTTGTTCTTGTGTAAAGGAAAAATAAATAAATAAATCTGGGGATGAGTGTTCTCCAAGCGGAGTTGGCTGTTGTCAAATGAAAGATCCATGCATTTTTGTATATTGGGGTTATAAAAAGTCCAGGAAATCTGCCTGTGATTCTCGCCAAAAAATGTATCCACAGCCAGAGGTACTCCTACGTCCCGAGTAATATCAGCATGATGGTAGAGATTACAGCCAGATATGCAATATTACTTTCTTTTATGTTCCTATCTAATAATTCTAGAATAACACTATATTATTCTAATATCGTCTCTACAATTTTTCTTAGCCTAGATTTGGTTAGAATGTTGTGATTCTCTTAATTATTTACCATATTATGGTTGACTAGTTTTATGAAAAGACTTCTAAATTTTATTTGATTGTATGAACTATGAATTATATGCACATCATCTATCTGTGATAATAAAATATACTACGTTAGAGTTCCCCCCCCCCCGGGCATTCTTCGCCGTGGATTATCGTATATACTTTATATTCAAGGTTTATGTTCCTTCCTCAATACAAACATTACTAGAAGCATCAGATGGATGTTTTACAGCATGTGTGTATTCATCATGCAATAGAGATATTAATGACCAGAGATAACCTTGATGTCTGACGAAATGATTATTTCAATAGATGCTCCCTATTTTCTCATAAGTATTATAGTTCTTATATTTCAATGTTTCAATAACACCTAGATGATGATAATGATGTATAATTCCACACACATTTGACTGAGCTATCCAAGGAATGCCCACTTCTTTCACGTCAATGTCTTCAACCGGTTTGGACATTCATAAGAAGTGTAAGTTGTGAGAAAATATATAAAGAACTACCAAAAAAACTGTCGATAACACTTTCCTTCTGACCAAATATTTGAGTGCCTTAGTAGTGTTACCCCTTGTGGGTGTGAGGCACTTTGAAGGTTTAAACCATGTTATCTTCTCTTTCTCTTCTCTAGTAATTTCCATTTGAAACAGACTGCTTTTGTAGCTCCAGAATAATTTGGGTCTCTTTATTTGATTAACAATGTTTGGTCTCTTCTATTGTACTACCTACTTCCCAAATGAGAGCCCACATTTGAAAGTTAAGTTTTAGTGAGCAATTTAATACATAATCAAAATCATTCCTTGGTGAGTTTAACTAAAAAAACTGGAATATTTTACTGCAAATGCATTTAGATTCGCTGAACTCAAATGACATGGTGCTATGGTGCTGTCTTTCTCAGGAGAAGCCTTTAAAGCTTAAGAAGAAATATCCACTTGGCTCAACAGGAAACTGTAACGGTTCATCATATACTATGGATCTTTCAAAAGAGTTATTGGATGTTATTCCTGTCCAAAAGAGGAAGCCAAGCCCGAAATGTTATGTGGAAGGAAAGAAAAAAACTTCTGGGACTTCCAAGTTGACTTTGGAGAAGCAAAAATCAGTTCTTTCTGTTCGTGGCATTCTAAAAAATAATTCAAAAGTAGTTTTACGGAAGAAGTCAACAACATGCACCTTGCGGGAATCCAGTAGAACAAATTGGTGTGGTATTAATCAATCGGACAGGCAAGTCATGTTTTCAGGTAAGGATGACATTCTTGGACAAAGGAGGAAATCTGTTCCCCCTATTGAAGTTCCTAAATTGCAAAATATTTTCTCTTCTTATTCCGACACTGGTAGTGCTTCTATAGAAACTGATCACTCTGCTGAAAGGGGGAAAAAGTTTGTCGGTATGGATGTGTATGGAAGTGACGGAAGTTCTTGCATCAGCAAAGAGGAGCTTCAATCTATTACTGAAAAGCAGTCATCTGATACTTGTTTATGTGTGGGAAAACCCAATTTTCTGAGGCCTCATACTAGTCAAGAGCATTTACGGAACAGACCTGTAGCTTTAAATCAAGTTGCATACTGTAGTGAAAATCTGCATTGGCTTGAACATGGTTATAAAGTTGCCTTGCCTGAAACCGTATCTGCTTGCCCTCCTGGATTTCTTTCCACAGAAAGGGACGCATTTATGCCCAACATGATCACTCAGGGAGGTGATAATATGTCAATCTCTTCTGGTTCCAATGTGAAGGTGATTGCTAATGCTCACTATGGGGATCCTCGCCCTAGTCTTGCTGCAATTTGTTCTAGGGATTATGTGAACGCATTTCCTCAACCACCATATTCTCATTTTCTTAAAGATAATGAAAATGGGTATGGAAGGCTTCTATTTCCCTCAGAAACAACCCCAGAGAATTACAATGGCCAAACTTTGCAGCACCACCCTTGCCGCCATCTTTCTCCGAAGGAACTGATGCGTAGTATATGTTCCTTGCCTGACATAGACCAAAGAGGTGTTATGCAATTGGAAAGGTCAATGAATGAAGATTTTGTTGGCTTACCTCTTAATTCACAAGGGGAATTTATTCAGCTGAATTCAAGTAGCAATGTAGGGTTTAACCAGCTGATGAGGCCAAGCACAGTATTAGATTCATCTAGGACGTTAGCTCTGTGTAGTGAACTGCCAAGTGACACCGGAGATCATTTAAATTTTAACAATTGTCATGAGAGAACACCATCAAAGAAGCAGTTCCAATTTTTCCCTGTCCAGGACCGTGTGAAAGAGAACCCAAATTTTATTGTATCGTCTAGGTTGGGTATTACTGGACCACAAGGTACTGGAAGAGGTGATGTCCCCTTCTTGGATTATCTGAGGGGAAGTAGCCAGTCTGTCTATCCTCTGAAGTCAGGTCTTGATCTAATAAACATCCCTACCTACAAGTACAAACAAGATGACCAGCTTTGGAATCACTCTAGTGATAGAAATATGCGTCAAGAAAGGAACCCTGATCTAATGTCCCTAAATGTCACTCAACCAACAATGCGATTGATTGGCCAAAATTTTTCAGTTGGTAATAGTTACAGAAACGTGCACGAGGATGAAATGGTTTGGATGGATAAGCAGATCATAGCAGAGCATCGTCCTGCTGATACTACCATTAACAATTCTTTAAGGAGACACTTTCAGTCAGACTTGGTCATGCAGCCGGCATCAAGAAAAGGTAAAAAGATTGCATGTCCAGCAGAAATTCAATTCAATCTGGCTTCACAAAGCTTTTTACAAATAAAACCTCCAGATTCTAGATTTTCTCAACCATCGCTCAGCTGCCAAACCAATGCGGTGTATGAAAATACTTGTCGCACCTTCAGTAGAGATCCTGTTGGCAGATCATATCCTTATTTTCCTCTAGATGCTTCGCCTGCACTCTTCAACAAGAAACCCATTTTCCGGGAGCCTTTCGTATGTGAATATGAACCTCTACCTGTCAATACTAGACCAATACGAGCATCCTCTCCTCATATTGCTTTTCAGAACTTGAGCTTAAATTATACTCAATCTAATAAGAAGCATCCACAGCATTATTCTACAAATTCAGCTTTCAAGTTTCCTTTCTTGAGTCCTGATTTAGGAGAGCATGTTCGGCCATCTTGTTGTCAGAGCTCTTTTAAGAACTTGCCCCCATGGTTGTTAAATGCTACACAAGCGACGGAAACTATGATTGGTTCTTTCAAGTCATATTCTGATGCAGGTGGTGGTTGTCATCCATGTACTATGTCCAGCGACAACTTTCAAAAGATCCCTTCTGTTTGCTGCGAACCAGATGCTTCTTATATTTACAATCCTTTATCCATCCAATCCCCGCTGCAGAATGCACCTGGGTTGGGTCCTATAACTCAATCTCCGCTCATACCAGTCCGCCACAGGTTTTTACCAACTTTGACAATGAATAACAGACGTTAGTATAGGATGAAGTTCAAAGAGGGAATGAAGGCGAGACATTGTGATAAAGACTCTGCTCATGGGAAAAGAACGAAAAAGAGGCCTGCAGCTAAATCAAACTATTCTGTAAATCCCTCCAAGTTACGTAACATGGAAATTTCAGAAGATTTGAGTCGTAGTGTGGTAACCTTGAAAGCTATTGGAGATGCAAGAGCTGATGTAATTGGTAGAAGAGAAGCATTTGGGCTAGATTTAGCTAAAGATGTATCAAAGAGCATGGCATGTGGCCAAAATAGTAGTCAAATGGATGCAAGCAAAGCTAGTACTGAAATTAATCCATTCAAACTGGATGGTGTTGCAACACCAGGTCCTGTTAAACTGACTGCTGGGGCAAAGCACATCCTGAAGCCTAGTGAAAGTATGTGTCATGAAAGTAACTCAAGGCTGACACACTCAAAAATTCCTTTTGCTGCCGTGGCAAGTTCTGGTACAGTTTCGGAATCTCAGATGAAATCAGCCAAGATATACAGGTTTTAGGTGCAAGTCTGATCATCCTATATGTTTATGAAGTAGTCGAATATTTCTTTGAGTCTTCCCAAATGTCGCATTTTGCATTGGAACAGGATGCACCTTCCTTCCAGAACCCGCCACATTCAGTGGGAATATTAATTGTCGCATCCCCGAGTCCAGGGTCTTGTGCAATCTATAATAGCTTAAATTACAAACTATTGGTTTCTGGTTTTTAAATTATGCTTTCTGTTATTTATTTCTAATATTCCGCCGTAGTCTGTACTATGACATCCTAGGGGTGATTTTGCTGCTTGCACTTCCCGTTTAGTATATATGTTAAGCTTGAAATTTCTATGAAGATCGATCATCGTGTTGTTTTTGTATTTGTTTATATTCCTGCTGATGATGGAAGGGGCCATATGAAACTCTTAATTCCAAACTTTATTGAAGATCTTTTGTTTGAAAGATAAAACCAGCAGCAACTTTAATTGGATTAATGTTTTTCTTTCACGTGTGTCTCAATGTTTACATTACATATTTACATATATATATATATATATATATATATATATATATATATATATATATATATATATAACTATATTATATATATAGTACTGGTTGCTTTGCCAAATCTCAAGGATATAGTGTGGATCAGTGACATGGTATTATCCCAAAAGAATGCAAAGAAAGACTGTCAAGGCTTAATTTGACTATTTGATATATATCAACAAAATTACAAGCTAGGATCCATGCATGTGGATTATGATTAGGTGATTACGTACCTCCATTTCGCAAAAAAAAACACGAGTTCTATTTAATTAATTTATAGAATTTTAAAGTTTATTTGATTTTGGTTAATGAAATATTTGTAAAGAATTACTAATTAGTAAGTATCATTTAAATAAATTTACATCATAATTTAAGTTTTGTAAATTAATTAGTAGAAACAAAGTTTAATTGAATGGTTAAAGTAGAGGTTTTTGTGGCCAAAGCGAATATGTATGTAAAAGTGTTTCAGATAGATAGATAGATATATATATATATATAGGAGGAGAGAGTACTACTACATAAATTCATCAAAGTGTTCCGAAGAACATTTTCATTTAATTTGTCTTCACAGTGACACATGTACATATATTTGGTACACACAAGTACCGCGTAGCCAGCCCGCATTCAGTAATTTATAAAAATAATCTAAAGATTTACGATTAAGTTTTATATATATATAGAGTACTGTCGATTATCATAAATTAACTAGCCAGTTAATTAGAATCCCTCCACTGATCGATCATGTGTACATAGTTAGTGCTTCTTTGCTTCTTTCTCAGCCTGCAATATATATATATATATTTCTCAGCCTGCAATATATATATATATATATATATATATATATATATATATATATATAACAACGATATATGAAAAGAACAATATTTATTAATTAGTTATTTATTCAGCTTGCATGCATGCATGCAATAGATAGAAATGGAAATGGAGATGAAATTAGTTAATTTTATTATATAATTTATTACGTACATATACGTACCGCTTTGACAACCCGATCGAAGGCATCGGGTCCATATTTCTCAATGTAACGTTCAACTGATTTCCTAGCATCAAGGCTCATCATCTGCAGAACTTTCCTGTGTCCTTCTGGATGGGTTGAACTCACATATCCCCCCACTTTAACGTATTTCCTAACCAAATTCTCATAAATGAAAGCTGCACCATTAAATATCGGCAGCACCAACCACATACAAAACACTAGCTTCATGTATGGCCAAAATGGTAGCCTGCACTTACGTACGTACGTACCACGATCATATATATATATATAGAAATCTTTACATACAAATTAAATTAAAGGGTAATTTTTATGTAATTAATTAAACGTACGCACCATTGCAGAACTTTCCAGCAAGAGAGCTCGAAGAGGGTGATTAATGAGTGTAAAACCCAATATGTTAGCCATTGTTGATCATCTAGCGTTGAAGGACTCTCGATTGCTCGCATCGATGCGTATCTGTTCATTTCATTTGATCATAATGTATATATATTATTATTATTATGTTAGCTAATTTAAATGATTCAGTCATTGTGCTTATATAATTGTTGATATATATATATATATACATATATATATATATATATATATATATTCATTCAGTTCGTTCATATTTCATAAATGTTCTTAAATCTTCAACTTACAAAGGAAAAAGAAGCATCATTCCAGGCCTGATGTACAACCAACACAAAAAATATACATGGTTAGATTAGATGCTTGCTATACATGTAGGAAATTAAAATAAATTAATACCAAACCTGCATATATATAGCTAACCCATAAGAATTTAATCAGATGATTTTTCTTTGGTAAAATTACATATATATTAAAACGTTAAGTTCACTGTTCATGTCTACATATATATATATATATATATATATATATATATATATATATATATATATTCAATTTTATATACCAATTAACATTGATATGGTTTTAGACATAAAATAAAGTTCATTAACTAAATATAATTCTTAATTAATTAACATGCATGAATTAATAAGCTTATATATATATATATATATAATTTGTAAGTAGAGAGAGAAATGAAGTAAGTACCCAATTATTGTATCCAAATGTCTAGCCATCGCTCCAAGAACACCCATGCTGGACTAAATATATGCTACGTACTGTGCGTTTTGGTTTGTTTGTTTGCTGGTGGATCTCAGTACGTCGAAATAGTTGGAGATCGATGGGAGGATGATACAATGCAAATTGCAAATATTATGAGATCGTTATATATATATATATATATTGTCGTCCTGTTATATCCTAACATATATATGTATGCCAGATTTATAAAGGGATTCAGGGTTGCTCATGAAATGAAGAAAAGAATATTCTTAATTAATTAAGTCGGTCTTATTTCTTTCTCTAACAACAAGAGATGCTATATAGATAGATAAAGAAGGAAGCAAACTAAAAAAAAATCAAAAGGAAGAGGAAAACCATCCCTTTGTCCTAGGCCAGCCAGCCAGACAGACAGACACACACACACATTAATTGTTATTGTCAATTAAGGAACGATTATGTACCTTTCTTGTTTCTCTCGACTAGTGTAATTTACTCTTGTGCCATTTTCGGCAAAAGGTATTGGTAGTATATATAAAGGGAACTGTTAAATCTACACCCTTTTTGTTATTTTCTCATTGTGTTCCCCACATATTTATCAAACTTATTTTGTATGATCAATCGACCCTGGTTGAATTAATCCCCAGTTGCCCAACTCATCTCTTCCTCTCCCTTCCCTTTGCTCAACTCAGTCTCCAAATATTATTCAATCAATCCAAATTCCTTTAATCAAACAAATCAATCTAAATCCAAAACAAACAAACCAAAACCATATCTAAATCCAAAACAATACCTTTTGTGTTTATTTGTAGTCCTGCATAAAGGATCAGAATAGCTCAGGAAGAAAAAGCTTTGAAATTAGGCCAACAAATGGCTGAAAAAAGCGAGGAGAAGCTGATAGCAGTAGCTCGCCACATAGCCAAGACTCTCGGCCACACTGACAACACGGCCAATGATATCCTCCAGATCTTCTCCAATTTCGACAGCAAATTACGACAGAGCTTCCGCCGTACTCGATCGCGTCGAGGATTTGCTAGTTTGTTTTGCCAATACCTATTTGGGTTTCTCTTTTCTTTTTTGTAGTTTCGTTACATATTAATGGTGTCGGAGCCTTTTAGTGCTTGTGCGTATATAATATCAGGAACTGGAGGGTGTGGGTTTGGAGCATAAGCAAAAATTGGAGCTTAGGCTTGATTTAATGAATTTAATGTTTGCCAGGTCTTTTGGATGACATACATATGGGGTTTGAACAACCGGATTTAGATTTAGATATGTTTTTGGTTTGTTTGTTTTGGATTTGGATTGCTTTGTTTGATTGAAGGAATTTGGATTGATTGAATAATATTTGGAGAGTGACTTGTGCAGAGGGAAGGAGAGGAAGAGGATAAGTTGGACAACTGGGAATTGATTCAAACAGGGTAAATTGGACATACAAAATAAGTTTGAAAAATATGTGGGGACTACAGTGTGCTATATAAATAAGTATAATTTCACGTTTAAAGCTTATTACTAAAATCGAGTTATATAATTTATTTCTTATAATAATTTCCTATAATACTCTTACTATTAATTGTCATATTTTTTTTCCACTACACATACTTATAGAGTATAATTAGTACAGAAAATTATACAATTAAATGAGAATTTAAATATAATTTTTTTTCTCATTTTATATATTCTCTTTCTCAATATACATAAAAAGTCCACCTAATTTCATGCATAAATGATCCCACGGGGTGTGTATATAATATATATAGTCTAATCTCCAGTTAACCGATTTATTGACGAAACGGCTATAATAACGATTCAAACCGTTGTTATAGCTAGCAAAGAAAGTCGAAGTCATAGGTATGACGACGGTTCGTATCGTCGCTATAGCTAAAAACCCCGATCTTTTTATGATTTAATTTAAAGAACTTACCACACCGTCATATAATCGGTTAAATTTTAGTTTTTTTTTTATTTGTTAATTGGAGAGATTTTCTGTATATATATAGCACTAAATGATCAAGAGAGATAATATTATAACTATTGAAGAAAAGACAATTAATTATGGGAACTTATATTTTTACATGATCACTCTCATGTAAATAGTGAGTAGGTCTCACCTCTATGTGAGAGATGTTCGTGTAAAAATATCAATTTTCTTAATTTTTTTTACACTTTAATTAGAATTGGTAATGAAATTAATGTGAAATTAATTATGCTAGTTCACAATAGGTAGATTTAGATAGTATGGAATTCATTGGCACGATTTGCATCATAAAGATGAATAGAATAAAATAGAATAGAAAGAAGTTCAACATACAACACTGGTTCTCTTATATATAAAAATTATAAATATTAAGAATATATTTTGTGTTGCATGTTTATCCCTAAAAATGATAAGATATTAGTTTAATCGTGGTGGTAATACTACTCTCAAATTGTGTCATTAATTGTTTTTAATCTCACGAATATAGTTGTTTCCAGCTGCTTGTTATTAGGGGTGAGCATGGTGCGGTTTGATGCAATTTGAGTCTAAATCAAGACCAACCGCTTTTTAATGCGGTTTGAAAATTCAAAATCGCACCAAATCGCCAGCGATTGGTGCGCAAGTTAGGTTTTAAAGTGTGCGATCTGCGTTTTAATTGGTGCGGTTTTGCCCAAAACCAATTGAAACAACAAAAAGTTTAAGCCTTCAATAAAATTTAACATAAAACTTACATCGAGCAATTAACTTAGTGACAAAGTTTATGAATGAGAATTATATCAAGATGCTTTAAAACTAAAATATGCTTATATAAAAACAATCTGGAGACTATTCGATAACAAGCAAGAATGTTTATCTAGTTCCCCAAAAATTAAAAGTATATACCAAGATAGAATAAAATATATTGCGAGAGGACTAAAAATAATCTATTAGATTATTACAATTATAGCATTGACATTTAACCAATGCATCGTTGCTCGATCCCCTCAACTATAAGCCCCTCCAATAACGCATCAAACAAATTCAAAATTCCAAAACCCAATTGCTTAATTTTTGACTCTATAACCTCTTACATCTTCTTTTCAATTGGTGAAAAAATGACAATGCAAGACTGGGATTTTCTCCGAAATGTTCAAGTGAAAAGTAATTTTAGAATTTACTAGAGATAATACATACATACACACACATGGTGCGGTTTCGTTTTATGCGGTTTGGTTTTGGCTAGAACCAAACCGAGTCAGAATTTGGTTATTCAACCCACCTAAAACCGCCACATACGCCGGAACCGTTGATGCGGTTTTAATTGGTGCGATTCGTGCGATTTTTGGTACGATTTCGGTTCTAATTTAATTACTTGCTCAACCCTACTTGTTATAATACTAGTATAATACCAAGCTTAAAAATTAAACATGGGTTAATGGACCCCTAACAATTTAGGTGCAAACCACATTACCTATGTTAAAAATTGGTTATGTAGATTGATTCATAATTAACTTATAATTGTGTAAATTGAAACCAACTTATAAATTCAAAAAAAAAAGTCCTTTTTTTTAATTCATGCCTACCCTCAATGAAAAAAAAATACCCTTTCTGTAGGATGCTTTTTTTTGGTTAAATATAAATTACTATATTAAATTATTGACATTTTTCCACTTCAATGATTGACCTCATTAAACTATCAATTTTGTTAACTTTGATTCAATTGAATTTGTCACGTCATAAATTGATGACGTGACTTAAACACGTGGCATGTAAAAGTAAATATAAATTTCTACCCTATACTATTGATCTTTTTTTCATTTCGATGATTGACCTTTTAATTTTTTCAATTAGGTCATTAAACTATCGATGTTTTTCACTTTGATTCAATTAAAAATGTCACGTCATAAATTGATGACGTGACTTGAACACGTGACATATAAATCCTTAACCATCTCACAACCACTACAAGAAAAAGCGTTATTTCCGATAGACATAAGGTCGACTGAACACATTCAATCGACGTTAAGCTAAGACCGTCTGAATATTCTCATTGATATTAAGTGATCGATCGGCATTATTAGATTCTCGACGACATCCGTCAAATTAAGCCTTCTGTCTAATTTTTTTAATCAATGTTCCGCTTTAAATAAGGTTAACCTCGACGGAATATCCTTACTACCGACGAAATATTCCGTCGGAAATAAGCCTTTTTGTTGTAGTGAGCACCAAGACAAACTATCACAAACAAAATACATAATTAAAAAAATTATTTTTTTCCGCATCGAGAATGAGATTTGGTGCTGTATATATTTAAGGTTAGATTTCGCATTAAAGAGAAGTATCATCTTTATTTTTTGGTGTAAAACTCTGCTTTATTTGGGAATTTTTGGGTCTTATATTAATGTTTCAACTTTCAATTTCTAAAACATTTTTTTACTGTTATACTTGAACATCAATTTTTACATGCTATATGTTCAAGACACGTCATCAATTTATGACGTGACATGTTCAATTGAACTAAAGTGAAAAAATTTAATAGTTTAATGATATGATTGAAAAAAAATAAAAAGGTCAATCACCAAAGTAGAAAACTGTCAATATTTTAGGGTAATAATTTATATTTAAGTTGGGTGTTAAAATAACACATCAACTTTTACATCATTACATGTCACATGTTCAAGTAACGTTATCAATTTATAATGTGGTAGGTTCAATTGAATCAAAGTATAAAAAATTAATAGTTTAATGATCTGATTGAAAAAATTAAAAGGTCAATCACCAAAATGAAAAAAATGAACAATAGTTTAGGATAATATTTTATTTTGAAACCAATTTTTTTCAATAAATGAAACTCAGTGTTATATTAACTTGTTAAATATTACTACTAGTTGTAAACTTGTAATGGGGGGAAGAGTAATGTTAATTGCTAGGGACACAAATCAAAATATATATATATATATATAAATACAAAGACAACCCCCTAATTTGAAATCAATTGAAATGATGACATCATCAATTGAAAAAATCGCTTGAGTTCACTCTTAATTAATTAAATGAAGTTAACTCACTTAATTTGATAACTCATCTATTCTTCTATTCTTATATATAAATACACATAAATGATGATACACATAAATAATTTTTTATTTTTATTTTCTCTCAATAACAATATATAAATACACATAATCAAATCAATTGCAAAAATCAAACAATAATGGAAAATCAAACAATAAGAACGAAAAAAAAAGTCTTAACAATAAAAAATGAAAAAAACTAAAATCAATCAATATAAATACACATAATCAAATCAATTGCAAAAATCAAACAATAATGGAAAATCAAACAATAAGAACGAAAAAAAGTCTTAAATAATAAAAATGAAAAAAAAACTAAACTCAATCAATATAAATACACATAATCAAATCAATTGCAAAAATCAAACAATAATGGAAAATCAAACAATAAGAACGAAAAAAAAGTCTTAACAATAAAATGAAAAAAAACTAAACTCAATCAATATAAATACACATAATCAAATCAATTGCAAAAATCAAACAATAATGGAAAATCAAACAATAAGAACGAAAAAAGTCTTAACAATAAAATGAAAAAAAAAACTAAAGGAGAAAAATGGTCCTACAATCAATATATCAATATATCAATATAAATATAAAGATGACAATTTGATTTCAATCAATTGAAATCAATTTATAACTTTATTTTCAAATCTTTCAAATTTCAAATCAATTTATCCTTAACTCAATCAATTTTAAATACATGTGAAAATATTAGTTCCCAAATTAGTAATATAATTAATGATTTATTTAATCTGATCAAAATAGATATAAATTTAAATATATATTTTTTAAAATTTAATAAAAATTAATTACTATTTAATGTGAGGTAGTATAAAAATTAAGTAATTAATATTTTTTAAATTAACAATTAACAAATACTAATAAATAAATAAATTTTAGTCTTTAAAATTTAGTTAAAAATGAATGAAGAGGTAGTATACTACAAAACGAATAAAAAATATTGACCATTCATCTTCCCATTCAAAATTTAATAAAAAATTAATTACTATTTAATGTGAGGGTAGTATAAAAATTAAGTAATTAATATTTTTTAAAATTAACAATTAACAAATACTAATAAATAAATAACTTTTAGTCTTTAAAATTTAGTTAAAAAGGAATGAAGAGTGTAGTACCATAATACTGATAAAAAATATTGACCATTCATCTTCCCATATAAATATAACATAAAGCAATTGATTTCAATCAATTGAAATCAATGCAATTGATTTCAATCAAATGAAATCAATTAAAATCAATTTATAACTTTATTTTCAAATCTTCCAAATTTCAAATCAATTTATCCTTAACTCAATCAATTTATATTATTATATTATTATATATCAATATATCAATATAAATATAAAGATACAACAAATTGATTTCAATCAATTGAAATCAATTTATAACTTTATTTTCAAATCTTCCAAATTTCAAATCAATTTATCCTTAACTCAATCAATTTTAAATATATGTGAAAATATTAGTTCCCAAATTAGTAATATAATTAATGATTTATTTAATCGATCAAAATAGATATAAATTTTAATATATATTTTTAAAATTTAATAAAAATTAATTACTATTTAATGTGAGGGTAGTATAAAAATTAAGTAATTAATATTTTTTAAAATTAACAATTAACAAATACTAATAAATAAATAAATTTTAGTCTTTAAAATTTAGTTAAAAATGAATGAAGAGGGTAGTACCATAAAACGGATAAAAAATATTGACCATTCATCTTCCCATTCAAAATTTAATAAAAAAATTAATTACTATTTAATGTGAGGGTAGTATAAAAATTAAGTAATTAATATTTTTTAAAATTAACAATTAACAAATACTAATAAATAAATAACTTTTAGTCTTTAAAATTTAGTTAAAAAGGAATGAAGAGTGTAGTACCATAATACGGATAAAAAATATTGACCATTCATCTTTCCATGTAAATACAACACAAGCAATTGATTTCAATCAAATGAAATCAATTAAAATTAATTTATAACTTTATTTTCAAATCTTCCAAATTTCAAATCAATTTATCCTTAACTCAATCAATTTATATTATTATATTATTATATATATAAATACAAAAGACAACCCTTAACTTTCAATCAATTGAAATTAATTTGACAATCAATTTCAAATCAATTAATCAATTTGCCTATCCTTAACCTCAATCAATTCAATTGAAATCAATTGACAATCAATTTCAAAATCAATTAATAAACTGGCTTCCAAATTTTAAATCAATTTATACTTAACTCAATCAATTTCAAATCAATTAATCAATTTGCCAATCCTCAACTCAATCAATTTCAAATCAATTGAAATCGATTTGATTTTTAACAGAGTTAGTCATACATGTAAGTTATGAAAAGGAAGAGTCATGAACATTAACATTTAAAATATATTTATTAACATTCATGAACATTTAAAACATCATTAAAAAAAAATAATTAAAAAATGGAAAAGGAAGAGTGCATAACATTAAAAAATCTTTAATAAAATCATTAAGTATATGACTTCTCACTAAACAGATTATAAATGAAAATTTAAATACATTTAATAAAAATACTACTTATCATAGTATTTCACCCTATAAAAACCTCATACTACACAATAAAAGTACTTCTACATCTACATTTGTTTCACTTTATATGTAAGCTTTGTCAATAAAAATGGTATTTGTGCATCTACTATTCAGCTTTAATTTGTGTTACTATCGACAAACATATTGTACATTACTTAGGCATATTGAATTTCTTTTTGATTCTGTAGATCGTGCGTAAGAGGTTTCTTTGGGGTGAAATTGCTTCAGCAGATGATGATGATGGAATTGAGGATGATGATGATTTGTCTTCAGAGTCATAGAGATGATTATACAATAAAGGTCATATTAACAAGAAAGTGAGATGGGATCAATTTGAGCACCGGACAAATTGTCAACACTACAACTATATTGCTTGATGAAGAGGTAGTATTCTAAATTTTATATTACTTCATAAATAAATATTACCAAGAATTAAAAGTTGTTATCTTATAAATAGATTATTTATCTTATATATATTATGTGCAGGATAATCACATGATGCTCATTTTGAGATTCAACCAACGAGCACAATACATCAAAAGATTGAACGAAGACAACGCATACATTATCAAAAGATTTTACATGTAGATATAAAAATAATGTATTATAAAAAAATATTCTTCTCATTGTAATTTTAATAAATTATATAATTTGTTATTCAAACTAGCCCGTGCGTTGCACGGGCTACCAACTAGTTATATATAAAATTTGTGAACAAATAATATAAAAATAAGAGGGAAAATAGAAAATGAGACATAGGATTAGATGCGTTATACATTTTAATTGGTAAGTAATATATGGGTTCTATTTTTTGTGCACAATTTTTATGTACAGTTGATACATACAATATTATTCAACTAGCAATAGTCCCGTACCTCCGGGCACTATGGACGGTGAGATTTATCCCAAACTTTGGACGGCCCAGATAATTTATTAGAATGAGCGAGAAATTCAAAATTATTTGTATTTTATTATATATTATTTAATTAATAAAACTAGTTATCTACATGCATACACTACGTGTGTGAGAAAAAAAGAAAAAAAATTAAAATAAGAGAAATACAATTTACACACATTAAAAAAAATAGAGAAAAGAGAATAGAGACGTTTAAAATTTTTTCTTAGTGTGGCCACAAAAGATTATATAAAGTCATGCGTACTTTTATTTTTTTTTATTAATGGACTCCATTAAATGACATATTTATCCTTCAATTTATATAATTTATCTTATTTTTTGTGGATAAAAAATGTGTATCTTTAGTCATCATTTTCATTTTGAAGACGGAGGAACCGAGGAAGAAAAATATACAAGGCAGCATAAACATTAAACTCATTTTACTTTCATAGGCCCATCACCTAAGCTAGACAGCCCAACTTAACATTGATACTAAATCAGTTCATAGGCCCAACTCGGCCTATCACCTAAGCTGGACAGCCCAACTCGACTGAGCATAACATGATTCTTCTATCGGGTTCAAACAAATTGGCTCCAGTTGCCTTGTATTTACAATTCTACCACTGAATTTCCTCCCCTCTCTAGCCCTTTCTGGACCATTAAAATTTACCAAAATCTCAAACCCTAAAGCTCGCACCGTTTCTCAGCAGCAGGAGTTCATCATTTTCTCTGTATGTTCTCTCTCTGTCTCTGTATATACGCATATCTGTACATATCATGTATAATATAAAATTACTGTTATATGATCCGAACCCATTAAATATTTGTTTCGAACCCGAAATCCGACTTGGGGTATATATCATTCGCCGTTCGTTTCCGATCCGAGTTCTAGGGTTACCTCCCGTTTTGACCCGACTTTGGGTGCCAAGTCGGATCCAATTTGTTGGATTCGGGTTCACCTTCTCTGCGATTTCACATTAACCTCATTAGATATCAAGTCCGGTTGGTACCGGGAATTTAGTAGTGGATATGCCTGGTTCCGTTTCCGACCCGATGACAAAAAGTTGATGGTTTCTCATGAAGTTTTGCCTCTTAACCTTTTGATTAAATTTATTCTATGGTTTTGTTTCCGTTAAATTTGGATGTGTAATGTCTTGCTTGGTTCAATTGTATAATTGATTTTGTAATTAATCATTTGTAGTAGTTCTTTTTTTGCTAAATCATTTATAGTAATTCTTGCTTCTGGGTCATGTTTATTTGCATTGGTGTGCAAATATATTCACTTCTGAATGGAAGAAAGAGCCATGCTTTGATTATTAGTGCAACTGTAACTCGTTTGGTAGGACTGCATTATTATTTCTTATGTGAATGATTTCTGGGTTGTCTTAAAATCTATTTTAGTGTTAAAAAATGGGAATAATGAAGTTTGAATTTGTCTACTTCCATAAGTTTGTGATATTTGATGCCATGATATCACCTTTTGTGTAAATAAAATCAGGGTCAGCTTTCTTCTTGGAACTACTCCACAAAGAATTTCACGTAAATTTTCGATGCTACTGACAAACTAATATCACTTCTTAGCAATTTGTATACTGCATTCTTTTACTGGATTGGATTCTGTATAAACTTGTCCTATCTATTAACATACATATTACCCTTTAAATTGTATACTTGCTTTTGTCATTAGTCATTTGTAGCAATTCTTGCTTCTGGGTCATGTTTATTTTCTTTGAGGTACTAATTGATTCATTTCTCAATGAAAAAAACAAACAAACTTACGCCTGAGTATTAATCCAGTTGAAACTGGTTTGATAGGACTTCGATAACGTTTTACTAAACTGAAAGGGTTCCAGGTTGTCTGAGAATTGTAGACTTCACTATGTGCTTCTTAAAATTCAACCTGAAGGTATTTAGCTATCTTGAAATTGTTTATTGAACTAATATATGCCCTTGTCTTGTGTTATATTCAGATACTGCAAGATAATCAGCTGTAAAGGATGGAGATATCAGATGAAGCAGTCCTTGTCGATTCTAGTAGATTAAAATCTGTTGTGTGGAAAGATTTTGATAGGATTAAAATTGGTGACAGTTGTGTTGCTATCTGTAAGCATTGTAAAAAGAAACTTAGCGGTTCAAGTACCAGCGGGACATCACATCTGAGAAATCATTTAATCAGATGTCGGAGAAGATCAAACCATGATATAGGTCCTCAATTGAGTAGTACAAAAGGAAAGAAAAAGGAAACCCTTGCCCTTGCAAATGTTAGTTTTGATCAAGAGCAGAGAACGGGTGAAATGGCCAATCTCATAAATACTAAATTTGAACAAGCGCAGATGAAAGATGGCACCAATAACTTAGGAAACAATAATTTTGATCATAAGCGGAGTCGATTTGATCTTGCCCGCATGATTATATTGCATGGTTATCCTTTGCAAATGGTTGAGCATGTAGGCTTCAAAATATTTGTTAGAAATCTTCAGCCCTTATTTGAGCTTGTTACATTCGATGGAGTTGAGGGTGATTGTATGCAAATTTACCATAAAGAGAAGCAGAAGGTATCTGACCTGTTAGATAAATTGCCTGGTAAGATTAGCCTTAGTGCCGATATGTGGACTGCTAAGGGAGGTGCCAAGTACTTGTGTTTGACAGCGCATTGCGTTGATGATGATTGGCAACTAAAGAAGAAGATTTTAAATTTTATATTGGTTGATCCTTCTCATACAGAAGACATGCTTTCAGAAGTTATCATGATGAGTCTAATGGAATGGGATATTGATCGGAAATTGTTTTCAATGACATTTGATAGTTGTTCAACCTATGAAAACATTATTTGTAAGATTAGAGACCGACTTTCCCAGAACCGGTTTCTTTTATGTGATGGTCAATTATTTGAAGTATGCTGTGCAGCTAATGTTATCAAACTCATGGCTCAAGATGCCTTGGAAGCACTATCTGAGGTATCCCATAAGATTCGTGGAAGTATTCGACATGTTAGAAGTTCACAAGCAACGCAGGAAAAGTTCAATGAGATGGCTCAACTAGTTGGGATTAATAGCGAAAGGTGCTTATGTCTAGATAATCCACTGCAATGGAATTCAACATATTTCATGCTTGATATTGCTTTGGAGTATAAAGATGCATTCTCTCTCCTGCCAGAACATGATCCAGTCTACACCATGTGCCCATCTTATGAAGATTGGGACAGAGCTAGTGCTATTACTAGTTACTTGAAGCTCCTTATTGAAGTTTCTAACGTTTTTGCAGGAAGCAAGCACGTGACTGCAAATATATATTTCCCTGAGATTTGTGAAATCCATTTGCAGTTGATTGGCTGGTGCCATAAGTCAGATGAATTTATTAGTTCTTTAGGGTTGAAAATGAAAAGTAAGTTTGATGAGTATTGGAAAAAATGCAGCTTGGCTTTGGCGATTGCAGCCATCTTAGATCCTAGATTTAAGATGAAGTTGATAGAGTACTACTATCCACAAATTTATGGCAGCACTGCTCCAGATTGCATTGATATTGTTTCTAATTGCATGAAGGCACTTTACAACGGGCATGATATCTACTCAACATTAGCTTCTGATGACCAACTAGGTGGTACTGGGGGCAGTGCTGGTAATGATTCAAGGGATAGGCTGACAGGATTTGACAGATTTCTCCATGAAACTTCACAGAGTCAAAGCATAAAATCTGACTTGGACAAGTACTTGGAAGAACCTCTATTTCCGCGTAATATTGAGTTCAACATATTAAACTGGTGGAAAGTTCACACACCAAGGTATCCCATTCTCTCTATGATGGCACGAAACATTTTGGGGATTCCCATGTCAAAAGTTGCATCAGAATTTGTGTTTGATGCTGGAGATCGAGTCCTTGATCCATATTGGAGTTTACTTAGGTCAAACACTGTGCAAGCTTTGATGTGTGCACAGGATTGGATGCAGAACGGGTCAGAAGGTTAGTTATTATCTCGTCATTTCTTCTTTATAGAACGGCCTACTTTGTACACACTAATGACTCATGTATTGCTCTGACAGATTCTAAATGTTCTGCAAGCACTTCTCCTTTGCTCATATGCTATGACACAAGCTAGCAAGTTGTTGCTTGTTGGTATGGTTTTTGGTTTGACTTTTGCCATATTCCAGAGGTTGTCTATACATATGGTAGGAAACTCATCAGTATCGTTTCTCAATTTGATTGATTTATTCTCTAGAATCAGCGTAGAACTTTTTCACATAAATTGCCTTTATTTATAGAGTTTGGTTTTAGTTTGGAAGTTTTGCACTTCTGTTGTCTGTGTAGGGCCTAATTGTGAATTGGTAACAAGTTTAAAGATCTACCATATGTCTGTCTTGGTTCAATATGGTGTTTACTTTTGTGGCTGATGATGAAGCTTTATCATAATTACTGTTGTACATGTTAACTAGGAGTTGTACACTAGTTGAGATGAGCCGAGTATAATATAGGTCTAGCTGGACTTGTTCACACTTTAGATACTCAGCTTTGTACCAGAGGACTATTAAGTTAATGGAGAGCTCTGTCCCTATTTTTTTCTGTCCCCCACTTAAATTTTGACACTTAGCCTTTTACTTAACACTAATTAACTCTAAAATTAAAAAAGTGGAAAGTGTCAAAATTTAAATGGAGGGATACAAGGGGACAGGGAAAATAGGGACAGAAGATCTGCTCTCGTGAAAGTGAATGAAGATCGGAGAACTTATCGGTTATCTAATTGCTATGGTGGATTATCTAATTAATAGATATGGTGGTTGGATTCCTCTGAATTTCAAATCTTATTGATTTGTGATGTGAAATGATAAAAAAATATCAGATGGGAAGTGGTGGTGAGTTCTTAGCTACAAATCCAGAATTCGTAGTCCATCTCTCTCTGCCTGAATGTTTACGTGTAGAAAAAAAAAAACAGTGGCCCATCCCATGTTTGGAAACTGTTGGCTAGGGTTGTAATACTGCAAGGAATGGAATGGAATAGAGATTGGAATGAGTTATTCTATACTCTCTCTCACCCAAGATTCTCATGGCTCAATGATAAAAAAAATTACTCATAAAGCTTTGGACGTGAAATCTTAGGCAAGAATGTTAAATTTCAGTTGAAAATAGCAAAAAAAAAATAATAATAGTTCAATTCATTCCAATCGCAATCACATACAATTTTTTTCATTTATTACTTCAATTCAAACGCAGCTTAAGGGGTTTTATTTGATAAAATTGAATGAATGAAAAGTTGTGAATATATAAGAAAATTTGGATGAATTGAATATAGTAGAAAATTTGAATACATATGTTTGATAAATGTCCGTTTAAAATATCTGAATACTTGTATTATCTTATTTTAACATTTTGGACGGTTATAAACAAATTTATTATATAATTGTAAATAAACAATGTTATTTAAAAAAAAATAAATATAAATTTTTGAATAATCTTTGATGAAATATACTATTAAAATATAATTTTAGGAATAAAACACTAAAAATATTAATAAAATTCTATACATTAAATCAAAACAAAAACTACAACAACATTCATTAAATTGGTTATATATCCAATTTTTGTTAAACAAAAATCAAAAATAATTTATACAGAACAAAATTTATTTACAGAGTAGTAAACAAGATAAATATTGAATGTAAATTTTAATTATCTATGACAGAATATACGTAAAATTGTTAAACAAATGATCTGAATAACTTATTTGTTCAAATTTAGATTTTTTCAGGCTCATTTAGAAATAAACAAATAACCCCAAGTTCAATATTTTTAATTTTCAACATATATTATCTGTTATGTATTAAATTTATATTATATTATTTATATAAAAACCATATACTACTATATTTAAATTTTTTACATATACATAGACACATTTTTATTATTGTGCAATATTATATATATAATTATTAAACGATGGAGTCTCATTAATATTCATAGAGGTCTCTAATATGAGTTTAGAATTAGATGCTAGTGTTGCACATGTGAGCATTACAATATAGGAAACTTTTGGTTCAAACCATTAGTTTCAAATTAAATTAAATATCCATTAAAAAGTGGAAAGAAAAGAAAAGATTTTTCACTATACAAAGTAAATTTTGTTTAAAATATGTAAAGTAAATAAATATGCTAAAATTATGCCTACGCACTATAAAATTATGTATACGCACTTTTAAAGGGGTAATAGGCGCCCATGGATAATTTAAAGTGCCGTGGTTCAAAAAAATTTCAGTTTATGTTAAGAATAATTTTTTTCTCTTAAAACATATTATTGATATTTATTAGAAATACATATAATATTGGTGACGCAATCCTATTCAATAATGTAACTAATTACATATTAAAATTTTGAAATCATTTTATATTGTAAATTACAACTATATATTTTATTGAGTAAAATACACTGACCCTATGTAGATAATCATAATAACACTCACCATCCTTCTAATTTTTCAAGTAACAGTCAGTACCCCTTTAGTCTACAATATGTAACATTCACAACCCCTAGTGTGGTTGACCAACTAATATTTAAAAATATTTTTAATATAATGTCTAATACACCCTTCAAGTTATAATTTTAATTTTTTCACTAAATATAAATTTGTATATCATAATTTTTACTTTACTTGATCTAATTAATTAAATTATGAAATTGTGCAATAAATAACATAAAAGTCAAAAAATAATAATTTTCATTTTATCAGAAAAATAAAGTAATACAATTTTTACTTATTAAATTTCTCAAATATTAAAATTTACGTGATATATATTTAAATATATTTTTTTGTAATTAAAAAGTATAATGTTAATACCTAGGGGTGAGTATGGTGCGGTTTGAAGTCCAAACCGCACTCGAAACTGCTTAGGTGCGGTTTGAAAAATTCAAAACCGCACCCGAAATCGTTTGTGATTGGTGCGGTGCGGTTTTAAAGTGTGCGGTGCTATTTTAATTGGTGCTGTTTCGGTTCCAAAACCAATTGAAACAATAAAAAAGTCTAAGCGTTCAATAAAATTTAACATAAAACTTACATCGAGCAATTAACTTAGTGACACAGTCAACAATGAGAATTATATCAAGCATGCTTTAAAACTAAAATATACGCTATATAAAACAACGGAAACCATATATTCGATAACAAACAAGAATGTTTATTTAGTTTCCCAAAAATTAAAAGTATGTACTGGAGATGGAATGAAATTATATCTCATATATTGCAGGGATGACTTATAGAATATAATCCTAACTATACATAATTTGAAAAATAATCTATTAGTCTATTACTATTATAGCATTGACATTAACCAATGCATCAAGTGCTCGAGCCCCTCAGCTATAAGCCCCTCAAATAATGCATCAAAAAAATTCGAAATTCCAAAACTCAATTGCTTAATTTTTAACTCTATAACCTCTAACATCTTCTTTCAATTGGTGAAAAAATGACAATGCAAGACTAGGGTTTTCTCTGAGCGTGTTAAAGTAAAAAGTAACTTTAGAATTTACTAGAGATAATACATACACACACACACATGGTACGATTTCAGTTTTATGCGTGCGGTTTTGGCCAGTAACCAAACCGGAACCGTAAATTTGGTTATTCAACCCACCTAAAACCGTCACATACACCAGAACCGTTTGTGACGCCCCCAAAATAGGTATACAACACCCATTCTGAGTCGCCAAATACATGGTACAGAAAGCAAACTATAACTTCAATAATACGACAACACATATTGTGAGTTTAAATACAAATATTGTCTTCTAGACAATATCCACACTCAAATAAGTCCTCGTTATAATTATTCAAACACTATTTTACGTAAATAGTGAGGATCTATGCTAAAATATCTTTCTAGAACCATTACTCCGCACTCCCAGGCTAGTTCTGCTATGTTCTCACCTCCTGAGAAAAATGGAACAAAAAGGAAAAAGGGTGAGCTCAACTAGCCCAGTAAAGAATATTATGACTAAGATAATATACACCAAATTATCGTTAGTCTTCAACAGGAAAAAAATCTGATAAAATATAATAGTCAACAAGTTTTAGATCAACAATCAACAATTGCGGTGAAGAATCCATTAGAAGAGTCAAGTAGAGAATGAGTCTACTATCTTCTAAGATTTAAAAGTCCATCATCAATTGTGACGCCCCCAAAATTAGGTAAACATCACCCATCTTGGGTCGCCAGATACATGGTACAAAATTCAAATACAACTTACTAATACAACTGTCGTGTACAATACGACAAAACATAAACTGTGAGTTTGAATACAAATATTGTCTACTAGAGATTATACAAACTCAAAAGGAGTCCTCATTACAATTATTATCACACTATTTCACGTATTGTTGAGGACTACTAATGCTATCCTCTCGACCATTACTCCGCTCCCCGACTCATCCCAAATTTATATTCTCATTTCAAGAGAGAACAAAGTGAAAGAAAGTGTGAGCTCAACTAGCCCAAGAAGAAATATTATGACTAAGATAATACGTAATAAATTATCATTAGCCTTCAACAAAGTGTTAAACCGATATAATATAATAAACATCAAGTTTAACTACAATGAACCAAAGAATCCATTAAAAGAGTCAAGTAGAAAATAAAATCTATTATCTTTTATGATTTAAAAGGTTTTTCATCATCATATAGTTGAGACTCAACTTAATAAATATTCCACGCCATCGAATCACCCCGCATTACTACGGCCAAGGATATTCTTTAAGATCACGACCACAATTATCCATTTACTACTATGGCCAAGAATATTTGTGTATTCATTAATGGTCATGATCATGCCAACAATCGGCCCATCAATGCACTACGGACCCATTGAGGATTTTTACCACATCATTTGTAACATTACTACCATGATTACAATCAATAATCCTCGGTCATAATCATACCAAGTCTATCTATGCACTACAGGCCACATATGACTTTCAAAAAATATAAATATGAGGATGATGATAATGATATAAGAATTCAATAAAACAAGTTCAAGAATTAATTTATCCAGGAACCAATAACATCCAAACTGTTAACATGATATTGCTTTGTAGAGTAAAATTCAAGAATACTTAGAAGAATATTTCCATGAAAGGATATCGGATGAAGCGCAAAATATCAAGGATATTCCACTAATTTCATGGAGTATAAAAGTCAAAGTTTTAACCAACCGAGTAGAACAAAAAGAATGGAATAACAAAAGAAATCACCATGCATACGATGATCACATGCATGAACGGGTTATTCCAACAGTAATAATAAATAATCGGAACCCAGTCCTACCAGAAAACGCACAAACAGGATATTCCAATGTAATAATAAAGAATGGAACCAGTCTCATAAAACACATGCATGTGATGTTCCAATGTAATAATAATAAAGATTTTAACCAGTGCGGTGTAAAACACACGCATGTGATGTTCCAATGTAATAATAATAAAGATGGAACTGTGCCGTGTAAAACACACGCATGTGATATTCCAACAGTAATAATAAAGATGTAATAATAGAAGAATGTCACCAAGTATAGGGTAGATCACGATCACGCTTTATTCCAATGTAATAATAATCAATGGAATAACAACAGCCTTCTTCATGAATAAGAAAGAATAACACCCCTCACTGTAAAAGAAATCAATATAAAAGTAGCAAAATACTTTTCTTCTATCTCTATAGTCTCTCTCTATAGTTTCTCTCTCTAAAGTTCAAAGAAATCGTAAGAAAATAATGAAGGAATGAGCTTATTTATAGGAAAATGGAATGCATAAGAATTCAATCCATGAACGGTCCAGTATTGATTTACTTTAATCGATTTTCCTTATTTAAAGCAAAATCTTTTAAATAAAATATAATATATTATATATATATATATATATATATATATATATATATATAAAATGCAAGAAGAAGGAAGGAAAAATAATCACGAGTGGAAGACCCGTGCACGCCTCTTCCTCTATCTGTCCATTTTTCAACTAACATATATATATATATATATATATATATATATATATATATATATATAATATACTTAATAATGCTCTTCCTGGCCCACCCTCATTTCTCCCTTCCCCCACCCACCTTCCATTAACATTATTATATATATATATGTATATATAATACTTATATATATGTATTCATATATATATAAAATGAAACTGAGATAACTTCTACCGACAATTTCTTTTAAAAATGGGAAAGTGGGGGGTCCAAATAATACGCCAAAACTGAGTGACTTCTCACGTAAGCATCAATAATCAATATCGTGTACTACTATATAACCACGCGTATTACTGTACTTTTACTACCGAGTAATTCAACAGTATCAACGGTAAAACTTCCGCCGTTATTTTCAATAAAATATTTTTGTCGCTTTTTCAATCCGGCAATAATTCCGCTAGGGGTCCACCAATAATTGTACCATCGCATTTAATATTTTCTCGCTTAAAATGAATATTCCCCGACCAATCGAATATTATATGACAACTTGCATACTTTGCAAAATTTATAATTATTACCCACAACTATAACATTATATCATAATATTCAAAAATGATAATTATAGAAAATTTAATTTTATTCATAAAAGTTGGGGTCTTACATCAATATTTTATCCCTGTAACAACAATCAATATACATCTTTAATCAAATATTCATCTTTGCACTACGGTGCCAAAGATATTCATTTGTATCACCAATTGGTCATGTTCATCTCAACACTGTTCATCTTTGCACTACGCCAAAGATATTCATCGCTTAATCATTTATCTTTGCACTACGTAATCAAGATATTTAGTAATATCATCATTTAGGACCGAGGATGATGAAAAATATTTTAAAGAAAACGAATCCAAAGAAAACGGAAGGACAAATAGTAGGGATTCGTATAACAGCTTATCCAAGATCAATAATACTTCAAAATACCAATTTTGAAGCGTAATTCAAAAATAAAGATCAAAACATGGATACAATCAAAGATAGTAATCATAATAGACATCTTGGACAAAAAGAAGAAAATTTCATTTTTCTATGAATAGTCTTGATATCGTGAATAAGAAACTCCACAAAAAGTTCCAAATTTGATAAAATTCAAATCAATACTTGAGATAATGATATTGAAGAAATAATATCATATATGAAGAAAATAAAATCCACTTACCTTAAAATATCGATTTTTTGATCTAATATCGATATAAGGCTGAAGGAAACTTGTACTGATAAATAGAAACTCACAAAGTATCTAAATACTCATAAAATACACTCAATAATCTAGAGAGAAAAGAAAACTTGTTTCGATATGATTTTCAATTC
Organism: Panax ginseng; assembly: GCA_020205605.1. Classification (NCBI taxonomy): domain Eukaryota; kingdom Viridiplantae; phylum Streptophyta; class Magnoliopsida; order Apiales; family Araliaceae; genus Panax; species Panax ginseng. The sequence continues at coordinate 5,611,466 of CM035140.1, read as the reverse complement.
TAACTTAGCCCTCTATTTATAGGAAAATGTTAGCAGACTTGACCATGACTTTATTGGCTTTACTTCGCTACTATTCCCACCCACCACATTTGAAATAAATTCAAAGACATTTCTTCACCAACCACAAGTGGGGCCCACTCAATTCTAGAATTTTCCACCAAAATCATTTATAAACCTAATTTCCAATCACCACCTCTCTTAAAATTCATAACAAATCATACGCTCATTTTTTAACGGCTCAAAATTTGTGGACATATACTCAACTTATATATGTATAATGTGACACCCCCAAAATAGGCATACATCACCCATTCTGAGTTGTCCAAAACATGGTACAGAAATAACTATAACTTTATTATTACAACATGTAAACTGTGAGTTTAAATACAGATATTGACATCTAGACAATATCCACATACAAATAAATCCTCATCATAATTATTGATACATTATTTTACAAAAATGGTGAGGACTACTAAACAACTCTCCCTAGAACCTTCATTCCATACCCCGACTCGTACTCGCTATATTCTCGCCTCCTGAGAAGAAAAATGGAACAAAAAGGAAAAAGGGTGAGCTCAACTAGCCCAGTAAAGAATATTATGACTAAGATAATATACAACAAATTATCGTTAGTCTTCAAAAGGGAAAAAAAAATCTAATAGAATACAATAGACAACAAGTTTTAAATTAATATTCGCAGCGGAAAATATTAATTCATAGAAGAGTTACGTAGAGGATGAAATCTACTAATGTCTATGAATTTAACAGTCCATCACAGTATTTTTATCCCTGTAACATCAATCAATGCACCTCTTGAATCATATATTCATCCTTGCACTACAGGCCAATGATATTCATCAGTTGGTCATGTTCATCTAAACACCTGTTCATCTTTGCACTACGGGCCAAAGATATTCATCAGAAATCATTCATCTTTGCATTACAGGCCAAAGATATTCAATAACATCACCATTTAAGACTGAGGATGATGAAAAATATTTTTAAAGAAACGAATCCAGTGAAACAAAATGACAAGGATTAAGGATTAAGGATTCGTACTTTGTTTTATCCACGTCCAAAAATATCTCAAAAATAATCATAGTGGTGTAAAATTCAAGAATGATCAAAACATAGATACAATCAAAGCTAGTATCCAGAATAGATATTTGAGACGAAAAGAAAAAATTTTCATTTTTCAATGAATAATGGTCGATCCGTGAATAAGAATCAGATCGTGAATAATAGTCTTTATATCGTGAATAAGTAACTCAGACACCAAAAGTTCCAAATTTGATAAAAACTTCAGATCAATATTTCAAAGATAATGATATTGAAGAAATAATATCATTACGAAAAAAAATAATATCCCTTACCTCGAAAGATAAGATTTAGTAAAAACAAACAGGATATAAAGGCTATGACTTGAACTTGCACCGTATAGCAATACTCAAAGTATACTCAAAATACTCACAAGAATACGCTCGATAATATAGAGAGAGAAAACTTCAGTTTCTGGTGTGATTTTCAATTCTAACCTAAGCTCTCTATTTATAGGAAAATGCTTAGAACACCAAAGCAGAAAATTTATTATAATATTAATATATTTAATAATCTTCTACGCCCACTTTGACAACTGATCTCAGATCATTAAACACATGCTAGGTCAGCCCTCACAACAAAAAAAACGTTTTTATTAATATAAATATTTAAAACTTCCAAAAATTAATTATTTCGGAGCTTCGGAACTTCAATAATTCATAATAAATAGCCCTTTTATCAGAAAATTCGAATCTCGCGAGTTTTTATAGAAAATTCAATTCTCTACAACTTTGCAGAAGAAAGTTTTTCCAAATTCCAAACAAAAATTGACTGAAATCCACAAACGGGCGTTTACAGGCTATAATCAAATTTCAGTCAATAAATAGGGTCCACCGACATGTTTAACATGTTTTAAATATTTATGGTAACAAAAATACTCCTCCTCCACATATACTCATATATCCCACATTCATCGTAAAAATATCATTATTATTATATTATTAAAATATAATAATATATTTAAATGAATTATTTTATCAGAAGAAGATAAAATTTCAATTTTCAACAATTGTCACATTAAAAATTTTCTCCATCTATATCCACATAAAATCAATATTTTCTTCATCATATGAATCAATAATTAATTATTCACAAATAATATTACGTAATCACAATATCGACAACCAATCGGTTCCGGAAAGAGGGGCTTTCCAATTAGAATTTCTCTTCTTAGCAGCATTGATTAGGTGACCAAACCTCTCCTTAGATGTAACTTTCTAGACATGAATTATTGCTTCGATAATGAAAAATACGTAAATGACAATTATTGAAACAACAAAGAATATAAAATATCAACGCAAAGAATTAATAAAATATTTGAATAAAGAATTATCAGTAACCATTATTGAGTAGTGCTTTCTTACGTAGAATCAATAATTGGTGCAATACTGGTGCCATCTTGTCAACAACGCCAGACATCGTGTTTTTAACCACCGGGTATTCCAACATTAATAAACGGTAACAACTACGCCATTATTTTTAAACAACTTATATTTGTCGCTTTCTTCCTCCAATCGCTTTTTTAGTTATGGGGCCCAATACATATCATTCAATAGCAAATCATTACGAATATTCCACGACCAAACGAATATTCCCCGACAATAATGAATATTTTATAACCATTTGCTTATTTTGAAATACTTGCGTATTTTACCCATAACTATCCACATTAATCACATCAACTCTTACTATTTCAAAATAATAGTTAGAGGAAATTAAATTTCATTTATTAATTATTTGGGGTCTTACAACCTCCCCTCCTTATGAAATTTCGTCCTTGAAATTGACATACGTACCTGGTGTTTCGAAAAGGTGAGGATACCTCGCTTTCATTTCCGTTTCCAACTCCCAGGTCATTTCCTATATAGCATGGTTCCTCCACAAAACTTTAACTTGTGGTATGACCTTCGTCGTGTAGGACATGCTCCTTCCTATCCAAGATCTTGGCAGTACCTCCTCATACGTTAAGTCTTCGGCTATCTCGTCCTGGCTTCTAACTCAATAACGTGGTTCGGGTTTTCACATATTTACGAAATACGGATATGTGAAACACATTATGAACACGAGACATACTCGGAGGTAACGCGAGTCTATAGGCTACATTTCTACTTTAATCAAGAATTTGAAATGGACCGATAAATCATGGATTGAGCTTTCCTCTTTCCCAAATCTTGTAACTCCCTTCCATGGAGCAACTCGCAATAATATCATGATCCCCTATACTAAATTCCACGTCCTTTCGATGAAGATCCGCATAACTCTTTTGTCGATCTTGTCTTGCTTTTAGATACGTTGGCGAATCATTTGGATCTTTTCTAGTGAGTCATACGTATTAACTTTCGGTCCCAACAATGTTGCTTCACCGACCTCATCCCAACATATTGGAGAGCGACACTTTCGTCCATATAATGCTTCAAATGGAGCCACACCTATACTTGTCTCGATAATCAAGTATTGTGGGAGAATTCCACCAATGGTAAATACTTATCCCAACCGCCTTGAAATCTAGGACACGAGTCTTAATAAATCTTCAAGAGTTTGAATAGTCCTCTCGATCGTCCATCTGCTTTGAGGATGGTATCTTAAGCCGAATCAATAGAAAATCCGCACCCATAGCTTTTGTAAAGCTAACCCAAAATCTTGAAGTGAATCTTAGGTCACGATCCGAAACTATGGATACCGGCATGCCATGCAATCTCACAATCTCATTTACGTACATTTGAAGCAAGACGTTCAAGGAATAAGTCTCCGTGTCGGCAAGAAATGAGCGGACTTGGTTAATCTATCAACAATAACCCAAATAGCATTGATGCCTTGAGAAACCGTAGGAAGACCCGTAATAACGAAATCCATGGTAATGTGTTCCCACTTCTATTTCGGAATCTCAAGTGGTTGCAACGGACCCTTTGGCACTTGATGCTCCGCTTTTACACGCTGACAAGTTAAACACGTTGAGTTAAACTTTGCAATCTCTCTCTTCATATTGTTCCACCAAAATGTATGTCAAGATCACGATACATTTTGGTACTTCCGAGATGGATTGCAAATGGTGTATTATGTGCCTCCATCATGATCTTGTACTTCAATTCGAGTCGTTAGGAACACAAAGTCCAGAGTGGACTCAAGTATTCCTTCATCATCGATTCTCACTTCCTAATAGCACCTTCTTGTACTTTCTTCTTCATCACGCGTCATTTCCGGCCTGGGTGGCTCGAGCAACCTTAACTTTTTCTATTAAAGTTGGCTCTACGCGTATACTGACATCATCGCACTCGCTTCCTACATATGATCTTCTACTCAACGCGTCATTTACCACGCTCGCTTTTCCGGGATGGTATTGAATAGTGTGGTCGTAATCTTTCAACAACTCAAGCCAACGTCGTTTAGCGTGTTGAGTTCCTTTTATGCGTGAAGAAATATTTGAGGCTTTTATGGTGCGAATATATCTCCACTTTCTCCCATATAGATAGTGCCTCCATATCTTTAGAACGAAAATAATCTACTTGCTAACTCTAGATCATGAGTAGGATAATTCTCTCATATTCTTTAAGTTATCGCGAGGCATAGGCTATGACTTTCCCACGTTGCATGAGAACACATCCTAACCTTTTGCAGAAGCATCATTTGTAGATAACAAATCCATCCGAACCAGATGGTATTGTTAGAACATGTACCGAAATAAGTCTCCTCTTAAGCTCTTGGAAACTCTTCTCGTATTCCTCGCTCCATACGAATTTTATATCCTTCTGAGTTAGCTGGGTTAATGGAGTAGCGATTCGAGAAAACCCTTCCACGAATCTCCAATAATAACCAGCAAAGCCCAAAAAGCTACGTACTTCATTCACTGACTTCGGTTGCTCCCAACTTTATATTGCTTCAATCTTCGCCGGGTCATCAGATACTCCATGTTTCGACACCACATGCCCAAGGAATGCTACTTCCTCAAGCCAGAATTCGCATTTCTTCAATTTTGCATATAGTTTGTTTTCACGAAGCCTTTGGAGTACCAGCTTCAAATGGTGCTCATGATCTTCACGACTTTTGGAATATATGAGGATGTCATCAATAAAAACAACAACGAACTGATCCAAATATTTCTTGATACTCGGTTCATCATATCCATGAAAGCCGCAGGAGCATTAGTCAATCCTAACGACATGACTAAGAATTCATAATGCCCATACCGAGTTTTGAATGCAGTCTTTGGAATGTCCTCAGTTCTAATCTTCAGCTGATGATATCCAGAACGAAGATTAATTTTTAAAAAGAATTGTGCTCCTTGCAACTGGTCAAACAAGTCATCAATACGAGGTAGAGGATACCTATTCTTGATAGTGACATGGTTCAATTCTCGATAGTCAATACAAAGTCGCATACTCCCCGTCTTTTCTTCTTTCTGAATAAAACAAGAGCACCCCAAGGAGATGTACTAGGATGAATGAAACCGATGTCCAACAACTCCTCAGTAGTTGGACCTTTAACTCCCAAGTTCAATAGAGCCATTTGATATGGGGTTTTAGAAATGGGCTTTGTACCAGGTTCAAGATCAATAAAGAATTCAACTTCACGTTACGGGGTAGGCAGGGAAGTTCTTCAGAAATACGTCCAGAAAGTCAATAACAACAGAATATTATTCAAATTTGACGTGTCTTTATTCAAATCCATAACATGGGCTAAGAAAGCTTGACATCCGCTTTTTCAATAAACGAATAGCTTTATGATTAGATATGACGATGATTGATTTTAATGGTTTAGTTGCTTGAATTCGCATAACAAAGTTATTTAGAATATGAAAGCTAACAAACTTTCGAAAACAATCAATTTTGGCATGATGAGTAGTTAACCAATCAATCCCTAAAATCACATCAAAAGCAAGTATCTTTAAAGAGATAAGGTCAACAAGTAAGGTGATGGTGCCAACTTGAATCAAACAAGATTTATAAACAAAGGGATGTGATGAAAGTTTCTCCTAACGGAGTTTCCACAGATAGGTCAAAGTCTAATTTCTCCTGAGTCAAGTTTAAACGTTGAGCACAAGTAGGAGAGATAAATGAATGGGTAAAGACCCCAGATCAAGTAAGGTATAAACTTCGCAAGAATTTATAAATAGCTTACCCGTGATTACCTCGTTTGGGTTCCTCGCATTTTGACGATCAAATACAACAAACGCTTTCTTCGAGAACCGCTTGACTTTGACTTTTACGGGATAGTCTTTTGAGTCACCGTCCCCATTGAACTAGGTTTTGCTACCGTACAATCCCGAGCGATATGTCCTTCCTTTCCACAATTATAGCATAACTTGAACTGTTGGGGGCAGTTTGGACTGATATGTCCATCTTTTTCGCATTTGTAGCATATGACCGGTGGTCGTTCTCCTCCCTTAGAACCAGTTGCTGTCGGCACTATTGTCTTCACATGGTCGTTGTTAAATCTCCTCTTTTTAAAATCTCCTCCTGACTCGCTTCTTCTATTTTCATGGCCATGATTACCACCAGAGTGGTTACCATTTTGTCCGTCTTTTTTTTTCTCCGCCAGTTATTATCGTTGTTTTGTTGACCGCCATCTCCTAGATGATCCTCGGTTGTGGTCCCTCGAATGACCGTACTCGTTATCTCGCCTTCTAACAATTGAGCCCTCATTAACAACATCCGAATAGAGAGAAAATTTATGAGAGATGAGATACTAACGTATGCCAGTGTTTCAAACCTCTCGTAAACATCCGCGTCATATACGTTCCTCATTCTCCACCAAATGAGGTGCAAACCGGATAACTCGCAAACTTCGCCTCGTCTTGAGACACCGCCATGTTGTTCTCGCTTCCGTCCTAATAAACTCCACTTCCTTCATATGATTTAACACTTTCGTGAAAGTATTTGTCATTAAATAGTTTCAAACGCGTCTCCCGAAGACATCTTGGCCAAGCAATTGATGGGTACGCTTCACGATTCCCACCAAAGATCTTCGCCACGGAATATAAAGGTGGCGAATGGAACCTTCGTTCTCCGCGTGCATCCCAAGACATCGAATATCTTGGTAATTTACTTGACCCATGTTTCACGCCGCGATCGGATCTGCTTTCCCTTAAATTCGTGGTCCCAACTCCTTGAATCGCTTGCATTTGAATAACCCATGAATTGATATCATTTACTCTCAGATTTTGAACACGAGTCTCTTCGTCGATTTTGCATGAATCGCAAAAGTTTCTAAACATCCCTTCGCTCATCATCCGCTTCAGGTGGTGTTGTTCACGGAGAGAACATTACCAAACTGTTGCACGCTTCTCCTCGTTAGTGAGTACGGACGTCTCCACTTCTCATTTCCACATTAATATTCTCGGTCGACATTCTCAAATCATCATTATAAAACAAGGGTTAATTAAGCAAATCAATATATCACATAATATCCTTATATACTGACCAACTAACAAATAAGCTTAGGTAGGACACACTAGCGAAGGATTTACTCGTCACTCCCCTCCTAGTTCTATTCCCCGATCTCCGACAGAGATCATATCCCTAAGCTCTGATACCAACTGTGACACCCCCAAAATAGGCATACATCACCCATTCTGAGTTGTCCAAAACATGGTACAGAAACAACTACAACTTTATTATTACAACCTGTAAACTGTGAGTTTAAATACAGATATTGCCATCTAGACAATATCCACATACAAATAAATCCTCATCATAATTATTGATACATTATTTTACAAAAATGGTGAGGACTACTAAACAACTCTCCCTAGAACCTTCATTCCATACCACGACTGCATACTTCGCTTATATTCTCGCCTCCACGAGAAGAAAAATGGAACAAAAAGGAAAAAGGGTGAGCTCAACTAGCCCAATAAAGAATATTATGACTAAGATAATATACAACAAATTATCGTTAGTTTTCAACGAGGAAAAAAAATCTAATAGAATCTGATAGATACAACAAGTTTTAATTCAATATTCGCAATGAAAATATTAATTCATAGAAGAGTTACGTAGAGGATGAAATCTACTAATGTCTATGAATTTAACGATCCATCACAATTATTTTTTATCCTGTAACATCAATCAATGCACCTCTTGAATCATATATTCATCCTTGCACTACGTGCCGAGGATATTCATCATTGGTCATGTTCATCTAAACACTGCTCATCTTTTGCACTACGGGCCAAAGATATTCATCGAAATCATTCATCTTTGCACTACGTGCCAAAGATATTCAATAACATCATCATTTAAGACCGAGGATGATGAAAATATTTTAAAAGAAACGAATCCAAAGTGAAACAAAATGACAAGGATTAAGGATTAAGGATTCGTACTTTTGTTTTATCAACGTTCAAAAATACCTCAAAATAATCATAGTGGTGTAAAATTCAAGAATGATCAAAACATAGATACAATCAAAGCTAGTATCTAGAATAGATATTTTAGACGAAAAAAAAAATTTCATTTTTCGATGAATAAAGGTCGTGTCCGTGAATAAGATCAGATATCGTGAATAGTCTTGATATCGTGAATAAGAACTCTCGACACCAAAAGTTCCAAATTTGATAAAAACTTCAGATCAATATTTCAAAGATAATGATATTGAAGAAATAATATCATTACAAAAAAAATATATCTCTTACCTCGAACGACAAGATTTACAAATTGAAACCGGATATAGGAGCATACTTGAACTTGCAACCGTATAGCAATACTCAAAGTATACTCAAAATACTCACAAGAATACGCCGATAATATAGAGAGAAAACTTCAGCTTAAGGTGTGATTTTCAATTCTAACCTAAGCTTCTCTATTTATAGGAAAATGCTTGTAACACCAAAAAGTTATAAAATTTATTATAATATTAATATATTTAAT